>CM029386.1:15874401-16189401 GCA_017165825.1 Hepsetus odoe
GAGAGAGAGAGAGAGAGAGAGAGAGAGAGAGAGAGAGAGAGGAGAGATAAATAAACAGTTGAACAGGTGAACTGTCACAGGAAGAGAGAAAGAAGGGTGACAGTGTCCTGGCAACCAGGTGAAGCTCTTGTACAATCTTTCTTTTTTTTTTGCCTCTTTTTTCTCCCTCTCTCTCAGTCTTCCCTCAAGCAAAGAAATCATCACTCCAGCTTCTCTCTGAAATGCAGATCTGACAAATCAAAGGCTTATGTGATGCAGGAACACCAATTTTTTTTATTATTCTTATTATTCATTTTTAATCTAAAATGAACTTTGAAGTGGCAATGTAGCCATACTATATACTCTTGCTTTTATACATAAAATAGCTTTAAAGTTCCTCCAGTAATAGCTACATTATGGGTATAATATGAGTCAACCATGATTTTACATACAATAAACTAAAACTTTTTATTGTCTTTTTTTTTTTGCGTTTTCCTGAAGTATAGAAATGAAGACTCTAAGCAGCACAAAGAAAATTGTAAGCATTCACATAAAGAGAATTTCCTAGTGTTGTCTTGAACCAATCAGAAATGCATTTTTTTTTTGCATAACTAGTATTGCTAAATTGAATAATCTTTTTATGCTAACAGATCACATTATTAGACCAAAGCAAATGTCTCATCAATCTAATATTACCCTGATGGCAAATTCACTGTTGGCATTTCAACTAGTTTCAGCCATTTTAAATGCATGCCACCATATCTCATTAAAATGATTGGGATTTTTTTTTGAAAGCGTTCTGATGTGCTTGTTGAACCTAGCAACAGTTTCTATGAAAGAACACATTTAGGAACAAAGATCACTGGATCAGTTGTAAGCACTTCTACATACATTATTTCCTTTATTGTGTTTTCTTGGAAATGTCAGAGCTAGATTATTAACCTGGCGTGCTAATGCAATGTATTAAAGGCATGCTTATGAAAGGGAGCCGAAGGGCAGAACACTTCAGTGTTTTAACAAAAGCCATACAATCTTCAGCATAAAAGATGGTTCATGATCCCTTTAGAATCCGAGGTCTACACAGCTGCATTTTGGGACCTACACTATGGTGTGGTAAGATGCACACAAGTAGGATTTTAGAAAGAACTATTTTTTTGGCATTTTATGTTTACTCAATCTCTACACCCAATTTTAATAAGTACATCTCTAAAAGGGTGTATATATGCTGCAGAGATGATATTACTGTGCCAAGGGGGAATCTGAATGCTGCAAATATATTCTGTCTGCATTTCAGCTTCTGTAATGTTGCTCTATCTGTCTAGATCCTACCTTGTTAGTTAGGAGTGGCAGGTCAGTTCAGTATTGATCCTCGCACACAGACACACACACACTCACACACTTACACACAAGCAAATAGGCTATGGTAGTGTGAGAGGTGTCAGCACTGGCAGTTCAGCACCATACGTCAGGAATAGCTTAACAGGTGATGATGTATGCACCTTGTTAACTGTTATTTGAAGCATTTCCCCCCTAAATATGAACATGGTTTACTGACAGCTGGACTATTGCAAGCAACAATATTAAAAACTATGCATGAAGTGAGAAATTATTCACAACCAATAAATGGAGTGTTATGGATCTACGCTAGACAACTTTGTTTGGTAATAAGGGTTAATGGGCTGGTCCTAAAGACAACTCCAACATTTGTTAGGGTGACCAGATTTCATGGACATTCCCCAACGAGCAGTTAAAATTTCATTAAAATAAAATATATTTGGAAATATAATATATTTCATGTGTTTTGACGATGGTAACGTTGTAATGCAATACATTATTACAAAGCAATAAGCAGTTGCTAATTTAATCATAAAGTAGATAGACTATTAATGAACTACAATTAAACTATTTTAACTAACTATTCTCATTTCTCATCACATTTTTATATGTTATTGTGTAGGACAAAAATTGTCAGGTGCTATAATCATTTACGTTTCCTCCTCAGTTTCCTGTAATAATCTTCCCATCCATTTCTACCTTTTCTTTCACTCCCCTCTCCCAACAGTTATTAAATAATTAATAATAATCAATGTCATCAATGTCTATTATTTGTAAAACAGGTAACAGAGGTATGTTTGCCCTTGATGTCTGCTAAACAATCACAATAATTGTAGTTTATGTACAAATTAAAATGTATGCATTATATTTACAAATGGTAGTAAATTGAATGCATATAAAATCAGATTCCTATCACATGGCAGTTAAAATCCATTGATCCATAACAATAAGTTCATGACACATCCCTGATTCTAACTCCAGGCTTGAAAAGACATTTGTGTTGTAGATTCACTTATTGCTATGAATCTATGGAATCTTGCATGTGGAAGTCAGGCATGGCAGAGAAGCATGTGAGAGAAGTACAGGATATGTGTGACAGTGGTGAGGTCTGCAGTGATGGATGCATTTAAAATAGAGGTGGGATTACATCAAGAATCAGCACAGTCCCTGTGGACAGTGATGTTTGTTGGTATTATTGAGATCTGTAGCAAGAGTAGAGAGCATCTTGAGCAGAACCTGGAGAGGTGGATATATACTCTAGAGGAGAGGAATGAAAGTGAGTTGGACAAAGACAGAATTCATGGTGGTGAATGAAAGGGAAGAAAGTGGAATTTTTAGGATGCAGGTAGTAGAGGTGACAAAGGAGGAAGAATTTAAATACTTGGGATCAACAGTTCAGAGTAATGGTGAGTGTGGAAGAGAGGTGAAAAAGAGAGTATAGGCAGGTTGGAATGGGTGGAGATGAATGACAGAAGTGATATGTGACAGACGGATACCAGCAAGAGTGAAAGGAAAGGTTTACAGGACGGTAGTGAGGCCAGCTATGCTATATGGCGCTGACAAAAAGACAGGCAGCATAGCTGAGGCATCAGAGTTAAGAAATTGTGGATTCACTTGATACCTAATAGTCACTGATCAGGTTTTAGAGCAGTTTTCTCTAAAAGTAGACAAGGAGATGATATGTCTTAGAAGAGTGTTATGAAGCTGTTATAGCAAGCAACCAGTCCATTCTTTTGAACAAAACATGCTCTTGCTGGAGGAGCAGTGGTGGCCTAGTGGTTAGGGCATTGGCCACGTGATCGGCGGATCGGGGGTTCGAACCCCTTCCCAATAGGTTGCCCTGGGGTACCCTTGAGCAAGGTGCCGTCCCCGTCCCGCTCCTCCCTGCGATGGGCTGGTGACCTGTCCAGGGTGGGCCCCCCGTCCTCGCCCTGTGTGCGCTGGGTTGGACACCAGCACTCCCCCGCGACCCTGTTTGGGACAAGCAGCAGAAAATGGATGGATGGATGGATGGATGCTCTTGCTGGTCTTTCTCTGTGGTCTCCTTTAATTTCAAAGTTATAAACAGGGACATTTCCGGGGACAACACTGGCTAGAACGCTATATTAGTTTCACGCCAGATGTAAAAAGACCCATATCTTCCAAACTTTCACTTTTGACTAACAGTCCATAAATAAAAAATGTTATGCTTAATAATTTTAATAACTAAGCAATATATATATATATATATATATATATATATATATATTTCTTACAGTGATTCGCTGGAGCCCCAGAGTTTGAGACTTTCCTGACTGAAACATTTCAGTAATTTTGCTCTCTTGGACTTTTGGACTTTCTTTTGATTGAGGCATTCTGGGCTGTTTGCTGAGGCCTTTTACTGAACTTCACATCGCTGGAAAGGTTACTTTTAAGTGATGTCTAGATTCAAGATGCCTGGCAGCAATCAATCTTGGGTTCGGCTAATCTAATTTATTTGATTTTGGTTTATTGCTTAATAGAGTTACTAAGGGGGCATGTGCTTTTTTCACATTGGTAATTGTTTAAATGTTTGTGATCTTTCGTCCTTCAGTAAATCAGAAATCATTCGAAATGTGTGTTTTGTGCTCACTAAGATTGTCTTTTGAAATTAAATCATGTTTTTTGGAGGTCGGAAATAATTTAGTGTAATAAAGTAACAAAAAAGGGGCACGGCACTATTCTCAGCACTTTATATAAACCAAATAATATATACTCACAAGAGTTTCTTTATGTAGTCATTTTTTTTCAAAATCTGCATGAAACTATTTACTTTATTTTTAGCTATTTGGCCCTATTTAACCTCTTCCAGGCACCCTATGATATTTACAGGAACTTTCTGGGGCCAGATTACTCATAAACGAGCTCTGATTCAAAATGTATTTTCCCCAGAAGGCTGTGACCCAAAATTGCCAACTGCAGCAAATCCCAAAAATAAAACGAATGTGATTTCGCTCAGAAATTTTACGCTGGCAAGTTCAACTGGGCCTCCAAGCAGGCAGTGTACTTTTAAACTGAGGCACGAAAATGATACTCAATGCTCTATTGCATTCAGTCTACTGGGAATGCAAATTAAAGGGAAGGTTTACTGAAAAAAAAATTCTTTAGTTTTGCACTAGAGCAACAGCAATAATGTAGCAGACAATTAATGTAAGCTTATTAATACCTATTAGCATCTTCTAATTGTGTGTCTAAATTGTCACACAATTCCCACACAAATAATCTCAGATGCATACACATTTTTTGACACTCTGGGCCCAGAATTCTTTGGCGTCTGCTTCAGATTCAAATCTGTATGAATTCAGCAAGTCAGCGAGTCAGATGGAAATGTGAGAGAAGACGTGGCGCTGAATGTGATGCTGCCACAATTTGCATGCTGTGCCTGTACTGAGCAATGCATCTTGCCATTCAACATCCTTGAAATGTTTAAATAAAAACAGAAGCATTTATTTTAAATGGAGGTTTTATTGATGTATTGACAAGCACACATTAAGGACCAAATATTTATTGTCAAATCAATTGCATTCAGGGTAAGGGGAAAATGGTATAAATTAAAATTCTGGTTGAACTATTCCTTTAAATGTCTCTGTGAAAAGAAGACATATATTTCTCTTATAAACTTTCAGGAAATCTGAAAACATGTGCGCTGTATTAATGAAAGCTATTTGATGTGTGCTGGTGGATGGAGATGAAGGTGGACTATTTAAAATCCTGCTCCTGCTTTGAACCTGTTCAGATCCCACAGAGCAATATTGTTGATATTGCTTCACGCACAGCCTTTTTTCCGAGTGGTGAGCTGGTGAGATATAGTAGCCCACTAGCATGCAAATAGCTATATGTGTGTTTGATCATCATCAAACAATCTTTCCCCTTCACTCCTTTGCTCATTTGTTTTCCTGCAGCATCCTGCAAGATTCTGCTCCCACCTCCCAAAACCCTTTAGTTCTCTATGTATGTGGGAGACAGTGGGATAAAGGTTTATGTCAACGTTTCTCTGTTCTCTCTGTTTTTCTCTATGTTTTCTCAGCAGGATGTATTGGTGCTATTGGTGGTCTTTCATCCCTGTTGATACATCGTGCATCTCAGAGCAGACAGAGAACCTCATGACCTTGCATTGTACTCCAGACCACCAGGAGTAAATGGTGTGTTATTCTCTTTAGACCTGTGGAATGTAGACAAAAGGTGAATGTATTCCTTATTGTTAAATTATGATTTACATTAATCTTTTATACATTGTTAAAGCTTTGCCAGGAAATCATGTGATTTCATTTATGGCATCTTAAGAGCATTTAGGCATTTTGCATTGGTTAGAGAACATAAGGTTAAGCAAAAAGCAATTACCATGTGGTGCTAAAGAATGGAGAAAAAAATGGAGAAATGGAGAAATGCTATTGTTAAGACTGTTATTTTATACCTTTTCCCAGCATTAGATAAAACAGGCTATAAGCAATGCAAAGGCTGCATTCAATGATTATGTCTAAAAGTCCCAGACATAACAAAATGTAAAGATTTTAGATAAATTGTTGGTTGTTGTTGATGAATACTTAAAAACCTTCTAGATAAGTGAGGATGGGGTTAAAGTTGTGTCCTCTAAAATAATGTAATAATGTTAAAAGGCATGTTTCAATTTTGGCTTTGCGTTGTCATTATTGAGTGGGGAGTACTGTATTTAGGCTGATGAGAGAAGAAAACTGAATCGATTTTAAGATAAATCTGATCTGAGGAATAATACACACACACGCACACACACACACCAATTTTATCAAAACTGCTGAGAGGTGAATTTAAACTTGATTTGTCTTGTTACAATGGCACCTCTTAAAGTTCAGGTTATATTAATCAGACTGTAAAAGTTCTTCTGAGTCATGACGTCAGTTCTTCTTTAGAGTCATGTCCTCTAAAAATAATCCACGTATGTTAATCTATGTTCCTTAAGTTACTTTTTAAAGAGCTCATGTCTTACATTTTGTTTTTTATCTATTTAAAATCAGTTCCAATTTTGGTGTATTTACTTTTTAAAGCAAATCCATGCACAATTCGTTTTACATGATCATTTTCTACTTTTCTTTATTTAAACTTTTTTTTCAAGTTCCTTTAAGACTAATGTATTTAAATGAACTTTTCCTAATTGGCTACCCTGTATTGCCCCTTATTCAAAAAGTAGTGTTGACTGAATGAATCTCTGAGTCTCTGAGTGAGACTGCCCTGCTGAATAGGTGGATGTATGCGAATGTGTTTGTCTTGTGACACAGCGAAATCAATCCGTTTAAACAGGTCTTATTGTAGCTAAATATCCATATATGCACTGTGAAAGAAAAAGGTGACTTTAAAAAATGTTATAAATCACTTTTCATAAATGACATACTGCGTCAAGCACTTCTTTCAGACAATGTGGAAAATGTGCCCTTTAATCTCAGTTTCTCCATCCATCTGCTTGCCTTTCCCTTTTTCTCAAACACATTCACAGGCACAAACACACAAACACACACACACACACACACACACACACACACACACACAGCAGGTCTAAATGAACTCTACCGGCATGTGCCATCTTGGTTCAACAGGATGGGGCTCATAATACCCTGTGGTTCAGCTAGCATGGGAAACTGCGATAAGAATAACAGAAGGACAGACTTTTACACAATATAAGACATGCTCCAATGTGTTCCAATAAAAGATTTGGCTTTATCTCTGTTCTCAGGTCAAGAAACAACACTAAAAAAAGGTGGATAGATGCACAGAACTGATAAACTTGCTATTATACCAATAATCTGCTGTGTACAAATCCAGCAGGAGCTATATTGACTAGAAACCACGTAGACTGACATAAGGTTAGACAAGGTTCATAAACAGACAAAAAAGAAAAGCTCTATTCAAATATTTTTCAAAAAAGTATTTAACTGCAGAAGAAGTCTCTCCATCAGTTCAAATGATAATCATGTGATTAATTATATATTTAGGTTTCAGTAGAATCAGAGTCAATGCTGTTAGAAGGAGGAGATGATTTATGCTAGGCATGGACTCTGTGCATTGATCCATGTGTGGATATCAATAGGGTTAGAAATGTGAGCTGCAGTTCCAGCACAATACAAAGCAGACATTGACCAAAAGCCCCAATGGACTACAAGCATGGGAGTATTGATACAAACCTTCAAGAAAAGGCTTACATTGATTTTAGCCTAGACTACTGGTCAAAAGTTAAGAAAAATTGTCCTCAGTAATATAAAATTTTGTTGAAGATACGTGAAAGGCTAATATAATACCAAACTTGTCAGATCTCAAATCATTTTTAGGAAGCTGGAAGAAATGACATTAAAAGAAAGATAATGAATGGAACTGCAGATGATTCGATAATGGATGAGAAAGTGATAACAGTGAGAACTGCGATATGCAATTCTAAACAAAAAAACAACTCTAGGATAGCTCTATACATAAACATAGAAGCTTTGCAGCTATTGTGCTGTTTTATGTGAGCGCTATCTGCAACGTTTCCTTCCCTCTACCATCTCTCTATACTGAGTCTCTCTCCTGACCTCCACCTGTATGGCGGTTGCAAGTCTTCTTGATTATATATTACATTGTAAATGTCACCATACTTTGCAATTTCATTCCCATCTGCCTCATCATATTGTATCTTCTGTAGTCCTCAACCTTTAGAGATATTGTTCTTTATATGGTAGTTCTGGGAGCATGTGTCAGTTGTTTATCTGTGGCTCTTTGTGTTTATGCTTCACAGTGCCTGCAAAGGCTGTGATGCTTTGGCAATGAAAATGTTCCTTTGTTTATGTGGGTCTTAATTGTCCATTTTTGTCCTTTATTTTGCCTCTATTGGCTGTTTTCTGGATGGCAGTGGCTCAAACAGAGAGTGGCTAAGAAGTGTGGCATCTCTGATGAAGCTGTTCACTTTCCATATGAGCCAGCTGGCATGAATGCTATGCAGTTTACTTCAGGATGCTGTCAATGATGTTCCTGTAGATGTACAGCAGCAGTTTTTTTGTGGAGGTTTTTATGGATATGGAAATTGTGAAAGATGTGGAGTCTTTGCTACACCTTATCAAAGTTATGTACATTTTCCTCTGCTTCTTTGTGTTGTTCTCTTGAAGTCAATGAATATCTCCATGGTCTTCAAGGTGTTCCCATTTACATAAGGACCATCTATAATGACATTTTCTATAAACTTCATAAATGATCATTAAGATGCTTATTCAAATGTACTGGAGTCATCCTTTGCCTAAACTGTATTCGTTGAACATATTATGGAGAGACAGACACTTCTTTATATAAGATCTCAAGGTTGAGGGTGCATATTGAAGTGAAAAGCAAGCCTTGAGATTCAGAGAATAGTCTATAGACCTAAGAGGATCAGCTGAAAGTACCTGAATGTCTCTCAGACAAACAAAGAGCAACATCCTCTGGTCTGATTAAATGAAAATTGAACAATTTGGCCAGTTCCCAGCGGTGAATGTGAAGGAAACCAGGCACTGAGCCTCACCTCATTAATACCATCCCTACAGTCACACTCAGTGGTGGTAGCATCATGCTGTGGGAATGTTCTCTGCAACAGGGACTGGGAGATTAGTCAGGATAGAGGAAAATATGGAGAAAACTTGAGGTTGTTGCTGCCAAAGATGCTTTAAGCAAGTAAGAAGTGTACATTCTTATGTATAAGGCATGTTTCAGTTGGGTTATATTGAAGAATAAGCAGTCAGTTCGTGCACTTGATGGGTTGGAAGCAGAAAAAATAGTGGTCCAAGGAAGGACAACCAGCAAACTGGTAGCCAAGGATCTTTTCTGCACATGGGGAGTGAAGCTTACAACATCTGGTCATCCTACGGAAGAGCTGCAGTAGCCCTCATTAGTGGAAAAGTTGACATTGGCTTTGATAGAAAGGTGTCAGAACACACAGTGCTTCACAGCTTGCTGCATATGGGGCTTCGTAGATGCAAATTTTCTATAGAATCTTCCTTCACAGCAATGCAACAATGTTCCAAACACCTACTGAAACTCATTGTGCTTGAATGTTTTACTCTATTACTCTAACCAGTGGACCATTTTTCTCTTTTTTTCTCAATTATTATAAATCATTTTTCAAGAAACGAAGTTGAAAGTGAAGTGAAATGGTAACTTTTGTACATTTTAGCATTTGATGACAACAATAAATGACTTATTCATAAAAACACAATTTTTCTGCTATTAAAAAGCTCATTTCTACTAGAAAGTACCTTTAAGATGCAAGCTGAAAATGAAAATGACTATTTTCACAGCACAGCACTCACAACAAAATGCAACCTCTGCTTTTCACCCTTGCACGCACAGTGTAGCAGTGGGCAGCCATATCCAGTGGGCAGGGATCAGTGATGGGGACGTTCAAACCCACGACTTTCTGATCCTGGGCCCTTTGTCCCTAACCACCAGGCTTCCCTGAGAAGGTGTTGATGCTCAGGGATTTTGCATGATTAACATTTATATGAACAAATAGTGAATTTAATATTGTATTGTTCTCACAAATTCTACTGTTTCATTTCTGACCAATGTTGCTGACTAAATAGTATTTGTTTAACAATTATTTATAACATTTTAACTGCAAATTCTATTAACAATTTTATATATATATAAAATTGTATGTACTTTGTTAACAGCATTTTTTCCACACCAGCCTAATACTTTTGCACAGTACTGTATATATATATATATATATATATATATATATATATATATATATATATATATATATATAATATATATATATATATAAACAGTACTGTGCAAAAGTTTTAGGCTAGAGTAATGAAAAAAATACCTAATAACGAAATGCTCAGAAATATAAATAATGATTGTTTATTTCTGGCAGTTTACAAAATGCAAAGTGGCCGAACAAAGAAAATCTAAATCAAATCAATACGGGTGTTACTACCCTTTATCTTCAAACCATCAGTTCTTCTTCTGGCCCCCACAGAGCCTGATCTCAGCATCATCCAGTGTGTCTGGATTACATGAAGGAACAAGAGGATGTGAGGAAGCTACATCCACAGAAGATCTGGTTCTTTCTCCAAGATGTTTGGAGCGACCTACCAGCCGAGTTCCTTCAAAAACTGTGTGCAAGTGTACCTAGAAGAACTGATGCTGTTTTGAAGGCAAAGCGTGGTCACACCAAATATTGATATGATTTAGATTCTCTTTTGTTCATTCACTGCATTTTGTTGATTGATGAAAATAAATGATTAACACTTCCATTTCTGAAAGCGTTCTTTGTTTACAGCATTTTTTTCACACCTGCCTAAAACTTTTGCACAGTACTGTTTGTATATATATATATATATATATATATCCACACTCTGCAGATAACCTGAGTGACAAAGCGCTTAATGGTGCGATAAAATAACGCTGCTTTACTAATGATGACCACGGCGAGATAATGAATGAATTCTCATTTGTCATCTGCTTATTCGGAAATAGCAAACAACAGCTGATCATTTCAGCTTCACAGACGCCCGGAAACGTGCCTAAATTGTACAATTTACTTGCTTCTAGCTGCCAAATACATTCATTATTATAGCAAAAGCGCCAACAGTAATGGAAATGATACAAAACAATGGAAATTAATTACATAATTCCACAAATGTGCTGTATCTTCTCTAGCAAATTTATTTTTAAAGAGCCTTTTTGTTCGAGGAGAATGAACTGTTATGCTCTCTCTCTTTTCTTCCATTGGTAAGTGGAAATACAACACACACACACACACACAAATTGATAGAGGCCATCCTGCTCAAGTTCCTCTTGGCACACAAACTGCAATGATACACTTTTTTAAAATGAACCAAAATAATGTTACAGGTCAACCATGTATGGAACACCTGCAGCCTCAGAAGTAATACCAAATAGATGCTGTCCTGACCTTTGCTGCACATCACTCTGCTTTAACATTAGATACCACTAACAGCATGTCCATCACTCAATTTTAACAATGAGCTGCTAGTAGATGAGGAGAAAAAATGGCCTATAAATCAAAAAGCCTCTGCACAGAACCTTGATGTTATACTAAAAATGGCAGTTTGGTCTTGGCATTTGTGCTGGAACCAGTCCAGACCTGACTGTGGAGAATAATGACCAAGCAGAAGTTGTGGAGTTTGCCCTCTTGACGTCACTCAAATTCCCATCTTTTTATAATAAAGGACTTTTGATTATTCTTTCTGTTTGCACATATCTCTTCCTTTCTCTCTCTCTCTCTCCTCATCTTTCACCCTGGCATTTCACTATAATTGGAGACAGACGGCTGCATCTATTGTCTGTGCCAACTATACAGGGCAAAATGGAAGTGAAATGCCAACACCTGAGGTGATGTCGATATCCATCACCCCAGGACTCCAACCTTATATTTAGAATTATTGGCCTTTTAACAGAAAGGCATAGCATGTATGTGCTTTTAGCAGCTTTAAAGTTGCTGACTGTAGCCAATCTCTTGATACTCAATTATCCAGCCACTCTGTTCCCTTTACATTGCACAGGACCACTGCTGACTAGATCACATGACCAGTGACATTGATATGGGCTAGAAAGGAGCTGATATAGTGTGCTGCATTTTATCTTCTTAAAGATAAAATACAGTTATTCAGTTTTTAAATATAAACCTATAATATCCACAAAGATATTAAGTTTTTTTTGATAAAGTGGCCACCCAGTGTACAAGATGGACATACTTTGGTGTTTAGTTACATTTACGGCATATAGCAGACACTCTTATCCAGAGCGACTTCCATGTCCTAATTACAGGGACAGTCCCCCTGGAGACACTCAGGGTTAAGGGTCTTGCTCAGGGACCCAGTGGTGGTAGTGCCAGAGGTGGGATTCGAACCAGGAACCTCTGAATCCATAGGTCCGTAGGCAAGTACCCTACCACTAGACCACCACCACCCCTAGTTAAAAACACCAACAACCACAAAAAAAAAAAAGCACTTGCTATGAATCACTACTCCAATCTTAACTTGGTTTTTAATATGCTCCTAGAGGACTTTTTGAAAGCCCACTTTGGAGATTTTTCAGCTCCATCCCAAAGCCTCCTGATTTTGAGCAATAAATACATTTTGCTGGAAACTGGTCCAGGACAGAGCTGGACACATCAAAAATAAACTGTGAAACAAATATTGAGATGGCTTTTTTTTCTTGTATCTCATCTAGCATTTTTCTTAGAGCACAGGCCACCTTTGCCATTGTAACATTTGTTTCTATATTTGTATTCTTTTCTACAGAGAGAGCCCAAGCTGGCAGCCTGCCCTAACACTCTAATCCGGTCAGGTTAAAAGCGAATGGATATGAAAAAGACCAGGCTGAGCAGCACAGCCTCCCTTGTGAGCCTAGCCTCAGGCGCACATCAGTGCATTTTTGAGGAGATCGCCTACGTTTACCAAGCAACTCTTTTCTAATCGTTTGCTGGATCATTAATGTTTGTCATGTAGCTTTTTGGGTATGCTAGTAGCTGAATGGCTGGCTCATTGAAGCCACAGCTTTAATGCCTAAAGCTTTCCTTAAGGGCTTCATAGATCCATTTATACCTCTGACAGTAAAATATAGTTAGGCAGAGCTTGAAGTTAAAATGGATCGACATGACTCATGACAACATCACAAAACATTGTGCTTTAGAGACTTCTGCGAGTACTTGGGAGTCAATGTCCTCCTTTATTTTTCTGCAACCAGACTGTCAGTGTGTGAGGTATGACCTGAATGAAGAATCCATGTGTGTGTGGTTGTGTTTGTGAGCGTGTATGTGAGGTGGAAGGATTGCCTCTGAGACCAGACTTGTCACAATGCCCAAAGAAGTGCAAAGTGGCCTTACATGGTGGAGCCATATGGCTTTCGGCCATATTTGTGAAAATACAAAATGACATATTTTAAGGGAATCTCACGGTAGACATTTCATCATTCAGAGAAACTTTTAATAGGATCCTCACTAATCTCCTGGCAACATTAGACGTGTGCTGCTAACAGAGTCACTGACCAATTTATTTCACAGCTCTTGTTATTCCAAAAGCTGCATGAACTAGAAGATTAAAATGAGCAAAAGGAATCAAGCATTTACATGTTATAGTTGTAAACTTCCTCAGTGGTCCTGTTAATAAACCCTGTCCTAAACAGATTTCTATGGCAATATTTAAAGAACATCTTGATACTTAATTCCAGTTACCCCAAATGTAGTTAATGTGCCCACTCACTTAGTAAACAAACAAACAAATTTGACTTTAGATTATAACTGTAGCAATGACACGATGTTGCTAGACCAGCTCATCATTAAGGTGGCACAGATTTGTTTTTGATGCAGTTTATCATGACTGTGAGTTAAAAAGATGAGATAGACTTCATTACACTGTTGAAAATAACTAAGACAATAGGGTCAAAGTGAAGTGAAGTGCATTTAATGCATATACACATGCAGCAGGGGGCAGCTATGTCCAGCACCCGAGGAGCAGTGATGGGGATGGTACCTTGCTCAAGGGTACCTCAGGGCAACCAACCGATCTGAGATTTGAACACATGACCTTTCCGATCCTGGGGCCTAGTCCCTAACCACTAGGCCACCGCTGCCCCTGTCTGTTTCCACATTCCCCCTAAGGAGCAGGAAGGCACATCTAGATATAGTTTTCTGGCTACAACTACCATAAATCCAAAGGAATCTGATCCAAGATCAGTCTTTGTAATAAAAACAGCTCAAGTCATGCTACATCTTTAACCATGACTGACGTGTTTGCCACATTCTGAAAGGCAGTAAGTGGTTTAAGCAGGTCGGTTTTGATGAAGCACTTCAACAGAATCAGTTTGGATGACCACTGGCTGCAGTATGTGTCAGCAACATTAGTCTAGCCAAAACTAAGGAAGCAACATCCATCCATCCATCCATCCATCCATCCTCTGCCGCTTGTCCCAAACGGGGTTGCAGGGAAGTGCTGGTGTCCAACCCAGTGCACACAGGGCGAGGACGGGGGACGCACCCTGGACAGGTCGCCAGCCCATCGCAAGGAGGAGTGGGACAGGGACGGCACCTTGCTCAAGGGTACCTCAGGGCAACCTATTGGGAAGGGGTTTGAACCCCCGATCCTCCAATCATGTGGCAGACACCCTAACCACTAGGCCACCACCGCCCCCTCCAGGAAGCAACATTTTATTACCAAACATGTCTTGGCTTAAAGCCAACACCTGGCTTAAAAATTCATATTACCTGAACCATAACAAAGTACCAGATCATTTATGAAACCATGAACCACATACTTATATTTATACACATTCTATATACATTGCATTAGTGGTCTAGTGGTTCGACACTAGGCCCAATAATCGGAAGGTTTTGGTTTTGAGCCAAAGATCAGTAAATTCAACCGAGGTTTCCTTTAGCAGGGTACCTTACCCAACACTGTTCCTGAAGTGCTGAGTGTATGCTTGCAGCATACTGCATTGTGTGCGATGGGTAAAATGCAGAGAATACATTTTGTTTTGGTACACTTTACTGTATGTTCACAAATAGTCACTTTCACTTTACTTCATTTATAGTTCTTTGCAAAGGTTTGAACGCCCCTGGTCAAATGTGATATTATGCAAGTTAAAAGCTGTCAGCATCACTGAGTGGTAAAGGCATAGTTCTGCAACATCCAGACCATTAGTGAATCCCTTCTTCCCCATCATACACACACACACACACACAGTGTGTCCAGTACAGGTACCTCCAGATGCAACCAACAGACAAACCTGTCATCTAAGAACAAACTGGTTTAGATGTTTTATTAATCCAATATTTATCCAGTCACAGTTTTTACTGTATGGAATTGTAATTATAATTGTAATAAAAATCTTGGAAAAACCTTAAAATGGCTTTGCACACAAAGGCTTTCCACGGAACCGGGCTTCTTGCTGTGAACAAAAGCCGGCCATCTGATGTCAAAACAGTTGCATGTTAAGTAGCCTTAATGATGTTATAAGTAACACATTTCAAACAAGCTGAAACTAAAGAGATAAGGTGTAAGGAATCGCCTATATAAGACATAAGTGGCCTGGCACCTGACACATCTTTTAACTTCAGGTTCTATTTAGAACGCAAGGATTAAAAACGCAAGGATTAAACATGAAAGTGAAATACACACAGTGCACTTGCCATTGAGACTTGCTTTGCCTGTCACAGACCAAAATAACTAAATCCTATTATATACAGTGCCTTGTGAAAGTATAGCCCTCTTGGAAGTAATCAAAATTTTGTGGATTATATATATTTATAAATATATAGATTATTTTTTTAGCAACTTAAATGCCCAAACATTCAATTTTCAAAGCTAAAAATAAGTGTCTATGGAAAGACAACAAAAACTAAAATATTAACCTATATCTGTTTATATACCTGTTAAAATGAGACCCTACTAAAACCACTACCAAAATAAGAATGAAAAATAACTTTAAAGAGCTGTTTTTGAGAGATGAACTTGTGAAAACCCCTTTTAAAGGAACCTCCACATAAGCAGGGCTGGTTCAGAACAGTTTGATGTCGTCCCTGCTGATTAGTTAAAAAGGTTTTCTTCATGCAGGAAATGTAATTGAACATGTTTTGTTTGTGCCTATGAACCAAAAAAGTAACAGAAAATGAGATTTTAAAAAAAAAGAAGAAATCTGTACAAATTATATGCAGATATCACTCTTTCATTCCTGGAATTTCATTTCTTTCATTGTGGAATTTGATTATCAGAAAGTAAAAGCTGCATCAAAGCACTGAGCTACTGTCTTGAAAAAGCTGCTGCTGAAAAGGCAGCAAGCAAGAAGGATGTGAACTCGTGAAAGAAGCCACAAATCTGACTAATTAACTCATTGGAAGAGCCATTGAGTTTAGTGGCTGGAAATGAAAGGCGGCCAAAAATAAAAAAAAAGCAACAACTTTGCCAGAAAGCATGAGAGAAACTCTACTAAGCAAAATGATTTGAGGTCAGAATTAAACCTCAGCAGAAGACACTCTGGCCGTAGAGATAAATGGATATTCCTTAAAGAGAAAAATGAAGTTCATTTTCTCCCCTTCTTTTTCATGCCATTGCAGCTTGTTTACAATAATTAAAATATGAATACAAAATATAAACAAAATAAACAATGCCAGTTATGCATTATTCATTTAACTATCAGCAATGAAGTGCAACATCATAATGAAAAAAGGTGAATTACTGGCTTTTTCAGTGTATTCCAGAAAACCTAGCTCCTTCTACCCTACAGCCTCCAATTTAGAGAAAGTGTCTTGCATAGCAGCTCCTTTTATCGTTCTCATGGGAGCCAAACTGTGCTTCCTCTGTACTCTATAACAAGCCTTTCAGAGCAAAAAAATGGAAGAAAAGTTTACGGTATCACATCTTTAGAATTTGTTTTCTTAGTATTCACTGGGTAGGACACACGATATTCTCTCCTAGGGCGTCCCACTGGGTTACCTAGAAGTATGTTAAGGAGCATCTTTATGCTAAGTTACTAAAAGGAATGCCAAAGCCTGGTGTGCAAGACCTGATAAAACAAGATAAAAAAAAATCTAAATCTAAAAATCTAAAACCACCCATTATACACCCAAGAAGTATAATCTGGTATAGTGGTTAATACTGTGCTGTTTCAGCTGTTTATCACCAGGTGTGGGAGGAAGAACTGGAGGAAGAAGTGATGGAGCAAAACAACCTCCAACATAACCGGCTTCAGTCCAATCTTCTAAGAGAGGCTTGGGAGAAGGTTAAGTCTTTCAACGATTTTGAAAACAAAGCCAAAGCAATGCTGGTTTGGCTCCATATCAAAAATGTCAATGTCCAGTGGCTCAACCAAGTCTTGATCTGAATTTCAAGCAAAATTTTGGGCATTTATATACAGCTGACATGCATTCAAAAAGCTGTAAAGCTGATAATACCTGATATTAATGTACAGGGTTGGAGCAATTATGTCAGCAGCATTTTTCATGGATTTTCCTTACATTTAGATACATTTCAATGAAAATTTGTATTTTATTTTTTTAAATTACACATTTACAGTACAAAATATTTGTTAAAAGATGCTGTAAGAATCATTTGTAATCAAGAAAATTTCAGTCACTAAGTGAGAGCGAGAGAAATAACTAAATCCAATACAATTTATGAATGAACTCTATTCACAAATGCACTCTTTCATAGCAAACTATATATAGAATTCAGACCAAAAAATTGATTTACCTTCATGAGAAGTACCAGCACACATCGTTGCGAGTTGCAACGTGACGTTAAGTTTCTTTTCTAAGTTTCTAAGATTCATTTATTGACTCATTCATAGTCACATGCACAAGCTTGGTGGCCAAAATCAGTTATTACAAAATAGATTTTGTTGACTTGCTAAACATTTCTGCACAATTATCCACTATTTGCTAGACTGAAAAAATATTAATAGAAACTAATGTATGGCCCATTAAATTGTTATTGAAAATGAATTTTTTCTAAAATGTTGATCGGCAATAAATTAGCATAAAACTTTGCAGAGAATAGTGTAAAGCTTAAGAAATTAACTAAATGTAATTGGACCAGAAGGTGTTCATAGTTTTGCATATATACTTTGTGTATTACATTTATTTACAGAGCTCTGAGCTAAATGCTCTTGGTGAAGGACAGGATGACCCGTTACTTTTCCAAGTCAAAAAAAAAAAAAAAAAATCCTAATGCGTGTGCTGCTGGGCAACATGTAAAGTGCATTGAATTCCACACTGATCTTGTCTTCTTTTCATCATTTTTGTGGGGTATTTGTGACGTAGATCCCAGGAAGTTATGTAAAGAAACCTTTTGGCATTCCTCCAAAGCCCATATTAATCTCGATAAGTGAAATGGTGGTACAGAATCAGTTGCCCTCTAAACATACAACTGTATTCATTATGAAATGTTGGCCAAAACATCCCAGACCAGCACTCTGGAGTGGTCTCACTGAGTATCTCCCCCAGGAAACTGGTGCACTAAGCACAGATTTCTACGTTTGTTCATTGAAGCCTAAGATTGCTCTCAAACATAAGCAGCATGTGAGGTTCAGGATTCCAATCCCAGCCACGAATACACTTTCTAAATCGACTACTTGAGTTCTTAGTCTCGAAGAGTGTATCGTTACGCCATGCTTACACACTGCCCTCTAGTGCATGGCAAGTAGCTGGAGATGAACAGCTGTTGGCATAAAGTATGGTAAACACCCTAAATAAAAAAAATGATAATAAATTCCATGGACTATATGGAATAGTTAAAAAGGCATTTTTATTTATGGTTAACGAAAGGAATTTCAATATCTTAATTTGTCGAACAAATAACTGCCCGCAAATATCTGCTACCCATTCCTCAAACCCCTGATAAATAGGACTACGGTTATGAAACAAACAAAAAGAGAATCTCCCAATCATCCACATGCACACTATTTACAACATTGTAGAATATTGCAGTGCATAAACAATGTTTTCTCAAAGCACAGCACTCTGTATGTATTGAAACCTGCCCCATTTTCAGTGGATTAAGCCTGGCCTTGGGTTAAAGCTGGGTCCAAATAGAGAGCCATCGCCACTCCGTCACAGAGAAAAGAACCAAATCCCTATTGTTGAATGTGACTCTCAATTGAAAATCCGTCTACATTCCAGAGTAGACTCAATCTTTAGCTGTGAAAGCTTCCCTGAATGTTAAAGTCAAGGGATTAGTTGGCTCCAAATAAACAGAGACGGGGGGAATATCCTTCATATAAGAACGTTTTTCTTATTTACCTAGCCAGACAGTGGTCAGCTGGTTTATCCCACTTTCTATAAAGTACACTTTACAAAACTCCTACATTCAGAGATGTAATTATTGGGCAAGCAATAAGTGTCAGAAGCTAAAAGAGTTTTCTGAGTGATGAGCCATTTTTTTGTGAATGAGATGTGAGTTTGAAGAACCTTTTAGAGGCTCAAGGTTATCTAATAATTTAAGGGGCTTTTCAATAACCATACTATTATGTGCATGTTGTTTAAAATTTAAATTAAATTACTTCCCCCCCCCCTTTATGTCCACTTATGATGGTGGTGTGGGCGTATGGAGCAGAAACCTTCGTAATCCATCTATGCTTCATGAACATTTAACCATTTCTATGTAAAGAAAAGGAAAAAACCTCATTCAAAACAGGCTATTTTTATAGCTTAGCTTCCATTCATGGACCAAAAGAACTAGGTTGGGAAAAGTTTGTTTTAAAACTTTTAAAGTGTGTACAAGGCCAAAAATTTGGTTTTCAACACTCTAACACACACTAGTTTCCAAACGTTGGTAATCAAATGTATGTACAGATGCTGTGAATAAAGTTAGAAAAACTGAGAATTCCTGAAAAGAAAAAAAACAAAAAACCTACAATATATCTGCAAATTGGAGCATATGTTGTTGTGTCTCTCCATCCTTCCACTGTGGACATTGCCAGCAGCTTTATATTGTTTGCCAATGTGATATACGGTTAGGAATCTTAAGGGACAGTAAAGCCAAATACAAAGGCAAACCACAGAAAATCAGCAGCAGGGCATGAAAGTCAACAGCTAGCCAACATAGCACTGCATTTTCCCCCCTGCTAGCTCCTATCTGTTAGGCACAATAGCACGGTTGTCCAAAATCACCTCTTTTTTTACAAACCGCTCTCTAGGTTTTAACATAAACACAGAGGGAGTCAGTCTCAGGCCATCATGTCCGATGGGCCAAATGTCTGATAAGCAGCAATCAAGCAGAGATTGCTGGCATACAAAACAAAGGAATAAAGTGCTAAACTTAACTGATTTCTTAAACTACTAAATTATTTCTTATTTTTTTCTTCAAAACTTGCTTCTGATGTGTCAGGAGTTGGAGCAGGGTTGTTTTGGGATAACATGGCAAAGCTGAAGAAATTAAAAATCTGCCCAGCTCCCCAACAGCACAGTGCCACCGCTTTTGAATCATGGAGGTAGATCTCTCTGGAGAACATGAGCAGTCTGCAGCGAGCGAGTGAGTTTCTTTTTTAGTTTATACATCGTTCCATTTTGGACGTCACTATGCAATGTGCAAAACTATACTGCAACTCCAAGAAACATTCAGTATAATATCGCTATCATACCAAAACTCAAACACTGAGTGTGCCAGAATAAATGAACATTTCCTGAAGAAGAGGCCATATATAAAATGGCCCAAAACTTTACATCTGTAAAGAGAGAGGTTTTGTTTTTGCTATGATACCAACAATATTTTTTATGACTTGCAATTTAAGGGATGGTATGTGCACGGGTTTATAAAAGTATATATTTGGGACATTGATACGAAAAGTAATGATTTCCTTTAACACCCCCCAAAAAATGATGAATTCATCATGACAATTCCTTTGAGGAAAACGTTAAATAGGACTGAATTTGCCTGCAGTGTGGCTTTAATAGTAGGCATGTGTGTCTCCAAATACCAAGATTGAGTGTCCAGTAGTGTGTGTAACGCGTTTATAGCACTGTATCATCAGGCAATATGGAGATGTGTGTGCGTGCTTTTATGAGCATTAGTCCACTCCGAGAGCTTTTAGCTGTCTCTCTATCTCCTCATCTGATATCCCATCTGCTTTGGAGGTGGAGGCAGCAGCAGCAGGGTTCTTTCT
The DNA here is from genome assembly GCA_017165825.1 of Hepsetus odoe. Taxonomy (NCBI): domain Eukaryota; kingdom Metazoa; phylum Chordata; class Actinopteri; order Characiformes; family Hepsetidae; genus Hepsetus; species Hepsetus odoe. The sequence continues at coordinate 15,895,339 of CM029386.1, forward strand.
GCTGGCTGAAGGAGCATGGGCCATCTGCCGAGGAAACAGGTGGACACAGACCGGCCATTATAGCTCAAAAACATGACGTAAAAATTAGAAGATGAAGCCACTCAATAAACTGGACTGGGCCGTTCGATCTGTGAATATCTTCAGAAGACTGTAACATCAGGAAGTTAAGGGAAATGACTCTCTGCGTTTTACTTGATGTAACTGATATTCCAGGAAATTGTTATCGAGATGCTTTTACTGCCTTGTACTAATGGCAAATGCATCAGTGCCATTATAAATAAATGTAAGTGTAAATTGATTTGCTTCAGCACTGGGGATCTTTCCAACAAGAGCTAAATAAATACAAATTACATAAATATATAATAAATACATTTTTTTTAAAAGATGTGGGGGGGGGGGGGGGGTAGTTTACATAAGCTTACGTAATCTTTTTTAACCTGATGGTAATTTAAGTTGATCACTCTCACCTTTCCTGAGATTTCAATGCCGATCTCATCCAGCACCTGGTTTACAATGTCCTGAGATTCTTCCTCATCGCCGGAATCCTCAAAGATTTCATCCAGTGTATCATTGACTTGAAAAAGGAAGAGAAGACATTCAGTGATATTTCACATCATTTAAAGAATAATAAATAGGAAACATTTGCACTCTTTGTTCTTTTCCTACAGTATCACAAATAATATCGGTGCAGCAGTGGCCTCATGTTTAGGGACTAGTCCCCAGGATCCAAAATTTCATAGGTTTGAATCCCAGACCAGTAGGTACCCTTGAGCAAGGTACTGTCCCCATCACTGCTCTTCAAAATTTGCCCCTTGCTACACGTGTGCACGAGGCTGCATTTCGTGGTTGTTCATTGTGTGCTGTGCTTCACAATGACGAGTTGTCACTTTCACTATAATTAATAAAGGAATTTAAGTAGTTTAATTCCATTAGAGCATCACTATTAAGTCATTTTCATACCTAATTTATATGGATCAAGCTCTTCTCAAAACCAAATGCTTTTTAGAAAAATAAATGCACAAAAATATTTCAATTAATGCATCAACACTAATACAGATAGATTTTATTTATTTTATTTTTTTTACAGCATCATAAGGAGGATACACTTACTCATTTCTTCACTCATCTCCATCTTGGCATTCTCCTTCTGGAAGTTCTGCATGGTCTGCAATGTTTTCTGAGGATCCATTTTCTTATTGACTGCTTGCATCGTCTACAAAAAAAAAAAAAAAAAAAAGTCGAGGAATGAATACACCCATTCAAGATGCACAGGCCACACACAAGTGAGTCATGTGTGAGTGTCGACTATATTGGAACATCCACAAGATTACATTATAGTTTCAAATTATAGCTTCTATTATAGTCAGTGTAACAAAACTCAAACAAACCATCACTAGCTCAGTGCTCAGAATGGCCTCCTAATCACTATTCCTTACACTGGGGGGAAAAAAAATAAAATCAAGAGCACTATATAAACTCTATTTCAAAAAACGGCTCCATTAAACGGCAGAAAATTCCTGTGTGATTCAGGTAAATGATTTTCGATATCATTTCAGGGTTTTGCACATCATTCCGGTATAGCAGCTCTATTGCATTGCAAATGACACGGTGTATCGTAAGACTGCACTAGATATTCTCCACTGTTTTAATACAATGCTACATAATGGCAAAACCTTAAAAACAATGCATTTTATAGTTGAATAAATAAATAGAATAATGTGTGAAAGTTTTGAGCCATCCATAGTTTCCAAGAAAACACATTAATAGTGTAAAAATACTATTCTATGCCTGTCAAATGTATCGTTAGCCTATTGAACTAAAGAAATGTGATACATGTTTTATTGTCACAGACTGCAAAGTGCCAAAGATGGGGCATAGATAAACAGATTCAACATCACTACTATCATGATCACCAGCCTGATCCTCTGCACCTGTTTCTTCACCCCTTGGTGACTGAGGTTAGATGCCCTTATTATACTTAAATGATTCATTCATAGGTCATTATGTGGTTTAACTAGTTAAAAAAGAAAATCCTCTGAAACTGGTCAGGTACAGGAACTTTGAAATTTGAAAATGAGAACCAAAAAGTTGTGTGTTTTACTTTCAGGAAGCCTGGAAAATAACTTCTCAATGATACAAAAGAAATACAAGCATGTCTGGCTTTGTGGACGCAAAATAGGAAGAACTGAGGTTTGGCTCAGAAAAGTGAATAAGAGTCACCCTTAAGTTATCTTACTTTTGCAGTGGTGCCCATGGCCCCTGCCATCTTCATCTGCGAGTGCATGAGTTTGGTATGGGTGGACATGGAGGTGACTTTAGAGCTGACTGCATATGTTCGTGTCTTCTGCTTCCTCAGTTGCACCAGCTGTTTGGCCAGGATCTTGCAGGCCTCTTTATTTCCCGTCTTAGCCATTTTCTTTATCTCCAACTCCTTTGGCAGCCAAGAGAAATAAAGGAGCATTTTTTAAAAAAAAGCAGTTAGGTAAATGTATTGTTGCCATCATAAAAACTGGCATGCCTATAACCGTAACCTTGAACAAAAATAAATAAATTAAGAATGGACTTTTATCCTCTCCCGATGCTAGTTCTGAAGGCTTATAGTGTCCAATACAGGCGCTATCTTCAGATGTACAGATTAGATCAAACACGGTTAGTTTGACATTGTATTTTTTGGTTACTACTTCCTGACTAGCAGAAAGGTTTCACTGCTACAGATGTCAAATTCACAGCCTAATCCTAAAACATGAATCTGAAGAAGTGAATTAATGTTCACGTTTCATGAACCATCACGTTGATTTCATCGTGCCTCTAATTATAAAGATTCTCCACAAAGTAGGTGCCACTATAACTCAAATCTATCTTGTGTACGTGAATGAAAGAGAGGAAACACACACTAACGAGATCTCTATTAAGATTATAGTTACACATTTCATGCATATGAAGCAGAAAGTTATGTCCGTTGCTTGATTATGTTTGATGTTTGATTACTCAGAAACTCGCAACTCAATTACTAATAGAATCCATAGTGTCAGGCCAAGCAAACAAACAAAACATAGCTATAGTAGAGAGTAATTTACCAAGTATGGTAGAGAACACGGCTCTTTCATGATTGAAAGATATCTGACACATTTAACCTCCTTATTATATAAAGTTTTCTTGCCAACTTCAGTGGGGTTTAGTGCATCTTTTTAACGTGAAATTTTATCTCCATTTTTTGGATGAAACATACATGGTTTTGATAGGACAATTATACAATAACTGTTAAAACAAGCAACAAAAGAAACAAAACCTATTAATGAAGTTAGCTGTAATCATACTTGATGCATATCGACTGTTTAAAGTTCAAGAGGATGAATAATGAGCTTCATGTGTGACAGAGAAACTACGGCAGCTACAGCTAAGAATACACATTACCTTACCAATGAACCATTTAAGGGAACATAAAAGACCGACGCTTGATAAGCTACTATAAATAACTGCTAAGAACTAAATCAGTATGTCAGGTATCCTTTTATTAGTTAGTGATTTAATCACTTGCATTCGACTGGAGCAATTTACAACCTCTCAGGTCATGACGTATTTGTAAGACACAATAAAACCAGGGTTTATCTAATCTGAAGTGAGACTCATGACTAATTTAAATTGTCTAAACACATGTTTATGTTTAGATGTTGATTATTACAGACAAACTGAAGGAAAACCTCTGTGTGGCTGGGGTTACAATAAGTGAAAAGGAGCCCAATTCCAGCTCTCTGTTAATCCGTCCCAGTAGTACACCTTTCTTGCAAATTTTAGATTCCTCCTTGAAGAAAATCGATGGCATAATAATCAGGCATTTAGCCTGTTGTAATTTCCTGATGCTGCCACAAGGAAGTTCAACTACATTGATTGAAATACACTGTACTTTTCTCAAGGAGATAAATCAAGGAAACTGAGCTATGCTGCAGTTTACACTGAAGCAGAAACACTGCTATAAGGATTTAATTGCATTCAGCTACAAGAGTGCTAGTGAGGACTAGGACTGCAACTAATGATTATTTTCAATCTAATATTTCCAAAAATGTTTTGAGCAACAAGTTTACATTAATAGATTAGTTGGCAACACTTCAAATAATTGATTATATTGATTAATTGTTGCAGCCCTAGTATGCAATGCTATTCTCTAAATCTTATACATTTATTAGCCATAGCATTAAAAGCCTATTATTGTGTCGATCACGCTAGTTCTGCAAAAACAGCGTTAGCAGCATATCCTTCAAGTCCTCTAAATGAGAGATTAAAGCACCAAGCAATATACTCAAGACTGAGATCTGGGGGTCTTTGAAGGGCAAGTCAACACCTAAAAATCTTTATCATGTTCTTCAAACCATCCCTGAACAATTTTTGCAGTGGAAGGGTGAATTACTCTGCAGACACAGAGCACAACATGTCAAATAAAAGGCATTTTAAAGCCATGGTTTCCCAGCAGAACAATGCCCAGGCATTCAGAAAACGCAAAAAAAGACTTCTGCATTAATGAGGGAAACAGGTCAGGGTGGTCAGAATGTACACTCTGCAGCAACACTGCCCTGTATGTGGCGAGAGATGAGTCACTGTGCGTTCTGACACATTTCCATCATAGCCGGATGTAACTTTTTCAGCAATCTGTGGTTTTAATGGTGTGGCTGATCTGTATACAGGCTGAACTTGCAAATAAAATAGGAGCCTGGATATCTTTAGACATTTCATGTAAAAAAATATAAGATTATGTTTTTCCACAAGCTGTAACTGTACTGAACAGTCGGGAGACTTTAAGATTCAGTCCGTGATGCTGTTTGAGGGGAGGTGTCTCTTTCTCACCAGTTGTTTTTCCTGTTTCTCCAGTGCTGTTCGATCTCGCGTGATTTGTCTCTGAGTTCCCCTCAGCTCTTTTGTCTGCTCCTTAATAACATCTGAAAAAGAGAAGGAAATGTCATATGTTTTACGTAGCATGTTTCTCCAGCAGATGTACATTAGAAAGCCAACAAAGTGAAACACAATCTATCAAATAACTCTCCATATTCACCAAACACATAAGAAATGGCTCTTAAGAGAAGTTATTCTGTGGATTAACTCTTTTATAGCAGTGAGCCTGTTAAAATGTACAGCTGCACAGACTGACAGAAGCACTAGTAGACAACAGGGACAATATCAAAATAAAAAAATTAACTAAAATAAGATAACACATACAATAAAAATAAATTGAATGTCCAATAGACTTATAAAATGAGTTAAAAATAATAATAAAGTAGAAACAAACATGTATATCTCATGAGATTTGGGACAGTACCACCACTTTGTGTTATAACTCTATATTATGTAAGCTGCTAAGTCAACACTATTCTTTACAGTTAAATGATGAACGCTAGAAGGGTGAATGTTGTTAACCAAACACGCCAAAAAGTGAGTAGTTCGTACCAAATCATCATCGTCTAATGTTGATACTGTATCACAAACCCTAGACTGTAAAATATGTGAAATAAAAGCTGAATAAGTGAAAACTGGATCCTGATCACAGCTGGTGTTTCTTTAGACTGACGTTGGGATGCTTAGCTTGTCATTCGACCAACATTAACCACCAAATTCACCTTTTTTCTTGAGAAAACTTACCATCTACGGTCTTCTTCTTGAACAGCGACGCCATTCTGACTGAACAGTGTTGATTTCTTCTACAAACTTTACCAAAACCGACGTTTCTGTCACACTTTCTATCGTCTAACAAAATGTCATATTTATTTCCTGGTTCTTCTGCAGTGGGCGGGGCAAGCCGGTCTCCAACTGTATACGCGACTTCAATTGGTGCAAACTTATGTCACTCCTCAAAGTTGTCTAATCATAATCGCGCTCACTTTTAGAGGATAGGCTGGTGCGGGTTTGTTTAAAGTTCTGGACTGCCACACATAATGCGCATTAAAGTGTGTTTGTAATAATGGAGAAAATAAACGAATTAAATTTATAGAAATAGAAGTTTAAGCGGTGGCCAATCACGTCGAGGCTTTCCACGCATGCGCAATGGGAAGGAATAAAAGTCGGTCACGGTGTAAAAAATTACCCAAACGTACCAGGCGATAAAAGTGGGTAGTGTTTGCCGTTTGTATTTATGTGACTGTATTCCTGTTCTTTAGAGCTAAATTTAAACCGCATTAAATCATTGCTGAAATCACGATGGGACTTTCCACGCCCGGCCATTCAGTCTAACGAACCGATTCGCCTGATGATCCGATTCGATTATTCATTAAAGCCAACTTCTGTTTATACTGTTTCATATCATGAGTTTTCTAACCCATATACAATGTTCTGTCCGCTACAGAGTCATTTCAAGCACATGGTGCCGTTTCCCAGCGCAGTGTGTGTGTGTGTGTTTCAAATGTATCCTCAAATATATCCTCAAATAAACCAGGGGCAGCGGTGGCTCAGCAGTGAGGCACTAGGCCCTGGGAATCTGAAGGTTGTGTGTTTGAATCCTGGGTCAGTAAGTTCCCCTGAGGTACCCTTGAGCAAGGTACCGTCCCCATCACCGCCCCCTGGGTGCTGGATATGGCTGCCCACTGCAGCATGCAGTGTGTGGGTTAAATGCAGCAAATGCCTTTGGTTGTGGCTCCCTGTGCGCTGAGTTCACAATGACAGAGTCACTTTCATTTAAAAATGGTACATAAATCAGTATTTTTCAGCACTTTGTTTTTTTTGTTGTTGATTAACTAAAACCAATCATTTACTGCACTTTATTTTATATATATATATATATATATAATAAAGTTGGGGGAAATGAATCATCTTCTACAACATGTTGTGATTCTGTTCAGATCATTTACTGTATCAAAAAAAGAGCCGGTCCTGAAGACCCGATTCATTCTACGGAGTCGTTTGGCTTGCTCGGCTCGCGGCTTCGTGCTTTTTCGTGGGGTTTCGACTCGCTCCGCGCCAGAAGCGGTGGTGAATCGGAGAGGGTGGATTTTTTTCGTCCTCCTCGTCTCTCTCTGGCGTTGTTGTCCTCGGTGACGCGACGGAGGTGTAGCCTGACGCGGTCTCTTACGTGTCGGACCGAATAAAAGTGGAGCTCCGGAGGCCTGGGAGTGACGCGGAGAGTCGGTGTCGGGTAAGGAGGGACGGGCCGGGAGCGGCTCCTCGGCTCGCCGCGGTTTTAAACGGCGCTGTGGCCGCTTCGTTTCTAACAAAGAGATCATGGCGGCGGTGGGCTTGTTTCCCAGCTTCGGACTGAGACTCGCTCCCAGTGAGTCACGGCGGTTAGGAGACGGAGAGGGAGCGGCTCTCTGGTCATGGCGAAGGGCCGAAGTGTCGAGAGCGGCTGACGGAGTTTAAAAAATAACGGCCACTTCTTAGCCGTCTCCATGACCACGGTAGCCATGGCTGCTAACCTGAGTAGAGCCCAGTTTGGACACTGTGTATATGAGGCGATACGTTACAGCACACACACTTTTAAACCCTTGTCTTTAAAAACATGGAGTAAAACTCTCTACGGCCAGTTATTGCTCACGACAACTCGGAGGAGCTTTTTCACCAGAAAACGGGCGCGGAAAGTTAACCAGCTAACATCTCTGTGCTGGTTTTGTTGTTTTTTTTGGGTGTGCGCCGCCACATGTGTGTGTTATTTTCCATAAATTAGTGGCACACACCAATGTTATATATTTATGACCCCTTTTTACACTTGAAGTAAATTAATTTTGTGTTAAACATGATTCCCCAAACACGGCGTGTGTGCAGGGAAGTGAAAAAAGGCGGTAAAATTGCACAGGAGATGTGGTGGCCGCGTCCCAAATCTTCGAAGGAAGCTTCTTTTCCTCAGTGCCATTATTTCGCCGATCTGTAGCTCATCGCCTCGCTCAGTAGCAGAGCCGCCGGTTGTTCCACGTGACTTGCAGATTTGCCCATATCAAGGCACGTGCCTGGGAAAAGGAAGTTTTCTTTACTATTGGGACGCGGCCTTGCGCACTCTTTCCATTGATTTTAACGGCGCCACACTATAGGGCCTGTTCCAATACCCACACAGCATAAATATATTCCTTCCTCAACTTTCAAAAGCCAGTTCTAGGGGTGTATTTCACAAAGCATGGTTGGTCAGATGATTTAAAGGGGACTTCCTGGTTTTTGTAATACAAATAATAAGTCCCATTATTCAAATTTCTTTGTAGATGGGGCGAAAGGTCATTTCCTCTGCGCTCCTAATGAGCAGTGAACCTGTCCCTGAATGGTTATATTCTAATTATGATATTGCTAGGGTTGGGCAATATGATTATATTTATTATGATTGTGCTAAATTGCTTCACAATATTCTTTTCCGGGCATCTTGTGATCTTGTCGGTAGTTAAAGAACACCGACCAACTTTGTTTGTTCTCAAATAAAGCATCATTGGTGCAGTAAAGTGTGTGAAATGCTGGGAAAAGAGAAAACAGGATTGATATTTTTCTGCTCATCAGATAAAAAAAAAGACATTGTGTATCAGTAATATTATTAATCAAAGTATTGTGATACAATATTTTTCTTTTTTCCCCCCAAACCCCAGTTTGTGCCTTTTTGCATCCCACATGAATTTAGGCCAAATCCCAATGCAAAAGTAATCAAACAATCTATTGAGCACATTCCTAATAATTCTGTCTCCTAACTTTGTGAGAGCTTTAAAGAAGAGATTCACTCTTTTAGATTAATGTCCACACCGACACAAATGACATTGTTGCACAAAGTAGGATTAACAATCCTAATTAAAAATGACCAAGATATGACTTTTTTATTTTTCTCAATAGCCTCTGGTTTAAGAAGTTCGTGTACATTTTCCTGGAATGACATTTTACATTTAACCACTCTGAGCTAATGTCCCTATTAGGGCTGCACAGTATATTGTCTGTTAAATCTTATCATGTTATTTGTCTCATAAATAAGAAGGCTGCGATATGCAAATGAGACTTAAAAATAAAAGGTTATTTAAAAACTTATGCTTTGGTAGCTTAGTTTCCATACATGAGCTGTAGAGATTGGCAAGTTAAACTTTGATCATATTTCCAGAACTAAAGCCTCTTATGGGCCTTTTAATATATTGAAGTTCATTGGAAGATGTTAAGTTTTAATGTCAATTACAATAATTCTACTATAGTGTGCAGCTTGTGTCTCTATATATGGGTGGCGGTGGTCTAGTGGAAGGATACTTGCCTGTTGACCTGTGACTCAAGAAGTTCCAGGTTCGAATTCCACCTCTGGCACTACCACCACTGGGTCCCTGAGCAAGATCCTTAACCTTGAATTGCTCCAGGGGGACTGTCCCTGTAATTAGCACATGGAAGTCGCTCTGAATAAGAGCATCTGCTAAATGTCATAAATGTAAATGTGAATCTGTAGATATTTTGAAAAATAGGAGGCATAAACATTTAAACCAAGAATGAAGCCCTGCACAATAGGAGGAAATCCAACATGTTTCTTCTGGACAGTTCTCAACTAATCCTGCTTTATGTCTAGTAGAACTAAATATGAACACAGGCCTTGCAGGTTATAGCAGCTGAGTGGGGGAATCCAAAGAGGTTTAATGCAAGTGGGTCGTCGGTTTTGTCCCAAGTTGAGTAAGAATGATCGTACACTCACCAGAGGCAGCGTAACATTGCTAAACATTAGCCTCCTTGTAAATGCTTCTTGGGTCATAGTTCGACTTATAGCTACCAAAATATATCAGGTGTTTCTGTCCTTTCATGTTTTAAAGCATTTAAAGTGATTTTCATTAGAGGTGATGCAATAGGAGGAACAGCAAACAACAAAAATGTTTGCTGTATTGATTATATTATTGACCTGCTGTTTATTGCTATAATTAAAGAACCTTTTAGGCCAAACAGTGAATCGTTTTCTAACCCTACCTAATTAGTATGCCAGGAGAGTGTATTATATAGTATTGATATCTGGAAAAAGTCTGCAGTGTGCTTATGAGCCCTCTAGCCAATTACATGATCGTGTTGTCAGCGTCCTGACTAATCAGAGAAAATAGTGTTTACAGCAAATTCACATATTTAATAACCACAAAATAATGTTTAACATGAAGCTCTAGCCACCCAGACAGTATCACCAACCGTGAATATGCTGTGAAGATTTTTCTTATCTATTTTTTTGTTTTATTTATTTATTTATTTATTTATTTTGCCTTAAAGTAAGCAGGGATAATTTTGTGTTTACATATCCAATAGAAATAGGCAATGAGAAATATTTTTTCTGTCATAATAAAATGCTAGACATTCCCAGTGCTAAAAGGTTACAGAACAACTGCTGTTGGCTTAAGAAAGAGTGGCATTTTTACAGGGTTTATTGCAGTGCATTGAGTAAAATTGACATTGACATGTGGTTACTATTAAAAGTACAGGGACTCTGTTGAATTATGCCTGCAATTTAGCAATGGCGGTGACGAATTGTATCATGAAAAGTGTCATGATACTGTATTTTTGTCATATCCCGTGTCCGATCGTTTGTGAGAGTCATATTTTGCCAGCAACCTGTTTAAAAGCTCTTTAAAAGACAATGGTAAAAATCAGCATCTGCACAAGTCAGTCAGTATTCCTGTTTGCTTCTAAATACAGAACGTGTGCAGCTTTACAGCCTGCCAGGAAACCCACAAAAGCAGCAGCATGAATTTTCTTTTGCTGCCAAATATTTATTTGGGAATTATGGCCTCAAATGGCACATAGAGCTGTCATTTGTTTTGCAGCTGAAATACATCTGTTGTGCTTACTGCTTCTGAGCAGATCTATCTTATCTGGTTATAATTCTGCACAAGCAGGAAAAAATTCAGATTTGCAGTACACAGACTCAGTATGCTCGTTATTGGACACAAATCAAGGTCCTCACATGAGGATTTCTGGAAAGCTAAAAATAACAAGCGTAATGTTAGGATGCTGTTAACATGGCAATATAATTTAATAAGGGGCTACTAAGGTCAAATAGTGGTTCTAAATGTAGATGCACCCATTGAGTTCACTGCCATTTCTCTACAGGTTTTCTAAATGACCATGGAGGCAGGAGCAGACGTCCAGCAGGGTGGCGACACTGCTGTCTCGGAGACAGACACCCAGCAGATTGCTGCTTTGGCACAGGTGAGCAGGCCATGAAGTCCAGAGGCTACATTCTGTTATGCTGCCAAAATACTGGAAGAATAGCGGCCTGTACAGGCTGGAAGTTGTCTGCTCATGCCTCATCCTGAGCAAGTAATCCCTCTGTCATCTCCACATGCTGCACAAACATTAGAAGGGGATTTAGTACAAGGAGAAAAACAATACTTGAGCCAGTTGGGTAGAAATTCAGGTTTAGCACAGACGGCATCCTTTTTTTAGTTTTTGCGTTTCACAAGCCCGGCTTCTAAAGAACTGCAGAGTAGTATCAAACGATAGAGCCTATGACAATGTAGCGACAATGTCCGAAATTTCACAAGCAGGTTTGCTAGAAACATAATTTTAGGCCCATTTTTGATCGTTTGTGGTAGTAGTATGCTGCTCATTGCTGAGGCATATATTCTGTTACCTGTTGGCTGAATTAGTCTTGTACCTGCAGTGCACCACCAGAAAAAGAACGCTTCTGACACAACCCATGTCCTGAAAGACAGACTTTTATTCTATCTGTAACAGCATTGCCTTTAAGAAAATTGACTTTTTCTCGTTTAGTCGAATTTCCGAGTTTTAGGAGCATGGTTTCTGTCCCACAGGTTTCATTGGCTGCAGGGCAAGCTTCAGCCAGTGGCCCCACCGTGACACTGGTGCAGCTGCCCAATGGTCAGACCGTTCAGGTTCACGGGGTCATACAGGCTGCCCAGTCTTCTGTCATCCAGTCTCCACAAGTTCAAACTGTACAGGTGAGTACCTGAACATATAATAATGCAAAATGCCTTTTTAAAGTAGCCATTTTTTGTCCTTTAATGAGTTGTAATGCAGTGCCTGCATACATTAAGGAGCTGCTTTCTGGTGTGCAGTTAGCTTATTTTGACAACTGTTGGCCCATCTGGGACGTAATATTTTGGTGCATTTTGTAAACTATGGATTAAAGTTATTTTAAGCCTGCATAGAACAGTAGATGCATACTATGTATAAAGTTGTTGGTTCTCCCTTAGTAACTCAGTGACAGCTTCTATTCCATCAGCGAGGCTTTAGATACTGAACCTTGATGTAAAGATTTGATTCCCACAAACCCTATTATGAGATGAGGTACAGATGTTGGAGGATTAGTCTTTGAACACTAAGTGATCCCAAAAATGTAGTTCACATACTGTGTGTGGTGATAAACACTGTTTCAGCAATGGCTGCACCTTTAAAGTATCTGGATCTAAAGTGTACCCGATAAAATGGCCAATGTGTTTAGGTACAAGAGGTATCCCATAATCGGTCAGCTCTAAACTGCTTTGTATAATGCTCTAGAAACAAGCGGTGCTTTTGTGTTCTTCTTTCAGATCTCCACAATTGCTGAGAGTGAGGACTCGCAGGAGTCAGTGGACAGCGTGACAGATTCTCAGAAACGGAGGGAGATCCTCTCCAGACGTCCGTCTTACAGGTATGGGGTTTTGCTGCATTCCTGTTTTTGATTTCTATTACTGATCACAAAATGAAACCTGGTTGATGGTGAGAAAGTTCCAGCTGGATGGGTAGTTTGATTGTGACTAGTTTAAGCCTGAATTCATGGTTGCTTGTATTTCTGTTGGTTTTTGGTACAGAAAGATCCTAAACGACCTTTCGTCAGATGCCCCGGCAGTTCCACGAATAGAAGAAGAAAAATCAGAAGAAGACAGTGCCCCAGCCATAACAACGGTCACTGTGCCAACGCCCATTTACCAAACAAGCAGTGGGCAGTACAGTGAGTATCTGGCAGTCTTTTGATTGTTAAGGAAGGAGTTTACTACACACACACTAAAATTGTTACTATGCTTTATTAATATAATTTTTCTTTTTATCCAGCATTCTAGTTTATTTTGGGTTTTAATATTAATTTTTATGAAGAATTAAAGTTTTGCTGCATTGTTTATTTAGTCAAAGATTTGTTTGGCAAATGTGAAAGTGCTACCCATTACTTAGTAAAAAGCAAAAATTTTTACTCTCAGTTTAACCTTAACTAGTGCTACTACTGTAGCTGACACATTTTTCATTAATGGCTTTTTGTTTCCTCTTCCAGTTGCCATCACACAAGGTGGAGCCATCCAGCTGGCCAATAACGGAACAGATGGGGTTCAGGGGCTCCAAACGTTGACGATGACCAATGCAGCTGGCACTCAGCCAGGCACAACCATTCTGCAGTATGCCCAGACTAGTGATGGCCAGCAGATCCTGGTGCCTAGCAACCAGGTAGTTGTACAAGGTGAGCCCCAAAATAAAAGACAGAAGCACACACTGGCATCAGAAATCAGGATGTTAACAGTGTTTGTCAGACTTCAGGCCAAAAAGTCCCCAAATGTAGATGATCAGCCATGGGCAGGGGCAGCGGTGGCCTTGTGGTTGGGCGTTGGCCGCATGATGGGAGGATCGGGGGGTTGAACCCCTTCCCGATAGGTTGCCCTGAGGTACCCTTGAGCAAGGTGCCGTCCCCGTCACTGCTCCTCCCTGCAATGGGCTGGCGACCTGTCCAGGGTGTGTCCCCCGTCCTCACCCTGTGTGAGCTGGGATGGACTCCAGCAACCCCCCGCGACCCCGCTTGGGACAAGCGGCAGAAAATGACTGACTGACTGTCATCAATGGGCTTGGCTGGTCTATTGGCCATGCCCATTACTGGTCTTCTTCTTATTATTATTATGTGACTAATGATGAGTGACCACTGGAAATGTTGTGTTTTGTTTTTTTGTTTTTTTTGTTGTTTTGTTTTTATTATTATTTATTTATTTATTTTTTGTTTGTTTTTTAGAATATGCTTAGGCTTAAAGTCTTGGGTCCTTTTTGTGTCTGAAGTTTTCTTCTATAAGCAGTAGGTTTGTTGTGGCTGATCATTGTACAGTGGACTGTAGTGGTTTTAAATTTCATTACTTCTTAAATTCTTCTTGATTTACCAACAGGAGAGATTTATTCAGGCTAGCTAAGAGCTGAGCAATATGACATAGTTTTTGTGGCAAATGATCTGAAAACATCCTAAAATGCTTTTTGATTGTGATTTTGTCAGTAGTTCTGGCCATCTGTGTTTCATCATATAGAGATTGAATTCAGTTAAATAGAACTAAATATTATGTGATTCATAAAACTTCAAATGAAATCATGCTCTCCATTTCTTTTGTGCCTTCTAAACCCCCCTCCCTAAAAAGCTGCTTCCGGGGATGTTCAGGCATACCAGATCCGTACTGCAGCTGCCAGCACCATAGCCCCTGGAGTGGTCATGGCCTCCTCTCCTGCTCTTTCTGGCCAAGGAGGAGCTGAGGAAGCCACACGTAAGAGGGAGGTGCGCCTAATGAAAAACAGGCAAGACTCTTTTAAGTATCCTAAACAATAAGGCTAATTACTGGTTGTGTTTTGGGAACCAGGAATTCCATATTGTTGCTTTCCTAGTGTTTTATAAAAAAACAAAAAAAAAGAACATGTGAATGTCATTCTGGTATGGACTCTTCCTGTAAAGGAGACCATCAGGGAAAATCTATTACCACTGTTGAGTTTTTTTTTAGTTGAGAATTTTAATTCGTTTAAAATTTTGAGAAGGGGTCTTGGACTTAGGCATAGTGAAGTGTATATATTAGACTGTAGTGGGTAAGTTTATTTATTTAAAACGCATGGAATTATTCAGACCAATTCCCAGTCTTGCCCTGTGCTCCCATTTAAATAAGTCTTGGGATTATATGGCTGGCCATCAGTCCACTTTACAGGTTTCTAAGAAGTGTGTTAGAGCACTGAGCTGCATCAAATCTGTGGAAATATTTTTTTTTCTGATTGTAAAGCTGTGTTTTGGCCACAGGGAGGCAGCGCGGGAGTGCCGTCGGAAAAAGAAGGAGTACGTGAAGTGTCTGGAAAACCGGGTGGCTGTGCTGGAGAACCAGAACAAAACCCTCATTGAGGAGCTCAAAGCACTTAAGGACCTTTACTGTCACAAATCGGAATAACTCTGCCGCACCACATCCATTCATACACACACACACACACTCTCTCACACACACACACACACACACACAGATGTTCACACAAAAACACAGGTCCATGTCTCAGCTGCCAGGCAGAGAGTTTTTCTGCCCAGGTTCTTCAGAGAAAGAGACTCAAGCATTTTACAGGTACCTGGGTGGCAATCTTCTCTTTTTCTATCTGTCTATACAATTTTTTTAAGAAAAAATATTGATGTGTAAGAAATGGGGGGGCAACTACAGTGGATATGGTGACTCTGTAATAATTTCCTTTATTTTGTCCTGTATAAAGAAAAGCAAACCTTTTAAAAAAAAAAAAATAACAAAAAACAAACAAACAAAAAAATAACAAAAAACAAAAGAAACAAGCACCTATCATTTCAACACACTTTAAACTCCAATAAGGTCAAATGGGAGGTTGTTGATCCAAGTTTCAGTGGCCCTCAGAAGAAAGGCCGTGGTTGGAGACTAATCTAAAAGCAAATCATCATGTAAAAGGGAGTGGCTGTGACAAGTCATCATGGATTCACAGCTGATACGGTTTAAATGTAATTGAGGATCCCACAAGGCACCAGTTTTGGATGATCACTCCTCCACCAATCAAAAGACTAACGGGGATGTAGATTGTCCAGTTTCCATTAGTGGGATTTTAGCGAGTGGGTTAAAATCAACAAACTGGGCCCATTGCTATCTAACTGCTTCTGTTACACCTGCCTCTTGTTTTCTTTTTCTTTTTTTATGGGTAATGGAAATCTTCAGATCATTTATGAAAAATGTATGCCTCTATTAGTTGGTGTTGACATGTAATATGCGCCTTTGCCTATTTTTTTTCCCTCTTGAGAAACTACCAGTTACTTTGTTTTGAGACCTAAGTAATCAATCTCTATCTGGAAGGCTGATGAATTTAGCAGGTGAATTTTGGATGTACCATTGCAAAGCACTGAATATGACTATTATAAGCTTTTCAGAGGTTGTAAGGAGCTGCAGTTGAAGCCTTTTAGAACTTCAAGCTAGTTAACTAGCACCTTCTTGGACGTTTTAATGCTAAAACGTTGAAACACCTATCAAGGTTTTTCAGAGAACAATGTACTAATATCATTTTTCATGTAATCAGTCCAATAGGGAAACCTGTAAGACTGCCAATGGTGCTTTAATACGCTTAACTGAGGTCAGTAAGGTGGTTTCTTTTGTAATGGTTATTACTGAGGCTCTTTAGGGAAAACAGATTCTAGATCAGGAAAAAAAAAAGCTTGTACCTGAATTTCATTGCTGTAATGAAACACCATGCTATGTTATACTTTTGTCTTTTGCCATGAAATGTAGCCATCTGTAACAATATTATATGCATCCTATTTTTAATGGGTTTTTTTTTTTTTTTTTTTTTTGGCTGCTTTCCGCCCCCATTTATTTTGTGTATACGTTGTATTTTTAATCACCTTTCGCCTGTATGTAATACAATGCAGAAAATGGCCTACTGGAGCAGAATTTCTTCAATAATTACACTTTTGGCAGTTATTGCTAAATAAGTTGTGTATGATTTGTTTTTTTGTTGGAAAGTTTAGTATCACTTTGGGAGAAGAATACCTGTTCACACTTGATGTTGACCGTGCCCTGTAGATTACCTATCAAAGGTTCATTTGTTAACAAACTGATGAAATAGCAGTAGATTTAGGTTTAGAATGAGATTTTAAAATTGAGATTAGGATTAGATCATGGGATTGATTATTTTTACATCCAATATATCGTAGAGCTAAATGGCATGTATATAAATTTGGTGCTTAAACAATCTTTATCTTTTGGCTGCTCCCGTTTAGGGGTCGCCACAGCGGATCAACCGTCTCCATTTCTTCCGGTCCTCTGTATCTTCCTCCTCCAAACCAACCACCTGTATGTCCCCTCTAACCACGTCCATAAACCTCCTCTTTTCCACTTTCCTGGCAGCTCCATCTTCAACATCCTTCTAATATAATCTCTCTGGACATGTCCAACCTAACGTAACCTTGCTTCTCTAACTTTGTCTAACCTGAGCTTTTCCTCTAATATACTCTTCTCATCCTGGTCACACCCAATGAAAATCTCAGCATCTTTACCTCTGACACCTCCAGCTTCACCTCCTGCCTTAATGCACCATCAAAATAGTCTTACTGCTCTAATGAAAGATTTCTGATGTTTCTGACTGGTTTAAAATTACTTTATTTAAAAACTAGAATGAAAACGCATTCCACTGCTGCGCCAGTGACACTGTTAGAAGTAGGGGTAGTGGTTGGATACTTGCCTATGGATCTATGGACCAAGCGGTCACAGTTTTGAATCCCACTTCTAGCTCTACCACCAGTGGGTTCCTGAGCAAGACCCTTAACCCCGAGTTGCTCCAGGGGGACTGTCCCTGTAATCGGGACATGGAAGTCACTCTGGATAAGAGCATCAAGGTACAGGTAAGTAGGTGTGTTTAGAAGATATGTAGGGATGGTTCAATTTTTTTTTTCTTTTCCTCCCTAAAATGTATCCTAATTGGCCTTTAGCTAACAGAAATCCTGGAGGGAACCATATTTGACCCAGTGCCCCACAGCTTGTCCTGTTAAACCCTCAGCTGACCGCTGTGTGGGTTCAGGAAACAACTCCAAGCTTCCCTCCTCACATGCCCACCCCCTCCACAGCACACTACAACCTGCATCTCACCCAACATCAAGCTCCTGCAGCT
The DNA here is from genome assembly GCA_017165825.1 of Hepsetus odoe. Taxonomy (NCBI): domain Eukaryota; kingdom Metazoa; phylum Chordata; class Actinopteri; order Characiformes; family Hepsetidae; genus Hepsetus; species Hepsetus odoe. Next base: position 15,913,111 of record CM029386.1, read on the forward strand.
CGAGTAACCACGGCAACGGGGGAGTCCTCACGCAGGGAGGGATTCCATTGGAGATAGTGGGAGAAGCCAGAACATGACCTACAGGGATGAGCCTTCCCCTGTTAATCACTGAGGTTGTGTGCTCTGTATAAAATGATTCTCAAATTCCTGATTCTGATTCGATTATGGGTTAGAAATGATACAGAGCCTTGTAAAAACCATTTAAACCTCACTCCATGATTCATTTGCGATCAGGAAACAATTCTGTGCCATATCTCCAATTTTAGCATGATTCATATGAAGTGAATGATACACCCCATAAAATTTGAACGTACCTTTATGCATTTAATCCATGCAAGATGCAAGAGCACTGGGTTGCACAACTGCTCCCAGAAGACAATGTGTGTCTTGGGCTAAATGTTATGCTCAAGGTCCCTTTAGCCAAAGATGTAGGAGTTGGGAGGTATAGGCCAGCCACCCCTGCTGGTCCTGGAGACTGACCTGCCACAGCCGCCAATCTGAAAACAGCTCAGGGCAATTTCAGTATGATTCACTTACAGTTAGAAAACGATTCAAGTGTGGCATCTCTCATTTCAACACACTTCAATTATGATCAGAAGAACGATTCAGCGTGGAGTCTCGAATTTCAGCACAATTCCATTACCATTAGACAATGATGTGGTGAAGACCTCACTTCAGCACGGTTTGATTTAGTTTAGTAAACTTAGAAATGTTTAAAGCTTTCCGCGAGGAGTCAAAGTTGTCAGACGTTTAATACCACTGTGAATGGTTTGATTCAGAGTTTCTTTCTTGTTCAATCGATTATGGAGACATTTTGAAAACTGCTTTAAATGAAGTGCTTCAGCTAAAGCAGCTCCATTTAAAGATTGTAACATCTGAACCAAAAAATGATTTGTTCAGTACCTCAGGGCAACCTTCTGGTCTGGGATTTGAACCCATGACCTGATCCAGGGGCCTAGTCCCAGACCACTAGGTCACCGCTGCCCCATGTGCAGCAGTGGGCAGCTATTTAAAGCTGCCCAGGGAGCAGTGAAGGGGACGCTACCTTGCTTAAGGGTACCTCAGGGCATCCTACTAGTCTGGGACTTGAGTCAGAGCTTCATCATTAAGCACCAAAAGGAGCAAAACGATGCCAGCTACTGAACTGACAGTAAACAAGATCAATCAGACAGGCTGGGTACCCTCTGTCTGCTAGGCAATCATTACTGACACTGCATTAAAATCCAATATCAAGGCCACGGTTGTGTTTCATGTATTTGGGGATTTCATTAATTTCCCCCAATAAAACGATCAGTGTCACGACGGTTTTACAAACAGACTTCAAATGGGATCTAATTAGTCTGTAATTAAATAACAGATCATGTGTGAATGCTCAAGAGCCTGCAGGCTATTTTTTTTTCTCTTAATCTTGAAAATATGAATTAGGAAAAAGGCATGAGCAGGGGTTTTTCGATCTGAATACCTGATCGGTGTCTGTTGTAATGAATAACATTGATTCACTCTTCTTTCTCCGTCCCGTCTGCCTTTGTACTTGATGTAACTGTCTGTGTTAATCTCACTGTTCTGTCAGAACAGGATTCATTTGCAGCTGAGTAGGTCATTCAGAACTGAATCATCTTTCACAGCATCTACAGGTTTCATATAATGACAAAAGTCCATTCAGTCCCTCCATAGTAGGGACAGTCCTGAAATCATCTTGCTTTTGTCTAGACGTTTCAATGATCCTCCAGAAATTGTGGTCAAGGTGCTGGCAGACGGGCGGTTTTCACTCAAATTCCAGTGAGATAGCCAGACCCACAATGGCCAGCTACATGATGACCTTTGACCTGTTACTCTCAGCTAAATGGCTGATAAAGGAAAAGCAGAGCCACACATGATAATGTTGCTAATAATGAATGGAAGCTAATAGTCGCTAATCAGCAGACATGCCATAAATGCTCACACCCCCTCACACACAACCACAAAACTCAGGGAAACTAAGGCCCTGCTTGAATGGTTCACCTTGCTCCTAACTGAGTGAAATGATTGATCTACATGATAATGAGAGCTGGCCGAATTCTCTGAACGCCAAGGACAGGAAAGGTTATCTCCTCTTGCATGGAGAAGACTGGACCATCCTTTACAAAAGGAAAAGAGATAATGATGTCCTATATTTCTGTGCGACACCAACAATGCGCCATTGGGTCTATGGAACAAGGTCTATGAAAAATGCATGGGTGATTTTTTTTAAATATAAAAAAATGTACAATTCAAACGAACATTGCTGATCAAAGAACAGAGATAGTCTCTTGTGAAGCATATTTAGAATTAATATACAGGGCACATTTCACCATTAATGAAGCGGAAATGGAAAAGTGAAGACAGTGAAAGTTTGTTGACCTGGGGTTATTCTCACCCTCTCACTCGCTCGCTCTCAAACAAAGCAATTTCAGGGATATTATATATAATTGCGGACGTTATGGGAGCTGAAATCGATACGTGGGAGACTCCTGAAACATCCAGGAGTGGTGAGGTGTCTGAACCAGTGTGATGTCAACCTTAACTCCCAGGCATTTGGGAGGTTTGATGAAAAACCAGTCAATGAGCCCAATAATTATCATAAAAAATATCAGAAATCTACGTGTAAGCTTTCTTCCTTCCAAACACTACACAGCTTTGTGCTTTCAGTTCTGATCTGCATTTCATTGACAAACATGTCTACACACTTAAGGCTTCAGTTAGGTGATTTTTCAGTGAAGGTTCTTTAGCTGCTGATTTTTTCCATTTTGGCGTCATGTTGGAGTCAGCTACTGTTATAATAATGTGTAGAATCAGCATTATGTGAGATTTACATTTATGATCTTGAGGCATGAAAGAAACACTTAAAAAACTTCGACCTCACAGTTAAACCATGAAACTTGACAGCTATTGACAGAGCCATTCCCTTAACAAACCTCTTCAGGGTTACCCTTTTTCATCATGTTTTTTTTTCATCGAGTTTTTCCCTCTCAAGGACACTGCGGCTAGATGGAAAAATGGGTTTTTGAAGGAAAATATACACTGAACACTGAATCACAAGTGGCTTACACAACACATTATTTCTGAAACGCCTAGTTACTGGTTTTGGCTTAGGCCTGCTGAGAAATGATGCAGGCCCGTCATTCGTTGACACGTAAAATTGAAGCAAAAGTTACAGTTCTGTGGTCGCGACATCTTCACTCAGGGTGATTTCAGATGTTTTCTAGGAGCCTTGTCACTGGAACGGCCCACCTGCGCTTGAGTCATATTATTACTCCATTAGGACTCCCAGCAATTGAGTCATATTGTTATGCAGTTATTAAGTCCTTCTCGAGCTTCTAAACAACATCCCCTCAGGGGTTAGATCAGGAGTGTTAGAGCAAGAAGAATGATGCATGACCCTGGCTTTTTGTTTTGTCTTAATTTTCCAGACTGGGAAAAACCACTTGTGCTTAATTTTATTAGGGTTATTTTCCTCCATTATTGTCATGTAGTTCCCTATAAATGGCCTGTGAAGTACTCATCTGAAAGCAAGTCTTGCAGCAAATACAATAACAATGTAAACCACTCTTTATGAACTTTGACAGGCGAGAGAAACAAGGCCAGGAGCAGATAATTCCTCCCAGCTCGCGCATGGCTAAAGCCCGGTCTGTTCGTGTTAAACCTTAAAGCGTGTATTCGTGCAAACCAAGCCATGATGACAGTCAGCTAGCGATGATGAATATGTCTGTTCCCACGACACTGACAAATCCTATTTTCACCTCCCTGGCATTGGCCGCTTTGGATATGTGTCCGGACACATTCCATTTTCTCTCAATAAGCCGCAGCCTGCAGAAACCCTCCTGTAGATTTGTTAGGCTAAAAATTCTGGATTACATTCCTGTGCTGAGCACTCAGGCCTCGGCCAGCAAACCAGCAAAAGTACTAATGGTCCTCTTTACTGAAGATGTGTCACTGTCACATCAACCTGGAGCGTGTAGGAAGGACGGACGATTGATTCTTAAATGGTTTGCCCAATGTATTTTAGAGCGATGGAGATGGAGGAGGGAGTTAATGGGCCTCGATCTGACACAAGGTTAAAAATGAACAGATCTGAAAAACATTCTGCCTTCTCTGTAAACACAAAAACATGAAGCTATGAAAATGAGAAAATCTGCCTCCAAATTAACAGGCTGAACTTAGCAAAAACACTCATTACTAATCATTTGGCATTACTGGTACATTTCCTAGGCCAAGGCCCCTAGGCTCCACATTTATATATGCAAAAAGTTTTGTGCAAAAGTTTTAGGCAGGTGTGGAAAAAATGCTGTAAACAAAGAACGCTTTCAGAAATGGAAGTTTTAATCATTTATCTTCATCAATCAACAAAATGCAGTGAATGAACAAAAGAGAATCTAAATCAAATCAATATTTGGTGTGACCACCCTTTGCCTTCAAAACAGCATCAATTCTTCTAGGTACACTTGCACACAGTTTTTGAAGGAACTTGGCTGGTAGGTTGTTCCAAACATCTTGGAGAACGAACCACAGATCTTCTGTGGATGTAGCTTCCTCACATCCTTCTGTCTCTTCATGTAATCCAGACACACTGGATGATGTTGAGATCAGGGCTCTGTGGGGCCAGAAGAACTGATGCTGGTTTGAAGGTAAAAGGTAGTAACACCAAATATTGATCTGATTTAGATTTTTATTTCGTTCGCTCACTTTGCATTTTGTAAATTGATCAAAATAAACAATCATTATTTATATTTCTGAAAGCGTTCTTTGTTTACAGCATTTTTTCACACCTGCCTAAAACCTTTGCACAGTACTGTATATATAAAAAATAAAAGACAAAATCTTGTTGCTTTTTTAAAAATGGGATGGAAATGTGACCCCATTCGTTACAAGAATGTTTCAATCAGTAACGCTAATGATGAGCCAAAATAAATAGCAATGGTTTTTGCTAGAGTTCATTCAGTGTTTGAAACATACAGCTGTTAACTATGTACCATATCAGATTAAAAGTGTGGCTGGCCTTTGTGTGACACACTACTGGCTTTGTCCCCCATAAGAACACATTTTTCTTTCTTTAAGAATGCCAAATCTTCATTCATTTATTATCTATTAGGGTGGTGGGGGTCTAGTGGTAGGGTACTTGCCTACGGACCTATGGATTCAGAGGTCCCCGGTTCGAATCCCACCACTAGCACTACCACAATTGGGTCCTTGAGCAAGACCCTTAACCCTGAGTGTCTCCAGGGGGACTGTCCCTGTAATTAGGACCTGTAAGTCGCTCTGAATAAGAGCGTCTGCTAAATGCCATAAATGTAATGTAATCTACATTGTTTAACCTGAGTATCTTAATCTTAACCCAAGTTTCTTATCGCTCGATGTACCACATCTCAGTACACCCACTCACACCTAGGCAGCAATGAAGCATCTACAGTGTGCTGGACTGTGGGAGGAACGAGAGCTCTTGGAGGAAACCCTTAGGCATGAAGAGAACATGCAAGCGCCACACAGAAAGGACCCAGGCTGCCCCATCTGGGAAACAAACCCAGGACCTTCTTGCTGTGAGCTGAAAGCATTACCAGCTGTGCAACGGTGCCGCCCACCCCTACCACTAAAATCTGAAGCAGGAAAACAACATCTAATGAAAATGGCTTTTAATGCATTGTGGGAGAAAATCCTTCATATGTGCACCCATCCATTAAATGAGCCACTCATCCTAACCACGGTCAGGGTTGGAGCCTATCTCAGCATCACAGAATGAAAAACAGAGAAACAACCTGTAGGTTACCTGTCTCATTTTCCAAGTGCATTTGAAATGTAATAAAATGTCAATCTTTTTTTTTTTTTTTATGTAATATTTGTTTCTTTTATTTAATGAAATTGGATTTTTTTGGACAGACATGAAAATGCATATTTATTTATTTATTTATTTATTTATTTCCATGAGGATTACTTTCAGTACCTTGTTGTGTCAGGCTGCAACAGCGGGGAAGTGAATACTAGTGTATGTGTGTGTGTGTGTGTGTGTGTGTGTGTGTGTGCCTGCAGGCCTGTGCAAAAGCATCAAACAGAATGCCTCAAGTGAAGGTCACACACTGCACCCATAAAATACAATCTACATCTGCTGAAGCGCTGTTCAATTTTGCAATGTGTTGGCTGCAAACTATCTGCGTCTCATTCCACCTTTTGATAAAGCAGCAGTAATCCAGTGAATACCTCAGTGCTGCTAGAGCTCCCTGCTACGTTCTGCTGGGGACAATATTACATGTGTACACTATGATTATAAGACTGCGCTTATTGTTATTCCTTGTGAGTTATTGCCTGCCTATTGGCCTGACCCTGCATGTTCAGGAACCTTAAGTTAATTTCAGGTAAGAGTGCAATGTCAGGAAATCTGCAGAGGTTATTGACGCCTGTGGCTAACAGTGTAATTTGCATTGAAATGGGAAATGTGCACAGAAATCAAAAGGGGTGATATTAAATCTCAACTCTTCTGCTTGCTCTAATGCATATGAATTTATGCTTCAAAACAATTAAGTTTTAATTGCTAACCTTCACATCTAGAGCCAGAGGTCTCCAGTAGTGCCCTTAGTAAGTGATTGCTGATTAATGTTAATGCTTGATGTAAAAGCTGAAATGATGAAATGAACCTTTCAGACATGCTATGTGCCTGAAGAAAGAGAAACACTGTTCTCAGGCTGTGTCAGGCTTGTTATGCGTTGCCTGATGATGATCTACATTTTCTTTTCACCTCTCTCCACAACTGTAGCTCTTTTTGTGTTGCTTCTGTTTTGTTCATGTTGAGTGATTTTTTTTTTTCTTTTTGCTGTAAATGGCATGCATTTGTAGAGTCACAATACCAGTTTGGCTGTGAGCCTCTGCTTTTCACCTTCTGAGCTACCTCAACCAAACAAATCTAAACCAATGCAGTGTGTGGATGAGAGCAAGAAAGAGAGAGAGAGAGAGAGAGAAGCACACACACCGACTGAGAAAATCGGAAGGAGAAAAAGGAAGAAACCGAGTGACAAAGAGGAAATCACAGAGAGAGCCTGGGAAAGAAAAGCAATCGAAGAAAGAAAACGGAAGGAATATTAACAGACACTAATGGAGGTTAAATCTCTAAATATTGGTGATTTTAATGATGCTTTGGCGATGCAGCAGTAGGTGTGGCTGTTGCAGAAAGGCATGCTGAGCTGAACTGAACTGAGTTAAACAGAACAGGGCTAAACTGAACAGAACTGGACTACACTGAACTGAATTTAAATAAATCGAATGGAACCAAATTCAATCCAATTCATCTCAGTTCAATTGAAGAGACCCTTAAATTGCATCAAGTAACAGCTCCAGCCAGTGTGTTTCTGAGAAAGTGGAAGGAGGGCTGTGTAGCCGGTGTTTGCTGTGTGATTAATGACTGCAGTGCTGAGCTGTTGACCTTGAGAGTTCAGTCATTACAGGTGGCTGCTTATGGGCGGAGAGTCAGCAGATGGGCTGCATTAGCCCTGCATATCAAAATATCAAAGGAGTGGACATTTTACACAATATTAACATACCCACTCACCTCAGCATCAAACATGTGCCGCAGGAGCAATTTAGAATCATTTACAAATAAGCACAGTGCATGAACACCCGTCTGGATGCTGTAATTGATTTTTTATAAGTGAAGAGTCGGTTAAGGGCCACATGCTCAGATTCAGGGTGGACAGTTTGCTGTAATGTTATCAATTAGAAAATGTGATGTGATACTTTTCATTGCAAGACACTCCGTTTCTTTTCAGAAAGTGGCTTGTCCAATAAATGGTTTATGGACAGATTTTAGAGAGCTAGGAATGCTATGATTACTCAATTAATTTTATGAATATAGGCTGTTTTCCCATTAAAATCTGGCAACAGCTGCAAACAACTGAACTTTCTTGAAGCCTACTGTAATGCTAACAAAATAAGACCAAGGAAATTCTCTGATTCTAAGGTTGTGCATGTAGCGGTGACTTATTCTCTAGCTGCATAGCCAGGTGATATTAACAATTAATGATGCCATTTGTTTGCTTTTTTAGCTCGCTCTGTTCCAGTCTATGCCCTAAGGTTACGCATTTTTATTTTTTGGCCAAAAGCATTGGTAGATAAAACACTGATAAAAATACATTTTTAATAATTAATAACATATTTTATTTATCAATGTTTTAACCTGAGCAAATAAAAAAAGATGCAAGCAAAGATTAACATGCCTTAGAGTTTTACTATTGGATCATGTACCTCAATAAATAAACTAGCAAGTGTATTTAAGGCACCATCCTATATGCATATATTTTGCAAAGGTCAGATTTTTCTGCCCAGTGTGTAAAGTTCAACAAAATTAACAATATCTGTATATTCAGTGTGCAGACATGAGAGATATATGCAAATGTTCACTCCAGAATCAACACTTAATTTGACCAGAGGTGCAAAAACTTTTGCCACATGCACTCTCAGACGTGAATGGATAAAACATATGTGTTTGTTTTTTCCTCTTGATTTACACATGTAGGCCATTAGATGAAACACGGCTGTGATTGTGCCTGAGCTTTATAAAAGGCGTGTCCAGGAGCGAATCCTCCATGCATTATTCAAGCTGAACCCTGCTCAGCCACACTGCTTACTTCTTCCTGTGATTGTCTCAGCTGCTAATTTTCTGCTGCTCCCCCTTCGGTCACGTTTAACCTTGAAACAAGTGTGGCAGCCCTCCTACTGAACAGTAAGGGGGATTAAAAAAAAAAAAAAAACCAGGAAAAAAAAAATAGAAAGACCCAAAGCGTTCCCAGCATGACAAACTGCATTTGAAATGCAAATCAGACCCAGATGATGATAAGGAATAACCCAGTCTCTTTCAGTAGTAGCTGCTGTATGCTTATGGAATACATTATAGATTTTAATTATGAGCTGCTGGTGTAGATGGATGAGACTGGAATTTGGGTAATCATTGAATATATAAATCTGATGAGGTGCTGTGTAAATGAGCAGCAGTGTAATCTGGTCATTCCTCCTTTAAGAGGCTCTAATTTTTGTGTAGGTGCAGGATGCATTTTAGCAACCACACACAATCTGCTTCTCCATTAATAAATACACCTCCTCCAGGTAAATTGACACTCTATGACACTTTCCCCCACACACACACACACCGCAATCTCCAGTGCCTTAAATTACAGACACTGAGTTTATATTAAGACCCCAATATTACGAATGCCGTGACAGCCATCCATCAATGGGGCAATTTCATCACAAGCTGAGCCCCGTTTCACATGAAAGAGGCAAAGCCATTCATCAAAGTGTGTAATGGGAAGCTGTGCCCACTAGCATTTTGGACACACGTCTTTATTAAAAAAAAAAAGAAAAACTCAAAGAGCTAGAAATGAGCTATCATGCCCCACAGTAGACCAAACAAATAATGCTAGGACTCTATACTCTCTGCTGTGGTGGCCAGCAGTCCACAGATGTTTCTTGACACCACCACTTCTCTTGAGTGTGTGTGTGTGTGTGTGTGTGTGTGTGTGTGTTTTCCCTCTCAATCCATCACCGACCTTCAACCCTCTCCTCCTGCTGACAGAACCTGTCCTTCAGAAATAGCTTCATACACCTTTACCCATACAGATTAAGCTATAGCCTCCACATTACATGGCCTTGTTTTACTATAAAGGAACAATTAAAGGAATAATAATTTTTCAACCTGCTTCTGCCATGATAGTTGCAGCATACAATTATGATCAAGATCAGTTCAACCCTGTTCCCTATACCTGCTGTTTGGCTTCAGTTATAACAGTTAAAGTCATAATAACTGGACTGTTATTTCAGTTATTCTAAAAAGTTGAAGGCCAATTCTCTCCCCTGACTAGAAGCTGGTTAAAATATAGGAGTTTTATTCTTTGCGGTCACACTGAAACTCAAATCGTAGGTTTACAGAACAGCAAAAACACACTAGCACACTTACTGTACTTTCTAGTCACATAAAGTCACTTTATTTGTACCATTTATTTTTCTCTCTGATGGCAAAAACTGGATAAAGGTCATAAAAGGTGGCTTTAGCAAAGTTAGCTGCCATTTCTGCTTTAGTAATATTTCAGTATTTTTGGAGTAATCAATTCTTAATCCCCTAAACTCTCAGATAGTGTTGTCTGTTGGGTTGTACCCATTACATACAGGGTTTGTGGGTGTCTTTAAAAGCAGACTGGTTGATGTGCCTTATCACTGGCCATGATCTGTATATTACATATAAAAGGGTAATTAGCCATTGCAAACGAAAACGTATATACTTAAATGACCGCATTATATTTATTTTTTGCAGGTCGATGGAAACTTGTCTCAGTGTTTGTTGATTTGTTGAAATATGAAATGTACACCTGGGTGGAATGAAAAGTAGAAAGTAAAGAGCCCAAAGAATAAACACTCATTCTCCACAGCCCTCATTCTGCCTCGGTGCTTCATGTTCTCGTTACCATCTCTCAGTAGCCAGGAGCAGGGACTGTCCAGACGTATAATGCATTGTGCACTGAGCTCTCTGTCCTCTGCCCATCTGTCTTAGAGAACCTAATCTCACCCACAAGGTACTGTATTAGAGCCCTGTAGCGTTAGATAGTATGAAGGGGATGAAGAGAACAGGAGGAGAGAGGGGGAGCCGGGGCATCCTTTTCATTTGGACAAATTTCCAAAGTTCCTTTAGAGCCCATTTGGGTCAATATTAAGTGCACCGGAGCAGAAGAACCCAGGCAGCTCACGTACCTCATTCAGACAAAAGGAGGAACGGAAGAATTATAGCCATGCTTTTATATCTGTAATCTTTCCAAAGTCCTGAGCATCTGCTCTTCTGGACATAAAACTCAAGGCCTAGTGAGGTAACGTGGAGGTCACCAACATCAACTAAATGAATTAAAGGAAAACACATCAACATGTCTTACATATTCCTAACCTCCTATCAGCCTGAAAGTCCAGCTGTCCTCATGAGGCCTGTCTGCATTGTTTGATGACCTTTGGCCTGAAGTAGACAGAACACGCTTTAAGGGAACCGTGAACAAATTGAACAAAAGTGAACAAACTGAAGGCGAGATTTCCCCTCTCTTTCTCACTCGCTCTCCTACAGTACACACTATTTACGCATTGTAGAGTGAAAGAAACACTAATTCGAAACATCTATTACAAATGAATAAGGATTACAGGAGAAAAGATCATTCTGCTCAAATGGAGATAGTTGGCTGGGTCAAGACAAAATTTAAATGAAGTTTAACAGATTGCTCTGACTTTGGGGTAAATCTCACCAGAGATGAAGAGTCAGACATGTGACCTTGTGCGTGTTCTTTCTTTGAGGGTGGTCCGCTTGTCTTTGGGAAGGGGACACTTTTGTCCATGCCTTGGATTTTTGCCCCAAGACCACCTTCAACACCAGTGAAGTGTAGGAACTTGCTCCGCCATGGCCGAGAGGGGGTGCCCGACAGTTTGAGTGAGAGGTAATTAAAGGTCATTCACTACAGCTGTCACTCCTCTATAAAAGACCAACAAGCCTGCTGGTGGTTTAGTGACTGGGCCGGTAGTTTGGTGAAGGTGCTGGATCTGCGTGTTTAACCCTCCGGAACTTTCTCCGTGTGTTTTGTTGGAGAAAAATGAGAAAGAAGTAATCACCCAAACACGTACACACACACACACACTGATTAAAGTCCTCTTTTCTTTTATGCTTTCTTTTTCCAGTAAGTGCCCCCTGCTGCACATGTGTGTGTGTAAAATGCAGAGGTTGAATTTTGTTGTGGTTTACAATGCTGTGTTTCACAATGATGAGAATGGTCACATTCACTTTCACTTTATTAATCAGTCATTTCAGTTGAAAGTGAAAGTGACAACCCTTGTCATTGTGAAACGCAGAACAGCACAACACAACAAAATTCAACCTCTGCATTTCACCCATACACACACGTGCAGCAGGGGGCAGCTATTGAAACCACCTGGGGAGCAGTGACGGGGATATTAATAAACTTTCAAACTGACCATTGGGATGTTAAATAATATGAATTTGGATTGAAATTAAATAAACCTTGAGTTTCTCCACATTTGTGGGTATGTTGCCACAGATCAGCCACAACACTGATATCCAATGCTGAGGAAATATTTCCGTCATATTGATGTTGTGTTGATGTTTAAAGGTTGGGCAAGCATTCAATATCAGGGAGATGTTGAAGCAATGTTATGTTTGATGTTATAATAAAGCATCATCCTTTAATTGCAGCACACTACCAAACACAATACAGAACACTGAGACACAGTGCAACAATGTCCCTGCACACACTAATCCAGAAAGACAAACTGAAAGATTTAATCAGAACAAGAATATGATGAAGAAAAAGATGTGCATGTTCTGACTTACAGTTACTGGAATTATGACTACCTGGATTACAAGCTTTACGAATAATGAAGAAGCAGTAAGCCATAACTTTGGGTTAAATAGTAGTAATGAATGTGAAAATTATTCCTTAATTCAGAAAAGATAATTATTATTAAATCACTACCTTCTCCCTCAGTCACTTCTCTTTTCCTCCTTCTACCCTCAACATGCAGTGGTGATGAAATACAGCCCCGTTGAGATTTTGCTCTATCATCAGATTCTCATTACAAAAAAAGGACCACAAAAACACTTATTACCGCAATAACGATCCTAAAGCCGGCGTGTGGCAACAGGCATGACTTAAAAATGCTAATTGCTTTTAATCGTCCCATGAGACGCTGACTTACTCTGCCTGCTTTCTCAGACTTGAGCACTTTCCTCCATAAACATAGGTGCGTAAATGAAGAGATTTTAATATCTGAGCACAGCTTATTTTCAGATCCGTTTGGACACACGACGAGCTTGTTTGCATGGCTCATTAGAGTGGAATGTTTTTGCTCTTTTTCCTGGCAAAATATTGCTGAATTTTTAACCTACCACTTTTAAGAACACAGTGTTCTTTTTAGTATACCACTACATTGTCACTTTTTTAATAAACAGAAAGAAAATGTGCTGATTATTTATTGCACCCACAGTAATCTTCTTTGGATTGTGTAATTTTGCATTGGCCATGCGCTTTAATTAGAGAAGGTAGTTGACAGAAGTTACAGGGTCACCAACTCATGCTTTCCACCTTTAATTCTCAAGTTCATGAAAGAAAACTCAGGCCAACTCTCAACTCCCACCAAATGTCCCTTTATGGGCAGCATGGTGGCGTGATGAGCTGTAACCTCAGAGCAAGAAGGACGTGGTAGTGGTGGTCTAGTGGTAGGATTCCCACCTATGGACCAAAATGTCACAGGTTCGAATCCCCCATCCAGCACTCCCACCATTGGGTTCCTGAGCAAAACCCTCAACCCCAAGCTGCTCAGAAGGATTGTCCCTATAGTTAGGAATAGTAAGTTGCTCTGGTCAAGAGCGTCTGCTAAAATGCCATTAATGTAATTGTAAGGTTTTGGGTTCTAGATCATTTCTCTGAGGAGTTATCCCTGTATGTGTGTTTCCTGCAGGTGCTCCAGCTTCCTCCCACAATAAAAAGACAAGCATGTCAGATGGATTGGAAAATAAATTGGGAAATAGCCTCATAGGTGCAACTGGGTGACCTGTCCATAGCGTGTTTATGCAGTGGGACTGGTTCCAGCACTCCCCTCAGACATGGATGGTATAAGCAGTTCAGATAATGAATGGACGGATTAACTGATTGTACAAATATTTGAGGCATTATTGGATGCATGCAAATACTGAATGCTTATTATAGTCTTCATCCTATGCTTTCAGGGCTATCTTATATGACTGCAAACATCTCTGCTTGCTACTGCACTAGTCTGCAGGAATTAGGCAGGATATTTAACTATATGTTCCCCAAAGCTCAAATGTGATTAAACTAAGGCTGCTGCAGCTTGGAATAGAACCATGCTTGCATTGCATACTGCCGAGAAAATAAGAAGGATAAGAACAGATTTAAAGACAGGTTTAACGACAATGTTCAACTCAGTTCTTGTCCTCGAACTTGCTCCTGAAAATGAACATTAGCAAAGACTTCCAAGGCTGTTATGCAGGATTCTTCTCATAGATAACACTTTTCACTGACCTTTGTTGCATTGGAAGGCCAGTCCAATTAGTCTAATACAACACTAGGTGCTATCATATGTTTCCTGGTTTTTAGCGCTCAACTCCAGTAAGGCTTATTTCTGTCAGAAACTTGATTTTAAAGCATGTGTCACACATTTCCTTAAATGCAACAGCTTGGCTTTGGTGAACTTGTTCAATCTCATTTGCTTTTTAGAGATTTTAAACAGCCAAAGTACAAGCTGAAATTTAAACACCGACCTGTGCTGAAGATTAGAGACTTCCAATCAATTATCACTGAACAGATCACTGAGGAATAATGACATGCAATCTACATACTAAATTGGTTGAAGAATCTTGATTATTTTAAGTATGCACGGGAAACAAATTCAGAGTCTCGTTTTTGTGAATGGAAAAAAAAAAGCTCTCACATTAACACTTTTGATCTCCGGAGATTGTTCTCCTGTGGTTTTTCTCCGGTATTTACCTGAAGATTTGTAATGACACAATAAATGTCAGTGAAAAGCTACATGCAGTGTTAATTGCTGTTCACCTGCTGGCTTTGTGTTCGTGGAAATTAGCAGACACTCAATGATGAAAGGGCTTTTTACTGTGAGCAATAAGAAGTTGAATTGGTTCGTTAGCTTAAAACTAATAAAAGAATGAAGATTAATAAGAACAAAGCTGTAGCTTTACTAATTTTTCCCTCTAAAGCGGTGGAAAGATTTCAGACGAGGGTCTGTTTCATCAGATTTTAAAGCACCAGCTGAGCAAATATGAATAAAACTTTCTTAAACAACTATCCCAATATCATGAAAAGTGCACAATGTTAATGTATTTCTGAAAAGAGTGACATAATGGAAGAAATTAAGAAAGCTCATTCATCAACACAAGGTAAGCTAAGCTTATTGAACTGTGTGTGAGTAAAAATGACAAAAATCTTTTACTTTAAAAAAGGCCTTTAATCGTGGACTGTCCTCATGTTATGCAAAGAAAGAGAAGTTGTCCAAAGTGTAATGCTATGTCTCCTTATGAACCCCCAGTGTCCTAGTAATTTAGCATTTATTGCACACTTAAAAATGCTCTTATATCAACTTGTATCTACACTCAGGAGAGCAGAGTGGAGCGATAAACTCCTGTTAAATATGAATGTACTCCACGCCTCAGCCTGGGACAGATGGAGAGAGTGTGAGAGAGAGAGAGAGAGAGAGAGAGAGAGAGAGAGAGAGAGAGTTTCTGGCTTATCGAGGCAGCACTGTCAGTGTTTAAGCAGGGCCTGCTGCTTGGTGGAGATAAGGCCTCACGGCAGAGCTCGCTCTCAGGGCTCAGAGGGGCTAATAGCTGCATGTCAGGGCTCGCTCACTGACAGCACTCAGCTCCCAGCACAACTGGCCCACTGCAGACTGATCCACAACTAGACTTTTTCAACCAGAGTCCACCAGAGAAAGCAGCAAAAATGAGTTCCCAGCAGCACCAGAGCTGCCACTGTAGATTAAACTGATAAATTAATCTGGTGACTCTTTTGACAATTGAGAAATCAAAGATTTTATTTTTTTAAACCATAAAGGAGCTGCAGTGAAGGGAAGATTGTTTTTGTTATTTGACATTATGGACATTTTCGTTTCAAATTTAAATCTTTTACATTTGTGCTGATAAATATGCTCTAAAATATCTATATGGACAAAGTTCAAGATGTTAATAATAAATAAACAATAGCAAACACATTTTTTTCAATATAACGCATGAACAGACCAATTACTCACAATCAATTGATCAATCAATCAATCAATCAATCAATCAATCAATTTAGTGGAAACTTAAACTGCGTCACATATACTATACTATACTATACCATACTATACATGTACTAATTATAATGGGATGCCGCTTCTTACAGCTCTTAGGAACAAGATTATTAAATGACGCTCAAATGGAAAAAGCCTCAGAGACCTTTCTTAACCAGCCTTTGACATCCCTTTCCCCACATATGATAACACGCAGACAGTGGAGAGTTCTTGCCACCTTTGCTCATCTGTGGAACTATGAGACAAGACATTTCTAAGGCTGATAAGGTGGGTAAGAGAAAAGCCAGTGTTCACTTGAAACGAGTTGATGGATGACCTGAAAGCTGCAGGAATGTCAATTACACAGAAAAACAGCACTGCTCTCGCCTCTTCTTCTACATCCCATTAAAAATCTTCTAGAAAGGAGCCATAGGAACATGTGTCTAGTCTTTGCACAAACATATTTGGAGAAACCAGAGCTGATCATGCAAGAAAAGCATGAACAAGAACAGCACACCTCTAAAGAGCATCACGCAGTTGATGGAAATCACTGGGATTTTTAAGGACAATCTCATCAGGCAAGAAACTGAATCTGCGGAAAGGATGACCCCAAACACACAGCGAATTGAACACTGTTTTTAAAAAAGGATAAGTTGCTTGCATGGACAAGCCAATCCCATTGAAAATTTAGAGACGATTTTAATCCAGTCCGAGTCCAGAGGGACTTAACATTTTATATTTGCCTGAAATGAAACACAACTCTCGTACGGTGCCTGTATTGAAGGCTGCTCTGTAACAATTTGCAGTGTCTGAATACTTTTATCACTCTTGTCTGTTTTCATTATTTTATAATAATTGGTATTTTAATACTTTTGCTGTTTTTGTCTTTAATTTAAACTTACTGGTGAAGCGTGAGGCTCACAGCAATAACAAAAAACCCACCCTCCACTGTCTTTATCACAGCAAGTTAACATCATACGACCACAGAGTTTACTAATTTGTGAACTAATTCACCTTCTTGAGGTGGATCGAGTGTGTTCGAGCAGGATAAACATGCTGACCACCGACACAGTGAACCACCAGCATAATCACTGCGGAGCAGCAAATGCAGTGTATTGACTATCTAACGGCTACTGTTGGAACAGGCCTTTGATTGGCTCTGAAACCAACAGGGGAATAAAAAAAAAACCTCTGTTTGTGATTTTTTGCACAATAACCAGATCTGCCCTTTGTGCCAGCATCTTTTAAACCAGTCAATATGACAAGTCTGATAGCAAAGAAAAATTAAATTTTTCAATTACATTTCACTTAATCATCAGCGTCGTCGTCATCATCATCATTGCAGGGTGAAAGTTTTTAAATAAGTAAATTAATATCATTTTTGCAGCTCAAATTTTCATGCAAATGGCCAGCTGCTGATTCATGATGATATTAAAGTTTATTCACTTGATGGTGACAGCCATAAATTTCCACCCACAACTCATATCCCCGTCTGCATCTCAGGCTGTGAGGAATAAGGGGAGATTGACTGGCTTTAGGCTTCTGGGGGGCTTAGAGCTTCCCAGCACTAAGCTCACCGGCTGTGATCTGGAGTATCAGAGTGTCCTTGTTTGTGGCGGCAACAGTCAACAAAATTATTACGCTTATTATTGCCCCCTCAGTCTTAACCCACCCTTTTAATTTTTCATTTTTATTAACAGGCTCTCCTTTTGCTGAGGAAAGCCATGTCCAAGATGTGTAAGAAAGAAGAGTGCAATCTTTTTTTATACCCCTGCACTTTCCCCGGACGACAGTGAGATCAGATGGGAAGAGACGGTTGCTTGAGTCTCCTGCTGCTCAGATATTTCTCTGATCAAAAGGCCCTGTAATCTCCCATGTGTCTCGTATTGAGTACCGATCTCGGTAAACTCACACATTGTGCTCATGTTTACCAAGAGAGAAACATTTGTGTTCAATAGCAACCGAACTAAAAACAGGAATATCAGTATGAACTCTGACCATTTTCATCCGAGACTAAGAGCCTTTTCAGTTTTTTAATTCTTGAAAAATCAAAATGAATTAAACCATTAAGACGTGAACAAAGTTAGTCAGAGTGTATAAACAATAATCTTTTACTTATATATATATATATATATATATATATATATTATATATATAAAAAATGGAAGTGTTAATCATTTATTTTCATCAATCAACAAAATGCAATGAATGAACAAAAGAGAATCTAAATCAAATCAATATTTGGTGTGACCACCCTTTGCCTTCAAAACAGCATCAGTTCCTCTAGGTACACTCGCACACAGTTTTTGAAGGAACTCGGCTGGTAGGTTGTTCCAAACATCTTGGAGAATGAACCACAGATCTTCTGTGGATGTAGCTTCCTCACAGCCTTCTGTCTCTTCATGTAATCCAGACACACTGGATGATGTTGAGATCAGGGCTCTGTGGGGGCCAAAAGAACTGATGAGTCATGTGTCATAAGACACATGTTCCTGTCATGCACTGTTAGAAAGAAAGGCACATTTTGGGGTCATGTACAAACAGCGCAAATGCAACTTCAAAGGAACAATAGGGCCCTTAAGGTCCAATTTTGAACCAAAAATGTTTTTCAGAAGAAGTGGAGAGTGAAGAGGCTTATGGACTCTAGCCTCAGTAAAATGTTACCCTTATTTTCCTCCCCGTCTCTTTCACTTTTGTCTTATCCTTCTGGCCAGCATTCCATGCCTGTGGCAGGCGTGTCCAGTACTTTCTATCTGACATGTTCCACCAAGTTGGCAGCTGATTGACTGTCCTTTTACAAAATGCACACACCACCTGCTTTTAAGGGATAAGGGAGAAGGGTGAGGGGGGAAGGCGTCAGACGATGAGCAAAACCAAATGGAGCCAAAGCTGAGCTCTGCAGAGACTGAGGTGAGACAAGGCCAAGGCAGACGAGCCCCAGAAGACCCAGATCAGTGATAAATTTGTGACAGCTCTCCTTGTCCGAGGACACAAATTAGAGAGTAGCAGAGCTCACAATTACATGCAAATGCAGTATATGCTGCAATACTGGCCTCGTTTATCCCTTAAAGCTCACCATTACAATTAGTTTTCCTCTTATTGCAAATATAATCAATCAGTCAAATGAAACAAAGATATATTTCAGAGAGAAAATGCATTCAATAAACAGGATGTTGTACTTTATAGAAAACAAGAACTACAGTAATTTCTGGTTCATCTTAGTGAAAAACATCTTTAAAATAAAGGTTCCTTGACTCTCTGTTGGCAAACTAGATACTATTAACGCTAAGTTTGACTTACTTAAGCTCTCATTTGGTCTCTAACTGAGCAACCATTGAGCTTTCAGCCTAAACCTGGAAAGTAACGGCAGCTAAATTATGCTAATTTTCCTACTAATTGTATTGGTGCTCTAAATAGAAATGATGGGATCATGTTTTATAGCTATAATTTGTCAATTCTCCTTACAAACACCAGGATTTACTTATGTCATATACTGTCTTTTGCATACCTGTACATCTCTAGCAGTTGCACTTGGCAGTGTTGTATGTCATTACACAGCAATTAAGGCTACTGTTAACGAGGTCAGCTGAATCATGTCATTACTAGTCCGGGGAAAAGATTTTCTTCACAGCAGGCACTTCCACATTGGATGAAACCCTTCTGCACTCACTCACTGTCCCCATGCTGCTTGCAGACATGCACACATGTATATTCATACTGAGAAGAAGCTCCTCTCCTATGGATTTTTAACAGGGCTGTTTTACTAACACCACATGCTCTATCTAGCATCTTAATCTGTTCCTCCTGCTGTGTGTAGAATTGAGTGGAGCTATGGGACGTCCATAGGTCTGCCACAGCCTAAAGCGTGCGCAAGCCAACTGTTCATGTTTCCTAGGTGGGAATTTTATGATTGAAGCTTGTGCGATGGTTTCCAGTCAGACTTGCGCCCTAAGGGTTTTAATTCCTTAAAGAGCCCATGTGCTACACTTGTTTGTTTTTATTTCTGCTGACATTTCTGTGAGTTTATGTAATAAAAATGTTCAGAATTTATTGTTACATAATTTCAGACCAACCTGACTTGGTGCCTAATCATTGCATTACTGTCCGTGTCACAGTGCCTCTGAGGCTGCATTCAGAAAGGTTTTTCTTATTAAATATATTTCTATATACACACATTTGACTTTGCACTAATAGCCATGGAAAAATGCATTCATTTGCATGTATATATTTTTTTATATTAATAATTGATGCTAATGCTACAAAAATAAATAGATAAAAAATGAAGTGGCACTCTGTGTAAAAAGGATGTCAATGATTAGGAATATTTCGCACAGAGAGTGACCATCATAGTGAAAGTGAGCTACCCAATTTGGCAACTACAGTGCCAAGATCTTAAACAGAAAGGCTTGATAAGATTTGTAATCTTATAATGGGCTCTCAGACCAAGGAAGGCCTAAGAGAAGCAAGCAGAAAAGGGACACTGAGTTTTTTAAGAGGACCACAATTATTTCTGGTACTTGTCAACATCTCTGCTAAAAAAAATAAATAAGCAGGGGCAGCGGTGGCCTAATGGTAAGGGAGTTGGTCCCTGAATCAGAAGGATGTAGGTTGCCCTGCGGTTCCCTTGAGCAAGGTACCGTTCCAGTCACTGCTCCCCGGGTGCTTTCAATAGCTGTCCCCTGCTGCACATGTTTGTGTGTATGGGGAAAATGCAGAGGTCTAATTTCATTGTGGTTCACTTTGTGCTATTGTTTCACAATGACAAGAATAGTCACTTTCACTTTAAAAATACAATTTGTTTTTAGATAAACTCCAACTGTAACACTGTTCTCTAGCCAGATGAAAGAAATCTTCTTTTCTTTTGGCTGCCCTCGTTTAGGAGTCACCGCAGCACAGATAATTCGCCTTCGTTTGTCCTCTGCATCTTCCTCTTTCACGCCAACTGCCTGCCTCTCCCCTCTCACCATATCCTCTTCTCCTCTTGTCTGGCAGCTCCATCCTCAACACACTTCTCCCAATATACTCCTCATCTCTCTTCTGGACATGTGCAGACCAATGCAATCTCACTTCAATGCCTTTATCTCCAAACCATCCAAACTTGTCCTTCTTGTTGTCCTCTAAAATACTCGTCCCTCTCGGCCCTAATCCTGTCCATCCTTGTAGCTCCCAGAAGAAATCTTAGCATTTTTAGCTCTGCCACCTCCAGCTCCACCACCTGCTTTTTCATCAGTGCCACCGTCTCCTGTCCTTTAAACCTTCCTTTCACTTTTTGTCAGAAGACAGACATATTCAAAAGTAACTTAGCTCATCATGTTTGGAGAAAGAAGGGAAACATGCATGAACTGAAGAACACCCCCAAGTGTCTGGAGGAAGGATGTGGGAGCATCATGATACGGTGCTGCTTGTCTGCAAAGTGTTATTTTATGAATTGATTTAACACACTGTAATTACATCACTTTTAAATGTAAAATGTGCTGTGTTTTATAAGGTTTTATTTAACTTTAGGCATATTTACATTTTTTTTTAAATATCTGAAACATTATAATCAGGTTTAGAGAGCAGTTTATTAAAGGTATTTAATGATCTTAGAGCTCAACAGTCTTAAATAAGCAGCCCATCCTGATTTTACTGAGTAATTGAGTGCTGCTTTTGACACTATTGATCGCACTATCCTTTAACACAGCCTTAGATCAATGGGGTTCTATCTTACTGTGTTGATTATACATATATATAATATATAGTTTTTGGAAGAGGATGAGGGGTGGCTCAACACTTTTTCACAGCACTGTAACGACAAATAAAAGCAATAAAAGGAAAAATGAATTTTCCTTCACTTTAAGCTTGAAAGAACAGAACGTCTATTCTTGGTATGCATGTCAGTGATCAGGAGGATGAAACGGATTCAGTACGAGTGGTGCGGCACGGTCGTGATTCGCATGATGCCTCGTTAGACTGTCAGACATAAATGAGATTAGTTCAGTAATAAACCTGTATGTCCTGTGTAATTAAACATGCTCTGTATGTTGGTGTCAGTAGGCGTGCATGTGCCTGAGCTGAGCTACTGTGTCTGCATATTGGGGTGTAAGAAGTGTGTGTGTGTGTGTGTGTATGCATGTTATGGTGGGAGTGTGTAGTTGTCAGGACTTCAGACGGATCAGTTTGATCCTACCAGGCTGCTGTGGGAATACGTGACAGAAATGAGTCAGCCTAACAGTCAAACACACCGTCTGTAGTCCTGGCTCCACAATCCTAGACTTTAAAACTTGAAGTGCGTTCCTGTTGACAAGATTAATAACTGTAGCTAAGGGTGATACACCTAACCCAAACCTAAATTTCAGCTCAGGAGGATAAAAATATAAAGGTTTTTGCCTAAAAGAGGCCCCTTGGTTTCAAAAAAGCTAATTTTCCACTGTTCTGGGGACTTTCAGGGCTAAAAGGCTTTAACACTGTGTTGTATTTTCAGTGTTCATCGTATGACTGTGTTAAAACGCTGCACTAAATCTAACTCTAACTTTAACCATAAGAGCCAAGGGCTACACTTTTTTTTCTTTTTCTTTTTTCCCCCAAAGGTTTTTTTCCGGAAATGTCACATTTTCCATCATTTTCTCCATGTTCCTATTTGATCTAATAACGCACACCTGTTTGTATCCCTGCCCTTGTGGGACGCTCAGCAATCAGAAATAACATTTTGCTGAATCTTTTAAAATGAAGTGAAAAATTTAAGAAAAATTTAAGACATTTGCATGTCTTGTCATTCAGGAGAGAGAACAAGCTAAGAGTACACTTATATCCCCCTGTGTATTTCTGTTTTCCTTAAAAGCTTTTTTTTTTATGGATTTCAGGGACAGTAAATCGTCCCCACAATGTCAACATGTGTCTCATTATGCAGAGGACATTTGGTCCCCCCGAAGAGTGTAATGCACATATGCAAGCACACACGCGTGTGAGCACACACACAGCTTACAATCTCTAGAAGGCATTTCCCTTAAGAATAAACTGGCCATATGCTCAGAGCAGATCTATCTTTTTGATCAAAAATGAAGCACTGAAACTCTATGTGTGTGTAACTGAGTGGGAGTACGAACTCAAACGTGTCAGTTATGCTTCTAGCACTCCACAGTGCTATGAGGACACGACCAAATGGCTAGAATATCCTGTTTTTCTTTCTCGTTTCTTTCTTTCTTTGACAGAGCTAATTTTTCTTTCCTCGGCATGTCCTTAGAAAAGAGCTGCAGACAGCATATCGCATTATTACAAAGCCATAAAATATTCATCTGATTTTCATGTTGTTCATTTCCACCACTACCCGCCCACTGCCCCCCGTGTAATAAACAGAGACTCAACAGATGAAGCAACAGTGATTTCATTGATGTTCATTTTCTTTTCCTTTTTTATAATTTCAATCAATGCATCCAAAGAGAAGCATTTTCTGTTTTAGAGCTGATGATTTACAGACACTTCAACACCACTCAGCAGAACAGATTCACAGAGAGAACGAGTGAGAGAGAGACAGGCAGAGAAACAATGAGAGCCAAGGAGGGACAGTGAGTGTGGGATAGAAAGGAGGAAAAACTAATGGAGAGAGAGACAGAAAAAACAGACAGCCAGCAAAACAGATAAGTGCATGTGGAGAGGAGGGAAAGTGAGTGTGTGAAAGACTGAAAGAAAGACTAAGAATGTGAGAAGAAACAGATACTAGCAACAAGAAAAAAAGCAGACAAGAAAGCAGTAAGAAAGTGAGAAAGGAAAAGAGAGAACAAACAGAAAGAGAGAGAGGGAAGAGAGAAATGATCAAAACGTCGCTTCTTGTTCACAGTAAGACGAGGTTTGGCATTTCACTTTCAACTGTGTGTGTGTGTGTGTGTGTGTGTGCACCTAGTTACTGTTCTATTTTGTGCTGAGCTGTATTTCTGATCAATTCATTGCAGCAATCCCAAATATTGTTCCAGATTTATTTCTCACCATCTTATCACCATCTAATTAATTCGACTTCTAGTCGAGCAAGGAAGTCATTACACTAGAAGTGCAATTACGGCTGTAATTACCTTCGCAATCACGATGAAAACCTGATGACTTTGGCTGATTAATGCACATGGATCGTAGCGCAGGCTAAAATACAAGAGAACTCCACACTTGACTGCTGAAAACCAGAAAGAAAAAGGTAGATGTTTGCTATATTTATGCCTGCGGGGCTACAGCGAGTGAACTATTGTCATAGAGTAGAATATTTGGGCACATATTTGGTCAAATCAATGGCATGGTGACATACATTTATACACACACACAAGAACACACAAGAACACACGGAACACCAAAAAACCAAAGGATCTGAAAGGAGCACTTTGAGGAAAGGACGCCGACCCAAGGCCGACAACACCTTCCGGGATTTCGACACAAGACGTTTCAAAATGGGCATATGTGGAGCAGCAGCATCCTCTGCAAGTAAACTAGGAGTCTTTTTCCAGTTCATCTTTCATTTCTTTTCACTGGTGTTCATCCTTAGGCAAGATTTAGCACTCATTCTTCATAATCACAATCAATCAGGCATTGGCAATTCCCTAGTAGACCTTGGGTAGATATGCGCATTCAAAGCGTTTGTCAAGGCAAATCTGACCAGAGACACATAATTCAGATCCAGGGCACATACTTCAGACGTTCTGTCCCTCACCTAGACCTGTAGCGAAGAGCAAAACGATTGAAAGGAAAAGAATGCTTTTGGGTTGCTAAGACACGGGAATCACATTTTTTATACATCACAGTCACCGAAAAATGGACACAATAAAAATGGTTCCCCTTGGGAAACTGGTTGGTAACCTGAATGAGGGAAAAACATTTTTCTCCAGAATTCTATAGACAGGTTTTCAAAGGAAGGATGAAATGAAGGACTCCAACAGTTTCCCCATTTGACAGGGTCCTCCAGCAGTGCATCTATGATGTTCTCAGTACCATTCAGAGGGTCTCCATTAGTTTTAGAGAATGTTTGATTTTGCAGTCAGTAAAAGAAGAGAACTGCATATTGGGGGGGTAAAATAAAGAAAATTGCAAGGCTGGGTAAATAATGAAAAAAGTCCGTTTGGACAGTTTGAGGCAGAACATGACTTTGATCAGGCTGATTGTCTATTCTATGTGGAGACAATCTAAAATCGGAGCACACCTCAGCCCCAGCTTGGCAAATCAGTAGAACTTTTTATTGCATTAGTTTATGGTTCTATGGTTACTAATACTACACTAATATGGTTAGTAAAGGATCACGTAGTGCAGATCATAAAGTCAGAATCAAGAGTTTGATTAATTTGTTTCACTTCATCTTGTGCGGACACCCCTACTTTTGCTACTAACCAAAGAGGAATCACTTATATAGGCAATCGAGTCCCTCCATTGTAATAGTTGTGCATTCTATGAAGGAAGCAAAAGATGCCACTTCACTCAAACAAATTAATGCTGCATCAGACATGAAAAAGAGCTCAGCAAACAAAAACAGGGGTGTAGGCAAATCAGGCTTTGCTATCACAGCTCCACTTGGACTCTTGCACTTGGGATATTCTGGTTCCTTAGGCCTTTTGCAGCCCCACCAGAGCGCAGCTCTGCATCCACAGCCGGGCCTGCAGCTGCTTGTCGTAGGAGGTCACTGAGGACTCGGTCTTGCGGCCATTGTACAGATACAGCCCCCCGGCCCCCTCCAGCTCAGAGGCAGCTGCGGCGTAAATGGCTGTGGAGGCTCCTTCAGCTGGAGTCTGTGGAGAGGAGAAATTGCACGAGATAAGATCAGAAATGGAGCAACATCAATCACAGACCATGGTTCCATCATAGGATTCTGTAATTACCCTGCGATCGTGATGAAAATCCCTGATTCCAGTCATACTAGAAATTTCCATTCCAATCTGGTGCAGTTTGGAGCAGTTTGACTGCATAGCTGAGCTCTGAGGCCAAACTTTTTAAACAACAGGCAAACTAACAATTCTAAAAACCTCAATGCTTAACTAATAGAAAGGCTTGAATAAAATGATATAATTTAGCATAGCAATCTATGCAGACGTGTGACCCCATCAACAGCAATGTCATGACACATTAAACATACAAACATATATTCAATGCTTTAACTTCTGTCACAACTGAATCGTTCTGCTGGTCAAAGAAAAAATGTTCAAATCTGACATTACATTTGGAGCTTTAATGTAGCAATATCAATCGCAGGATGAAGTCAACTGCTAGTTTGAACATTAAATGCATCGTTCCATTAACCTTGATGGCACTAAATCACATGGAGCAGAGTAAGCGTTCAAGAATTTATAGTGCTTCCAAAAAGCTCGATTCACAAATCCAATTAAAGAAAAAATTACAAGCACAACTGTGTTCTGAATATTACAACCTACTCTAGCTTTAAAAAGTTCTTTATTTCTACTCAGACAGCAAAAACTAACTGCTTTAGACTGCAAACACTGCATTTAGATTTTTTCAATTCCAGCACAATGTGCATTTTTCAAATAATGACTCCTTGCCACTTCAAAGGGAGCATACAAGTGAAAAAACTTGCATCAACAAGAAGTTGGGGAGGGAAGGAAGTTAGTACTTTTAAAAGTAATGCAGAAGTTGAGGCAAAAAGGACTAAATACAAGTTTGATGGTGGTGGCGACTACAGCTTTTAGCAATGCAACATTCACTTTTTATAAACACATCATACATACGTCAGAAGCCACATAAGCAAGTCTATTTGAAGGTACCTTCTAGTCTAACATAGTTTGAGGAAATTGATGAATTTGTCATTGTCGTTTGCATGATGCTAAATCTGGGATTCTGGTAAGCTTCTTTTGCTTGTTAGCTACAAACTTCAGATACCAAATGTTTTTTGACTAAAGACACTTGCACTAAGAAGAAACCTTTGCAAGTTAGAATTTTTTGTTCAACTACTACTTTAAATCTATGAGATTCATGTCCTTTTCTGAACTATTTGCACAGGGTAGGGTCTATACGATTTACTCCAGACTGGCTTAGATTGTTATGCAGGCGGTCAGCCGTTTTTTTGACCCTGGACGGATCAATTATGGAAGCAGCCCACTCTTGTGGAACGCTGCCGGCCGGGCGTGAGCTTCAAAAGGCTGGGCCCGAGGCTGGCTGACTGAGGCTGAGCAATGTTTTCCCTCTCCTCCCTTCCACTTCCCCATCTAAGGGAATTCGGATTAAAGCTGGCGAGCCTTAACACACACTTGCGCTTGGCCGGGTGGAATCGATATCGCACACAAAAGAGAGAAAAGCCTCTTCAGAGGTGGCTGTCAGCACTGGGACAGCACAGAGGCTTCAGGCTTAGAGGGAACTGGAGCCAGATGCTAAAAACATTCAGCATGATATGGGAGTTCCCATGCGTTCATATGCCAATGAAGGCAATATTGTACCATTTTCAGCTCAAAAATCTATTATACCTCCCCTAGGCCTGCAAAAATCGTGACAATAAATCTGCTATACCTTCACTAGGCCTGCAAAAATCTTGACAATAAATCTAATATACCTTCACTAGGCCTGTAAAAATCATGACGATTTAATGTTGAAGGGCAGTGTTGGCCTAGTGGTTAGAGAAAAAGCCCCATGATCCTGCTGGATGTGTAGCTTCACTCTGCTCCATTTGTGTGTAAGTCGTTTGGGATCTTTTAAATCAGAAGAGGAAACATGTTAATGTAACTGACAACACATTAAACTGTAGTGTATTTTTTATGCTATTGAGCTGCATGAAAATTCTCGTTTATGTGGTCGTCCTAACTGTGTAAACTGAACAGATGACTGCAATCAATAGGTATCGGCAATGCAACGGTATCCAGGATACGCCGCTTGAGCACGTAATTGTCTTTTGCAAGGTCGTTCAGGCTGCATGACACATGGAAGGTGGAAAAAAAAATGCGAAAAAATTTTCTCGGCTGGGTGAGAATGTTTCAAGTGTGGGTGTATTTAAGCTCTGATGAGACCTTTGAAAGGCCTGGGTGAAAACATCTCTAATTAAACCCCCTCAATTCAAAAATTGACCACTGATTTCTCATTCATCAATTTTCAGATCCTTTTAGAGAACCAACACATATAGTTTGTGAACTGTAATTGTTAAGTTTGCAATATGCAAAGGAGTCCTCAAGAAAACCATTAAATGTGTCATTACATTTACATTTGTGGCATTTAGCAGATGCTCTTATCCAGAGCGACTTCCATGTCCTAATTACAGGGACAGTCCCCCTGGAGCAGCTCAGGGTTAAGGGTCTTGCTCAGGGACCAAGTGGTGGTAGTGCTGGAGGTGGAACCTGGGACCTCTTGATCCATAGGTCCATAGGCAAGTACAATACCACTAGACCACCCAGATGTTTCAATGTGATGTGAGAATTCTGATCATTATTCGTGACCAAATAAACAAAGATTTTCAGATAATCAAATAAACCATTACGTTGGCCGATAATAATGCAGAGAAACGCTTTAATAATTTCACCTTAAAGGTTCAACAATGAACTTTAATCAGACTGGGAGGGATTTTGAATGCAAACTCTGCACAGGAAGCCCCTGGGCTGCCCTGCCTCAGGACCTTCTAGCTGTGAGGCAACAGCACTATCCACTGCACCGCTGTGCTGCCCACAGCACCATAGTACATTAATATAACAATCTTTTATCTCTTAAGTAATTACAGAGCATGCATAATGAAGTGTTCACATAAAACAGGAACCTGCCATTTTAAAATAGTATTAAAATAAATACAGATATTTGAACAATTTCAACTTTGTGGCCTTGGTGAACATCATGATTTTGATTTAGAAAAATATTCAGATACAATAATGTCCAAACACATGAAGTAAACAGAAAGACATTCATGTCTAATCAAGCCACAAAAGCTTTGACCTGGCTCCAACATATAAGCCTGTGAAAATCACCATGGTGATGAAGATCAAAATAATTTCACATCAACATTCATCTTGACAAGGGCACAGGTTTCACGGAAATTAAATTCAGATGAGGAAGATAAGTGTGGTCTTTTGTGGGGATGAGGGCACTAGAGAGGTATGATTGCTGGCCACCCTGGAAAGGTCTTTCTTGTGGACAAAACCACCTCAGCATCACACCTATTTTAGGAGGCGGCCTCTGTGAAAGGCAGGGGAGATGAATAATCTTCTCAAATAGCTCAACTTCTTATCTTATGTTTTTAATATCGCACTGAATGTATCTGATTTCTTTATCTTCATTTTGGTTTAACTTATTTAACAAACCTTATCGTAACCTTATATTCTTCTTTACTGATGTAATACATTACAGTGCCCTCCACAATTATTGGCACCCCTGGTTAAGATGTGTTCTTAGTCTTCTAATATATTTTTTCTCCAAAAATCTATAGGCTCACAACACAAAAAAGAGAAACATCTAACCTTTAATTGAAGCTTGTTTATTCACTAGAAGAAAACATCCCATGAAATACAATTTTTACATGGCAAATCATACTTATGCCACAATTATTGGCACCCCTAACAATTCCTATAAAATAAATGTAACTGAAGCATTTTTTAATTCCTAGTTTAGTTTTTAAAGTTGATCAGAGTAAATTGGAACTTTTAATTTGTAATTAATGACCTTCCTCCCTGGGGTATAAATATGTAGTGACTTGGAGTCCTTTTGCACTTAGCCAATCTTCAACATGGGAAAGACAAGAGAACATACCGTTCAAGTAAAGCAGATGTGTGTAAAACAACAGGAACAGTGACAAACAAGGCTGACGAGGACCCAGGTTTATCTTGCCACCATGCACAGTGAAGAGGATGGTAAGAGAAGTAAAAAATTCTCCAGAGCTCACTGTTAAAGAGCTGCACCAAAGAGTAATATCTTTGGGTCACAAAGTCTCCATGACAACCATACGATGCTATCTCCATGCCAACAAGCTGTTTGGGAGACATGCAAGGAAAAACCTACAATCACAAACGTAAACGTCTGGAGTTTGCTAAGCGGTACTGGGGCTTCAAATGGGACTGTGTGCTTTGGTCAGATGAGACTAAAATTAAGTTTTTTGGCAACAAACATTCTAAGTGGTTCATATAAGATCAATAATGAGTATGCACAGCACCTCCCATGCCCACTGCTGCCAAAGTATGGTGGAGGATCTATGATGCTGTCGGAGCTGTTTCTCTTCCAAGGCCCTGGGAACCTTGTTAGGAATTTTGCATGGCATCATGAACTCAGATGAGGGCGATAAGTGTAGTCTTTTGTAGGATGAAAGAGGCACTAGAGAGTGCGCAGTTGCTGGCCACCCCTGGAAGGAGTCTTTCTTGTGGAGCAAAACCACCTCAGCATCACCTATTTTGGGAAGCGGCCTCTGTGAAAGGCAGGAGATGAATAATACTTCTCAAACCAAACAACTGCTTATCTTATGTTTTTAATATCGCACTGAATGTATCTGTTTTCTTTATCTTCATTTTGGTTTAGCTTATTTTAACAAACCTTAAATATTACTTGTATTCTTCTTTACTGATGTAATACATTACAGTGCCCTCCACAATTATTGGCACCCCTGGTTAAGATGTGTTCTTGATCTAATATATTTTTCTCCAAAAATCCTATAGGCTCACAACACAAAAAAAGAAATCCAACCATTAATTGAAGCACATTTATTCACTGGGAAGAAAACATCCCACATTAAGAATTACAATTTTTACATGAAATCATGTATGCCACAATTATTGGCACCCCTAACAATTCCTATAAAATAAATGTAATTGAAGCATTCTTGTATTTCTAGTTTAGTTTTTAAAGTTGATCAGAGTAAATTGGAACATTTAATTTGTAATTAATGACTTCCTTCCTCCCTGGGGTATAAATATGTAGTGACTTGGAGTCCTTTTGCACTTAGCCAATCTTTAACATGGGGAAAGAAGACAAAGAGAACGCCGTTCAAGTAAAGCAGATGTGTGTAAAACAACTTAGGAACAATGTGACAAACAAGGCTAGCGGGACCAGGTTTATCTTGCCACCATGCACAGTGAATGGTAGAGAGTAAATTCTCAGAGCTCACTGTTAAAGCTACCAAAAAGTAGTATCTTGGAGTCACAAAGTCTCTATGACAACCATAAGATGCTATCTCCATGCCAACAAGCTGTTTGGGAGACATGCAAGGAAAAACCTACAATCCTGAAGCCTTAGCGTCTGGAGTTTCCTGAGCGGTACTGGGGCTTCAAATGGGACTCTGCGCTTTGGTCAGATGAGCTAAGATGAGCTACTGAGCTTTTTGGCAACAAACATTTTAAGTGGTTCTCGCATTCCAGAATCCAATAATGAGTATGCAGAAAAGCACCTCATGCCCACTGTAAAGTATGGGGGAGGATCTGTAATGCTTTAGGGCTGTTTCTTTTCCAAAGGCCCTGGGAACCTTGTTAGGGTGCATGGCATCATGAACTCCTTGAAATACCAGGACATTTTAAATCAAAATCTGGTGGCTTCTGCCAAAAATCTGAAGATGGGTCATCTTTGGGTCTTCCAGCAAGATAACGACCCTAAACATTTGGCAAAACCTACACAAAAATGGCTCAGCATAGATCTGGACGATCTAGAAAGATTGGTCAAAAATCCCTGTCCAAAATCCCTGTCTCTGTATTCTCCAACCATGTGAAAGGTTATGGCAGAAGATTGAGTGCTGTCTTGTTGGCAAAAGGAGGTTCTACGAAATATTAAGAGCAGGAGTGGCAATAATTCTGGCACACATGATTTCATGTGATAAATGTATTTCTTAATGTTGTATCTTTCCCAATGAATAAATGTACTTCAATTAAAGGTTGGATTTTTTTTCTTTTTTGTTGTAAGCCTAGATTTTTTTGGGGAAAAAAAATAATTTATTAGAAGCCTAAGGACACATCTTAACCAGGGGTGCCAATAATTGTGGAGGCCACTGTACTTTTATGCTCGGTATCCTTCATCTATTGCCGTAAAATGCACTGAATGATAAAGTGCTAAATAAAAAATACTTGCCTTGCCTGAGCCTAGAGTCCACACTTTCTTATTCACTTATTTCTCCTTTTGCTCCAATAAGCTACAAAGAGGAAGTGAATATATGCCAAGAGGGACCTAGGAGGGTTGGACTCCGTCCCAAAAATAGTGTGTATTTTTGAACTTTGAACTATTCCTAACCTAAACCTCTGGGAACAACTGCAACTGTGCTTTGCTTCCCTTTTTCTTTTGGTTCAACTTTTTTTTTTGCTTCTTTTGTTCTTTTGGCTCTCTCTGATCTAAGATCCGGGAGGAATCAGGATACATCAGAAAGGCTGAAAAAAATCAGCCATGATTACAAGCAAACACACTTTCATGCACTCACACACACACACACACACACGTCTGATGTTCTTATGTGCAGAGAAAAAAAAATGCCATTATTGTCCACTCTGACATACATCATAGCTCCAAAACAAAAAAGAATGAAGATGAATTATAAGGGACAACTAGTCTAGCTGACAGCCATGAATAAACAAAAATACCATTAAAGTAAAATATTAGTAAAGTGGATATTTTAAGGATAAATATACAAGTATTGAATAGTTGGACTAATATAGTGTGAGATATTTATAGTTTCTTGCCATGTACGTGACCCAACTATGTTGTGGGCAGATTTTTATGGATTAAATCCTCACTGGAGACACTGGGTTAAGACAGTCTGGAGACTGGGTTAATGCTTGTATCTGTTATAATGAAGCCAATTTTGAAGCTTAATGTGGAGAAAGTAAACACGCTTGCTGATGCAGAGTGAAAAGAATACTTTGTTCATAGAGCTTTTAGGTGTAAATAGTTTAGTGCCGTGGTCTAAGATGAAAGGCGATGTCTTTTTGGTTTGTTTTCTCACCCTGAAGAGCAATTTGGCCACAGGTCTCTTGGCCAGCTGGGCAGGGCAGCACAGGTTTTCATACAGAGCCGTGTCCACCATGCCCGGGTCCACAGTGTTGGCCGTTACTGGATCTCCTCGAGCCCACAGCTGGTCCTGCAGTTGGTAAGTGAAGAGCACCAGTGCCAGCTTACTTTGAGAGTACGCCCCATGAGCAGAGTAGCACAACCTGAAAGAGAAAGAAAGAGGGAGCCTGAATGAGACTCATTAGTAGTGAAGCACAAATCTGAGACATTAACATTTTGACCACATTTTAAACAACAAGATCCCACAATGGAATATATCACTTCATGTATCACTTGCAAATTCAAATACAAAATGCAGCACATTGCAGTTAGAATTAAGTACCTGGTTCACAGTACCTGCATTTGAAAGGACTTTTTAAGAATAATTTTCTTTCACTTTGTACTTTTTTTTATTCCAGAGTATAAATTATAAGAAAAATATTCCCTTGCTAAATCCATACTTATTACTGTTTCAGTAAAATAAATGGGAAACTGCCTTGAAAAAACCTAAGACACAACCACCAAACCACATAAAAGATTAAAGGTTAAAGTGATGGAATCCCAGACCAGTGGGTTGCCCTGAGGTACCCTTGAGCAAGGTACCGTCCCCATCAATGTTCCCTAGGCACTTTAAATAGTTGCCCATGCTGCATGTGTGTGTATGAGTTAAATGCAGAGGTAGAATTTCGTTGTGTTTCATTGTGCTGTGCCATGTTTCACAATGGCAAATAGTCACTTTCACTTCACTCTAATTTGGGGTAAGAGGAAAGGAATACATAAAGTATGGATGCTTGCAATAAGGAGAAGACTACAAATGTGCCAGTAAACGCACACTTTCTAAGCACACCACATCAGCACACTAAGCATTTCCACATTTGTTTGCTCGTGTTCAGGTTGAAGACTCACAATGCAGAAAAGGAGAAAAAACTCGCTGGACTGTTCCAAAGCACTAAATCATAATCAGCACTAGGTGTGTAGATGTCTGTCTTCACTTGGCTGGACGGGATTTTCTCTAAGAAATGTTAATCCTGCTAACAGTGAAGGGAAGTGTGAAGTGAAATACACAATAAGATCTCACTTATTACCAGCTGGTGTCCATTTTTAGCCACATTAGTGAGTGTTCTCAAGACAGTCCTTTTCAAAACCTCCAAAGGACAAAAAAAGGAAGGTTATTAGCCTAAGGCAGTAAACACAATGGCTTGAATTGTGAAAATGTCACTGGCTTTCAGCAAATTTTATGCAGTGGCAGACATAAATCTGCCTCTTAACTGGGCCTTACCTGTCTGTCCTTATGTTATACTGATATTGAGCACAAAAGGTGAGCAGAAATAAGAGAAAAAAATATTGCAGACCATTACAAAGTGCCTTTTGATGGGTCCAGGGTGACACAAGGATGAACACATGGTTGTTATAAAAACACTAGCCATCATTTGAGACATAAGCAATCATTGTAAAGTAGGTTCTGGGGGAATTTAGCAAAAATTTTAAGTTAATTGTTTATATTATACTTGTTGCCTTTTATTTCAGGCTGTTAACACAATGAAGAGCAATGCAGTGCTGATCAAGACGTAAACAATTCAAAACAGGTACACATCTGATTCTACAGGTCTGCTGCCGTGCAGGGCTTAGTTCCACTCTTTTTGAACACACCTGGTACTAATATTCAGGAGCTCCTTTAGACCTGGATTAGTTCAAGTGTATATTAGGATTGGAACTAATCCAGTATCCGAATGAAACTTTATAACCACATTTTTCATGGTAAACAAGCAACATACTTTGATTCTGAGAAGAACTGTCTACATATCGGTAAAGCATAATCTAGAGTAGCCCTCACCTGCCCTGCAGGTCATTCAGGTTGAGGTGTCCTCCATAATGTGTGGCTGAAGAGATGGTCACGATGCGGGAGTACTGCTCACTCTTGCCTGACTTCCTCAACGTGTCCAGCAGCAGGTTTGTCAACATGAAGTGGCCCAGATAGTTCAGTCCAAAGTGCAGTTCAAAGCCATCTTCTGTCTTTCTCTCCGGGACTAGCATAACACCAGCTAGAGGAAAAGGGACAGAAAGCCTGTTATAGTAACTCAGAGGGGGTTTGCAAGATGCACAGTGGTCAATTGCATTATGGGTAGAAGGCATGAAAGGGCAGAGGGCTTTAAAAGGGTTTTCTGCCTTTTGTTGTTTTCATAGAAAATTTCTTGCACGGCCAATTTGAGTCTTGATTGCTAGTAAGTGCAAAAACAAAACAACTGTAATAGGCCCTGAACTACAGGAGCTGTTAAAACAGTGGTCTGAGGAATGCAATTTGAGCCCAGGTGAGGTAGCAGACTAAATTGCCGGGAGAAAGTCTGAGTCACCCTATGTTAAATAGAGGCTCTTGACTGAAGTGGAGAGGGCTTCAGTGGCTTTGAAAATGTTTGTCGGAAAAATCAGATGATACTGAAGAGGGCATCCTGAGAATAGGAGAGGGTAGGGGGTCAAATATCTCCGGAAGATTGTTTTGGGTGTCCTCTTATGTCATTGACCCATTTAGCACTTGGAAAAGGGCACTCAGACTGTTAAATTACAACAGCTTAAAGCTAAAATGGATTTGGCCACAGGAAATTCAAAAGCCCATCAATTGCACAACCTCTGTGAAGTGCCTTCCTCTAAAAATGCCTCATTCATGGCTCCAGCTAACAGTGAGAATCTGTGTGGAAAAGATGTCAAGATAAGGCAGCATGAATAGTCATACAGTGATTACACTGCCGTATACCAGCCACCATGCACTATTTTGCCCAGAATTGTAAGTACAGTTTTTCATACATAACCACTTGAACACTGACCTGATAAAATGAAATCTGACCAGATAAAATGAGTAAAACAATGGTGATGTTGCAACAAATACAATGTGAGCCGGGTTCCTTTTGGTCTGTTGGGTTGGGGCAATTACAGATAAATAAAGTCTGTAAAATAAAGTAGAAAATATTGCTGAAATTATGCTGAAAGTACAGATAAAATGCTTTTTAAAATCCTTGTACATTAAAATATGCACAGTTTTCTCTGTAGAGATGTGGTTCTCAAACCCAGTTTTTTGGGGGTATTGGTGGGTATTTACAGGGCACAGTTCTGGGTAATTTTCTTCATAAAGAGCTTGACAAGTAGCTACTGAGCTGGAACAAGTGGGGGCAGGGAATGGCTGAAACTGTTCAGGGCAATGGGTCTCCAGTACTGGGTCAGGGAACCACTGCAGTAGGGAATGTGCATTTATTTTCATTAATTTGACCAGGGGCACCCAAACCTTTACATACAATCACTATGGCCTAAATGCTTAGCAAAAACTATTTAGACATCACCACCTTTTGCGAGGTCCCATTTTGAACAACAAATCTGGGATAATTTTAGAAGGAAGGGAGCTATTTCAGTGCAGCGTGGGAATAATCTGTGCTAAATCCTTGGCAAAGATCAAGCATCTCTATTGTCTGTGTGGATTGCCTTATTCCCCATGCAAGAATAAGCCTCTCTGAAAACACGTTTCATCATAATTGTGCTCTTAACAGAATTACTACTTGGACTCCCCCGAGGACGCAGTAATCAGGATTACAGGAGTGTTTAGCTAAAGGATGCACGCAAAAACAACATTAAACGTTTAAATTATGGGAACAAAACAGCCAAGAACAGTTAAGACAGTACAGCTGCAGAACTTGTGGATTAATATATAATAATATTAATAAACAAGCCTATAAAAACCTCATTTGCATACTAGCACAATTTCACGAGAGTCTGCGTCTATTGACAAGGTTCGCTAAATAACCCCAGTGCCTCAGCATTGCTGTTCCAGAGGCGCTGAGGGGGTCAAGCGGTGACCATTCTGCATCATTAGGCCCTCAATGGGGTGGCACAAATGCGTTTGTCCTTCAGCTGTTATCAACAGAAAGTGCCGGGGAGAACAAATGAGCGAGAGAGCAAAAGACAGAGTGAGAGTGAGAGAGAGGAGGGGAGCGTGAATTATTAATTCTCCCTGTTTGAGACAGAACGGACTGTGACTGTTCCTGTCATTTGGAGATGCTCCTTGGGGAAGGCTGCTAAATAAGAGCTGTCCAGTTAAAAACAAACGACCCCTAAGGCCCTGAGGACACGTACCAGACACTTCCAAAAAAACAAAACAAAAACACAAACAAGTGGGGTTCTGCAAGCACCAGTGGACAATTCGTGTTTGCTAATTTAAAAAGAAAAATTAAACCTAGAACCTAGTCTGAGCCACTGTAATAAAGTGTACAATTAAAGTAAAAGAACATACTACTTCAGAATTAACTAGCAAAATACTACAAAACACACTAGCCTGGGTTCAATTATATGCCAAATATGGTTGAACAGCAATCGGGCAATACTTTAACTAATTAAAGGTTTTCTTAATTTTCTAATATTTTATAAATATTTCATAAGAATATTACACAGAATTACTGATTTTTCTGCAAGAATAAGAGGAGCTCAAAGTATTAATCAAATTATTATTATGCTATTTTTATAGTTCACAAGTATGAACAGGCAATTAATAATATTACTGAGGAACAGTTATTTTAATAATAGCTAATCCAGGGTTCTTGGCTCTGTATTGATCATTTGTTTCTCAGCACAGCAGATGTGTCTACAAAAAGAAAAAAACTAAGTGAGAAATCCATTGGACAATTGGCATGTAGGAATCATAACGACTTCTCTGACCTTTTATGAACATCATTATAGGGCAGTTACTGCACCAGACAATGTTACTGGATGTGTGGAATCAGCTGCTCTGTATCAGAGGTGTGTTATCTACTGAACAATCTGAAACTTTCAATTATCAATATCATTAAATGTTATAATGTTTAATACCACAAATTTGTCAGATATTGGATTTTCCTTCACTTTCACAATAGCATGGTACCACACTACATAAAGAAAAAGCAAGGATTTCTACTTACAGGGATATAGTTTACGCACTGCTAATAGCTAAGATATACATTTCCACCAAACATGTCTTGGTTGACTGACTACATTTCGGGTAAATTGGGAAAAAACATGATCTAGCTTGAAAGTAATTGTCAACCATGATCAAAACTCTGAGATTAAACTATTAAATTCATGGACACATTTTTTTTTTGCTTAAGGAATAAAACCAGTGATGAATATCAAAGAATGGTTAGAGCTACCCACCGTTATTAATGAGAACGTGAAGAGGCAGACCCATGGATTTAAACCTCTGGACAAACTGTCGCACAGACTTCAAGGAGGCCAAGTCCAGGTACATGAACTCCACTGTTTGGAAAAAAAAAAAAGGCATTGTTGGATCCC
Source organism: Hepsetus odoe (assembly GCA_017165825.1). Taxonomy (NCBI): domain Eukaryota; kingdom Metazoa; phylum Chordata; class Actinopteri; order Characiformes; family Hepsetidae; genus Hepsetus; species Hepsetus odoe. Next base: position 15,951,130 of record CM029386.1, read on the forward strand.
TTTTTGATGCAGTGGCACATGAATATCGACCACCTAAATCAATACAGCGCCATTTATTATACTTGCTCAGACAGAATGGCTTATGACCATGATTCGGAATCCCTTAAGGGAAGATGTATGCCACTTGCCAGTTGTCTTAACATCAGACATTAGTGCACTGATTAAAGTACAGTTCTGCTAATGTTACTCATAATGAGCCACAGCTAGTGGACACCTGTTAGACTAAGCAAATGCAAATATGCTGACTCATGGGTATACATAATAAGCACATTATCAGCTCTCATTCTTTGTTAGCCACATTAAGCACTATGCTTTTATGTGGAAGGTCATTCCATGGGCAAGACAAATGAAGGAAATGTATAATAGATAAATGAGTCACTTTGTATTGACCTCCATATTTCACCCGTGTTTAAGGCAAAGACTCTTTTGTGGAGACTATAATTTTACATGCTGTTTGAAAGCCATTACACCAAGTAAATTTCCTTCATAAGAGAGCAGTTCTCCCACTATTCCTTTTCTAGGTCATCTGTACATCAAAGTACGCCTCAAATTAAGTCCTATATCAAAGCTGGATAGCTCAAAAATTACTGTCACCACCAGAGCTTATGTAAGGTCAGCAGGTCATTCTGCACTGTGGGCAAAATGGCCAACTAGAGTACATATGACAATGTTGTTTTTTTTTTACTGTGAGTGCTTCTTCATCTTCAGCATAGTTGAAGTAGTTTTCTTTGTGTTAGCTGTAAAGCCTTTTTGATCTCAGCGTTATGGAGCTGGAGAGCAATGATCTACACAGCATTATATATAACATTTACATTACATTTACATTTACAGCGTTTAGCTGACACTCCAGAGCAACCTACAATTCCTAACTACAGGGACAGTCCCCCTGGAGCAGCTTGGAGTTAAGGGTTTTGCTCATTAACACAATGGTCATAGTGCTGGAGGTGGAATTCGAACCTGTGATCGCCACCACATATTTATACCAACATATTGATGTTACATATTGATACAAATTGATACTAGCTCTAACGTAACTATTCTATAGGAGCCATATAAATACTAATATTTTAAATAATTTAATTTCTTCCGTTTCATAAGTACAGAGACAGTTTTCCTGGAGCAACTCGGGGTTGGGGGTTTTGCTCAGGGACCCAATGGTGGCAGAGCTAGAGGTGGGATTGGTCTGTAGGCAAGCATTCTACCACTAGACCACCACCACCACCCCTATATAAGATTCTTATAATCCTTAAAATAAAGGTGTCAAAAGCTTTTTTTTTTTTTTTTTTTAGTACATTTGTTTTCATACCTGTTCCTGGGAGTGAAGCCATGCAAGAACCTCCTTTGGTTCCCTGAAAGATCCCGAAATGAACGGTTCTTTAAAAGTATACTCCAGGTTTTAAGTACAAACTTTCACCCCAAAGTTAAACTCTTCATGTTTCTGCATTTTTCTTCTACAGATCCAAACTTTGTTTTTTAAATGCATTTTTAAAGAAGTGTTTTATTCTCCAGGCCTCTTGGAGGTCTTTTTCAGTCATTTACAGTTCAGTCCTTGTACCTGACCACTTTCAAAGGATTGTTCTTTGTTTTTTAAGATGCATAGCCACCTACATAGGAATCATTCAAACAGAACGAGTCTGTCTGACTTAAGGCATGTAGCAGTGAACAGGTGGAGGTTACAACAGATAGTCAGGTCGTGATTCGTTTACTGGTGATAGTGAATGCTGATTGGTTGGAACACCTTTTAATTAGGCACCTTGTATCGTTAGGCACTTTGCACTTTCCTGTCACAGTAAAACATTTATTTCCATTTCTTTTATTTGATCTCATCATGATGCCATAAGACATTTTGTCAGGGGGCGACAATGTTTTTCCCTAGAAAAAATATAAAGCAATGCTTTCTTCTGAGTTTGGCTGATATTCCACTCAGTTTTCTGAGATTTACCACGTAGTTTAGTGGCAAATCACTGTGTTGTGTGAAGGGGGTTTTTGTTATTCTTCACAAACTCCCAAATACACTAAAATGAATATAAAAAAAAATCTATTTATTTACAGAATAAAACAGTTTGGGAAAAATAGGTACATTTTGCATATGTTACATTTTATGTTGTATTTACTTTATGCAAATGTGAGGATGTATACTGCTTTTCACTTCAGCATGTCATTTGACCCACACTTTGACAAACATCTGTATTTTAAAGGTCAAAATCTTAGCCCAGGTCCCTTGAAGTGTGAGCTCTGCTGTGAAAAGTAGCAGGATCAGTAAGAGAAAAAAGTAGTGAAAGTGACCATTTGTCATTGTGAAACATGGCACAGCACACACAACGAAATACACCCTCTGTTTTTAACCCATACACACCGCTAATTAAAACGCCCGAGGAGCAGTGATGGGGATGGTACCTTGCTCAAGGGTACCACAGGGCAATCTATTGGTCTGGGATTTGAACCCACAACCTTCCAATCTTGGGGCCTAGTCCCTAAGAACTAGGCCACCACTGCCCCCGCCCAGCCTCTGATTATCACCCAAACACGCACATGCAGGTGGGCGCAGCTATTTAAAGCACCCGGGGAGCAGTGATGGGGACAGTATCTTGCTCCAGGGTACTAGGACCATTAGAAAGCTTTCCCGCAAAAGAACAAGCAACCAAAGCAGAAACTTGGTGACATCCACAAAGTCTCAGCGTTAATGATTATGACAGTTTTCTCGTCTAAGCGATGCCCACTCGTAATTCTTGGGTTGCCTGAGAAAGCACAGGGCTATGGATGGAGCATAAGTGCTTGATTGATTTTTTTTGTTCTTTTGCACAAAGAAGTGCAGAGACAATAGCCTGAGCAAGTTTTTCCAAATCCCGCTTGGAAAGTGATGGACCATATTTTCAAAAGATGGTGGGATTGTGCCTCCAGGTGTGCTTTGCCATGGATTTAAAAGTTAATATAGTGTATGCATGTAAACAGCAGGTCATGGAGTGTGAACGTCATGTAGGGTAAGCATCGTGGCAAGGCTCTGTAAGCTGTGTAGATTTCATTAAGCAGAACCTTCCACTGAAGGTGGAACCTTAAGAGTGCCAAAAAGGTTTTGTTAGTGACATTGCACCACATAACCCTGTTATTCACATTTATTTTTACAAGCACGCTATCCACTGGAAAAGTTCTGCATTCTAAAATGTGCTTTTTTGGAAAGATGAAAAGAGAGTGACTATTATTTGCTTCTTAAATTTATTCAAATAGCTTTTTCTTGGCACTGACATCATTTAAAAAGCTCTGAAGCTCGAACGATCTGAATCAAACTAAGGCTACTTCTAAAATGGGCCCTAAAAGCTCATTTATATAATCTGATGACTTTTCCATGTCTCACTGTGGGAAGGTCATGGACTCCAGAGCAGAAAGAAAAGCTTGAGTTTATCTAACTCATTGCTCTTCCACTTGTACCCCATATCTAATTAGTTGTATCAATCATTTCATCAGGCTTCAACAACCTTTGAGCTAATGACGCCTCACAGATGAGAGTTATTATATAATTACTGGAGTGGTCATGCCATTATAGAGGACATTCATTGCAGAGGATTTTTCTATAAGAGGCCAGAGAGAGCAGTCATATAGAAATTCATGTTTTATTAGTTGAGTCCAGCTGGTGTTACAAAGAGGAATGAAATAGATATTAAATATTATTACAGGCATTTGTTACATGTAGGGGGCAGTGGTGGCCTGGTGGTTAGGGCGTTGGCCGAATGATTGGAGAACTGGGGGTTCAAACCCCTTCCCAATAGGGGTTGCCCTGAGGTACCCTTGAGCAAGGTGCCGTCCCAGTCTCGCTCCTCCCCAGCGACCCCGTTTGGGACAAGCGGCAGAAAATGACTGACTGACTGACTGTTACAGGTACTTAAAAGCAAATCTGACTCAATTTCCCAAATTTCTGAAATTTAATTTGCCTGGTTTGGTCTGAAATCTGATCCTAGGCCAGTAGGTTGCCCTGTGGTACCGTCCCCATCACTGCTCCCTGGGCGCTTTAAATAGATGCCCCCTGCTGGGTGAAACGCAGAGGAGGCCTTTCGTTGTGGTTCACTGTGTAATGTGCTATGTTTCACAATGACAATTAGTCACTTTCACTTGGATTCCTCACCAGTGGAACAAAGGAACTAGGTGTAGTAATTCAATTTACCATCCAAACATAGCAGTGAACTGTCCTGAGTTTGTTGTTGATAATGTGAAAATATAGGAATCTATGGAACAAATATATATACACCTTTCCACAATAAATATATTTTTAAGATATATTTTAAGGAAGAACCTTCTCAGCACTATTGTCTTTCATTTCTCTAGAACAGATTTATTGTATTATTATTGTGTAATAAATTAAGTCTTGATCCCTACGCACTGAACAAGGGATGTGGGTTTAGGGAACTGCAATGATTAAATACCTTTAGGTACATTTCTAGACATATCATACAAACGGATAACCTGATTTCTGACACAGATTACAGATCCATTTAACTGAACATTTTTATTTCCCATGGTCAGGAATCCCCCTGTAATCTCATCTAGATTACATCTTTATTATTGTTGTTGTTGGAACAAAACATTGTTTCTCCATTTTTTTACTTTTTAAATTAAAGTACCAGCTGCTCTTTGCTTAGTACCAAAGCTGTGGAACCTTTTTTCATTCCCCTGTAGCATTACTTTATGGAGATAAAAGGTATTGTGTGATATGGGGTTAGGATTAAAAAAGCAGAATCTGCACTTTCAACAGAATTTCTTCCCATGTCACGTGCGTGCACACACACACACACTTTCAGAGCTGCTTATTCTAACTAAGGTAAAAGGGGGAACTGAAGCCAGGAAACACCTTTGGCAGGTCATCAGTCCATTACAGGGCAGACACTCAGACAAACACACTCACACACATCTAGGGGGCATCTTAGAATCTTCAATCCACCTGACATGCATGGACTGTGAAAGGAGACCGGAAGCCATTCAGACACGGGTAGAACATTCACTCCACACAGAAGGACCAAGACCCAGTCAGTGAGCAACACTACCTGGTTACAACATGCTTCTATTATTGGCAGCATTAACTGGGGGGTTCTAGAGGTTCTGATTGTTGAGCTTGCCACTCTGCTCCAAATGTACCTGCTTGATTTGGCATTTTATTTATCCATCCATAATCCTGATGACTAACCCTGAGTAGGGTCGCAGAAGATGCTGGCGCACTTCCCAGTGCATAAGACAGAAGGGTGAGAAACACCCTGTAGAGGTCACCAGTTGATCACAGGGCCGACACATAGACCAAAACACTCACACACAGTCACACCAAGGGGCTATTAAGCTTCTCCAATCCACCTGATGCTCATTTCTTCAAAGGAAACCCACAAAGATACGGGGAGAACATGCAATCTCCACACAGAAACTCAGAACACTCAAATTTGAGCTGCAAAAACATGGATGTTGTATGGCACTTTATTTTGCTCAAACAGGAGAACTTTTTCAGCTCATTTTCAGCGTTAGTATACAAACTGCTGTTTGAGATGGCAGTTTATCAAACCAAAATCCACCCTCTAGACCTTCCACTTATATGCACATCACCGCTTCAATTGACTAAGGTATCTGTGATATGCTAATCCTGGTATTTGCTAGGCTTCTTTCCCAGCTAACACGGCATTATAGCGAAGGTGAAATGAGATTGCTTAGTACAAAAATGCGTACCATGACTCTTCTCTCCACGCTAAGTGGATTATAGTTTGCCTTGGCCTGTGGTGGCCCTCTGCGGATGGTGCAATGTGGAGGAGGGTTGCTAGAAAATACAGTGCTGTACACGGAAGTGAGGGGGAAACGGTAATTTATGGGTACATTCAGCCACTATCATTATCAAGTAGGCGTTATTTGGCTGTTCAGCTTGATCACATCAGAAAAAAACAAGATTAGTCTTGAAGCTGATTCATGTCATCAGCTTAAGGTGCTATGTTTACAAGCCAAAAATGCACTCCAGTGCAGTTATTCTGCCGTAACTAAAGGAAAAGTTTCATTTGAACTCCAAATGTAGTCAACTAGCCAAGACGATTTAGCATCTGAAGTTTGTTAGCAGTGTGCAAACTGCAAAAAAATTACCTACTGAGAAATTCAGTCAACTGAGTCCACTATTACTACTGTATCTAACTGGCTGCTTAAAGCTATGCAAAATACTTATATCCATTTTTATAGATACCAGAGAGTCATTCAGTCTCATGAACCACATAAGAAAGATTATTTAAGGTCAATGAACAGAGAATTCTGACTTGAGTAATCTATACAGTTGATATAGGTTTGATAGAGGTAAACAACGATCCAGAGTAATTTGATGTGAAAAAGTTGAGTGTAGACACATATGCAAATATGTCTCTTCACTGGTGACATAGCATTACATTTAAGTGAAAATGAAAGTGACAACACTTATCATTGCGAGGTCACAGCACAGCACACAGTAAACAAAATTGGACCTCTGCATTTAACCCATGCACACTCAAACACCGTGCAGCAGTGGGCAGCTATTTAAAGCGCCCGGGGAGCAGTGACGGGGACGGCACCTTGCTCAAGGGTACCTCAGGGCAACCTATTGGGAACCACTAGGCCACCGCTGCCATTTACTCTCCACAATCAACAGTGATCCCACATCAAGTCTTTAGAGTTTGTATATGTGATGCTGATGATAACATACTGGTCAATCAGAGATACTTTTGACTTACCACAGCCTCTCCACCTCTCCACCATGAATTGACCAAAAAAAAAAATTCATGATTGAAATTTAATGTCAAGATTTTATCTAAGAACGGCCAAAAAGTTTTGGTTAATATGTTCTGTGTTTATGTAATATGTTTAAAGCTGTTTGCGGTTCTATACTGAATCATTGCCCTGCCCCTGAAAACCCTTTTTCAGGTTGTTTCCTAAAATGACAGTAAATGTTACGTTGACCTTGTATCTCCATTGCATTGACACACTTTCTCACTTATTTCTTTTGATTTTAGAAACATTTACAATTTACAAGCTCATTTACCAGAAGAAAATTGCCAATGAGCTATCATGAGGCTCAGATGTACGATCTGTAATGTAATATATATTAATAGCCAATTTGATTGGTTTGTCATACAGCATGTTCTTCCAGGTCTTCCCCTGAGGATGTCATGCTCCCTGCTTTATGTTTAACTGCCATAACCTGAGAGTTATTGATCTTCATTGCTGAAGAGAGAAAAAGGCAGGGGAAAGAAATAGGTGCACAGGCAGATTGAGATGGGTGGAAAGACTAAAAGACAAAAGGATAGAAATACATCTTATTACATACAGAGTAATAAAAATGAAGGTTCTTGTCATGCTACACAAAGAACAACCTCCCAACAAAGAACACCTCCATAAATGACCATTATTAAATTATTAATAACTAAATTATTGTTATTTATTCTCTGTCCTTAGAAAAACAACGCAAAACCCCTGTTAATGATACTGCCACTAAAAACCACAAAAGTAAAAAGCAGGAGATTAGGATTAGGGAAGAATGTAGAAGTGTTGAAAAGTTGTAACAGTCTTGCTGTGATAACCTGCCATAATAACCCCTGCCAGTAATAATCTCACGTTTCTTATTAGTAGTAAGTGCAGAGGTTTTTTCCTTTATTCGTCAGTTCTGTTAATAAGAACACTCTATTTGCTGCTTCTCAGCATCAAGCTCTGGACACGCCATTCAGCTTTCTTGGGTTAGCTACTCAACCGCATAATTAAACCAATTATAGTCATGCAATCACTGTAATTACCAAGCACATTACTCTAATTGCCCTGTTCAAAGTGTGGGCTTCAATCTGACAACCTTGCTATTAGCACAAAACACTCATCCTATAAAATATTCCATTATTTTTTCCTAAATCAACGACAAATGCACAGGTAATCAATTAGGGGCCAATCTATTAGGTGCTTAAAATGCTGGAGTCAATAGATAGTTTATGGCCATAGTGGCCAAACAATGCTATCCTCTCTGAGGTCTCTGACAGAGAAAGCCAAATGTAGACGATAATAAGCAGGGTGAAGAAATGATGGCCTTCTGCAAGGATCAGTGGCTCCTCAGTGGAATTAACAACACATCTGAAATGCAGTAACAAGCCAAAACGTGACTGCACTGTTATAACAAACATCATTTACTTAAACACCCAGTCTGATGAAAACACATGTAGAAACATCTGGAGCTGTCTTTGATCAGGATGCTCATAGGATACAACAGAACAACACTGGGTTTTCCTACCAGAGTTTTCTTAGATAAGAATGCGCTGACTGTTGCTGTGCTTTGAAAGTAAAATGTAAAAAATATGCTCTGTTCTGATCTCTGTTGGGTATTATGGCACAATCAAAAAGTAGTGCAGCCTGGAACACTACTAATAACTGCAGTGTGAAAAGATTAGGAACTAAACTACGGTGGGGCAGATATGCAGAATGTGTTCGTTTTTCATGGCATTACAAATAAAATAAAAGTATAAATTAATAATATGAAACCTTAAGTAAAATGGACTTTTTCTGTCATTGTGAAACACAGCACAGTATACAATGAGACAACCTCTATTTTTCACCCATAAACACATGTGCAGCAGAGGGCAGCTAGTTAAAGCACCCAGGGAGCAGTGATGGGGACAGTGCCTTGCTTAAGGGTACCTTAGGGCAACATACTAGTCTGGGATTCGAAACCATGACCTTCCGAACTCACTAATCACTTGGCCACTGCTGCCGTAACTACTAATAACTACCAATGCCAATGTCTTTGAGCAAAGTTTCTAGTTAAAAATAAATAAATAAAAAAAATTAGAACACAATTCCTCTATTTGCAGCCAATTTGTGCTCAGACATGGGATTTTAGTTGATTTTTTAAAAGTGATAATGCCGAATGTTGATTTTGTAGTCAGTTCATATTATACCCGTTATTTATTTCTAGAAATCTTATTTTTTTGGATTTTCTTTATTATAATGTCTATTTTCCCTTTAATCACACATAGATCATATATATGGATTCATATGGAAATATGAATAAATGAATTAAGATTAAGGCCCTTTAACAGTGTGTGTGTGTGTGTGGAATGAATGCTATAACAGGACATGGTCCCAGGCTGTCCTAATGAGGGGGAAAATGTGACCTCCCTGAAGCATTTCCCAGTGTGTGGTGCATTCTGGGATTTTAGGAATGATGGAGATGACTGAGTTTCAAGTAAAAGAAAAAAAAAGAGTTTCTTTATCTCTTCTCTCTCACACAGGTACACTAGAGTAGCACAATATAAACAAAACTATCAAAATTTGCCATGAAAAACACACCAATAGAGTGACACATCCTAGATATCATGTGGATTCACTAACCTGCAAATTAAAATGATTACACATTCTGGGGTCATGTGAATATCTTTGCTTAATCCAAACATTCAGTGGGATTTCTCAGGATTTCCACAGCAAGGATCACAAGCCAAATGTACTTTTTATGTTCTGCTGACATGTTATGTAGGATCCTGACACTGACAGCCAATATTTTGTGGGGCTTGGGCTGGGTTTTGTTAAACTAGAGAGGCTTTGGGCATATTTTTGCAGGACCTGTGTCATTCTGGGCAATATCTTGTGATTTTCCCTTAGTTAGGACATTTTGGTGGAGTGGGTGTGGACATTTTGTGGGGGCTGGAATGAGATTGGACAAATGTTATTTTGAACAGTTTTTTGGGGCTTGGTTTCTATGAACCATGCTTCAGGTTCAACTCAAACTGCGGCTTGGTCAGGCTTGGTTATGCTGTGTACAGAGTTTTGCTGGGCATGGGTGGCTTCATGTGGGTAGGCTGAGATTTGAAATAAAAACCCACGTCAGACAATCATGCTGTATATGAACTTGGCCTAAAAGTTCAGGCCTGATTAGAGTTCTAATCCTTAATACACAGACATACACACACACAAACACACACACACACACACACACACACACACACACACACTTCCTAATGTGCAACATATGCCCCACTTCACAATCACAGTGTAATAACAAAATTACTGTTGTTGAGCAAATATCAAATCAATACAGATTAACATTTAAAGGAAATTCAATTTTACGGCCTTGAGGAGAGAACAAGTGCTGTTATTTGTTTTCTTTATGGTCCCCTTTTCTCTCTCTCTCTCTCTCTCTCTCTCTCTCAGGCACTTTTCTCCCAGTGGCTCTCATTCACATACTTATGTATAATCCTCTTAAGAGTTGCCAAAGAATCTCCAACACACACACACACACATACACTTTGAACATGTACCTCTTAGACACTCTTCCCAGCTAGTCTTTTGTTCTTCTTCCTTTCTCTCCTCTGACATCTTTGCACCTTTCTTATCTTTTGTAGTGCTACGACTTGTTCCTTGGGCCGGAGAGAGATTCTAAGAGAAAATCCTGAACGCTACAGCTTTATGTCATTGTGTCTTTATTTTTTGGGACCCTTGGTTATGTGTGTGTGTGTGTGTGTGTGTGTGTGTGTGTGTGGCAGAAAAAAAAAAAAAAGAGATTCTAGTTCTAGGGCATCTAGCACACCCCTTGCTGTTCCGTGTTGGAAATAAAGGTATATATAAAGTAAATTCTTAAAAATAAAGGTTTCTAAAGGTTTCTTTGTTTGAACCACAGTTCTATTAAACTGTTATAGAACCCTACATTAAATTGAGGCTCTTTATGCATGAAAGAGGCCCTTTCTAACCTCTATTATCTATTAGGTTTTGAAAAGAACCTCTTTTTGGCAGCTTTATTCAGTGAGACTTCAACTTTATTTCTGTACACTGCTTTTTACTGGCTAGATGAGGATGGAGCAGAAATCTAACCATTTACTCATAACATCAGAATATGACAGAGCTAGCGAGTCATTTTCAGTGTAGAAATGATAAAAAAGCTCAGAAAATAAAGGCTTTGTATGAATAACATAGAACAGCAAAATCCACAGAGTAGGGCGCTCTGGTGCAGCCACACATGAGCCGAAAAAATAAGTGGTAATGGAACTCCATCTCATTCGTCTAAGATCAACAGGGGTGGCGTTTGTGATTCAGAACTCATTACCCAAACATCAGTTTCTGACCACACTAAAGGCTGAATGCAATCAAATCCTCAGAGCACCGCAGCAACATCTAGACTTAAGCGTTTTCAACAGAGAAGAGGTTGCCATAAAGGAAAAGGCCATTACTATTAATACGTTGTTTTCTGGACATATCATGTATCAAGCAAGCATTTGCACCCACAACAACTAACATCTGAAGGTGAACAGAGTGTTTGCATTAGTGTGTAACAGTCATGTTCCTGCCAGAGTGGAGAATTGAACCTCTGATAATTCAATTGTACAGTTATGGTGTTGAGAAATGGTGTGTGTGTATAGCTATGAGACGTGAAAAAAAAAAAAAAAAAACTTGTATCAGTTTCAAGAGCAAATCAGATGCATTCTGTTGGCATTTTTGATCCAAAATTCTGCTTGATTTAGTAGAGTTGGAGTAGGTTAATGTTTCTTATCCACTGCCTTTAAAAGATGAAAGTACATCTTCACATTAAGGTAAAAAACTATTTTGTAATAAGATATTTGGCCACATTGCGCAGCCCTGTGAGATCAGGAGCGCTTTAAAAGAGACAGGTTTAACCGGAAACGTGCAGATGTTCCACACAAGATGCCGATCCAAGGCTTAGCGATGAATAACTTGCCATGTGCAGACCTCACATGTGGTGTTTTCTCCTGATTATGAACAGACAGGCTGTCTCATTATAAAGGAAATGTATCACCCAGCCTACGGATCAAGCCAGCTGGTCATTCGCAAAAAATGTTTCACCTCCATCTCATCATCTTCCTCCCTCCCTCTCTCTCTCTCTCTCTCTCTCTCTCTCCTCAATACACTATAGAAGCCAGAGTATGTGGTAATGAGAAGAGCCTTGGCGAATTTCTGCTGGCGTACCAGCTGGTGGATGCAGGGATGGGCGTCCTGCCATCAACCAACACCAACAAAGATGTCTTCTTTCCTCAAAGCATGCCAACGAAAAAGACAGACATCCTTCTTGTATGTTCGTCCGCAAGCACACATATGCAGGTATTTGGCGCTCATGACATATGATTGTCATGCCTGTGAGACCTGTTCAATAAATTTGTAATAAAATGTGTTGTTATGAAAAATAAATAAATATTGATTTTATGAAATGTATTATACGGGGGGAAAAAAAACCTTTTTGTGTGGCAGACCTGCCCAAAATTGTTACTCCCTAAACAGACCAATCTTAACAAATTGTATCTGTAAGTTCTGTATCTGTCACGGTAGATGGCGCTCTACACTGCCTGAGTTGGGACAGGTTTTATAAGCCCTAAGGTGCCAGAGTAGAGTGTCAGTCATTGTAGATGTATGGGTGAACCCGTGACTAGGGTATCGTGCACGTGTGGGTGCTTGATATGTTGGATAATAAAGAGGAGACCCTGATTTCTGGCTATGTGTTTATGTCCGGACCACAACGCCACTGCCCCATTACAGTATCTTTCCATTTGAGTGCAGTTTCAGAATGTCTGGGAGCTTTGCAGACCACACACCCCTAGCAGAGGGTGCTGGCGGTGATCCATCTTTACAAAAGAGAGACTGATCAGCGGTCTTCGAAGAGGCGGAGGAGAAGCGACAGATCGGACAGTAAATTGGAGAAAAGATGGGTGTGATAAGATTTATCTGTCTCTCGGCAGGGGCAATCAATAAGGAGCATAAATACAGCAGGGAGGTAGAGGGGTTTTTTAACAGCACCCCATGCAGTGATAGAAGTGTCACAGGTGTTATCTCATTAAAGAATAGGAGCTGCTCAAGGTCAGACTGATAAACACTCACACAAACTGAAACGCACAGTCTAATGTTCTACCGACACACCATACTATAAGTGTTGGGCTCAAAGGCCATCCTTAAGATATTGACCCATGTAATAGTAATGCTTCTATAGCACATTAATATATTGGTTGTTAGCCAATAAGTTTGAAAACATTTTCAAGTTTTTTTTGTTTTTTAATACTTGAAAAAAGCAATGCCTTAAATTTTCAGATTTCAAAATGTAATAGTATAAATATATATTGAATTAGAAACTTAAAAGTGCAATTATTTATGGAAACAGATCTGATCTAGGAATGCGTTCTAAGTGTCAATAACTGAGAGACCCTCTGCAGACAGATATCTATATATTTCAGGCATTAACCTTCATTACACTGTTTTTAAAGCTCTTTTTTATTCACTCCATTAGTGCTTTCTCCTTTAGGGCTAACCACTTATTAGTCCGAAACGGATTTATCAAATTAATAAAAGCTATTAAATCAAGGTTATTTTGAGTATTCCCCAGACATTTTTGATAATGTTTCTATACCAGTTTGCCTTCATATTTTGCTTTCAAAGAGAGTTTTCTTGTATTTTAATGTATTGCTGAGGAATGGTTCTCTTGGCCTCCAGAAAGACCTTTTAAGTCTTCTTCAGTCCAGTTTCTATACGTGAGCAGTTTTAGGGCTTTTTTTTTTTTTTTGGTCTGTTAAGGTGCACCGTATGAATCCTTCTAGCAGAACAAACCATCTAACTTAAGGCATGGAGCAGTGAACAGGTGCAGACGATTCCAGATGATCAGGCCTGAAATTAGTTTACTGTTTTAGTCTTCTGAGTGTTTGAGACTCCATAATCTACTCAATATGCCAAAAGATAAGACAGTTTGAGAGGCATAAGATTTTTTGCACCAAAAAGCAAAATCTAATAGATAACTCTAAACTTTTGCATCACACTGCTGGCATGCAATATGCCAAACTTCATCTATAAAAATGTTAACGCCTGGGCATGTTTCTGTGTGGCCTCTGACACAAGTGATTGCATCTCATGGATAGGTTAAACTGTACAGCCTAATCTAGTCTGGTTTCATTCGGCTGAATTTAGCTGAGTGGAAGTGAACTGAATAAATTCAAAAGGAAAGGGGCCAGATATGACCAGTCATTAAGGCAGAAATTACATCAAGGCACAAAGTTCAACATACTGCTTCTATAATACTACATTCCTGAACACTGCATCATGTGTCATGCAACTGTTGGCACCCTTGCGATTACTGTTTAGATGCCTTCATCAACGTCACTCAATGAGGCACATTCATACTACACACTTTTAAGTAAGCAAAGGGTGGAATTCAGGGTGAACTGACATTGGTTGTAATTTGAGTGCCATAGTATTTTTATTAGTATGCCATTTCTAAGCGCAGATAACACTGTGTAGAAACAGTACATAGCTTGTCTGAATGGCGGCGCAAAAGAATGCAGCTCCTTACTGTTCAAAGCACAATATGAATCTGACGTCTAGCTGCTGTAAGAGTACAAGGAACAGTGGCACGTTCTCAGGCTCCTTCCAGCAGCGCTTGGCCCTTTAAGATGTCCTAAAGCTTTGCAGCTTTAAAGAATCCGAAAAGTGTGACAGCTAGTATATATAGAGGTTATTTCTAGTATATTCACTGCAAGCCTTATACCTTTAACCTAATTATACACACGTTTTGAAAAAGACAAAGTTTTACCTATAATAAGATTTACATCACTGACACACACATTGTATCACACAGGGGCACGATCACCCAGCGGTCAGCCGTCGACGGCGATTTTCCAAAACACCAGCTCCGCCAGTGTGAGCGAGCACATTCTGTAAAGAGCCCCACTGTGCTGAGGTCTGTTCTCCACAGCAATAGCCAGCTGGCTGTTAACAAACAACATACTCTGACCACATGCACTGCAGACGACTTCTCGTGTTGTTATAAGTAAGAAAACCATCAACTGTATTGAAGAAAAAGAAGTAAATTATAGGGACAAGTGATGATTGTTAAAAGGCTATATATATATATATATATATATATATATATATATATATATGATATATATCATATAGTCTTATGATTGCTAAACCATAATAAAGTGTTAATAAACAAATATAGACGCAGCTCTTTCTGCTAATTTTGCTATCGTTCAATCCTGTTTTTTTTTTTTGTTTCTTTTTTTTTGGTACAGCTTCTAGGCACCATGTCTTTGGTTTCCTCTGGTTTTGTTTTCCAGCCAGATGGTCGACCCTTGGTGCTCTAGATACCACATCAAATATGAAAGCTCACCATAAGCTGTGATGATGCTCAGACCACTAACACACTAATGTAGTTGTGCAAAAATTAAATAAAGCATAAGATTCAGAAAGGCAGGCATGTAGCTTGTCTCTACCTTCTCCAGTGAAACTGTAGGAAGTTTTCAAAACTACAATGATTTTAAAGCTCTGGTGATAAAATTGTGTTGAATTTCTTATTATCCAAAATTGTCACATAATCAGTCAACATTACCGCCTCAATGATATATTGATGAGGCCCTAGAATACGTATTGACGTCTGGTGCGATAGAGATGTAACGCCATCTGTCACACTGATAGCTTCTGCGTCCCTCATGCTGCGTCAAAACAGGAATATGATGAAGCAGATGTTTATATATATATTTATATATAAAATGTGTGTGTGCCTCAAGCATGTTGGCCTGGTTCAGTCATTCAACCGACTCACCCACTGAGCCAAATAGTGCTCAACATAGGCTTCTATAGTGGATCAGCGTGCGACCAGATTTTCAACATGACATTATTTCTGTCAGCAAACGCTGCAGTGCGATCACACGGCAGACCCAGATCCAATTGTGGGCTCAGGGTGGAAGTGACAGTTGGACAAAAGGCAGGAAGACAGTTGTGGGAAGTGCACTTCAGGGTTACCCTGCTAGCCAGCTGTGAACTTGGGCAAAAAAGCACATCAGCTTCCAGTAGAGCTCAACCGATGTGTAAATCATAACAGATATGGACAATCCTTTTAAGAAAGTCCAACATGAAAGTGAAAGTGAAAAAGTGAAAGTGACAACCCTTGTCATTGCGAGGTCACGGCACAGCACACATGAACCACAACGAAATTGGACCTAACCCATGCACACTAAACCGTGCAGTGGGCAGCTATTGAAAGCGCCCGGGAGCAGTGATGGGGACGGTACCTTGCTCAAGGGTACCTCAGGGCAACCTATTGGGAAGGGGTTTGAACCCGATCCTCCGATCATGCGGCTAACGCCCTAACCGCCAGGCCACCGCTGCCCCGATCTCTGCATTTAACCCATGCACACTCAAACCTGTGCAGCAGTGGGCAGTCATTGAAAGCGCCCGGGAGCAGTGATGGGGACGGCTACCTTGCTCAAGAGCACTCAGGGCAACCGTATTGGGAAGGCTTGAACCCCAATCCTCGGACTGGCGCGGCTAACGCCAACCGCTAGCCACCGCTGCCCTCATATATATGTATGTACATGAAATCTCAAATACAGTCGAATGCTTAGGAACGGCAAGATCGGTCCATTTGTATTTGCTTCATTTGTTCTATGCACTTAAGATATTTGAGCTCATAAGTCACAATGAGATCAGATCAGATTCTCATTTTTAAATACCTTGTATTTACTTAAAGATATATACATTACACTGAGCATAACACCTTGTGCACTTTTAGAAAGGGCCAGAAAGCCCTCTAATTCACAAATTGTGGCAGCCTTCTGAAATCTATTATGTGGAAATCCTGTTTCTAAATAAAAATAAAAACATAAAAAAATACTCATACAAGGCCAATATGAGTCCACAACATGAAATTTTAAATCAGAAAAAACAAACCTGAGAAAATCAGGTTTTAACTTGATGCGCTTCATAGAGTTTTGTTTGGACTCAGAAAGAGCAGGACAATCTGTTACTGGGCGTTTATGAACCTTTTTAACATCATTAGTGATACAGATATCATTTAAAAGAATGGATAAAGAATGACGCTTTGCTGTGGACCTGCTCTAGAAACTCTCCTCACTTGTTTCACTTTTTCTGTTTTTGGGCCACCTGCATGTGAAATCACTCAATGGCAATAACAGGCAACTGCCAAACACTCAACAAATCTCCACAAATAATGTAGCAGTGATCAAATGAACTTCCAAAATATTACCTTTAATTGCCCGTGTCTGTTCAGAGCTATTCGACAGGTATAAACGTTGCTTAGCTGTTTCTGATCTGCTCCTGCTTGTAAAGGTGGCGTGATGATCCTATTGGAAGCTTAAGCAACGTTTCCTGCTACAGGTGGTTAAACCTGACTGAGTGACATCATTAGCCTATCGTCAAGTGGCAGCGTGATGGATCATGCTGTGCTCAGAGTGGAAGCGTGACATTACACAACTGGATGATACACACACAACCCCAAGAAGGCAGCAGCTGTCTCGGGCTGTGCCGTGTCAAACACAAACATATTCATTTCTTGTCTAGCGCAAGCTCCCTCCAGAGATTAAGCCAAGGGAGGTTGCATCTCTCTCTCTCTCTCTCTCTCTCCTCCTGCAGGTCTCACTCCCCACCTTCATCTCCATGGCACTCTCTCCATATCACATCTGCATGACAATGAGGCTGGCAAAGGGACGCTATTCAGCATCTGCACATTCATCAAACATTTTACTCTCATTTTCTTCTACCCAAACACACACACACACATGCGCGCACGCACGCACGCACACCTTTTAGTCTCAGTCACTTTTTCTAGAAGGCAAATTCAAACATCGTCTTCCAGTGCTTGCTCACATTGCATTTCTGTTTGCACAGAATGACAGATTATACACTCAGCACTGCTCTCAAACTAACAGACAGGGAAAGGAGAAAAAAAAATCTTTGGTGCAGAAGAGGGAGAATGGCTAGACGTAAACATTCAGGTGGAACTGGCACTGATCTGATATCTAGTGTTGGTTTCAGTCGCATATAGTGCAACATGATGTCAATTAAGTTGCTAATATCAGTAGCAACATATAGTCAAGTGTTTTTTGTTTTTTTGTTTTTTGCATCTGTGTATTGTTCTGTACATGTGATTCTTAAAACGGGGTCTGCAAACAGTCACGAGCAAAGCCTTTGAAGTGATTAGCAGCAATGAAACTGCTAATCTTATATCGGTATTAAAAAAAAAAAAAAAAAAAAAAAGAAATTCAACCACAACTTGCAATTTGCTCACAGTCACATTTACTAGAACTCAAAAGATTTAAATAACTGCTGCTTTTGGATAGGTTTTATTTCAATAACATGAGTGTGTGTCTATTGAGGATGTTTTTAAAATAAAAGTGAAATTCAATTAAAGCTTAGTAGAAGTTAAAAGCTAATAAACTTAGGAATGATATTCTTCTGAGCAGATGTTTCAGCATTGACAAAGAATAGCCTCTACCAAATTCAAGTCTGGTCAGTGAGGCTGGAGCAGTCAGTTTGCCAACATCATGAAGGAAGGCATCTCCACAGCCTTGGCACAGACACTCATTCTGAAATGAGTGTTTATTTGGAGGCACAAGGGCTCATACTGTGACTGATGTGAAGCGTGAATCTTCTACAGCACCCCGGAGACTTTTTTGCCAGTAGATATCTCCATAACATTAGTGAATCATTACTAGTCTGACCAAGTGAACAGGGCTGTCATCATTAATATTAAAAATCAACACCCATAGATTCAAGATTACATCATTTTTTAAACACAAAACAAAGAAAAAGAAACCTTTGTCAAATCTAAAAATATTCCTTAAATCAATGAATTTACAAATGTGCCCTAAACTACGCAAAGAAAAGTGCGAAAGGAAAGACAACCTTGTCATTGCGAGGTCACAGCACAGTACATGTGAACCACAACGAAATTGGACCTCTGCATTTAACCCATGCACACAAACACCATGCAGCAGTGGGCAGCTATTGAAAGCGCTGGGGAGCAGTGACGGGACGGGTACCTTGCTCAAGGGTACTTAGGTAACCTACTGGGTGATCTTCCGATGTGGGGGCAACTCCCTAACCACTAGGCTGCAGTAGGAAATTGTATCAAATTGTATCAAAGTATCGCCAGGTACCAGCAAATTCATCATACTTCTAACTATATTATAAGGCAGTTTCAGACATTAGTAAAAAAAAAAATTTCAATGTTTTAAAGCCAGTCATTTCATGAACTTGCCACAATTGCTATATCTTTAAGCAGCAGTAATCAAAACAGGTAATTTCACTCACCACTTTGCTAACCATTGCCAGGAAATATTATGTTCACGTCAAGCTAGCCGGATGTATTTATTACAACGGATGCCAGTGTTGTTTAAGCATGGGAATTTAATCCTTATGGGGCAAAATTCAGCCAAAACATACTCTTTATTCATATGCTGTAATTTGACAAGGAATTCTTTGCTAAAGCCTAACTGTATATTTTGAGGACATGTCCTCTGTACACGTCAGGTGTGTGAACAGCGACTTAATCTGACATTGCAATCTGAAAAAAGAACGACAAATGTCAAATGCTGACTGAACAAACCTGATTTGTTAAGCTTAGCTTAGCAATTAGAATAAAATAATTTAATAATAGAAAAATGTGATTTGACGGTAAAATGACATATCAGCTCCCGCTTTTTTCTTTACTCCATTCACTATGTGCTGCTTGTTGCAAGAGGTGGGTTGGTCTAACTGCAGTTAGAATGTATGTGAATCTAATGAAGCCCACTAGTTTATATAGTTTCCTTCCTTTCAATGATGCATAAAAGCTACTTTATGCCCAAGAGCTTCTCAGGTGGAGAATTCTCAGCCTGCACAACAACAGTGAGTCAGTGAGTATGTGTGCAATCAAATCCCAGCACATCACAAATGCTGCTCACAGGCTTGAAGCAGAATAAATATGGAGCAGAATCCTTCAATTTTAATGCTCCTTTCTGTCTCCCAGACATTGAAATTCTAATGCAACACCTCAGAAATGTAATATTCTCACAGAAGGCACTTCTCAAACTGAACTTTGCAACCTTACATCTGTACCTTTCCCATGACTAGTATTTTCTTGAATCTTCTTCACGGCAGCCAGACCTTCGCTTTCTTCATTGCCAACTTAAGGGAGAAGAGAGAGAACAGGTGAGAGGTGATTAGAATCACACTAACAGTAAAGACTCTGCTATAGGAACTGCATTAATTAAATTTAGCTTTTCGTTAGCCTTTGATTCTTATTCTTCCTTTTTTAAGTTAACTATTAAGATGGTTTTTATGCTATTGTATTATTAATGGCTTCTTTGGTGGAAAAATTGTTTACCTTGGCAAAAAGTTTCTTTTTACTCTTTTTACTTTTTTATTCGGATCTATTCCGATATTACATCAACAGAACAAATTAAAATCGAGATAAATTCTGTAAAAATATTTATCAAGCAGTTGACTTCTTATGATCTGGTTTCAAGAACATAAGCTCAGTTCCAGATTTCTCTTCGACGCAGCAAACAGTAATTATCCCTCAGCAACACATGGAATTGCCCTTATTAAATTAAAATTCAATGTGCGTATATCTATCTATCTATATATCTATAATCTATATCTATATATATATATATATATATATATATATGTTGGTCTGCCTCCATATTACAGCAATTATTCAGGAATTTCCTACAGAAACCAGCCCTGTTTTAACTCAGCATTTCAGAACCCATAACTTGAATTAATCTGAATTCGTATCAGATGCTCAAACTAAACGTTTTATAGAAGACCCCAATGAGCAGGCCTATGATAGCAGCTGTACGAAACACTAACTGAATGCATGAGAAAAAAAAACAAAACGACAAAACACTAAGAGAAATCTGAAATTATGATACATGACTACAAGAACGTTCAGGACCTGAGTTTCAAACACCTTTTTTTTTGGCCCAGGACATGCTCCTGAATTTTAATCTGTGATCTCAAGGGCACCTGTCTGAAACTTCAGAGTTTAGTAGTCCCTGCTATTTGGAATAGGATATGAACATGTAGCTGCAGTGATTGGACTCTCTGCATTTAAATGAACAAGTCAGGAGAGGAATCACATTATTACTACTGCTCTTTAACTTTCTGCAGTCACGTATTTACCAATACCAAACATTCTTGGATAAGATACTGGCTTGGTGGTCAGATATATACCAATTTCAATGCGTTATCTATCATTTGGGGCAAACTCAAGACCTTTAGATTCTAGACTCTCACTGTATAGTTTAACTGGACTATTGCTATGTTGCAGTTGCAGAGGACCGGAAGAAATGGAGACGGTTAATCTGCTGTGGCGACCCCTAAACGGGTGCAACCGAAAGAAAAAGAAGAAGAATGCTATGTTGCAGTTGAAAGTGTGAAAGTGAAAGTGACTATTCTGGCGACACCACAACACACAAAGAATCACTTCTCTGCATTTAACCCATACCAACAACGTGCAGCAGTGCCAGCCATATCCAGTGCCAAGGAGCAGTGAAGGGCAGCGGTGACCTAGTGGTTAGGGAGTTGCCCCGGATCAGAAGATTGTGGGTTAGATTCCTGCACCAGTAGGTTGCTAACTTCTGTGCTACACCAATCCAATTTTATATTTTTACTCTCTTCAAATGTGAAATTTTGCAAATAAGAATTAATTGTGCAACACAATGTGCAGAAGTTTGAACATGGTGACTGATTGAGATTGTGTTCTCATTTTAACTTGGAAAATATACAAAATGTAATTTTACTACGGAGCTAAAGCTACAATAATAACCACACCATCACATTGCTTATCCATCATTACATCATAGCATCTCCCCCAAAGCTCCACTAACTCCCCTCTGTCCTTCAGTCTACACATGTTAAATATTTTTCAAAAACTCTCCACCCTAGGAATATCAAATATCCCAAATTGCATGGTGTTTACTAAACTGTATGGTGTATAAGCTGACCTTAATCTTTTCTTTAAAAAAATACCATGCAAAAAACATTCTGACATGAAACAATTTGTATTGACAAAGAGATCATGGAGGATTACAGCACTGGACAGTCCAAGAAATTTCATACTGAAATATTTTTTAAATAATCAAGCCCTTTCAAGCATTTTAGCATGTTAGAGTAAGAACAGCTGTAAGGGATGAAGAAGAGTGGATCAAACAAAAACTATGCAGGAATGAACCTCCTGACCCTGAGAGATAAATGTATATATACATATATGTAGGGGAGTACGCAAAAATACTGGATGTGACTGACTCAAGTTTGTGCGACAGGAAAGGATTTTGGGATTTTTGTTCACTCTATCTGGGTCACACTGTCGTCTGTAGAAATCTTAAAGAAATGAAGGTGCCCCTCTATAAAATCTGACTAGTGGCAGTAAATCAGTTTTGGGATTTTGTGAATCCAGATTAAGCTTCAAGATCCAATAGAGGACCACAGAAAAACACTTGCAGAGCATATTTAGAGCAGACTTGTTCTGCGTTTAGTAAATCCAAGTCCACATATGCCTGGGTATTTAAAAAATAGCCGATTTTATGGTTTCATTCTTAAAAACAACTTGTGTTTACATGAAAACACAAAGACACCCTGTCAAACCCATCATGCAGCAGTGAGCAGCCATATTCAGCAGCCAGGGAGCAGTGATGATCTGGGATTTGAACCCATGACCTTCCAAACCTAAGGCCTACTCCTTAATCACTAGGTCACCCTTGCCCCAGGCTGTTAACAGGCAAAACATGTTGACCTTTGTCCAGAAGGTCAGTTTAAATGATTTTGGTGGATGAAAGGCCAAAAACGTTCCAAAAAAAGTTGTTTAATTTTAAAAATCCACATTTGTATGCCTAAACAAATACCTTGGTAAATCTATGCACTGTATATTTGCAGCTGTGTTGCTGCTCTTACTGAGCTAAAACACTAAACCAGATGTTGCTGTAAATTCATGAAATTTATCAAGAAATCAAAATATATCCTGAAGTTACACATGAATTTGATCAACATTTCTTAGTTGATAAATCAGTCTGTGTCTGAATGTACAACGCAATATAAACAAACTTATCTTGAAGAAAAGGTAGGTTATCAAGAACCTTTAAACTGCTTGTTTATTCTTAGCTGAGAAGAGCCATTTTTGACCTCTTTTAAATGTATAATTTGGCAAAAAGAACAAAAAAATTGACACAATTTACCCTAAATCCAAAATCAGTCAAGGCATGTTTGGGAGTTCAATTACTGTGTGCACAATTATTAGGCAAGTGAGTGTTTTGAGGACTAATTTTAATATGGATCAAATCCAGTGCTATCCAAAATGTTAATCCTGAAGGTTTCTTCCATGCATGTGATGGAGTTTCTTCCTGCAGAAAAATCATGGTCTTCTTGAAAGATGCACACATTTTCCTGAACCACGGCTTGAAGAAAGTGTCTTCTAAAAACTGCCAGTGGGTTTGGGAGCGACTGAGTTCATCTTCAACCCAAAAAAGTCCAACTAGCTCATCCATCCTGTCCATCAAGAGTCACTCTCATCTAATCAGTCCATAAAACCTAAAAATCTGTCTTGAGCTATTTCTTGACCTCTGAGCACTGAACACCTTGTACTTCTGGACACTCCAGGTAGGTTCAGTTCTGGAATATGAGCGCTGGAGGATCATGGATTCCTGGTAGCTTCACGTTTGATTCTTCTCAAATCTTTGGCAGTTAATTTTCATCTTTCTTACTTCAACATGTTTTTTGCAACCCTGTTGACTATTTGTAACAAAACGTTTGATGGTTCTGAGATCGTGCCCCAAAATCCTAGCAATTTCAGGAGTGCTGCCTCTCTCTGGAAGACTTTTATAAATTATGCACACTTTGAGGGTTTTGATCTTCTTAGGCCACATCCTCCCTCATTACACATAACACATATACACATCACCTTATATGCTTAGATCCAATTAGCATTTAGCTCAGGGCTGGAATATATAATATAAATGATAATATGGCTAAAATACAGCCTAAAATATTTTGTTACAAATATGCTAGAAAATTTCTCTCAATTTGATATTCTCAAAATACCCAGATTAAGGTGTTTGAAAGTTTACTGTAATTTGCAACAGTAACCTGGCAATCTACAGCAATACACTTTTGGTTAGTATTTACAATCACAGTAAGTCATACTGTGTTTTAAAACCAGTTGACCACTCTATCCTAATGAAGTGTTGAATGTGGTTTGAGTAGGATTGGACCCCGTTTAGACCAGGACTAGGATTGTATCTGCATGAGGCCAGGCCACAGAACAATTGTAGGGACTACAAAAGAAGAGCTAGGGCTTAGTGATTAGGGAAATGCTCCAGGATCAGAAGGTCGTGGGTTCAAATGCCAGACCAGTAGGTTGTCCTGAGGTACCCTTGAGCAAGGTACCATCCCCATCACTGCTCCCCGGGCAGCTTTAAATAGATGCACGGTGTGTATGGGTGAAAAGCAGCGGTTGAATTTCATTGTGGTTCACTGTGTGCAGTGCTGTGTCACTTTCACTTTCAGGTGGTCTAAGGCACACATGAGCCACATCTGATATCAATGTTGGTGCATCCATCAAAACTGCTACACTACACTGCTTTTCAAGACACGTGGTTCAAGATGGCCTTAATACAGGAGCATAACCGTGGGGTATAATCGCCATTGTGTAAGCACTGACTGTTGTGCAAAACTGTGACTTTGAATAATTTTGACAAGCAAGGCAGGCAAATGGCTGTTGTACATGAGCTGATTTGCATATTATTCACCATAGTAATCAGATTGCACTCTGGCTGTACAGAGACACATTTGAATACAGAGTGTAAATCCTAGATACTGGTCACATGAAATGACCAGGCGTAAAAAGGGGGCTCAGGTTTTGTTAAAGTATTTTTTTTTACAGAAACACAGGGGTTATATTTGAGCCATCAGGGTGAGAACTAACTAAAGAAGTAATGTTTAATCTTTCTAATCTATTGACTACAAGAAAAATGTTAAATGCTAAGTAAATGCATATTCTTAACAGGTAAAACCCACTTCTAGAATGCATTAGTAAAAACCTTGATTTGAAAGCAGACAGATTGATATATTAATAGATATCTGTGATATGAATATATATGTATAGAACTACCCTACAACTACAACTTGTAATGAAGATTTTAGATATTTTAATCCATTCACAGAAGAGTGACAAGTGTAGTGTTTTGTGAGTCTTTTTTTAAAATGGCAACCTCTGGTTCCATGGTAATTAGGAGGTCACTTGACTTAGTTTGCAACTCTGTGACTGAATTATGTAGAAGTTAGGAAAAAAATGACAAATTCCTCTCTAGGAAAACACAGTTTTAAAGATTCTATTATAGGTCTAAAGAGTATCGTGAGCACTGCTCTGATCTGAAATGAAGCCTGGTCTGAGATCAGCTCTTATGAGTGATGTCAGGCTGAATTGTGTGCGGTCAGATAATAAAAGTACATGCTAACACTTTACCGATGACCACGTGCATGCCCAGGCTCGCTAGGTGTCTCGAAGTTTCATAGCCCATTCCTCTGGCTCCTCCCGTCACTATGGCAACTCTCCCATTTTGTGTGGGCAAAACTGTGCAGGGAAGAATGGAAGGAAAGGAAGAGGACAAAAAGAACATTAGAGAGAAATAATAATGATGCTATTTTTTGAGCTTGCTTTGGTCATCCTGATCAAGGACATTCCCTCTGTCTTAATGGGGCTTTTGAAGAAGAACTTAGGTGCGTATACGTGATGGATGAATGCATTGGCTAACATCGTTACACCATTCAGCAGCAATGTAAAAGCACATCCCTGGACAATAAAACGTGGGGTCTCTTGGAGTTACAAGGGTCAGGGAGGCTGGCAGCCATTACTTGCCGACTTCATCCATTATACAGTGCACAAGAGACAACAGAATGATAAAACCGCATACTGCCCCACTTTGAACTTCTCTTTAATTTTGCTTTAGTGCCAGGATTTATTTGCCATTAACAACAGATTGTCGAGGATTAAGAGTGTTAAATCATTGCGCAGTTTCAAAACTGTGCCTCCAGCTCTGAAGCTTTGACCAGTTTTTAGAGATAAGAAAGGAGTTCAGCCACAAACTCACCTACAGCTATCCTTACAAAGACCAAACTGTGGCAGAGTGTCCCCGTCAAAGGGCACTGATGCACCAAGATGTCTGTCGGTCCTCAAAATCAAAAGGCTATGCTAAGATGACACTTCTGCTTCCACATTAGCTTGCTGGGTCTGGACCTGAGGTCGACTCATCGGCTGCTGCATTGCCAGTCCAATAGGATTCTCTCAGTCAGCTTATTTATTTATAGCATTTATTTGGTTATTACGTATTGAATAACCAGTCTTTACACCCAAATTGGCCGATGGTCAGTGTTAGGCCCATTCTTATTTCTCTGTATAAACCTGAAGCTTACATTGTGAACAAATAAAACACACAAGAACATTTAAAGGTTTTGTATTAGCCAAAGTAACAAAATATTTTCCTTTTTGAAGGCAAACTTGACCTAACCTATTAAAAGCCCTCTTTTATAAGAAACTGGTTATTTAGCATAGTGATTTGTGCATTATCATTCTAAAATATTTTATTTACGGTCTATAATGTGCAAAGATATTTTTACTTGACTCATATTTTTAACATGAAACCCACTATAATAAACCAATAAAGTGGCTTATTGCCTTTCCCTTGTTTTGAGCAAAAAATGACAGAATGTGATCTTGGCTGACTACGTTTGGCAACCCTTGCAAATTGCATAACACATCTGGATCGAAGAGTGTCTGGAAAGTTGAAACTTTATTCTATTTTACAATATGTACTGTTCATGTGCATCAATTTTGAAAAAAAAAAGGCAGATTGCAGCACAAAAAAAATCAAAGCACAAAATGAATGTCTATTTACAACACAAATTTAAATGTGAGGAACTGCTTAAAACACCTTACACATGTGTGTAACTGTTGCAGACTGTGGGTTAACAAATAAAATAAAATAAATAAAAATAAATCTGGCTAACAAAAGAATTCTATAAATCTAAAATGAATAAAAATGTGCAATAATTAATTGTGCTTTTTTGGAAAAGGATGGAGAAGGATGTAATTAGTCTAATATTAATAATAGGTTTCGGTTGGCTTTTCATATTTGGGACAGTTCTAAACCAAACACAGGTATCGTTTATACATTTAGTTTAACTTCATCGGTTTGTACTTGTATAACACAGACTATACTATCTCAATTGTGCTTAGATATCAAACTGAATCTGAAAGGAAAGCCCAAAGTTGATGTAGAGTACTCCACATTTGAATAATAATTGGATATTTCACAGCAACACTAATAAAGAGGGTCTGTTTGCTTTTCAGGGTTTATTATTCTTAACACTGAGTTATCAAAAGAGAGAGAAAGGATACAAATAAGATCTCACTGTTTTAAGCCATTTTAAGTTTATTAATGAAGTCTGATGGTTAAAAACTGATCCCTATCAATCAGCCATGAGATTAAAACCGCAAGCCTGACTCTCAAGACACAGACTTTACAAGATCTCTCTAAAGCTGTGAGGTTATTTGTCATGCACACCAAGCCGTGATGCACTGCATGTTCTGACACCTTTTCATCACAGTCATCTTGAACTTTTTTTTCAGCAGCTACAGTAGCTCTTCAGTGGGAAACAAACAAGAACGGTTAGCATTTCCTCTTTCTAAACATCGATTAAGCTTGTGTGACCACGACCCCGGAGCCATCTGTCCTCGCTTGGACCACTTTCGGTGAACTAACTACTGCACAACACTCTACAAGTTCTGCAGTTGTTAAGATGTTCTGACTCAGTAACCAATTTCCTTGCTCGTTTTTTCTGCTTCCAACACATTCATTTCAAAAACCGATGGTTCACAGCTCACACCTCTTCACTGGAACTGGAACAAGACAGAAGTTATTCACTTCACTTCGGTGGTTCTAATGTTATGGCTGGTTGGTGTAAACTGCTTTCTTCGCCTCCTAATGCTTTTTTTCTGGCATTAGTTCTGCACTAATGCACTAATACTGTGAACAATAGTCCATTGTGTGCTGTATCTAATCCCAAGTGTGCAAAAATCACTGTATGGCAACTTCTACTTAACACTGATTCAAGACCAGCATAAAATACTCTAGTAAAGTATTTACACAAGCTGTTTATTCACAGAAAGAAAGGGTTTGGGCAAAAGTATCTGTTTGGAATTTAGGTCAGAGATTGATCCCCTTGTACTTATCATTACAACACACACACACACACACACACACACACACACACACACACACTGGACATCATACTCACTTCACAAATTTAGCGGCAAATGGTCATGCTATTTTAAAAGTCCAATTCAATACACAATACACAAAGTACAATGTGATGTCATGAAATAAATGACCAATGGCCTTCAGTTTTCAACTCACATCTGCATCGTCAGTCTAATTCAATGTATTCTGCCAATATTTTTCAAAAATAAAAACATTTCACATTTTCTACTCTCTAAGGTGAACAGATTTGGGGTTAGCTGAAAGCTTCAAGTGTCATTTGCTTGCACTTTTATGGCCACCAAACAAAATGTTTATACTAATTACAAATAATGTAATATATCCAATGCAATAAACAGATTATTAGGTGGTGCATGAGCTGGACTATTCTCCAGTTTTCATTAACTGACACTTTTAACTCTCCTAACACTCCCAATCAGCTTGCCAACTAGAATAAAAACGCTATTTTATCAGGGTAAATAAATAATAATCCATACTGGAGTGAACTTTGTGACTTGTCTGCCAGACACACTGAGCTGCACTAAAGTTGACAAACAGTCGAGACACAAACAAACAAAGGCTTCCGGAGCCACTGCAGGTGTGCTGACCTGGTACGGTGAAGGACTTGTTGAGAAGCTGGTAGATGAGGACTTTAAGGCCGATGAGATAAAGTCTGATGAGGGGCAGCAAAATCGAAAGCACCCGCCACATCTCCGCTCCCCGTGTGTCCCTCTGTTTACACTCCGTCCTCAAACACGGAACCAAGCAGCGCGCCCTGCCCATAGTTCCGCCCTGCGCGTGGGGAAGGCGACTGCAAAAGAAACAAATGAAAAATACGATAAAAATCAACAACAGCCACACAATGACCACCTCATTATAACAGTCAAAATGTACACCTTCAGGGCTTACCCTGCACTTGAGTAAAAGCAGAGGCTCGATCTTTATACCAGTTAAAAAACAAGTTTTGTATTTTGTCCATCACTGGTACTGAATCCAGGTGTTTACACCTGTACTGTTAAGTAAATTAAAGAAACAGCACTACATCAGAGCTGAATTAATGCCATTTCAGATCAACAGTGCTAAACTAAAACAGGTGGTGAATAATAAAACCCTTCAATTTCTTTTTAATTGAAGGATTAGTCTTTTAAAACTGTTCACTGAATGCTAAAGATACAAATTCACGTTGATGTTCTGTATTTAGCAAGAGTTTGTCATGATAAACATCCTTAAAGGTCTATTTTACTCATACATTTTAAAGACAAAGTCAGGCGTAGCTTTTCTATTCACAGAGTCTTAGTCTAGACATATCAGATCTCTGCCTCTGCCTCCTGTGTAATTTCTAACTCGTTTATGGTGATAAAAAGAGAATGGCAAAATATGTCAGAATACTCGTATTTGATTGGTAGATTTGTATCTTGTCAGAGCTGTGCTGTTCTTTGCTTCATCGGGGAAAGAAGGAAAGTATGGGAGCCGTTATGCAGAAGGGCGTTTGGTTGTGTGAGCTTTGCTGATCCTTTAGACTAAATGTACAATATGCCGTAAGCTGAGCAAAACCCTCTATTTACTTTGTTTGTCCAGAAAATTCAATTTCCAAATCAATCAGACAGGCAGAATGGACAAAGAGTAATGAGGCTGCCAGGCAATAAGCAGAGAGATCCCAGTTTAGCTAAAATGACACTCCTAACTGCATTGCAAAAAAAAAAAAAAAAACAACCAAAAAAAAAAAAAACATTTAATGATACAGCCTACAGTGTCAGGAAGGTAGATTTTTTAAACTCATTTCATTTTTCACTCAGAAACAGAGTTTAGGGCTGGACCAACAGATATAAACTCCCAGGATATAAAGTGTAACAGCATGAGAGTCTGTACAACGCCTTTGTTGGTTTGCAGAGTGGATTATATGACCAAAAAGAATCAAATGCTAGTTGAAGAAAACTGGAGAATTTTGTTTTACAAAATAGTTTTCATCTTTGTTTGTGGTTTTCTGGGATTTTACCCCAGCATCTTCCAGTTGTAGTTTGTTCTGAGGGTTCTTTCTTCAGTCCCCTCTTCGGGAGATGTATGTTTGCATGTGATATGTCACACGTCACTGCTCCCCGGGCACTTTCAATAGCTGCCCCCTGCTGCATGTGTGTGTATGGGTGAAACACAGAGGTTGAATTTTGTTGTGTTGTGCAGTGCTGCGTTTCACAGTGACAAGGGTTGTCACATTCACTTTCACTTTTTCACTTTTTCATGTCGTCTGCTGATTGGCTTGGCCAATCCAAAACTTTCCACTTTCACACCTGTTGATGTCTTTTTAACTTGGCGATATGCTTTGGATATTGATTTTGCTGCATGATGACGTTGTGATGAAACTGTACTCCTGAGCAGCATGGATGCATTTCTCTGTAAACCAGATAAAATGTTTCTGTAGACGTCAGAATGCTGCTACCATTGTAAACTACATTAGCAATGAACATGTGAACATGAATAATTAAACTTCTTCTAGAAGTAGCCATGCAAACCCAAACCATGGCACTACCACCATTAAGCTTCACAGATGAGCTTGTATGTTTTGGATCGTAAGCATACACTTTCTTTCGCCACACTTTGGAACTTCCAAAAGAGAAAGAGAATAATCTTTCTTTCGTCAAAGCATAAAACTTTGTTCCAGAAACTTTGTGGCTCATCGTTGTAATTTTTGTAAATCCCAGTCTGGTTTTCTGATTTACATCTACATTATTTAGCAGACGCTCTTATCCAGAGTGATTTCCAATTCCTGATTAAGGGACATTCTCCCTGGAGCAACTTGGGGTTAAGGGGTTTACTCAGGAACTCAGTGGTGGTAGCGCCAGAGGTAGGACTTGAACCTGCGACCTCTTGGTCCACAGGCATCTATGTTTCCTCTCAAAGTCCATCCTCAAACCGCTCTCTCTATTTGTCCAACTGGTTTGATGACTGTTGCTCAGAACAACTGTGGGTTAAGACATTCCATATAATTATACTGGGCTATGACCAATGTTTGCTTGATGGATTTTCCTCCTCAGCTTCAAAATTGCATCCTTTTCTTCTATAGACAACTCTGTGATCTTCATCTTGACTTTCCCTTTTAAGCCATACATGCAGTTTTTGCAGGTGAAATCCAAACCTTCATTTGAAAGTAAGTGTTAGGAGCACCTGTGTAACAACAAAAAACTTTCATATGACATTTTGTTCTGTGTAATATATTGTGTCTAGATAAGAGCTGAAAATCTGAATAAATAGTCAGTCAGTCATTTTCTGGGCTGCTTGTCCTAATTAGGGTCACGGGGGGTGCTGGAGTCCATCCCAGCTCACACAGTGCGAAGGACAGGGACACACCTTGGAGAGGTCGCCAGCCCATCGCAGGGAGGAGCGTGACAGGGACAGCACCTTGCTCAAGGGTACCTCAGGACAATCCACCGGTAAGGGGTTCGAACCCACAATCCTCCAATCTGGGGCAACTCCCTAACCACTAGGCCACCGCTGCCCCCCAGCTGAATAAATAATTATTGCTAAATCAACTGAACAGGCAAAGAAGATTCTCACAACCAGTACAAAAGCATCCAAGTCCATTTCTGTTTCTAAAAAGTTCTGCCATGTTCTCATATTGTCACTGTGTTATTTACAGTTCAAAAACATGAGACGGCTGCACATTAAAGTAAAAGCAGGAGTGAATAATTCACTTCAAATGACGTTGAATTTATGATTTTAAGTAACAGTGATGGGATGCATCAGGTGCAAGTCAAAGGAGGAAGGATTCACCTCTGCAGTCTTCATTTCTCTGTGCTTGTTCTCCATGCTTTTCTGGATACTTAAGTGTTGCGGCTTAATAGTTTTAAAATTACTTCCCATGTCCTTTTTTTGACCTCAAGGGAAAACAACATGACATCAAGGAGAGGTGTGAAGGAGAATTCACAAGTTCTAAAGAAAAGCAATATCTCACTTCCTTAGGAAAAGGAGGATGCAAACGGAAATAAAAAAAGGAAAAACTGAAGCATCATTCCTGAGCACCTAGAGCTAAATACTTTTTTATTTTAATCAGTTAGGACCCTTTGTCAGCAAAAAAGTCTTTTTGATTGCTGTCCTGTTGCCTCTAAAGGATTCTTTTTTCATGGTTTTTCCCTTTTGAGAGCTGGTTCTTTTCAGTGGTTTCTCTTACCCTAAGAGATTCGTTTAGTCTTAGTTTCTTTTAACTTGTCCTTCCCAGTTTCAGTGATTTTTTTTCCTTTTGAGGCCTTAATTCCTGTCATTGTTTCTTCTTCATTCTTAGAAAGCTTTACCTTTTAAGTCTTGGTTCTTCTTCTTGGATTTTCTATGTGTTTCCTCCTCACACTCAAAGACATTTTCTCTTTTTGGGTCTTGGTTCCCTTCATTGTTTCTTCTTTACACTATAAAAGTGTTTAAGATTCTTGGCTCCTCTCAGTGGGGCAGTGGTGGCCTAGTGGTTAGGGCGTCGGCCACATGATTGGAGAATCGGGGGTTCGAACCCCTGCCCCATGGGTTGCCCCGTCCCGCTCCTCCCTGCGATGGGCTGGCGACCTGTCCAGGGTGTGTCCCCTGTCCTCGCCCTGTGTGAGCTGGGTTGGACACCAGCGCGACCCCGTTTGGGACAAGCGGCAGAAAATGGATGGATGGAAGGGCTCCTCTCAGTGTTGCTTCCTTGCACTCTAAGAAAGTTTCTCTTTATGAGCCTTGGTTCCTCTCAGTGTTGCTTCCTCACACTCAAAGAGAGCTTCTCATTTGAGTCTCGGTTCCTCTCAGTGTTTCTTCCTCACGCTCGAAGAGAGCTTCTCATATGAGTCTCGGTTCCTCTCAGTGTTTCTTCCTCACGCTCGAAGAAAGCTTCTCATATGAGTCTCGGTTCCTCTCAGTGTTTCTTCCTCACACTCGAAGAAAGCTTCTCATATGAGTCTCGGTTCCTCTCAGTGTTTCTTCCTCACGCTCGAAGAATGCTTCTCATATGAATCTTCCTCTCAGTTTTTTTTCCACACACTTTTAAGAAAGCTGTTCTTTGTGAGTCGTGGTTTCTCTCAGTGTTTCTGTTCTATTCTCTCTTTCCTGTTGAGTCTTAATACCTCTTACTGTTGCTTCTAAATACTCTTTTAAAGTC
This sequence comes from Hepsetus odoe, assembly GCA_017165825.1. Lineage (NCBI taxonomy): Eukaryota > Metazoa > Chordata > Actinopteri > Characiformes > Hepsetidae > Hepsetus > Hepsetus odoe. Next base: position 15,984,280 of record CM029386.1, read on the forward strand.
TTGGTTATTGCTACGGTTTCTACTTCACACTCTTAGTGAGTCTTACTTTATGAGTCTTGGTTTCCTCTCAAGATTTCTTCTTTATGCTCTTATGGTTTTTATTTAAGAGTCTAGGTTCCTCTCAGCACTTCTCCTCCAATCTCAAGAGAGTTTCTCTTTGTGAGTCGTGTTTCCTCATAGTATTTTTTTTCTAAATGCTCGTAGACTGTTTCTTTTTAAAAGTCTTGGTTCCTCTCAGTGTTTCTTCCTTTCGCTCTCATGGAGTTTTTTCTAACACTGTCTCCTGCAGCAATGATCATTAGGGGCCTGGACCTGAAGTACTATAAAGCTGCTTTAGGGCAATATCTTAAAGAACTATATAAATAAAACTGAACTGACTTCCACTGTGTGTGAAATGCATTTTTTTCCTGTGACTCTTTCCTGTGAGATGCCCCTGAGGGAACACAGTGGCAGACATAGGCTGTGGTGCTGGAATTCAATTCAAACACTGCACATGGAGCACAAGCAGGTGTTTGAGATTCCTTCATATTCTAGAGATACGCAAACAGGCTTTTTCATTCTGATATTGCTCTCAGGGCGTTTTCTTTTCTTTTCTTTTTTTGGAGACCTTAATGCAGAGGCAAACAGAACATTTTTTCTATAGACAACAAAGACAAACCTTGACTGTCAGACAGAAATGTTGTTATTTTCGTGACGATATGCTGTCAACATATTTTAATGCATTGAAATGTCTTTTGACATTGAAACGTCTTTTGACAAAGACATTGAAATGTCTTTAACTATCAGCTGCAGTGCACACACACACACACACACACACACACAGACAGACACACAATTTGTATTATACACTAGTTGTCTAAGAAGTGTGCAGACACCTTCTCATGCAAAGTTACTCCTGAAATCAATTGTATTAACAGCTGCAGCCTTTACTGCACTAACAGCCTCTGTTCTTCTGCACAGGTTTCACACTGGAGTTTGGAGCACCTTATGTGAGGATCGTGATTGCATTGAGCCATAAAAGCTTTAGTAAGGTCAGGCACCGGTGTTGGATGATTAGTTGTAGTTCCAGCTCATCCCAAAGGTATTGGATGGAGTTCCATCTCTCCTGAGAATGCATTTGAAGGGGGTGGGGGGTGGAGGGGTTATACTCCTCTAGAGTATTGGGCATGGTGACCTTAGGCTAATTTGTGGCTGTATTGTATTGGCAGTGCTTTTGAATGGAGAATACACCAGCTGTGCACACACAATTGCACGCCTGTCTCAGCAGCGCTGCTTTAAAGGCTTGAACTCACAAAAAAAGGTGAGGTGTCTGGATGTGTTTTGCCATTTTTTGCATATGTGGTGCAAATATGTATTTATGTGTTATATTTAGATGCAATCAAAATGTGTCCCTTTTATTCCGTAGCTCTTCGGTGGTGTTGATTTTAAGACCCTTCTGTTTTCCTACAAAGTTAAAAGATGCTTGTTCTAAAAATGTACAGGGAAAAAAACCCCACACACATACACACAAACGCACACTTGGATGATGCTGGACGGCAAAACAGCTGTCGAATCAGACTTGGTTTGCATCTTCAGGCTCCCTGTCAGAATGCATTGAGAGCAGCAGTGACTAAATTAATCCACAACTGGGGGCTACTTGAGGCCAACCCAGGACTTTCCAGCTCCGTTCCGTACACACACACTCACACACACACAGATTTTCAGCATTAAAGAGGGAGCAGTGGCCTAGTGGTTAAGGAGTTGCCCCTGGATTGGACGATTAAGAGTTCGATTCCCTCACCAGTAGGTTTCCCTGAGGTACCCTTGAGCAAGGTACCGTCCCCACCACTGCTCCCCAGGCACTTTCAATAGCTGCCCCCTGCTGCACGTGAGTGTATGGGTGAAATGCAGAGGTTGAATTTTGTTGTGCTGTGCTGCGTTTCACAATGACAAGCATAGTCACTTTCACTTAAAAGACTGCATGTGTAACATGTAGGTCTAATGTGTCTCTTTCTCTCACACTCTTTTTCTCTTTCCCTGATTCTCTCTCTCTTTCTCTCTCCCCTATCTTTTTCTGTACTCTCTCCCTGATTCTTTCTCTCTCTTTGTCTCCCTTTCTCTGTCCTCTCCACCTGTCTTTCTTTTTCTTTACCCTGATTCTTTCTCTTACCGTCTCGCTCTTTTTACCTGACTCTCTCTCTCTTTTCCCTCTGCCTCTTTTTCTTTACTGACCCCCCATTCTTTCTCTCTCTCCTTGTATTTCATTCAATCTCTCTCTATCCTCTCTTCCTGTCTCTTCTTCATTTCTCTCTCTATTCCTCTTTTCCTTTACTCTCTCCCTGATTCTCTCTCTCTCTCTTTCTTTTACTCTCTCCCTGATTCTCTCTTTCTCCTCGTCTCTCTCTTTCTTTTACTCTCTCCCTGATTCTCTCTCTCTCTCCCTCTTTTCCTTTACTCTCTCCCTGATTCTCTCTCTCTCTCTCTTTCTTTTACTCTCTCCCTGATTCTCTCTCTCTCTCTCTCTCTTTTCCTTTACTCTCTCCCTGATTCTCTCTCTCTTTCTTTTACTCTCTCCCTGATTCTCTCTCTCTCCCTCTCTTCCTTTACTCTCTCCCTGATTCTCTCTCTCTCTCTCTCTCTTCTCTCTCTCTCTCTCTCCCTCCAGCCCTCAGTCTAAGCTCATGTTCATTTCATTCAAAGACAACAAAGAAGGGAAAACACAAGGCTGCGCGCAATCGCGTGTCATTCTGCCCTCTATTCGTCCTTCAACCCACACCGGCGGACACTCTCACCCCCGCGAGTCGGGCACGCGCAGCAGCCGCGCGCACTGCTGCACGGCGGTGCGGGAGGACGCGGGAGAGGCGCGCGCGCGCGGCTTTTGGATGCGCGGCACGTCTCGAGCCGCAGCGCTGAAGCGGTGAGTCACACAGAGCTGCCGGCTCCGAGGAACAACAACCGACACACACACACACACACACACATGCGCGCGCGCGCACCGAAAAACAGGGGGAGGTTTTCAGCGCCGAGATAAAAACCCCACGAAGCATCTGGAGAAAACGCTAACCGTGCCCTGACAACACTTTCAGCGCAAATGCAGCGAAAAATTCACACAGAAGTGCTTCCATCAGGACAGGCAGAGCTACAGGTTCCTACAAAACTTCCAGCGCAAAGCAAAACCCCTCCATACACACTGTACAGAGTCATAAACCCCTCAACACACACTGTACAGGAAATATAAACCCTTAATACACACTGTACAGAGCTATAAACCTCAATACACACTGTACAGAGTCATAAACTCCTTAATACACACTCAAAGAGTCATAACCCTCAATACACACTGCAAGCAGAGTCAGGTAAACCCTCAACACACACTGCAGAGTCATAACCCTCAATACACACTGTACAGAGTCATAAACCTCAACACACACTCCTCGTACAGAGTCATAAAACCCTTAATACACACTTTCGTACAGAGTCATAAACCCTTAATACACACTGTACAGAGTCATAAACCCCTCAATACACACTGTACAGAGTCATAAACCCCTCAACACACACTGTACAGTCATAAACCTCAACACACACTGTACAGAGTCATAAACCCCTTAATACACACTGTACAGAGTCATAAACCCCTCAATACACACTGTGCCAGAGTCATAAACCCTCAACACACTGCAAACATAAACCCCTCAACACACACTGTAGAGTCATAAACCCCTCAATACACACTGTACAGAGTCATAAACCCCTCAACACACACTGTAGAGTCATAAACCCCTCAACACACACTGTACAGAGTCATAAACCCTCAACACACACTGTACAGAGTCATAAACCCCTCAACACACACTGTAGAGTCATAAACCCCTAAATACACACTGTACAGAGTCATAAACCCCTCAATACACACTGTACAGAGCCATAAACCCCTCAATACACACTGTACAGAGTCATAAACCCCTCAATACACACTGTACAGAGTCATAAACCCAATACACACTGTACAGAGTCATAAACCCCTCAATACACACTGTACAGAGTCATAAACCCCTTAATACACACTGTACAGAGTCATAAACCCCTCAATACACACTGTAAGAGCCATAAACCCCTCAATACACACTGTACGGAGTCATAAACCCCTCAATACACACTGTACAGAGTCATAAACCCAATACACACTGTACAGAGTCATAAACCCTTAATACACACTGTACGAGAGCCATAAACCCCTCAATACACACTGTACAGAGCCATAAACCCCTCAATACACACTGTACAGAGTCATAAACCCCTCAATACACACTGTACAGAGCCATAAACCCCTCAATACACACTGTAGAGTCATAAACCCCTCAACACACACTGTAGAGTCATAAACCCCTCAACACACATTGTAGAGTCATAAACCCCTCAATACACACTGTACAGAGTCATAAACTCCCTAATACACTGTACAGAGCCATAAACCCCAATACACACTGCAGGCCAGAGCCATAAACCCTCACGACACTGCACGAGTCATAAACCTCAACACACACTGTACAGAGCCATAAACTCCCCTCTTACACACTGTACAGAGCCATAAACCTCAATACACACTAGAGTCATAAACCCTCAACACACACTGGTAGAGTCATAAACCCTCACACACACTGTAGAGTCATAAAACCCCTAATACACACTGTCCGAGTCATAACTCTCACACACTGTACAGAGTCATAAACTCTCCATACACACTGTACAGAGTCATAAACCCTCCATACACACACTGCACAGAGTCATAAACCCCTCAACACACACTGTACAGAGTCATAAACCCCTCAAAACACACTGTACAGAGTCATAAACCCCTCAATACACACTGTACAGAGTCATAAACCCCTCAATACACACTGTACGAGAGCCATAAACCCCTCAATACACACTGTCCGGAGTCATAAACCCCTCAATACACACTGTCCAGAGCCATAAACCCCTCAACACACACTGTACAGAGTCATAAACCCCTCAACACACACTGTACAGAGTCATAAACCCCTCAATACACACTGTCCAGAGCCATAAACCCCTCAATACACACTGTCCAGAGTCATAAACCCCTCAATACACACTGTACAGAGTCATAAACCCCTCAATACACACTGTACGAGAGCCATAAACCCCCTCAAAACACACTGTACGGAGTCATAAACCCCTAATACACACTGTCCGAGTCATAAACCCCTCAATACACACTGTACAGAGTCATAAACCCCTCCATACACACTGTACAGAGTCATAAACCCCTCAAAACACACTGTACAGAGTCATAAACCCCTCAAAACACACTGTACAGAGTCATAAACCCCTCAATACACACTGTACGAGAGCCATAAACCCCCTCAATAAACACTGTACAGAGTCATAAACCCTCAATACACACTGTACAGAGCCATAAACCCTCAATACACACTGGTCCAGAGTCATAAACCCTCCAGGCACACTGCAATGGAGTCATAAACCCTCCATACACACTGCACTGAGTCATAAACCCCTCCATACACACTGTACAGGAGTCATACCCTCAATACACACTGTACAGAGCCATAAACCCCTCAATACACACTGTCCAGAGTCATAAACCCCTCAATACACACTGTACAGAGCCATAAACCCCTCAATACACACTGTACAGAGCCATAAACCCCTCAATACACACTGTACAGAGCCATAAACCCCTCAATACACACTGTCCAGAGTCATAAACCCCTCAATACACACTGTACGGAGTCATAAACCCCTCCATACACACTGTACGGAGTCATAAACCCCTCCATACACACTGTACAGAGTCATAAACCCCTCCATACACACTGTACGGAGTCATAAACCCCTCAATACACACTGTACGAGAGCCATAAACCCCCTCAATAAACACTGTACAGAGCCATAAACCCCTCAATACACACTGTACAGAGTCATAAACCCCTCAACACACACTGAACAGAGTCATAACCTCAACACACACTGTACAGAGTCATAAAACCCTCAACACACATTAATTGCAAGGTGAGTCATAAACTCCCTCAATACACACTGTCCAGAGCCATAAACCCCTCAATACACACTGTACAGAGTCATAAACCCCTCAATACACACTGTACAGAGTCATAAACCCCTCAATACACACTGTACAGAGTCATAAACCACTCAACACACACTGTCCAGAGTCATAAACCCCTCAATACACACTGTACAGAGTCATAAACCCCTCCATACACACTGTACAGAGTCATAAACCACCAACACACTCGTACAGAGTCATAAACTCCTCAATACACACTGTACAGAGTCATAAACCCAATACACACTGTACAGAGTCATAAACCCCTCAACACACACTGTAGAGTCATAAACCCCTCAACACACACTGTAGAGTCATAAACCCCTCCATACACACGGTACAGAGTCATAAACCCCTCAACACACACGGTACAGAGCCATAAAACTCCAAATACGGTACTGAACAGAGTCATAAACCCCTCAATACACACTGTACAGAGTCATAAACCCAACACACACTGAACAGAGTCATAAACCCCTCAATACACACTACAGTCATAAAACTCCTCAACACACACTGCAGAGTCATAAACCCCAACACACACTGTAGAGTCATAAACCCCTCCATACACACGGTACAGAGTCATAAACCCCTCAACACACACGGTACAGAGCCATAAACCCAACACACACTGAACAGAGTCATAAACCCCTCAATACACACTGTACAGAGTCATAAACCCAACACACACTGAACAGAGTCATAAACCCCTCAATACACACTGAACCAGAGTCATAAACCTCCATACACACTGTACGGAGTCATAAACCCCTCCATACACACTGTACGGAGTCATAAACCCCTCCATACACACTGTACAGAGTCATAAACCCCTCAATACACACTGTACAGAGCCATAAACCTCAATGCCATTAATTGGTCCAGAGTCATAAACCCTCCATACACACTGCACAGAGTCATAAACCTCCATGCACACTGTACGGAGTCATAAACCCTCAATACACACTGTACGAGCCATAAACCCCCTCAATAAACACTGTACAGAGCCATAAACCCCTCAATACACACTGTACAGAGTCATAAACCCCACACACACTGAACAGAGTCATAAACCCCTCAATACACACTGTACAGAGTCATAAACCGCTCAACACACACTGTACAGTCATAAACCCAATACACACTGTACAGAGTCATAAACCCAATACACACTGTACAGAGCCATAAAACCCTTTTATTCACATATAAACACATCACATGAACAGCTATGGACAGCGTTTGCAGTTTAGGGCTGAATACACATATGTAGATTATATATTAATGACCAACATCTACAGAGTTTATTTATAGGGTTAAACAGACGTATAAACATAAAGTAATGATAAACATTTGCAGTGTCAGGGTTTATAGGCTTAAAAACAAAACAGAAAATAGACAAATGTGTATAAAAAATAATCGTCGGCCCGATCATCTGCATATTTTTTTTCACTGCTTTATGTTTTTCATTTTCTTTTTGTTCTGCTTGAACAGTTGACATGAAGGTCACTGCAAAGGCTAAAAAAACTATCCTCAAAAAACTATCCTCTGAGTGCACTTGAAAATGAGAGCCAAAACATTGTCCTTCAGGAAGCCTGAGAACTATTTCTCAATAATGAATTAAAAATAGAAGAAAGCTACTGAGCAAAAGCAGTATTGTACAGAAACCTGTAGTGTTAATTCATAAACATATGCAGTATTAGACTGACACTTAAAGTGTTTTTGTTGGATTTAATGAACATCATCAATATTGAATAAACACCTGAAGGGTTCATTGGGAATTCACACTTATAGTATAAATATTTTTAACACTGTGGATTTGAACTGACATTAACTTAGTTGTTACTCTTGTTGCATGTGCATGAATAAACCTCTGAGAAGAATATGCAGAGAATTGCTTAATACATTATTAAAAAAAATATATATATAAGCCACAGTTTACTTAGGTTCAGATATGTTTTATGTTCTTCTTCCAATTTTTGAATGCTGGTATTGGGAAGAGAACAAAATTGCAGTAAAAACCAGAAATATCAGACAGCAGGCACTGGAGACTATTGACCCTAGTTTCTAAAATTGGTCTCAGGAATGTGTTGGACAAACTAATTGTTTAGTTTGTCCCATGACTGCCATAGTTTACAGACCATACTTATAGGCCCTAGTTTATAATGCCATACTTTTGCAGCCTTTTTGATTCACAGCTACAAATCACATTTTTTCCCATTGAAAATATTTGGTCACATGTTGCTTTGTTATTCGCTAATGTGAAAAAAAACATTAGAGAACAAGTGCTGTCATTGTTACAATCAGCACTTCAGTTTTTGAAAAAAAAATGTGTGTGTACAATCAATTTATAATACTAAGAAATGGTGCTGTTTTAGCTGCTTTATTGCCAAATTACCTTATTGTCACCAACAGTTAAAACAAACACCAACTATGTTCAAAAGCCAACATTACAAAAACAAAGACCAACTCAACGATGAATCAAAAGCTGTAGTGACTCTCAGTGTTAAATGAACAGCTACAGTGACTTGATTTTGAATGAACAGCTACAGTGACTCTGTGTTAAATAAACAGCTACAGTGACTGTGTTGACTGAACAGCTACAGTGACTCAGTGTTTATTGAACAGCTACAGTGATTTGATTTTGAATGAACAGCTACCGTGACTCAGTGTTGACTGAACAGCTACAGTGATCGGTACTGACTGAACAGCTACAGTGACTCAGTGTTGAAATGGACAGCTACAGTGACTCGGTATTGACTAAACAGGCCACAGTGACTGCATTGGACTGGACAGCTACAGTGACTCAGTGTTGAATGGACAGCTACAGTGACTCGGTATTGACTAAACAGCTACAGTGACTTGGTATTGACTGGACAGCTACAGTGACTCAGTGTTGAATGGACAGCTACAGTGACTCGGTATTGACTGGACAGCTACAGTGACTCAGTGTTGAATGGACAGCCACAGGACTCGCATTGACTAAACAGCTACAGTGACTCGGCATTGACTGGACAGCTACAGTGACTCAGTGTTGAATGGACAGCTACAGTGACTCGGTATTGACTAAACAGCTACAGTGACTTGGTATTGACCGAACAGCTAGAGTGACTCGGTGTTGACTGAGCAGCTACAGTGACTCTGTATTGACTGAACAGCTACAGTGACTCAGTGTTGACTGAGCAGCTACAGGTACTCAGTGTTGAATGGACAGCTAAAGTGACTCAGTGTTGACTGAGCAGCTACAGTGACTCGGTATTGACTGAACAGCTACAGTGACTCAGTGTTGACTGAGCAGCTACAGTGACTCAGTGTTGACTGAACAGCTACAGTGACTCAGTGTTGACTGAGCAGCTACAGGTACTCAGTGTTGAATGGACAGCCAAAGTGACTCAGTGTTGACTGAGCAGCTACAGTGACTCAGTATTGACCGGACAGCTACAGTGACTCAGTTCTGAATGAACAGCTACAGTGACTCAGTTCTGAATGAACAGCTGCAGTGACTGTCAGTGATGAATGAACAGCTGCAGTGACTCTCAGTGATGAATGAACAGCTACAGTGACTCAGTTCTGAATGAACAGCTGCAGTGACTCTCAGTGATGAATGAACAGCTGCAGTGACTGTCAGTGATGAATGAACAACTACAGTGACTCAGTTCTGAACGAACAGCTGCAGTGACTCTCAGTGATGAATGAACAGCTACAGTGACTCAGTTCTGAATGAACAGCTGCAGTGACTCTCAGTGATGAATGAACAGCTGCAGTGACTCTCAGTGATGAATCAACAGCTGCAGTGACTCTCAGTGATGAATGAACAGCTGCAGTGACTCTCAGTGATGAATGAACAGCTGCAGTGACTCTCAGTGATGAATGAACAGCTGCAGTGACTCCAGTGATGAATGAACAGCTGCAGTGACTCTCAGTGATGAATGAACAGCTAAGGGACGGCGTTGACCAGCCGGAGCAGGAACAGCATTGTGGAAAGACTCAACACTGAAGGAAGAGAGTTACCCACAGTGGAAGCGCCACTGCGCTTTATGCGCAAAATCAATTCTGCACTCCGGATCCTTCCTCTGCTTTAGTGCAGGCAGTGGAGGAAGAGCTGAGTGACCTGCAGCAGCAACATGTGGTGAAAGCACGAGCTGAACGGGGCAGAAGATCTACATGAGCAATAACAATGATGATAACAGTATTAACAATGATGATGATGAGGATGATGATGGTACAGACACATGTCTCCTACCTACCCTCACAGTCACATGAAGCCCCCGGTCCTCCTCGCCGTGACCCCTCGGTCAGGCGCTCCGCCGCGCGCGCGCGCTCAGATGCCATGGTCGCAGTCCACGTCCCTGCAGATGTACCACAGGATCACGTAGAGGATGAGTAAGATGGCGAAGATGAAGAGCGCGACCAGGACCGCCTTGGTCACGGGAGAAATGAGAGACTGCATGGCACACAGCGAGACCTGCGCGCGGACACACGCAGACCAGCGCGAGACATCCGCGCGCCCCAACCACACACACACACACACACACAGTAGGGAGAGCTAAAGTTTCTCCTCCACTCATCCCTCCGTCCCTCTCTTTCTGTAAAAAGAAAGAAACAGCGCAAGGTCAGTCCGTGCAGCGCAGCGTCCGCCGAGAGAGAGAGAGAGAGAGAGAGAGAGAGAGAGAGAGAGAGAGAGAGAGAGAGAGAGAGAAGGGGGTGGGCAAAGAGAGTAGAGAGAGAAAGAGGGATAAAGAGAGTGAGACAGGGAAACAGAAAGAGAAAATGGGAGAGAGACGGAGAGGGGGGGTAAAGAGAAAGATGGATAAGGAGAATGAGAGGTGGAGAGAGAGAGAGAGAGAGAGAGAGAGAGAGAGAGGGAAAGATGAAAAGCGAGAGAGGAAAAGGGATAAAAAGAGAGGGAGAAAGGAAATAGATAGGGTATACAGAGAGAAAGAGAGGTAAAGACAGAGAAAAAGGAAAGAGAGATGGAAAGAATGTATGGAGAGAGAAAGAGGGGGGGAGAGGAGAGAGATGGAGAGAGAAAGGATGAAGATATAAAAGAAGAGGGAAGGAGAGAAATGAGAGAGAGAGATGAAGAAACAGAGAGAGAGAGGGGATAAAGATATAGAGGAAGTGAGAGAGAGAGAGAGGAAGTGTGTGTGAGAGAGAGAGAGAGAGAGAGAGAGGAAGTGTGTGTGAGAGAGAGAGAGAGAGAGAGAGAGAGAGAGGAAGGTGAGAGAGAGAGAGAGAGGATAAAGATATAGAGGAATGTGTGTGTGTGTGTGTGTGTGTGTGTGTGTGTGTGTGAGAGAGAGAGAGAGAGAGAGAGAGAGAGAGAGGATAAAGATATAGAGGAAATGTGTGTGTCTGTGTGTGTGTGTGTGTGTGTGTGAGAGAGAGAGAGAGAGAGAGGAAGTGTGTGTGTGAGAGAGAGAGAGAGAGAGAGAGAGAGAGAGGATAAAGATATAGAGGAAATGTGTGTGTGTGTGTGTGTGTGAGAGAGAGAGAGAGAGAGAGAGAGAGAGAGAGAGAGAGAGAGAGAGAGAGAGAGAGAGAGAGGAAATGTGTGTGTGTGAGAGAGAGAGAGGATAAAGATATAGAGGAAATGTGTGTGTGTGTGTGAGAGAGAGAGAGAGAGAGACAGACAGAGAGAGAGAGAGAGAGAGAGGAGAGAGAGAGAGAGAGAGAGAGAGAGGTTTTGGCGCACCGCGGTGCTGCACTGAAAGCGCAAAAGCTGTGATTGCGCGATGTGGCCGCTAGAGGGCAGGAGGACAGAGCGCAGGGTCTCCTCACTGTTCACAGCTGAGAGTCTGAGCAGGTTTAATACTTAACCAGTTACAACAGTCCACGGTCAGGAAACTGTTTCTTACTGGAATTTGATTTGGACATTTTTTTTAATCACACGTTTATCCCACGAAGCAAACAGACAAACGAATACAAAAATAAACTGTAAATAATCAGGTTGTTTCAACAATAATACAATTAGCATTTCTATAATGCTTTAAACTACACAAAGCAACAAAAACAACAACAATATGAACAACAGCAAAAACAACAATCAGTAGTCCCAGAAATCCATTAAGGAAATATAATAATAATAACAATAACAAAAACAACAATAACAATAACAACAATAACATCATTCTTTTTCTTCTCCTTATTATTATTATTATTATTCATTAAAAGTTTGAAGGGAGGCCATGTTTCTTGTATTTACTGCAGTATTAGAACTTGGAGTCGAGTGACCACGCCCCTCTTAGCTCTCGTCATTGTTTCTTGACCACGCCCATCCGTCCGCCCCGCCCATTCACTCTCTCTGGGCGGGGCCTGGTCCTCCCTCAGCGCTGACGGACACGCCCTCCGAGGAGAAGAGCCGCTCCTGTAAAACTTAAGACTTGTTGTTGTGAGGGAGTCGGACGTCCCGCAGCGCAGTGCTGAGAATACAGTGCTGTTTTACTGACGCGTGTGTGAAGAGTGTGTGGAGGAAACATGGCTTCATACCTGTGGACTGTAGTGTTGGTATGTCTCGCGGGAGCGATGGCACAAGGTAGGCTTTGTGTGTGTGTGTGTGTGTGTGTGTGTGTGTGTGTGTGTGTGTGTGTGTGTGTGTGTGTGTGGTGCTAGATTTCTAAACGTTGATGGGTTCCATTCATACCCCAATAATTAAAAAAAAAATAAAAAACAAAACTTCAAAGAGATTAACTTTGCAATAACACACTGTGGTCCAGGCAGTAACACTGGTGCAGTTAATGCCGAGTTTACATTAGGCTTTAAAGTTAGTCCATGCCACTCCCCACATGTTCAGATGAATCTAAAGCTATACCCACCAATCAGCCATAATATTAAAACCACCTGTGCAATACTGTGCGCATCCCAAACCGCTCCGGCCCTTCACGACAGGAGTGCCGAAGGGGTGCTGTTGTAGCTGGTGTGTCCAGTTCTTCCTCTGAGCATTACTGGTCAGTGTAAAAAGACACGAAACCGTGCTGCCTTCAGAGAAGGCCCAAACCTGGGGTGTATTTAATCTGCAGCGATGTTTAGGTCGGCGCTTGGGGTCAAAGGAACACTGAGATGGTTTCTCAGAACGCTGGCCGACGAATCACACCGCCCCCGCTGGATCTTGTAGAACACTTCTGTTCTTCCATTGCACCACTGTGCAGTTTGGAAAAAATTAAAACCATGACATGTTATGTAACATAAATATTTCTTAAAGTGTTGAGTCTGTCCCTGAACCCACAGTTATCCTGCTCCCGAACCCACAGTTATTCTGCTCCCGAACCCACGGTTCCCTGGTCCCGAACCCACAGTTATCCTGCTCCCGAACCCACGGTTCCCTGGTCCTGAACCCACAGTTATCCTGCTCCCGAACCCACGGTTCCCTGGTCCTGAACCCACAGTTATCCTGCTCCCGAACCCACGGTTCCCTGCTCCCGAACCCACAGTTATCCTGCTCCCGAACCCACAGTTATCCTGCTCCCGAACCCACGGTTCCCTGCTCCCGAACCCACGGTTCCCTGCTCCCGAACCCACGGTTCCCTGCTCCCGAACCCACGGTTCCCTGCTCCCGAACCCACAGTTATCCTGCTCCCGAACCCATGGTTCCCTGCTCCCAAACCCACAGTTATCCTGCTCCCGAACCCACAGTTATCCTGGTCCCGAACCCACGGTTCCCTGGTCCTGAACCCACAGTTATCCTGCTCCCGAACCCACAGTTATCCTGGTCCTGAACCCACGGTCCACGGCTCCCTGGTCCTGAACCCACGGTCCACGGCTCCCTGGTCCTGAATCCACGGTCCACGGCTCCCTGGTCCTGAACCCACGGTCCACGGTTCCCTGGTCCCGAACCCACAGTTATCCTGGTCCCGAACCCACGGTTCCCTGGTCCTGAACCCACGGTCCACGGTTCCATGGTCCCGAACCCACGGTCCACGGTTCCATGGTCCCGAACCCACAGTTCCCTGGTCCCAAACCCACAGTTATCCTGGTCTCGAACCCACGGTTCCCTGTTCCCGAACCCACAGTTCCCTGGTCCCGAATCCATGCTTCTCTGGTCCCGAACCCACAGTTATCCTGGTCTCGAACCCACAGTTATCCTGGTCTCGAACCCACAGTTATCCTGGTCCCGAAACCACAGTTATCCTGGTCTCGAACCCACAGTTATCCTGGTCCCGAAACCACAGTCATTAAATTTCAAAATGCCGTGTTCACTCCCACGGTCCATACAGTAACTAAGCTGCTGGTTTTATGTGAATCATTTTGGCAAAATCGTGGAAACAAGCTATTTTACTTTTCTCTCCGGCAGCAGTTCAGCCCTGTCCATTTACCCTGCTGTTATGAGGAGCATTTTAGCTCGAACGGCTTGTTGATTAAGGCACGGCCGAGGCTTTTGAGGCCTGTCCGTTAGAACAGAATACCTTTAGGCAACTTTAGACTTAAAGACATAACAGCCTTTTCATGGTCATGCAAGAGTAAAGGACCCAAGACTATTTTGGATGCATGAGGCTCTTTAATCTTCTTGGATTTGAAACTTTTCGTTCAGAGCAACGTGAAATGACAAGCACTTAAGTGTCAGGGCCTGGACACCATTAGTAGAGTAAACAAAATAACATGAAAAAGTTCAAAATAGTGCTTAGCAACAGGAGACACCATGGTTATAATGCTCATTATACATGAAAGTAAATGATGGATCACTGAGCACGAGAAAAACCTCACATGCCCACTGCATGAGTCACCCATGCCTGATTCATAGTGGGGCAAATTGCTTTGAAAAGGGTGGGCACCATGTGATGCCATATTTTAAGCACAAGCCTCATAGCCTTGGTGCTGTGATATAGTGCTCATTATTTTGTTGGATTAAAAAAAACATACAGGACACGCTAGTATACAGGATCATCTCTCAGAGTTTAGAACATCACTCATGACCTACTTTCCAACATTCATACTTCTGAGCGTTCATAGTTTTCTACATTTATACTTGGCAGCGTTTTACACAAGTTGTGGAATATTGTAGGGGAGGGGGTCTTAACCATGTCCTATTTTTAGCACCTTCAGCTGCAATATATACACAATAGCAGACAGCATGTGAGCGTGAGCTGGGACGGCACTGAAGCTCACACACCACCGAGAGCGGGCTGGTTGAATAATTGGATCTGCTTTAGCTTGGGTGGCTTGATTAAGGCAAATATAATCTTGATTATTTTGATCAGTTGTGATTAAATAGTGATTATTTTACATTAATAATACTCATTAATACTGATTGACATGGGAAACAGCAGGCATTTATTGAACTTTCTTGAACTTGTGTGTTTGCTAGCATTTCTTGCTGTTTTCCTTGCGCTTTAAATTTAAATGGAAGACAATCTAAAACAAAAAAATAAATAAAATGATATTTCTATTATTATGCATAGTACTTACATTGATTATATCCTATTTCTTTATACGCCACACGTGAAGCTGCTGGGGTCGCCTCCACCACTGTAGTGAGGTTTAAAATTTTTATAAACCCTGAATGTCGAAATTCAGTTAATGGAGCAGCATCGATGTGGTTCAATGTGTGGCTTGACTGAATCGTTTGGATGATTCACTTTTAAGTGTTGGTGGTCTGGAATTATTAGGAAGTGAAAGTGACTTTTTGTCACATTGAAGACACCACAGCACAGCACACAGTGAACCCCAATAAAACAATGTCTCAATTTCACCCATACACCAAGCGGAGCACTGGACAGGCATATCCAGGACCCGGGAAGCAGGGATGGGGACAGTACCTTGCTCAAGGGTACCTCAGGATAACCTGCTTTTCCAGGACTCAAACCTGCTTCAGGGCAACCTGCTGGTTTGGGATTCAAGCTCACAAACATCTGATCCTGGTGAACTAACCACTAGGCCACATCTGCCCCTTGCAAAGAAAGCATTGTTGTGGTTCACTGTGTGCAGTGTGTGAGATAATGAAAAACATTGTATGGCACTACTGATCTTCCTACATATTGATATATTAATATTGAGGTAACAATATTTCACACACTGCTCATGAAAGGCAGAGAATCACACTGGAGATCTCAGAAGGCCATTGCAAACATATTATTGCAGTAGGGGTGTTTTTTTTTTTAGCTCATGCACTACGATAAGGCTGGATAACATGGCATTCATGATCCTGCATCCTGGCTCAGGATATGCATAAAAGAATGTAGTTTTTCGGAGGATTTTTAAACAAGTGAGGAATAGATATCGTTCATTAGTCTGTTTTAAATCAACGTTGTAAAATGGCGTTAAAGCTATTTAATTCTATGCTGTGTGTGCCTGTTGCATATTATAGAATGGTTATTACTTTGAGGTTTGGTATGTGCAGGCATCCATTTCAGAGCTAGACAGAGTCATGTCACACCCTGTTTAAGTCGGGCCTGTTGGTATTCTGCAAACATACAATACAAGACTGTATTCTGGGTAGTGCTGAAGTATAGGGATCATCCCCAGCAGCAAAAAAACATGAAATCAGGCAATTGTCCTCACTTTTATTTTGAAGAAAACAATCTGATGCAGTGTATAAATACAGCTACAGCTTCAAAGTGTAGCGTTCATGTTGCCACGCAGCTTTTATTTGGTGACCAAGCAGCACAAATGACCTTCAGATTTCAGGGCATGATTTGATAAATAGTAAAGTCTCATTGTCTCTTTTAACTCCTCTAACTTTACTAGCCTAACCAATGCAATTTGCCTCATTGGGCCCCAGAAGTGTCTTGTTACTCTTAACTTTGCTGACAGCTAGAAAAATGTACTTTTGTAGAAAACTTTATTTGATGTTTATCAACTCTTTTTTTTTTTTTTTTTTTTCTTTTCTATTTCCAATGCCACTGACCCGCTTTCAGTCTAGCACAGCAAGACGTTTTAGCAAAGTGCTGGCTGCTATAGTATTTCTTTATTGGATTAAAAAGATAAGGAACAGTGGAAGGAAGGAAGTAGGTTTTGCACTGACCTCATGTTTCTTTTTTTGCAAGTTAAATTGCACATTAAAATTCCTACTTTTTGTGATTTTTAGATGTTCATGGCACTTCCTTTTCAATGAATTGTCTTTTAGATGTGATGAAAACACATTTGCATACACTATGAAAATAAGATGAAAATTACTTCTCAAATGTCTCACTGGGGACCGTGTTGGGGATGGTACCTTGCTCAAGGGCACCTCAGGGTAACTGACTGCTTCAGGATTTAAACCCATGATCCACGTGGTCATGGAGCCTTGCTTCTATCCACTGGGCCACCACTGTCCATGAAACCATGGTGAAACTTAGATCACGGGACTGGGATTGGGATACCAGTGGAACAGTGGAGTAATTTGTGACAGACAGGTACCTGCGAGAGTTTATCCTATAGTTACTACAGCTCTGTGCATCACCCTTATTCTTGAAAATAATTTAACAAAAGTAAAGGAAAGAATGTTTAAAAAAATTGACTTTTGTGCAAAAAGAAATATACTGAAGGTGGTGAAAAACAAAGCCGTTGTTGTTGTGAAGGCACAGTAAAAAAAAAAAAAAAATAGAAGTATTTTCTCTTTATTTCCAGGAGAATGAGAGTTTTCGGATAACAAAAGTGCATGTAAATTTAATGAATGAAAAAGTGAAAAGAATGAAAAATGTAGGTTTTAGAGAGCGTCAGAATACCTGTCCATACCTATACAAACCATCAAAGCCCAGACCACTTTTATTCTGACATGGATTTGAAAGCGATCTCTCTTTTGCACACTTTTTCTGCCTTTTCGTGACAGTCTTTTCACTTCCTGCCCGTCTCCGCATGCAACAGTGCGCCTTGCTAACCGCAGACGCTCTACTTTGTCCAACACAAGGTGCCCATGCACTGCATTAAAACTCTCCCCTTTACAGGAACACTGCGGTGCTTTTTTACCCTGTCTGCTGTATCTACATTACCACAAACAGTCTTTTAAACACATTTTACTGAGCTAGGAAAACAATGAACTGCGAAGGGCTGGCGACCTGTCCAGGGTGTGTCCCCCGTCCTCGCCCTGTGTGAGCTGGGATGGACTCCAGCACTCCCCCGCGACCCCATTTGGGACAAGCGGCAGAAAATGGATGGATGGATGGATGGAAACAATGAAACTTGTTGACTCAAAATACATGTATAATAGGAAAACAATAGACAGATGTTTGAGCATGTGCCCATTGCCTTCTATTATAAAAGTGTATTAAGATCAGCGATGGCATGACTGCCTCTTAAGACATTTACATCTGTTTGGAAAACCCTACCCTGCTGGCAGAAGTGACTCACTTTTGGTTTTGATGGCTTGATTGCAATTTTAGAACTGCTTCTGCTATTTCAAATCAGTTCTTGAATTCCCTGCTTAGTCTTAGTGGCCTGTGTTTTAAATCAGCATGAAAGAGAAGTCTTCTACGCTGATCACATGGTATCCCCATGCTATGAAACTATAAAACATGATTTGTTGCATTCACTCAGACAGTTTACGGAAAATGGACTTTTGCTTGTTCAAGGGGCTGTTACTTATGATAATTGCACATGCTGTGCTCTGGTCCTGTTTTTGGAAAGTTCCATAGCAAGAGCACGAGTTAGATAAGCTAACAATAAGTTAAATTGCTGAGAATTTCAGTTGTAACATTAATGTCACTTTAGTAATTAAAGTGCACAGTTATGTTTATGTTTACATTTACATTTACGGCATTTAGCAGACGCTCTTATCCAGAGCGACTTACAACAGTGCTTTATTTCCACATTAGATCATCATCTTGGTAACCAGCACAGATCAGTAACTGCTGATTAGCTTTTACCACCTAAGTAACAGACTAAGAGCCCTTGTAACAAGTATACACCATACATTTATTTATTTTTTTATTTTTTATTTTTTTGAGAGGAGGAGCAGGGGTGGGAGAGTAGGAAAGAGAGTAGAGGTTTTTAGGAAGAAAGAGTAAGGGTAGGAGAGTGGATGGTTTGGGAGGGATTAGTCCCTCAGAAATTCCGTGAACAGGTGGGTCTTTAATCTACGTTTGAAGACAGCGAGGGACTCTGCAGTTCTGACCATCAGGGGGAGTTCGTTCCACCACTGAGGGGCCAGAACTGAGAAGAGTCTTGATGCGTGTCTTCCTCTGTTTTTCAACGGTGGAGGTTCAAGACAAGCAGTGCTTGATGGTCTGAGGGGACGAGAAGAGACACGATGTCTGATTAGAGTCGACAGGTAAGATGGAGCAAGGCTGTTAGTAGCCTTGTAAGCAAGAGTTAGAGTTTTGAACCTGATACGAGCAGCCACTGGGAGCCAGTGCAGGTCCCGCAGCAGAGGAGTGGAAGAAGAGAACTTGGGATGGTTGAAGACGAGTCTAGCGGCAGCGTTTTGAATCAATTGTAGTGGTCTTGTTGCCTTCAGTGGAAGACCTGCCAGAAGAGAGTTGCAGTAGTCCAGTTTTGAGATGACCAGGGACTGGACCAGCAGTTGGGTTGCCTGGGTGGTGAGGAAAGGACGGATTCTTCTAATATTGAAAAGAAGGTGTCGGCAGGACCTAGAGAGATTAAGGACATGGGAGGAGAAGGAGAGCTCGTTGTCGAAAGTGACGCCGAGGTTCCTAGCCGATCGAGATGGGAAGAGAAGTGAACCCCCAAAGGAGATGTGAAGGTCATGACGCGGAGTTTGATGGTCTTCGAAGTAGAGAAGCTCAGTCTTGTCAGGGTTGAGCTTGAGGTGGTGAGCTGTCATCCATGCGGAGATGTCAGCCAGGCAGTTAGAGATTCGGGTAGAGACCTGTTGATCGTAGGAGGGAAAGGAGAGGATACGTTGAGTGTCATCTGCATAAGAATGGTAGGAGAAGCCATGAGAGAGTATGATCTTCCCCAGAGAGCCGGTATATAGTGAAAATAGAAGGGGACCGAGGACAGACCCTTGGGGAACGCCAGTTGTCAAATTTCGTGGAAATTTTGTTGTGGAACCAGTGTCATTACTGATTGAAGGAGAACATGGTTCCTGTTCACAATTCTTCTTGTTAACTGAGCTGTGTAAATTCTTCACCTCTATATTCTACAAGAATCATACTGGATCAAACTGCACACCAACAGTGGCCAACAGTCTAGGAAGGGCCTGAATACTTGTTTGGTATACCCTCATGTTGAGGGACAGATTCATTGTCACAGGTTGGGTTTTAAACCTTCTTTCTTTCTTTCTTTCTAGAAAATTGCTAAACAAACTGGTTGTTACTTTGTGTCATGGCGTGTCTGTCTTATGTATGAGCAAGTGAATTTCAAATACCTCCAAACAAATGTGGCTAACACCAGCTTCCTCAGTCCAAGCCAAACTTCAGCCTTGAGTAGAAACCAAAAATGGAGGTGAATAAAATGATCAGTCTCTAGTGGAGCTGCAGCGTACTTAAAGATTTAGATTTATTAAGAATGGGATGATCCTTAATCGCACCAGTTATGCCAACTTTGCTACAATAGTCCTGCTCTGAGTTAGCACAGACTTCACCAGTATATGACAGATATTTCTACATGTCTGTGTTTAACTACTTAAAATCCACCAAATATTGAACATCTAGCTAACAGGATGTATAGTGTTGACAAAATGTTAACTGGAACTGTTAGCAGGAGCATAGCTCTCTAACCATGGCTGCCTTCTGTCTGAGCATGTTCATTTACAGATGTCTTTCAGCCGTATTTCCTGCCACCGTTGTGACCACAGTTGCTTAAACAAGAAATGAAAAGCTGACACAGTTCTCTTTACCTGACATCTGAATATATACATATATATATATATAACTAAAAAATAAGGCTTTTTGTCTTGTTAGTTAAAATGTTACGTCATATTATTGGGTTAATATATGAGATAATAATTAAAAATTTAGGCAAACTGGTGACCGCAGCAAAGTTTTTCTGTACTCTTGGTGCCCTAAACAGGCTTCCATGCAAGTGGCAGTTAAATTAGGCTGAAAAATGCCCCAGTGTTCCTGTAAAGCAGAGAAGACAGCAGATAGAGCCCCACCCTGTTAAAAAGACCATTCTCTAGTTTCACATCTGACTCATTGTTTGGTCTCCCTGGGGTAAGAGTGGGACATAATAACAACAAAACGTTTCCCTGGCAACCTGCCATGCAGGATGTACTCTGACATGGTAGTTGCATGTTACGTGTGTAATGTAGTCCCGTTCCTAAACAACACGAGAGTTAATAATGAGCGAAGTATCTGCAGCTGGTGCTGTATAATGCAGATCTTATGCAGCTCTCTTGTTTCTTTATTATGAAATGTTTTATTTTAGGAACTTGAAGCTTTCCGTGAATAGAAGCTAACAAGACTCTGATTTCTAAGCTGAGTTTCCAAGTGAGTTTTAAAGTAAAGTGTGCTTTTGAATGGCATTTGAAGTATAAAGAGTCTGTTTGATGAGTGGATTTCAAAGAATTCATACACAAGATAAAGGGAAGCACCCGGATGATTGCTCAAGCCTTCTTAAGCGGCATTTATGTCGTGCCTTCACACAGATCTGAGAGCAGTTCCTCTGGTTCCTTTTGAAAAATACTGACCATAAATCAGCATCAAATGGCACTGTTTCCAAAAGAGGTGGCGCCATTTGAACAAGCATTAAAGCTCCCCTGTTTTTCAGCAGTGAGGAAGAGATGATCTGACAAGTTTTAGGTCATTTTTAATGACGCTTCTGCAGTGCTGTGAGTAATGCTGAATAGGACCCTCCCCTTCACAAAGACATCAACATTTTGAGTTGGATTGGGAAAGTGAACTCATCTGTTTTTCATTTGTTGAACCTCTGTTTTATGGCCCTGCAGGAAAAAAAAAAAAAGATGCAATGTGTATATTTTTTCCATTTCCAGATTGCTCCAAAGACTTGTAGGAGTTTATTTTAGGCAGTCACGCTCTCTATGAATACTACTAGTTATCTTATTTCCTCATAAGATGCTCATTTTGCTTGAAAAAGGTGACATGATTGTAATCTATCAATGTGCTAAATTCTTAAAAGTAATGGTTCCTAAGTTGCGCACAGTTTGCACACACAATTCCAGAAAAAAAAAACCCAAAAAAACATTATATAGGAACAATACGTTTATTGAAATGCTCACATCTAAATGATCAATAATGAATTAAAAGGCTTTTTAGGGCAGTTGTTTTCAAACTGATCCCCACCGCCATCCCATACATGCTCAGCATTTCTTAAATGTGGCTTGTCTGGCTGAGGGCTAAAGAATGGCCAAAAGCACAAGTGGTTCATCTGTGGCATTGCTTCAGGGAACCATGTTAGGCACGTTTTATTTTATGACTTTAAAATAAATTTGATGAAACCAAGTTTCAGCCACTCCGTCCCAAATTTGAGGTCTAATTCCTTCATTATTCAGGAGTTAATTATCAGGCATTAATGAATGCAAGTGGTGGCAGAAATAAATGTGAACAGCCATGGCGATTATTCATGCCATATCCAGAATGAAGGAAAACATGCTTCATCAGGAATAAACACAAAGCAGTCACATAAAGCATTCCCCAAATATGGAAACTGCTTTCTTGCATCTGAAAATTAGTCTTTACAACAAACAGGTCTCTGACGTTTTGTTTCATCTTTGGATATGAAGGCTGGATTTTAAGGTCACTGTGCAGAACATGACCATTGTTCATGTAACAGCTTCTATACACCTCTGACTTTGATTTACACTTAATCACTTAGCAGCTTTTACCCTTTTAGGTGAAGAACAACATTTAAGCTACAGTGCAGTTAGAGCTTTGCAGGAACTTTAGACAGATAAGTCTAAAGACAGGGAGTTCGGCCCCGGATCGGAAGATTGTGGGTTCGATTCCCTCACCAGTAGGTTGCCCTGAGGTACCCTTGAGCAAGGTACCGTCCCTGGCAGCTTTCAATAGCTGCCCCCTGCTGCACGTGTGCGTATGGGTGAAACGCAGAGGTTGAATTTCGTTGTGTTGTGCTGTGCTGCGTTTCACAGTGACAAGGGTAGTCACTTTCACTTTTTTCATAATGTATAGAACATTAAAAAATCAAAGTTGAGCGTGAGATGTATTGAGTAGGAGACGTTCAGTGTTATTAGTTAAAAGTGTGAGCTAGGTGAGGTAGAGTGTTAGAGGTGTTTGGAGAAGCTGTTCTTAGAAGTGATGAGTCTTCAAGAGCTTCTTGAAGGTAAAGAGGTACGATTCTGCTCTGAATACATTTGGAAGCTCGTTCCACCATTTGGGCACATAGAATAACTAAACTGATGTAATCTTGGTCTACAGTTTAAGGTTTTTGTATTTGATTATGCTTTGTCTCTCCTTCCAGACCTCAATCTTTTTGATGCCTTAGGTAAGTTAACACAGCTTTTACTTTTACCCATACCTGCCCTTTCTTTCTGATTCATTTGTATTATTATAATGTATTACTCTGCCCTAAAATACAAAGTCTGTCTGCACTACAACGGTGTGACAACAGTGTTTTTCAGAGCAAGACACTCACTTTATTGCAAATCTTTGGTCACAGTATCTCGTTCTATAAAGCGTTTTTAGGTTGGGTGCTTTTCTCCAATCCTAAAGGGCAGTTTGGTGATTCCCCTGCTCAAACATTCCTTTTTTAACTCACCTTGCCAGGTTTAGGGAGGATGTTTGAAGAGGGGAGCTACCAAACTGCGATGGACACTTACCATTGAGGCCCAAATTTAAGATGCACCTCTGTTTTAAGTGAACAGGATTCTAAAAGCACCATGTTGACAGCAGTTCACTGAAGTTTCATTCCATTGACCAACTTCGAGAGCCTAAAGTTCAGGCTTTAACCTGAAAAGGGCAACAGTTCCCTGTACTTGCGCCAGCAAATAGCAAAAGACATATATGCACATAGCCAAGATAACAACTATTGCTGAAAGCACAAAAAGAAGTCAAGTATGGGAGCATTTTTTCTGAAAAATCAAGAATATATGAGAGTGCAGCGTATACAATTCTGATTTTTGATGTTTAGTTATAGTAGTTATTCCTCCATATTAGTGTTCTGATAAACAAAGCTTTCTTTGAGGACAAACGGTCCATACAGTGAGTCCGGTCCCTTGTTGGCCTTACAAGAAGGTGCTACAGCAAACTGTTACATCACTAGAAATGGTAACACCGTTACCACTAGTCCAGTCTGGAAATTTGTTTACAGTGGTTTACAAATACCATCAGACTAGTTTGCTAAAATGTTAAACTGGATAAATGAGTTTTATTATTTCTTTTTAAAAATATTTGTTTTTATCAATTTATTTTTCTATTGACATATATTGAACAGAGACAAACTATTTTGGACACAAAACTTCTTAATGAACAGACTGTCAGAGCGTTTGTTAAAATATGATTAAACAGGTGTTTAGTTTTTTTTGTAACATTGATTGAAATAACTGTTGCTTGCAAATTAAAGCAAAAGCAAAACCTTCATTTTATAACGTAATAATTGTTTTTTTGACAATTCCAATCATATTTAGTTTTTACTCATTGTATTTTGGAAGCATTAGGATTTGTTGAAGAATTCACACAAATGATCAACATTTAATATATTTTAATATCATTTTATAATGTTTTCTGTTTGGTCACAGGCAACACAAAATAAAATTATTAGCAAATTAGTAAAAAGTTAGTAAAATGATAAGTATTTTGCTAAAGGACTAGACGTTTATTTAGCTAGTATCCATCAACTATTTATGTGCATCACTGTCTGTCTCACACTTTATTCTGAGCGAGTAAGCAGGCCAATAAGAGCAAGTCCTTCGACCACAGTTTTGAAAATGAATTTGCTTTATTTAGATTACCTTTTTATTCACAAATTGCTTTTTTGGTAATTTATTTACTTTATGAAACATTTAAAAAATAATTTTCAAATAATATTAACACAATATTAATTTTACAATTCTGCTTTACAGATGACCCAACTACAGCTCCACCGGGTAAAGTCCAGCCAGGTAAACATTGTTCATTTCATGAATCAATAATTGACTGTATTTTGTTAAACACTACACTTTGTTAAACACTTTACAGTACGTTGCTGATATGAAATGAGGAAGTGAGAAGTAATGTGTGTTTATTTTATAAATGCATGACTTTTGTAAACAGTCATTTTTACTAGAATAATAATGTTACACAAGTCTAATCTTTTTTTTTTGTTTGTTTAGGCAGTTTTTAGCCATTTGCAAAACCAGACAAAAATATTTATTTTTTTACTTCATCTGCATTTCCTTTTCAGTTTTTGTGGCTTCTGTTATTTCTTCTTGATTTCATCAGATTCAGAAGTGTTAACCTGGGAAACGTATAATGTTTCAAATGAACACAAATGATATCCTGCAATTTGCAGAAATGAAAAGCTCCATTTTGTTCATGCCTCATGCGTTGTGCATTGAATGCGTAACTATTAAATCATGCCATTAATATTTTTGTCTTTTTCTGTTTTCTACAGGAAAAATACCTCCCAAGACGTCTGGAGATGGTGAGTCCACACATATGCACTATGGTCCTACATCAGAGTTGAAAAACAAGTACAGATTTGATCTCTGAGAATAAAATAGAAGGTTCTTTGGGCCATATGTACATAAAAGGACTGAGCAGAACGTCTTTTGATGTAACCACAGTATTCACCCACAATGCATCTGAATGTAACCTCCTTTTTTCTGAGACTGCACTTCATCACTCAAAGCTCCACCCACTGACTACTTGCTCATGAATAGCTCATGGCATAGTTAATAAAGCCCAATAAAATGATAAAAACAGTTTGTAAAGTGATACCAATCATGTAAATAGTGGCCACATTTCGTGATGCATCTTCTAAATTTTGTCCATCTGGCTCTGTGAGTTTAAGCAATGCTATTCTGATGCTAAATATTCTTTCAGCAAGGGTTCGAGGCTCACATGTGCACTGAAATCCCTCAACGCACCTAACACAAATTTACTGGTTTCAAAGAGATGCTTGTCAAACCGGTCGGTCCAAGGTGTTCAGGCATATGTAACCAACTGCACGTGTCTTATCCAGCCTCTTTTGGGCCGATCCTCTCATTTGGAACTGCTTATGAATGAGACAGAAGGGTGCATTTTACATTTTACAAATTGCAAACTCCCTAAAAGTGCCTTTAGATTATTGAGCCTGTTTCTAACATAGCATGCATGCAGATTGCATCTGATTCGGGCCTGATACTGATACTAAATTCTTAGTACTTTAGGCCATTCATATTTAATTGAACTTATTTTAATTTAATTCTCATATCATGTCTTATATTACTTATTGATGTATGCCGAAGGTGAACATGGTGAAAAAATGAGACTTCTGTGTTATTGTTAACACTATCAATTTTTTTCCTAAAATCTTTTTGTTAGATTTAAGATTTTTTTTTTATCTGTCCTCTCATATTAGAAGTTCTCTGCAGGGCTTATGGTAATCAAAACATAACTGCACCTCCTAGGGACGTTCTAGGGGCAGTGGTGGCTTAGCGATCAGGGACTAGGCCCCAGGATCAAAAGGTTGTGGCTTGAGCAAGATACCATCCCCATCACTGCTCCTCGGGCACTTTCAATAGCTGCCCCCTGCTGCACGTATGTGTGTATGAATAAAAAGCAGAGGTGTAATTTAGTTGTGTGTTGTGCCGTGTTTCCCAGTGACAAGAATAGTCTCTTTCACTATCAAATTATAGTGCAACTACACACCAGTACCCCCTAGACAGATCATTTTAATTCTTACATTTTTTTTTTCCACTTTGATCCCTCTTTTGGAATTGGACAGAAGCATGCAAGTCATTATGTTTGCAGAACATTCACAGAAGTGCTTCGTCTAACTGTGTCTTTCTGTTTCTTGTTCTGTTTTTATGACAGAATTTGATCTTTCTGATGCCGTTGGACCAGGTTTGCTGTAGTAATGTTTTAAAAAATATAACAAATTCTGCTTTTATCTATATTAGAGTTTTTTTTTCTTTTCCTCAGATTGAATTCTGTTTTCTTAGATCGCTTGCATATGTCTTGTACTTGTTTTTGTTCGTGTCTTTTAGACCTAGAACCAAAGAAGCCTGCAGGAAACCCAGCCAAACCTGGAGGCTCCGGTAAAAGAGACTATCATTTAGTACACCTATCAGCTAACATGACTAGCTGAGAGAAAAGCACTCAACACATTTGTAAAAAGTATTTACAAATGTACTTCTGTCATACATTTTTGGGCTTCTGATCATTTGAAAGCAGCAACTGCCACTTACACTGAACATCATAACAAAAGCACCACTGGAAATGGTCTAATGAATAAAATCTTCATTAAATAAATAAAGTTTCTTTTTCCACTTATTAACAACAGGACGTCTATTTTAAAGTATTCACCAGAGTAATACATGCAGTCTGGGAAATAAGTATGATATGATGATGATCCAAGTAGCTCAGTTACAACTCATTTATACCGTTACACGTTATACGATTAAAGTAGCACTACTATAGATTTAGCTCATAGGAAAAATAACATTTGTTGCTATGGTGATGTGTTAATTGCATTTGAAGTTGCGCAATAGGCTTTGGTGTCTTGGAGATTATGTTGTTATAATACATAAGTATGTCTGGTTGTTGACTCACTTTGTGATTGATTGACTGATTATTTCAACATCTTTGATGATGTTGATGACACGCGCGCGTGTGTGAGTGAGAGAGTTTGCACGTGCAAATTTGTTCCAAAGAAGCCATCTGGAGCTAAAACACAAGCACACAAACACAGACACACAACAGTGCATACTGCCATGATTGACAGAGCGTATTTCCAGATAGTTTGTGTTTTATTTATAAAAAGGCATTAATAGCACAAACAAAGTCTGCCAATGAATAAGACTCCCCACATGGACACACAATCATATGACCTTTCTGTCTTCTAAAAATCCCCTCAGCTCTGACTTTATTCGATGCAATTGGATTTGAATGATATTTCAGATTTCTGTCTTTAGATCAGTGTAGTTGCAGCATTTAATGAGATAGCAGTTGGCAATGAATTAAAATAAGAAGAGAAGATGAATGATATGTTACATGTCTGGAGCTCTAACACACCTTTTATTGTCGATTCCTACAGATCCAAAGAAACCAGCAGGTGCACCCAAAAGTGAAGGTAATGATTTGTTTTTTTGTTTTGCTTCTTATGTCTTATGTGTGTGCAACGTTTCTCTGTGGCATCTGTAATTCAAATAAAGGTTAGTTTAAGTTTGGAAAATTGCAGATTCCAGGGGAATGTCTACACTGTGTGCACAATTATTAGGCGAGTGTTTTGACCATACCATGATTTTCCTGCATATCCCAACTCCAAGTTGTATAAAATTGGATGCCAATTGGATTTCAGCAAATCAGGGAATGTGTGTTTGTGAAATGAGGGAGGGTGTGGCCTAAGGAGATCAACACCCAGCATCAAGGTGTGCAGGATTATTAATTCATTCATTCATTTTCTGCCCCAAACGGGGTTGCCGGGTGTGCTGGATTCCATCCCAGCTCACACACAGGGCGAAGGACGGGGGACACACCCCCCGGACAGGTCGCCAGCCCATTACAGGGAGGAGCGTGACTGGGACGGCACCTTGCTCAAGGGTACCTCAGGGCAACCTATTGGGAAGGGGTTAGAACCCCGATCCTCTGATCATGCGGCCAACGCCCTAACCACTAGGCAGTTTTGTTGCAAATAGTCAACAGGGTCACAAGAAAGGTGTTGAGAAAAAAAAAAAAGAAGCAAATGATCTGCCAAAGGTTTGAGAAGGATCAAACTTGAAGATACCAGGAACCCATGATCCTCCAGTGCTGTCATATTCAAAACAAGGTGTTCAGTGCTCAGAGACCTGGCCACGGTAAGGCAGGCTGAAACCCGACCACCGAGACATAAGTTGAAATGTCAGGACTGGGCCAAGAAATATCTCAAGACATAGACTTAAAGGTTTTATGGACTGATGAGATGAGAGTGACACTTGATGGACCAGATGGATGGGCCGTGGCTGGATCAGTAATGGGCTCAGAACTCCATTTCCACTCATACACAAGCAAGATGGAGATACTGGTATGGGCTAGTATTATTAAATATGAGTTAGTTGGACTTTTTCAAGTAGTAGAAGGACTCAAAATCAACTCCCAAACCTACTGCCAGTTTTTAGAAGACACTTTCTTCAAGCAGTGGTTCAGGGAAATGTCTGCATCTTTCAAGAAGACCATAATTTTTATGCAGAACAATGCTTCATCGCATGCATGGAAGTTCTTCAGTTCTTCTTTGTGGCTCATCAGTAAAGACCTTAAAGATGAAAGAATAATGACATGGCCCCCTTCCTCACTTGACCTAAACCCTATTGAGAACTTGTGGACCTTCTTAAACATGAGATTAACAGGAAAGTAAAACAGTCCACCTCCCTGAACAGTGTCTGGGAGGCTGTGGTGCACGAAAAATCAAGAAACTGACAGACTAGAAAGCTTGTGACTGTTATTGGAAAGAAGGATGGCTACATTGGTCACTGATTTCTTTATTCTTTTTTTTTTTTTGCCAGAAATGTTTATTTGTAAATTTTGATTTGTTTGTTTATTATTCTCAATTTAACAGATGAAAATAAACAATAAGTCAGAAGGGAAATTTTTCATTGTTCATTTAGTTGTGTAATAATTCTGCTTATAGTTGAGCATATATAAGTATCTGAACCTGAGATGGTTCACACTCACATTTCCTTTGTAAAACATTCAGTTTTCAGGGTTTTTAACATTTTGAATGGACTGATAGCTCTGGATTTGCTCCATATTTAAATGAACCCTCAAAATACTCACTTGTCTAATAATTGTGCAAACAGTGTATTCTAATGAGCCAGGAACGCATACCTTGTATCTGCAGCCGTTGTCCATTTTATCAGCTCCACTTACCATCCGGGTGCAAATACGCACTATAGCCAACTGAGAGCAGATATTGTTAGGTGACGAATCATTATCAGAAGGGACGCTGTCAACGGTATGCTAGCGCGTGTGTGTGTGTGTGTGTATGTGTGTGTGCAAACACAGCCAGCAATTGTAAACTATAAAGCAGGGTAAAATGGGTACGATGAGTGTAGATAGGCAAGTGTACCTAAAGAAGTTGCTCATTGGTGTAAACAAAACATATGAGGCATGTTATTTCCACATAAATGTACTCACACCAAACACCCACAATGTTAAAAACACTGAAATGGAAAGTGAGTAACATTTATTAATTCAAGGGCTGGGGCATTTCATGTGGATGTATTAGTTCATACTTTAGTAATCCTTCCTCTCTAGTACTGGGAAAGTGGATGACATGCGTTCGTTCTTTTAGGTGGTACACTCGGTGATTCAGATTTGACTGACATACTCAAAGACTTCAAGCCTGATCCTGGCAAAGGGGGTGATGGAAAAGGTAGGCATTTGTCTTTCTTCTTTTCTTCATTGTTCCTCTTTTTTTTCCAGTCAGTAAATGCATTTTGAACATTACTGAAATCTCATAAGTTAAATAAGATCCGTTTTTTTCTGAAAGGGTCCAAATAGGCTGCTCGGTTGTCATTATAAATCGGCTGCTGCCTGATGTTTGTGGATGTTTACGGCAAAATATATCTTTTAGGAATCGGTAGTGCATTGAGTTAGGATAACTGGAAAAAGAATGAAAAGACAAAATGTTTTGGTTACCAGAGTAAATGAATGCCACATGTCGAGCTGTCGAATCCCGTTCTGGGTGTGGTCCTGTATGACTGAACTTGAATAACCTTTAACAAAAACTGGGAGGAGTCCATTCCATTTTGCCTTGCACAAGCAAACCCAGCACGTTTGAATGCCCCAGAGCAAGAATGCTTTTAAAAGAGAAAGGTGATGGTTTTTGGCTGCACAGAAATGCAGACTGCACTAGTCAGCCTTAACATTAAAACCACCTGCCTAATACTGTGTAGGTCCACCTTGTTCCAAACAAAATAGATCTGACCTGTTAAAGCATGGACTTTATAAGACCTCTAAAGGTGAGGGACGGTTTCTGCACCTAGATGTCTGCACCTTGAAGTCCTTTACGTTGTAAGATGGGACCTCCATGGATTAGACTAGTTTGTCGAGCACATCCCACAGATGTTTCATCAGATTGAAATCTGGAATCTGTTGGTCAAGTCTACACCATTCATTTTTTGTCATGTTCCTCAAACCATTTCTGAAATTGCAGCGTGGCAGTCTTTCAGCTTTATCCTGTAAACCGGTTTAAAGAGGAGAATGTTAATGGCAAAGCTGGTGGTTTTAATGTTTAAGTTGGTGTAAAATTGTAGAAGAGCAAGTGTAAAAATATTTCATAATAATTAAATCCGCATATACTAATTCTGCCAAAAAAGAAATGTCCAGCTGACAACGATCCTCAGGCAGAAACTGAGAAACTGTTAAACTGCTAGCGCTGGTGCCACTAGGCTGAACAATTCAGAGGCACAATGAAAGAAACTGGACACAAATGGTCAAAAGGTCATGTGAAGACCTGCCTTATTCGAACAAATACAAAAAACAAAAATGTCATACATATATTTTGAGACTGTAGAGGATAACGCATTATAAAATCTAATTGCCCTTTCTGTAGGGACAAAAAGGGATACATAAATACATAAGAAATATAGTATTTATCATGCATGTCCTGTATTTTAACATTTACCAGCCTGTAGGTAAAAATGGAAAAAATCTTTTCCTTTATTTTAAAAAGCAACAAAATATTTCAGAAAAACCCTGCACAAGTAATCTCAATACATCCGATATCAATTTCAATACATACACACGATAACACTTCCAATGATGTTTAAATGCTTTAAAACAAAATGTATCTACAATTATTAGAGATGTACTGAGGATTCCATGGGTGATTATTAATGTGTGTGTGTGTGTGTGTGTGTGTGTGTGTGTGTGTGTGTGTGTGTGTGTGTGTGTGTGTGTGTGTGTGTGTGTGTCTTTGTGTGTTTGGCTCCAGCACAAAACGATGACTCTTCCTACGATGCCAGCGGTAAATATTAAACTTTATCTGAACAGCATGCACAAAGTGGATAACAGCAAAAAAAAAAACCTAAGTAAATTAATTAATTAAATTAAACTACTGTGAGTTGGGCTGCAACTGAGTTTGATGAAAGTGATTATAAAGCTTATTGGTATGTGTGGCCATCTAATACTTGCTTGTTGATTCTTTTGTTAAGGTGGCAGTGGAGAGCCTAAAGGTAATTCTATTTATTCATTTTTTTTATTTGCTAAACTGAATGAGATGAGTTTATTGGTTTGTATAATATGTATATGTGAGGATTTAATGGATTTACTGTTTTATGGGTGGTTTCTGCTATGAGTCAGATCTGTTTCCAGTTTCATGAAAGAGCCCGAAGTATTGCTGTGTTTTTGGGAGTTAGGAAGGAAGTATTTTATCGGCTTTTGTTTTTCGGCGACATTCATCACTGGACGATACGACAAGGCTAAGGCTTTTGCATGAATTTCCAAAGCAGCTGTTTTGTTCGATCTGGCCACACGCCTCTTCCTATAGTGTTCGGTTGACTACTGGTGCAGATGTGACTGATTTTGATCTGTAAACAGGAAGCTCGCTATGCTCCGGTTGCAGTCACGCTGTCATTCACATAAGACAGCGCTGTGAGCACTGAAAGCCGATGGCCTAATTAAACAGTAATAGTAATAATATATAACTTAATAACACTTTAATGCAGCATTTCAAAGCGCTGTCCAGTTCATACAGGCCAGGGATGGAAACCAAAATGCAGTTTTAATGTAATTGTTTTTATGATGTCACAAAAACCGGTGCATTTACCAGCATCCATTTGAACAGACTTGATCTGGCATATTTAGAACAGATTAGTTTAGCCCCACCTGTTCATGCTGAAGGTATAAGGGGACGTTTCCTTTTCTTTGAGTCTGAGACACATTACAGAGAGCCAATTACATTTACATTTACGGCGTTTAGCAGACACTCTTATCCAGAGCGACTTCCATGTCCTAATTACAGGGACAGTTAACTCAGGGTTAAGGGACCCAGTGGTGGTAATGCCAGAGGTGGGATTCGAACCTGGGACCTCTTTGATCCATAGGTCTATAGGCAGAAACCCTATCACTAGACCACCAACACCCAATTAGAAAAGTGATCATTAACTTCCTTAAAGGCACAACAACAGGTTGTACAGCTGTAATCAATAAACAGGGTTAAAGAGGGTGGAAAATGAGCTATTTTTGGAACATAAACTAAAATTTTTAATAATTGGACCTCATGGGGGGGAAAGAACCAAATTACAAAAAAAAGAATGTATCCTCTTCGTGTACTTAATTTCATCCTTTCTGCTCCTTGTGGAGTTTAACGCATAGGAATTTGTGTTTGTGCATATCTGGAACTTTATCAAAATTTTGATAACTAAATTGTTATAACTAACCATTTCGACAAACAGAGCCAGTTACTCGGTGGCCTGGTGTTCCACTGCCTGTGAAGTGAAAGTGACAACCCTTACCCTTGTCATTGCGAGGTCACAGCACAGCAAGCGTGAACCACAACAAAATTGAAATCTGCTTTTAACCCATGCAAACAAACACCGTACAGCAGTGGGCAGCTATTGAAAGCGCCCGGGGAGCAGTGACGGTACCTCAGGGGTACCTCAGGGCAACCTACTTGTGAGGGAATCGAACCCACAATCCTCCAATGCGGGTCCAACTCCCTAGGCCACCGCTGCACTGCTGCTCTTAAAAATAAAGGTTCCACACAGATTCTCCAGAGTGATAGTACAGAAAAACCACTTTTGGATCCCTGCAGAGCTTTACAGATAATGATTCCTTAAAAAAACATCTTTGTAACTGAGAACATAGTTTTAATGGTTGTAGAACCTCCTTATAAGGTCCTAGGTTCTATATTTATCTAGATTATCTAGATGTTTTAAAATCATGCAAGCCAAAAAGCAAAAAAAACAAAAACAAAGTTCAGCCCAGTTTTAGACTCTTCATATGCCATTTTGCAACCATGCACAGCTTTCTACATGCCTCTTATATTCTGGAATACATGAGCTGGATCCATTAATGACATTTTTACCTGATATGCTGGTGGGGATGTTTGCCGTATCGTGCCTGGAGAAGTTCCAGAACGCTCCTTCAGTTGAAAGCATGGTTTTGGGTCTGACAGATTGGTTTAGTTTGATTAGGCTGTCCATTGGGTGAGAGGCCATGCCCTAAATCTGTGCCTCAATATCCTGTCGTTGCAGACCTAAACCAGCAGTGGCTGCAGCTCCTGAAGTTGCTAGGAGATAACATACCAGAAGGCCTCCTTGCCTGGATTGCCAACTCTAAACAAGTAGTAATGTCTCTTCTAGAAAGAGTGCTGGAACTCCTGGATATAGAAGAGGGAGAGAAGCAAGCCTAAATGACATGAAGATCATCCTTTTTTTATTTTAGTCATTTCCCATATTTGGTTCAAGGTTACTGTAGATGGTGTGGTGGTGTGGCTGGACAGTGTACCATTTGACGGTGTTTGTTTTTCATCATGAAGTTGCTTTGTTGTTTAGCTCCTTGATATAAACGGTTTATGTTAGAGGGGTTCTGATCTTAAATGAGGTCATTTTAATACGTGTCTTAAGAGGTTATCTTTAGCTTTTAAACTAGTAGTTTATATTTTCGTACAAGTTTAGAACATCAGAGGTGCACAAGGTTTGGGCCCTCTCATGCCTCCTCATCCAGCCTCCTTGATAATGCACTTCTGTTATATTATTTTCTCTCATTTCCGTTTCATTTTCCTCATTATCAGAGTGAAGTGTTTTTACAGCTTGCCTCTGCTCAGACCTGGCTGGGACTGTTGTTCCACTGCGTTTGGTGCGCAGCTCTGACAGAACCCGTTTCTTCTCTTTAGTTTAATGGTGTGACTTTTTCCCCTGGGCAAGGTTGGAACATTCCTCTCCCAAGCACTCTGTTGCATACTTTGCTCTTTTCCTAAAGGCCCTTGCGTTTCCTCACTTTTGCTGCAGTACAGTTCCTGTACAGACACAAAGATTACGCTGCTGAGTTCACTAATAAATCTTAGTTTTAAAATGACCTTAGAGAACAAAAAATGGTCAAACTTTAAAAAGAAGAAACGTCCATGGAGATCTTTTGGGTGGCAGTTTAAAAAATAGACAAGCAAGTGGTTCGTCGTAGGGGAAGATATAGTGAGCAGTTAACCCTCTTTGTTGGCCAACCCGAGCACAGCGCCAGACATCTGCCCATCTGCTCCGCTGCCTGGTCTTTGTTTTCGATCTGTATTTAATTCACTGTTAAAACTGGAACTTTTCCCCAGAATGGACATGACAGGCATTGCCTGACACAAGCATGATTTGCTTTTTCCTTTCTTCTTCATATATGAATGGCTCTGTGTTCTTCTTGTATACATGTCCCTGTTAGTTCTGTTAGCCAAACGGTAAATACTCTCCCTGGTGGCATGCTTTCTTAAACCGGCCTAAAATAGCCCCCTCTTCCTGCTCACGGCCTGACAAGGCCCAAAATTAGTCTACAACCATGTGCTGTGAGACTAGCATTGCAATATCTGGATCTTTTGATACATTATGACATGCAAAACATACAGAGCTTCTAATAATCAGGCTAGCGCACAGCTATTGGGAGGTGACCCTCAGTTCTGAGATGTTATTTTTGTCATTTCCCTTAAACCACTTACTGACCGCTGACATTGTTAGCACCAGTCTTACTCATTTAATTAACCAGGACTTCATTTGAGATGAAAGTGTTCTCTGTATAGGTCCGTTTTTCGTTTTGTTTTTAGCAGAACCCTGTTAGACAAAAATGTTTGCATGTGATTTGCGTGAATACTAGAACTGTGTCCTGGTGGTATGCTTACTTTTAAAAGTAGACTTACTTTTTTTTTTTTTTTTATTGGGTAAGGCTTGTCAAAACAAGCTCACGTTCACTCACTGACACTCGGGTAGGCCTGAGAGCCCATGCCAGAACACATACCATACATTCAGCCCACACATAGTAGGCCTTCTCCCCTCCAGCAAAAGAAGAGATCAAACTGAGCCTGGGAGAAATTAAGTCTGCATGCGGCCTTTTGGCCTTGATCTAGAAGTTTAATTTCGGAGGGTTTTTTATGTTGTGTTTGGTGTTTGATATTTACCATATGTTATTGGCTTTTAGGATCCTCTTTTGTTATGAATAAGCAAAATTGTTTGTTCTTTTGGTTCTTGACATTGGTGTGTTGTTTTTCGGTTGTTTTTTTGGACTTGCATGTCCTTGGAAGTTCCTGTCCCATGGTTGTTGCTGAAATGTTCGACTTTTTGAAACATGTGCTTTCTAGGATTTAAAGTATTTCTACCAAAAAAAGGCAACTCTTGTTCTTTCTTGTCTGAGTTCCCTTTAATAAACCCTCAGTGAAAGCTGAAACCATTCTGGACTCCTTCATTGGTAAACACAGAGCTGTTTTTTTTTTTTTTTATTCTTATCAGTTTTTATTAGCAACAAGGCATCCTCGCCTGTGCCTGCGAGGTGTTTGTGTGACTCAGTGGCCTCCTCTGCCTCTGGGTGTGTAAGCAGAGCTGAACTGAGAAATGTTTTATTGTTCCTCTAATTAATCTTAAAGATGTAGTTTGGGTCTAGATAAAGGCTTTGATCAGTTTTGTCTTCATTTGCATAATTAATGGTTAATTTGGGTTAGAGAAAGCTGGTCCCAGATGAAGATACAAGTGTGTCTGATTGGCTCCCACATTTCTGGGTGTCGGCCATGGATCATTAAACTTTTATTCTAGAACAATAAGGGTGGGTAAAATGGCAAAAGATAATGTCAGAACACTTTGTACAAATTGGTACAAATGTGGACGTTCAGTTCGTTTCTCGTTACCATGCGGTTTATAAATTTACAATCCACTGATTGTTTTTCACAGCCTCTCTATTGTTGGCCTTTTTAATGATGCCTGTTGTTCAGCATTCCAGAAATACATGTATATGCTCAGAAAATTGTAATAGGGAATAATTTAGCAAGATAATAACATTATAGTATAGAATACTCTGGCTTATTAATGCACTTAATTAATTAATTAACTACTAACTTATTTTAAAGTAGTTATTCTGTGAATCTGGGCCGAGCTTTTCTTTTGGAGTCTTAATCCATGATTTCCCAAACCAAAAACGCTCTGTATCATTAATAAGCCAAAGTACAAGGTTAATGTAATAATTCTGCAATAATTTGGGCCTTTTAGAATATTTGTTAATATTATCTACTATTTTTGCCATTATTAAATATATTTATATATCATGTACAGCTCTGTGCTTAGTTAGGTGTCTGATGACGAACATCTGACTAAGGAGGTTTGTCATTTCTCTCTGGTTTATGATTCATTGAAATTGTGCTTCATGTGTCTGGATAATGCCCTCCCTTCCCCAAAATGAAGACCTACATGTCCAGGCAAATGGATTGTGTTGCCTGAAACCCACAATGACTCACTGCATGTCTGTGGATCTCCCTCCTCCCATTAGTTAAACCAGAGATGGGGAAGTCCTGTACTACACTGACATCTAGTGATAGAAGGACTTGTGGCAGTTCTTTTTATTTTTCTCATTTGCCCAAGTTAAATTTTATGACATTTTTATGTTTTAATGTGGTCCACTATGTTCTTGGAATTGCTTTGTTTAACAGAAGCAGTTACAATTCAATGTTATGATAAAAAAAACTAAATAATACACCTTTTTTCTATTATGGATGAGGTGTTTGCTAACTTTTAGGCCTTTAATGCTTTAAACACACGTTTTAATGTATTTTTTTCCTTCCTTTTGAAAGCTGTGTCTGTCTGAGTTAATTACTCTCTTTTTAATTGTGTCCCTGTTTGTTTTCAGTGGAACAAAGTGGTCAGATGGCCGGCATCCTCAGCGCAGTGGGCGTTGCCATAGTCGGTGCGGCCTCCAGTTATTTCGCTTATCAGAAAAAGAAACTCTGCTTCAAGATCCAAGGAGGTGGGTCTTGTCTGTTGACAAATTTATCTACAGTGTGTTTTGCGTCAATCTGTATTCCTGATGTTTTCAAGACGTCTGGTGTTAATCAGCCAGTCGGTTGAAAAAAAAATAAAAATTACACACTAATTCAGAGCAATTTCCATTTTTTGGAAGGGACAGTGTTCCTGGAACAACTTGGGGTTAAGGGTCATGCTCAGAAACCCAGTGTTGGCAGTGGTGGAGATAGAATTTGAACCTGCAACCATTTGATTTATAGGAGAGAATCCCACAAATAGACCAAAACTGACCCATGAAAGTATATGTCTGAATATTTATATATTAAAAGTATATTTGTTTTACTTTAATATTGTGATAGTTAGTTTCCAATCCCTGTCTTCAGTGTTTACGTTGAAGTTTCTGTTTGGAAGTGCCCCTAGTGGTGGGAAGGCCTATTTTCAGCTGCCAGCTGGCAGTCAGTGTCGGATTACAAGGCCCTGAAAGCTGGGGCCTCCACAAGTGGCTCTGTGGCGCAATGGATAGCGCATTGGACTTCTAAGTGACACTTAGTGGAGTGATTCAAAGGTTGTGGGTTCGAGTCCCACCAGAGTCGAGGTTTTTAATTGAATGCAGAAAACAATTTGTAACTGGAAAGATTTCGGGTTAATAGAGGTGACATCTCTCATGGATTGCTGTTGCACTCTTATTAATATATTTTTTTTAATATTGTGTGTATTCATCTGCCATGTAGGAACCGACCCTGAGAGCGGCGTGAACCAGTCTGGCACACGTTCCGAACCCCAAGGTAAATCACATCATAATAGAATTAACTTTATAATGACCTGTTTTTTTTATGCTTTTTGACTGATTAATGATGAATAATTCATTGTTTAATTGAAATATGTGATTATGCTGATCTCTTAAAGTGGAAAAAAGATGAATGGAAGAATTCCTTCAAAGGATTAGTATGTCATTAATTGTCTGGTAGACTTTTAGTACTTTGAGGGGATGATGAATGAGAGAGAGAGAGTGGACTGGATGATGTGAAGATAGTGAACCAGGAAGTGCAGTGGATTAGCAAGATGGAAATAAGGGCAGCGATGAAGAGGATGAAGAATGGAAAGGCTGTTGGTCCGTTGATGACATACCGGTGGAAGCATGGAGGTGTTTGGGAGATGGCAGTTGAGTTTCTGACCAGATTGTTTAACACAATCTTGGAGAGTGAGAGGAGCCTGAGGAGTGGAGATGAAGTGTACTGATACCGATCTTCAAGAATAAGGGTGATGCACAGAGCTGTAGTAACTATAGAGGGATAAAGTTGATCAGCCACACCATGAAGTTCTGTGAAAGAGTCGTGGAAGCGAGATTAAGAAAAGAGGTGATGATCAGTGAACAGCAGTATGGTTTTATGCAGAGAAAGAGCACCACAGATACAATGTTTGCTCTGAGGGTGTTGATGGAGAAGTACAGAGAAGGTCAGAAGGAGCTGCATTGTGCCTTTGTGGACTTGGAGGAGACATATGACAGGGCATCTAGAGAGGTGTTGTGGTTTTGTATGAGGAAGTCTGGGAGTAGAGGTATTTAAATACTTGGGATCAGCAGTTCAGAGTAACAAAGAGTTTAGAAGAGAGGTGTAGAAGAGCGTTCAGGCTGGTTGGAATGGGTGGAGATGAATGGCAGGAGAGAACAGACGGGTAACAGCAAGAATTTGCAAGCAAATCTTTAGTCAGATGCCTACATGCTTTATTTTTGAATGTACTGAAAGTATTTGAAAGGATCCTCTGTTTAGAACATTCAAAGTACTATGAAAAAGCCAAAAGCACATTTATCTGTTTATATTGACAGTAAGTGTGTTAAAACACTTTACTCTTTATAGTAATAACAACAACAACAACACAAAAAAATACATACAATCTAATATAACTAGAGTATTATGTTTTTGGTTTGTAACTGTCAGTACAGCGCCTCCTTGAGGAAAAGTTTATATATGGGTCAAGCAGTTGCCAAGTGTTTTGGGACTAGGTCCCAGAATTGTACGCTGATGGGTTTGAATCCCAGACCAGTAGGTTGCCCTGAGGTACCCTTGAGCAAGGTACTGTTTCTATCACTGCTCCCCGGGCACTTTGAATAGCTGCCCCATGCTGCACGTGTGTGTGTGTGGATGAAAAGCTTAGGCTGCATTTCTTTGTGGTTCTCTGTGTGCTGTGTTTCACAATGACAAATAGTCACTTTCACATACAGTTTGGGGACATTGGCGCTGACAAAGGCAGACAGCAGAGCTGGAGGTGTCAGAGTTAAAGACGCAGAGATTTTCGTTGGGTGTGACGAGGATGGACAGGATTAGAAATGAGGACGTTAGAGGGACAGCTCAGGTTAGATGTTTTAGAGATAAAGTTAGAGAAGCAAGGTGGCGTCGGTTTGGACATGTCCAGAGGAGAAGAGACGAGGATTATATTGGGAGAAGGATGTTGAGGATGGGGTTGAGAGGAAAGACGAAAAGATGAAGACCAAAGAGGAGGTTTATGGACGTGGTGAGAGAGGACAGTCAGGTGGTCGGTTTGAAGGAGGAAGATGCAGAGAATGTGTACCAAAATCATTGTTTAATAAATATTACCACTGACCAAAATATCACTTTCACTTACACAACTAAATGCAGTGATGTTTTTATAATAAGGTACATTTATTTTGTAGAAGTTTGCAGTATATATTTCACTGTGTGGTTCCTTTATAACTCTTTTTTAAAATTATTTTCTGCAGTTTTAAGCAACCTTCTGAAATCCTCCTAACTACATCTGACGAGCATGTACAGACAGCTGTGGCCTGAGAAGAATACGGCTCTGATATGAGTCTGATCATTGTACAACGTTGTTTATTTGATGTGTTATGCAATGTAATTTGATCATTTTTAAAAAGATTTTCCTTTTTTTTGTCTTCCAGTGTGTGTTACCTAGTTTACAAGTTTTTTTTTTTTTACTTGAGCTGCTGTATTCTCAAATCTTCAAAGAGGATACACAATGAAATAGACGTTATAATTAATAAATGCTCTTTATTTGATTTTAGTAGCATAGTTGTTTAACAGGAAGGTCATATATACATTAAGTGAAAGATGAAAATTAAGATGAAAGGCTTAGAATGCAGCTTCATAAGCAAGTGTTTCCTAATGTTGCCTGCTTTATTCAGATGCCTGCATGCCTGATATTTGAATGTAATGACAGTATATGATAGGGAGTACTAGGAAAAAGCCTTAAGCAGCCATTGAACAATTGCACAACACCAACACACACACACACACACACAAAAACATAACATGTAATATAACTAGTGTATTTTGATTTTGATTGGCAACTGTGAGTACAGCGCCTCCTTGAGGAAACGTTTATATATGAGTCAATCTGCATTATTCACAGCAAAACTCATCAGTTATATAAAAGTCTAAGGACTAGACCACTAGTGGATATCATTTTGCTAACCCTAACCCATCAAAACAAAAATTAACACTGGAATAAATGACAAAACAAGACAAAACAAAAACAAGAACACAGTGAAAAGGGTTAAAAGTAGCTGATATTTTGTGAGCTGAATTAGAGGAACACAGGTTTGGTTCCAGATTTCTCTCCCGTGCCTCCCAATAAACCAAACCAGGTATCTGAAGGGGGTCTTCAATACTGGGCTTCCATGTGGAGGAGATCTGCAGATGGCTAAAAACACTGACAGACATAAAGTCCCTATTTACATTATGAATTTTATTCGTATTTTTCTAATATTTGTGTTTTTTAACACGTACTGTCCAGCTTAAAGGCTTTTAAATTGTATTTTCTTCCATGCTTAAGACTTTTGCACAGTACTACATACATATACATACAAGGCAACATGTTGTGCCTTTCATTACCTTTGATATATTACCATTGGGTTCATGCTGTTTAGTATTTAATGTTTAGATGCCCTTGTAAAGTGTGGAATGCTGTTGTATGGGATAATATTGTCTGTAGTTATTTGACATTCCTTGTGTTACATGGAATACATGGAATAGCTTTCTTTTTCTCAGATGACAATATAATGTTACCAGCTGATGTGAGACTTCATACTAATAGACATGAAACTATGTTGTAACTATGCACATTCATTTCTGCCTCGTTTGCCTTTACCTTTCCTACTCTTTTTTGTAAATAATGACTTTTGAAAGTTTTGTTTTTTACAGATGCACTGTAGGTGTCTATCAGTATATCACTAACTGTTGTGTAAATGACAACTAAGCGATGATCAGGTGTATCAGCTACACTAATATAAGCCTTTTTAATGAATTTGCATTCTGCTTTTTACTTCGCAAAAGCAGTTGCTGACTTTTTCTGTAAATGATGAAGAAGGCTTCACACTTTCTGATCTGAAAGTAAAAACTGTACATATTTAAGTGAGGGTACATTCTCCCTTTGGAATCAAGCTTTTTGTTTTGCTTGAAATGTCCAGTCAGTAGGCGAAGTAGTAAAGATACTGCACTAACAGTTGTTTGCGGTTTGCGATGTTTTTATGCCAACAGTGCTTTTCTTTGTGATACATTATTATGATTGAAGCTAAGAATTAAATCAAATAAAACATTCTGGCGCTCTTAAATATACTGAAAACTAGACTTCTTATTTGTGCTATACAAAATTTAGTCATGGTGCCTCACAGCAAGAAGGTTCTGGGTTTGATTCTAAGCGGAGGTAGATAGAGTTTGTGTTTGTTCTCCCTGCTTCACATGGGTGCCGGTGGTCTAGTGGTAGAGTACTTGCCTATGGATCTATGGCTCAAGCTGGCCCAGGTTCAAATCCCACCTTTTAGCACTACCACCACTGGGCAAGACCCTTAACCCTGAGTTGCTTTGGAAAGTTTTGTTTTTTACAGATGCACTGTAGGTGTCTATCAGTATATCACTAACTGTTGTGTAAATGACAACTAAGCGATGATCAGGTGTATCAGCTACACTAATATAAGCCCTTTTAATGAATTTGCTTTCTGCTTTTTACTTCGCAAAAGCAGTTGCTGACTTTTTCTGTAAATGATGAAGAAGGCTTCACACTTTCTGACTGTCCATGCAGTTAGGAACAATAAGTGGAAGTTGCTCTGGATAAGAGCGTCTGCTAAATGCTGCAAATGTAAATTAGTCTCTGTGGCTTTTCTCCTAGTGCTAAGCAAATACATGCAAACCCTAAAGTGTGGTTGTGTGGGAGTTTGTTTGTGTGCCTACCCATCTATGGACTGGTGACCAGGCCAGGGTGTTTCTCCACAATATGCCCAGTGTTTGCTGGGATAAGCCCCAGCACCACCATGACCCTGGGTAGAACAAGCAGCTCAAAAATGTATGAATGGACCACTCAAGTTGTTGCAGCAGAATATGTCTTGAAAGGAGGGCTCACGTCAGTGAAAACCAAACTGCTATGGCTATGAAAGAGCTTGGTGCAGTACAGACCACTTCAGATTGGGCCATTCACCCCTTAGTAAATGCAAATGAAGTAGCAAAGTAGCAAAGTTTTTGTATTCAAATGAACCTTTTACACACCCAGGCAATGGCAGTTTAGATGTGTGGGCAGTTTAGTGTTTA
Organism: Hepsetus odoe; assembly: GCA_017165825.1. Taxonomy (NCBI): domain Eukaryota; kingdom Metazoa; phylum Chordata; class Actinopteri; order Characiformes; family Hepsetidae; genus Hepsetus; species Hepsetus odoe. Next base: position 16,027,793 of record CM029386.1, read on the forward strand.
ATGAAAAAAATGCTTTTGTAAAAATGAATGAAGACACATAGAATAATGGCAAAAGTGTGCACCTCAGGGGGAAAACCCAGTCAAAAAAATTAGAAAAAAGATTTAAACCCTGCAAAACCTGCAGATTTATTTAAAAAAAACTTGCACAATCAAACTAATGACAACTGTGGAAACTGGAAATGGAGTTGAATGACCTCCAGTGTCTCATGACCGTTATACCCAGACACACATTTGTTTATTTTTTCTCCTTTCGAAAAATTCTCTGATGTGACCACATTTGGAGATAGCACTATGGCCAGCTAACTTTCTCTTGGCTTTGCCTGCAGTAGACGATAAGCAGATAAGCAGAGCTGTCTTGGAGCGTTTTAGCAAAGCCAACTGGAATCTTGGACCAGCCAGAGAGAGTTACACTGTTGGACCTTGATTTTTTTTGGCCTTTGATTTTTTTGGAATTACCAGGTACTGCAGGAAAAGGCCAGACGGAGAATGCCAGGTAAATAATGATTTGCTGCATAATTCATGCTGAAGTGCATTTTTTTAATGCTTAAAAAGGCTCATCTAAATAAACCAATAAACTTCATGCTGTAGGCTTTACTTGTAGGATCTGCAGTAACACAGGTTTAGAGGCTTTCAGAAAATCTACTGTTACTACTACAAAGTACATGCATTGTAGATTATAACAGGAGAAAAGTACAACATTTGATCAATCAATTGTTACATATATTATAACTGTGGCAATGATTTCTAATTTTATTACTACAGATGTATTGATTTGCAAATAAATGAGTTCTTGTAATAATTTTATACACCAGCTTGCACCAACACTGACATAAAAATCTTAAAAATGCTTAACAAAAAAATATAATTACAAAAGAAATGCTTTAAGAGCCTGCTAATAGTAGAATGTTAGACAGAAACGTAACATTATATCGATGAGTCTAAAATCACACTCATAAATCTCTCTGTAGGGAACCAGAAGTTGTTCTTTATGGCAATGGTCAAAAAAACCCTTGGTGATATGATATTTGTAATCAAGTGAATGAAATGAAAAGCACATGATTAATACTGATTAAGTAAATATGCTTAATATGTAACTAATACTTTAAAGCCCATTAAAGATTAGCCACAGCAATTGATAGTCAATTACAGAAAGTGCTCCAACCCCACAGCAAGCCAGCATAACCCAATGGCACACTGTTTAAATATAACATCTAACACAAATGAAGGTCTATTTTTCAAATTAGAATTTCTTCCTCATCCCAGTCTATCCCTTCAGTCAGCCTCTGTCCAATGATCAGCATCATTTCAATCATCTAATGGCCATCTGTTCCTTCGGTCTGGCAGAAAGGAGAAGGTCATGAAGACAATCCAACATGGAAGGCCTCTGATCACTCACGGCTAAATGAAAGGACTGCTCATATTAGTAGGTTAGGTAGCTTAGTGTTTAGGGACTAGATCCCTGAATCGGAAGGTCATGGGTTCAAATCCCAGACCAGTAGGTTACCCCGGAGTACCCTTGTACAATGTACTGCCCCCTGCTGCACGTGTGGGTTAAATGCAGAGGCTGCATTTCGTTGTGCATCACTGTATGTTGTGCTGTGCGATCACAATGACAAGTTGTCACCTTCACTTCCTAACTTGTAGTCTTTTGATAAAGAAGCGCTTGTGTCACAGCTTCACTGTGACTGGATGTTCTTGCTGATTAATAATCCTTACAAATTGTTCAAAACCATATTTTAAGGAAAATTAAGTGTGATATATATAAAGTACCAGAAAAAAGATTATTTCACTCAGAAATGGGAAAATTTTTGCTTAATGGCTGTATAAAAAAAACCCCAAAAAAAGGTCTTTAAACATGTTCTCTCTCTCTCTTTAGGCAGGTGTGGAAAAAATGCTGTAAACACAGAATGCTTTCAGGAATATAAATAATGATTGTTTATTTTTATCAATTTACAAAATGCAAAGTGAGCGAACAAAAGAAAAATCTAAATCAGATCAATATTTGGTGTTACTACCTTTTACCTTCAAACCAGCATCAATTCTTCTAGGTACACTTGCACAAAGTCAGGGATTCTGTAGGATTATAGTCGGTGTCTGATCAACCAATTTTACCAAACAGGTACTGATGATCATCAATGTCACACGGAGGCTGAAACAGTCATGTTTGGAACAACCTACCAGCCGAGTTCCTTCAAAAACTGTGTGCGAGTGTACCTAGAAGAACTGATGCTGTTTTGAAGGCAAAGGGTGGTCACACCAAACATGGATTTGATTTAGATTCTCTTTTGTTCATTCACTGCATTTTGTTGATTGATGAAAATAAATGATGAACACTTCCATTTCTGAAAGTGTTCTTTGTTTATAGCATTTTTTCACACCTGCCTAAAACTTTTGCACAGTACTGTAGATATAAGGCTAGGAAATATTCTTAATTGGTCACATATATGTTGAGTTAATAAAGCATGAACTACCTTCATCATTTCATGTGTTAAGCTTTAAAAATCTATGGTAACGTTGCCCTTTGTGAAAACCCCACAGCATGCTATCATAACCTTATTCCCTACATTAATGATTGCATCACTCTCAAGTTAAGTGCTTCTATTATTTGTCTAATCAGCATCCGGTATTTGGTACAGCAACTATTCTATGTTGTTCTTTTTTTTTCTCTGAGACATTCGCCAGGCCTTTGTTACTCTTGCCACTACCGATGCCTACTGTCAGGGTAGTCTAGTGGTGGGCAAGAGTTTACGAAGGCATGGAACGACAAGAAAACTGGTGGTGTTGATCTCTCCGAATATTAGCAGGGAAGCACGGTAAGTGGGGTGTTCCTTTTTATTCTATAACTAATTTTTACACAACCATTTCTCTCCCATTGTCTCTCATTATCCCTTAGATAGTTTTGTGCCTTTTTTTAAAAGCAACCAAGACCAAAATAATCCTTCACCTTTAGCGTGAACAGGGTGGGCTGAACTGCTTTAGGCCAAACTGACAGATATGTGTAAATTTAGTTGTTTTTATTTGACATCACAAAACCATTGAATCCAAAAGGGGCTGTTTATGCAGCATAATGCACCATGTGTGAAGTGTTGTAGCTGTGAATTACTTTTTAAAATCGTTTCCATTTTACCCTGGATAATTAAAAAACTAAAAATTAAAATAAAATAAATATATATATATATGCATACAGTACTGTGCAAAGGTTTTAGGCAGGTGTGGAAAAAATGCTGTAAACAAAGAATGCTTTCAGAAATGGAAGTGTTAATCATTTATCTTCATCAATCAACAAAATGCAGTGAATGAACAAAAGAGAATCTAAATCAAATCAATATTTGGTGGGACCACCCTTTGCCTTCAAAACAGCATCAGTTCTTCTAGGTACACTTGCACACAGTTACTCGGCTGGTAGGTTGTTCCAAACATCTTGGACAACTGAGCACAGATCTTCTGTGGATGTCGGCTTCCTCACATCCTTATGTCTCTTCATGTGATCCAGACACACTGGATGAGGTTGAGATCAGGGCTCTGTGGGGCCAGAAGAACTGATGCTGGTTTGAAGGCGAAAGGTAGTAACACCAAATATTGATTAGATTTAGATTTTTCTTTTGTTCGCTCACTTTGCATTTTGTAAACTGCTAGAAATAAACAATCATTATTTATATTTCTGAAAGCATTATTCGTTTACAGCATTTTTTCCACACCTGCCTAAATCTTTTGCACAGTACTGTATTAATAAATAGATTTCCAATTATACTGGTGTTAATTTTTTTATGCTAATACTTATTTTTTTGTTTTATATTTATTGGACCAAAATTTCAGCTTTCACACTCAGACACTTTCAGACTGAACACTTACAATATTTTTGCTTTTCATTATTTTTATTGTTCATTGAAAAAATAAAACTAATCGATAAAATATCCTTTAAAAAGCACAGATGATGATGGGATAGTCTATTAATCATGCACAACTGTACACTTGTGTGTCCTCAGTGTGTGTTTTGAAGACGTGTTTGATGAGATCATAGTGGTGGACGTGTTGGACAGCAGGGACAGTGCCCACCTCTCCTGTCTAAGACGTCCAGACCTGGGTGTCACTTTCACCAAGCTCCACTGCTGGACGCTGACACACTACACCAAGTGTGTGTTTCTGGATGCTGATACACTTGTGAGTCATCACTACAAACTACAAAGAGTTGCCGTTATCAAAAACACCAACCCTGTAGATGCACATTGCAGGTTTACAGTTACTGAATGCAGCCCATCTGCACAGTTCGATGTCAGAGGTGGCCTAGTGTTTGGAAGGTCATGGGTTCGAGTCTTAGATCAGTAGGTTGCCCTGAGGTACCCTTGAGCAAGGCAAGGTACTGTCACATCACTGCTTCCTAGGCACTTTAAATAGCTGTCCCCTGCTGCAAGTTGTGTATGGGTGATACACAAGCAGAGGCTGCATTTAATTGTTCACTGTCTGCTTTGCTGAGTTTCACAACAATAAATAGTCACTTTCACTTTCAAATTCTGTACCCCATATTTCCAAGAAAAGTGACCACCTCATGACCACCACTTGACAGGTATTATGTGTCTGGTTGGCTACATTAGCACAACATTTACACCACCATGGTAGCAGGATGGCCGTGTGTATTAGTATTAGTGTAATGGGCTCACATATTGATTTTACACACTCTCTACAATTCATCAAATATCCCTCATCAGCGGTCAGTTTCTGACCACAGTAGCCGTGCTGATTGAACATATTTGCTTGCAGCACCACAACACACTCCCATGCCACAGCCATTTCAGCTTTGCTGTATTTGTCAACAGCACCCAGTGAGCTACAGCCCTGTGATGGTCTTTCTAAACTGGACAGTACAGAAAAAGAGATGATACAGTCAGCTATCAACCTACCTTCTTTTGAGAGCTGTTTCTGATAAAATGGTTTCTAATAAAGGTTTCTTTCCTGGCAAAGTAAACAGTGAAACCTCTTTATGTTAGACTCTGCTGGCTTTCAGAGGCCAAGGACGACCAAACAGACTTCAAAAAGCTGCACGTTTTCAAAAAAGATTTTTCACAAAGAGGCAGCGCAGTGCAGTGGTCCACACCAGGCTTGTTAAATCATACACATAGTTGTAACTATTCTTATGTATAAAGGGTGATTAATGTTATACTTATTACATCTCCTTACAGCACTTTCATGAAAACCTTTATTACCAGTAATCATAACAACCACCACTTCTACGTGCTGTATGTGCAGTTACATGCTTTTATAACATTTGTCCACCCCAGTGCAACTGATGTGCTGATTTTCAACAGAGAAGACACTCCTGCACTATTACTGTGCTGAATTTCACTTGTCAGCAAATAAATAAAACACATGCAAAAATGATGTCACATTTTATGTTTTATTTTGATTTAGGGTTTTATTTTTTACAGAAATATGGCAGTTCCAGCAAGTGATTACCAATTATGCATTACAATTTCCAAAACAAGCAGGTCATTTGCTGCAGAAGTGTGTTCATAAAGGATTTTCACCAAGTCAGCAAAACACACCACTGACTGTGTCCAAACCTTTCCATCACTTATGTGTGTGCACTACTGTACTACAGAAATTACACTTCTTCTGAGAGAGAGAGAGAGAGAGAGAGAGAGAGAGAGAGAGAGAGCGAGACTAACTATCCCATGACTGCCAAAAACATACCCCTCCTACCGCCCTGTTGCCACCTTTCTCAAATTAGTCTGCGAGGTGTTATGTCTGGTACTATGTTTGTTCAGAAATTCTTTGCTTTTGATCTCCATGTTTGGTGCCTGAATGAGGGGAACTATGCATAAAAAGTATGGGAATTGCTACATGGTGAACTTTATTTAATGAACTTTATTAAAACTTTATTTTTTACAATTATAACAATTATAAATCTAATTGACTCTGCCCCAAACATTAGGATGTGCACAAAATACATACAAGTTTCCTTCCACATGATCTTTCTGTGTTAAATCAGGTGATGTGTAACGTGGATGAGCTTTTTGACCGAGGGGAGTTGTCTGCGGCTCCAGATCCGGGCTGGCCAGACTGCTTTAATTCTGGAGTCTTTGTCTTCAGACCCGGTCTGGACACCTACTTACGGCTGCTGGAGCACGCTGACCTGCACGGCAGCTTTGATGGTGAGATGAAGGTTGTGACAGTTTAACATTATTTTATTCAGTATTCAATGTGTTTGAACCAATCAACAGTCAACATTAATTTCTGCACAGCCATGAGTTTTGTTCTTGCTATTGCTCCGTTCATCCTGTGCTTTTGACGCAATGTAAAGGGCGGCTGGTCTCTTCCAGTTCTGAAAAAAAAGTAAATTATTTTAAAAGTAAATAATTGAATAAATAATTCAGTAAATCAATATGTATTCCAACCATTGTTCAGACTGGCTGCCTTGTATTTTGCATAATTCAAAAAGTTGTCCAGAATGAACCATTTTTATAACTTCACCATGACTGGAGTTTGCACATGGAGGTAATTTAGTATGGATCATTTTTGCACCTTAAGTCTGTATATACGTTGAATGGACCAAACTGTACATTTTGGGATAATGAGGTCTCATCAGAAATGGGAGGGAATTGCTGTTTTTCTTGCACGGTGACGTAGTGGGTAGTGCTGATGCCTCACAGCAAGACGGTCCTGGGTTCGATTACCAGGCAGGACAGTCCGGGTCCTTTACGTGTGGAGTTTGCTTGTTCCCAGTGTCTGTGTGAATGACTTCCAGGAGCTCCAGTTTCCTTCCACCTTCCAAAGACATGCACGTCAGGTGGATTGGAGATGCTAAATTGGCAATAGGTGTGAGTGTGTGTATGTGTTTCCTCGCTTTTTGCTTTTTGAGAGCTGGGATAGCCCCATCCCGAGACCCTAATTAGGACAAGCGGTTATGAAAATGAGTGAGAGAAAGTGCTGCATTTCTTTTATATGAACCCTTTAATGTTACATTTTTTCCATTTGATCTTAAACATTCTTTAGGAGGTGACCAAGGCCTCCTAAACTCTTTCTTCAGTGACTGGGCAACAAAAGACATCAATAAACATCTACCGTTCATCTATAACCTCAGTGTCAATGCACTCTACACGTACTTACCTGCTTTTCACAGGTACGTTTATACCAACCAGACCTGCTATGTCAAAGGTAAAACAAAGCGCATGAACAATATTAAAGGAGGTATTGTTTAAATTGCAGCACAGTGCTTGGTGTCATGCAGGTTTGGACAACAGGCCAAAATTATTCACTTCCTTGGTGAAAACAAGCCCTGGCATTTCCCGTTCCACCAGCAATCATCAAGTGCGGTTCCTCCATGGGATTCCAGCAGGAATTTGGAGGGATATGTAAATCTGTGGTGGGAGGAGTATTACAGTCAGCCAGAACTGCATGTAAAAGACCCTTATTACCTTTTCCATTTTGCATTGATCAGCCATTCATACTCATTCAACTCACTCATACTCATTCATACTCAGTGTGCAGATGCATGTTCTCTGTAGAGCCACAGAAAATGTTCAAAATAAAACACAAAAAAACTTCACGAGATAACTTCCCGTGAAGATCCATCCCACTGATTCCTTTAAAGGGATAGTTTAATAAGATTTCTAATCAGTTGTTTTCCATTGCAAATGCAGTCAGTGTTTTTATAATCATTTTTAAAGTAAATAAACTGACACTTTAGTTTAGAACTGTAGCTTTCAGTTTAATATTGCTTCCCTTAGGAAGTCCTGGCTGATCAGATATCTGGGGGAAGGTGGATAATTTTGTAAATAAGACTTTTTGCAGATATATAGCTTCAACTTATAAAGCATTTCAATTAAAAGGTTTTGTTAAGACACAATAATATTTATGATTCCTTGGAAGAGGGTTCTGCTTCTACAAAAAAACTACTACTGCTCTGGTGTGAGGATTATGCAACATAATCTAAAGTATGTATTTATTTATTTTTTTGTATTAAATTTTCCAGAACCTTTGTTGTAAGTGAAAGTGAAAGTGACAACCCTCGTCATTGCGAGGTCACAGCACAGCACACGTGAACACATGAAACGAACACCTCTGCATTTAACCCATGCACACAAACACCGTGCAGCAGTGAGCAGCTATTGAAAGCGCCTGGGGAGCAGTGACAGGGACGGTACCTTGCTCAAGGGTACCTCAGCGCAACCTACTGGTAAGGAGTTTGAACCCACAATCTTCTGATCTGGGGCAACTCCCTTACCACTAGACCACCACTGCTGTAAATGAGATAAAAAGCTCCACATAACATAAAGGTTCTGTGCTGATTAAAGGATTGTCCTAGAACAGCACCCAGGAACATTCAGGAACTTTTGTGTTTTGGAGTTTTTCACGCATACTAGACAAGGTTAGAATCCACCTCCCACCAAAAATCCCCAGATAAGAGGATGGGATGTGTGCTTACCTCCTCTTGCCTTTTTTCACTGTAGAGGCAGCAGCCCCTGGCAGCACTACAGAAGCCTCCTCAGCCTCAAAGCCAAGAGACAGACTCAGAGGCCGAGAGCACAGAAAGTGAGACGCTCAGCCAGGCACTCGGAAGTTTGACTTTGAACAAGATCAGCTCAAGTTCATGTCATCAGCCGGAGGAGTTGATGGTGAGTGAACTGTCTGACCTGATTTACTCTTTGCAATTTCTCACTTCTGCTATCAGATTTACACCCGTTTCCTCTTCCCCCAAGTACAAATGATAAGCCAGACCTTTCTGGGGTTTGTTTATTTCTTTTGTTTTGCACTACCGCTATGTGGCTAACCTAAATCATCACACACTGGCTTCCAACCCCATCCACTTACTGAGTGATCTCCAACAGACATGCTTATGGGGCTTCTGACACTGTATACTGCAATAAACAAGTACAACCACAATTCAATTCGGCTTAGAAAGAGGGGCACAGCCTTTTGGGTTAGAATTTACCAAAAATATCAAAATGATTCACTTTAACTAACATACTGCTATAAATACATTGGGCAAAGATGAAATTTGGGAGATTAACCCATCATTAGTGCCCTGCAGACCAAGTTTTAATTCTGCTCCTGTGAGGTAGATTGATATAAAAATGTGGATCATTGGGACTGTCAGGAAAAAAATGACATTTTATGTTTTATCAAGGTACAAATAGTTAAAATGTACCCTCAAAGTGACATCATCATTTTCCATGATTTTCCAGTTTCGGTGGTTTAAGATTTTGGTAAATTGGTTCTAATCCAATTTATGTACAGTACTATGTGATGGATTCATACTGGTGTAAATCCATGCTGACCACAAAGAAGAACAGCAAAGATATGTGTTCCTTTCCACCTTGTGTGAGGTTGGGCCACATTGTCAATAAACATCTGATGCCATCATATGCATTTGGTTGGGGGGTGATTTTTTGCTCAGTTCACACTGCTGTTAAAGCAAATGACCACAGTTGGAGTTGTGCAACTTTAAGAGCAGTGATTGCCAACATTGCTCCTGGAGGCCTCCCTGCTCTGTGGATTCTCCAAACTCCCAACATACCCGATTATACTAATCAGCTCATTACCAAGCCTTGCTTGGCTGTAAGTGGATGCATTGGCAGAGAAAACTCTAAAATGTGCAAAGAGAGGTGAAGTTGGGAGCTACTGCTCTGAAGTGCACAGTAAATGTAAAAGGCGTGTGTAAAATCTTGCAAAACTAGTTGTTACTCACTCACAGCCTCTCATTATCTTCTGTCTCTAATGAATCAGAGTAAGTGGACTCCACATTTTCAACAGATCAGCAATAAGCCCTGCAGGCTTCCGGTATAACGCACCAGTATGGAATTTAGACACACCTAGTGAAAAATGCACAGAGAGCTCACTGGAAAACATACGAAACATGTCCATTCAGATGGTACACCCACAACAGTCCTCAAAAACTTTAAAAATACACAGTCCAGCCAATGAATTATAAAGACTGAAGCCAGGGTTAGTATTAATTAGCGAATGAATTAGTCAATACACATAACATGGCTAATATAATTAGTTATAATAGTCCCATCAACTTGCTTTTGTCTTATCAACATGTAAGTTTGTACATTTTTCCAGGCATTCTTAACCTCCTTTTTAAAAATTTAAAACCAAATTGAATAAAATCCCTACCAGTCTATTCTAATACAGCCCTGAGGTTTGCTGGTGTTAATGATGATCTGTTCTTGTCTGATTTGCTCTAATCCCCTGCAGAGCTCTGACCTGAGTGATGCTGAGGAGCTGGAATGCTCAGAGCTTCAGGATCTACTCTTTGGTCTGGAAGAAGACATGGGAGCAGATGCAGCTGAAAGAACTACCGTATCAGATTTAGACACTGTATGTCTGTAGGCTGGTATTAAACTGTCATCTGTGCTCCACAGTAAAAATATCTGTTGCTTCTAAATTCAGCCTTAAAGAGTGTGCAGGCTTCAGCCTGGCAGAACAGGAGATGAGGTCAGAATGGTAAAGTCTTAGCAAATTACTTACTTTTCCACTGAAACTGGAGCCCTTTTCCAGTCTCATGTGGGGCTTTCCAAAAACAGTCCAAACACTCCCATCTGCCTGTAGAGAACAGCTACTGCATGGCCTTCTCAGAAGAAGAATCTGTAGAGTCTGTTTGTGGTACATAAAGTCAAAACATCAAAACTAAATGAAAGTGAATAAAAGTTTCGATCACGATGAGCTCAAATAACACAGATAACCAATTTGACCATTTGCTCAGTCTATACCGTCCCCTCCACACATATTAGGATAGTCAGGCTAATCCATTGGTTTCCATTATGTGCTGTCTAGTCATTTGGGTTTGAGACATATATATAAGATGGGAAATCAGACAGTCAGCTTTTATTTCTGGCCATTTACACCCAGGTATGTTCAATCAGATAGAAAATAACACACGGTGTATCTGTCCAAACAGTTTTTTCAAGTGAATTTCGGAGCAGGGAACAGGGAGCAATCCAACTGTGGATGAGGAGCTGGATTTAGATTCAATACAGAGCTGTGTTCCACTATCAGTTTAGACACTGTTCCTCTTTCGTCTGTTTGCCAGGCTGGTGAGATGAGCGAGGAGGAGCACCGGAGGCATTGGGAAGAGGGCCGGGCCGATTATCTTGGCAAAGATTCCTTTGAAAACATCCAGAAAAGACTTGATCAGTTCCTCAGCTAGGCAAAATGTTTGATCTGTGAACATGTAACACATTTAAAGCATGTCCATTGGCCCAAGTGTAGGAAAATCAACAAACCAGGTAAAGATCTGACCTGAAATGGCATGTTTGGCTAACTTTTCCAATGCGAAGTACAACAAGAAAACATACATGAATATGAACATATTGCGCAAGTTTTAATCTACAATTGCTATTTTTTCGTTTAATACAAATATTGGAAAAAAGAATATAGAAAAATGAGTTTTATGCAACATATTACTTTTGAACAGGTCACACGTTTATGTTTTTCCAAATTAGCAGTAATCCTAGCAAGTAAACAGTAATTGTACAATAAAATATCTGCTTTAGAGAACTCATTTCTAAACAGATTAATGGACGCTGAGTTTAACATTGAGGAGAAAATGGAAATTTGTTTGTTTTGGAAGCTTTAGATTTTCTATTTTGTTTATATTGTATAAGTTATTTAATATTTTGTCAAAACAATACATTCAGAGAAAAAATGGAAATGAAAATGAAAAATGAAATGCTGGAAAAAATAAAACAATAACTTTTATATAGAACGTTTGCAACTTTTGCCATGTTAATGTTTATGTTTTAAATGTAACTACAAGCAAATTAACAATAACTGCACAGTAAAGTGTGTGCAGATGTAAATGTTATCTGTACTGGACATGGGCTTATTTCTCAGAAATCCAACAAAACAACTTTTGGTCTTAAAAAATTTGTATAGGGATGTATAATTTCTATTCAGAGCTTAATAAAAACATCTGAAAGTCTTACGAATGAATATAATATGACAAGACTAAATGTAATCCATGTGGTATTTATTGTGTGATTGCAACTGAGAACACGTTTTTATTGGGCTCTAATTGAAATGTTTATTTATTTATTTGTAATGTAAGCGTGGGCAGAAACAGGACCTTTGTCTGCCTGTAGGAGGTGCTCTTCAAACAATGTTCACATATTTAGGACTAAAGATCAGTTTATTCACTAGACCTGAGTGAAAACAGAGTGAGGTTAATTATTCTGGGAAGTGCCCATAATACACATCTTATCAACAACAAAGTGCTGATTAGGTAATTAAGTAGTTAATTTTCCCAGCATGCCTGTTGGAGAACGTGAAAGTGACTATTCTTGTCATTGCGAGGTCACAGCACAGCAAAACTGGGGCTCTGCATTTAACCCATGCAAACATCGTGCAGCTATGAAAGCACCCAGGGAGCAGTGACAGAGACGGTATCTTGCTCAAGGGTACCTCAGGGCAACCTACCGGTAAGGGGTCTGAACCCACAATCTTCCGAGCCTGTGGCGAACTCCCGAACCACTAGGCCACTGATGAAGATGCTCCTTAAGAGAACAAAAATACATATTTTTTGAAAAAAAAAAGAAAAGAAAGGATATATATAATCATTTACCAAACACAGTCCCCTGGAGCAACCTGGGGTTAAGAGTTTTGCTTAGGAACCCAATGGTAGTGCTGGAGCTGGGATTTAAAGTGAAAAAGAAAGTGACAACCTGTCGTTGTGAAACGCAGCACAGCACAGCACAATGAAATGACACCTCTGTGTTTCACCCACACACACACGTGCAGCAGGGGGCAGCTATTGAAAGCAGTAGGATGCTCGCATATGGACAAAAAGGTTGCAGGTTCATATGCCACCTCCAGCACTACCACCATTGGGTTCCTGAGCAAAACCCTCAACCCCAGGTCACTTCAGGGGGACTGCTCCTGTAAACAGGACATGGAAGGTCTGAATTAGAGTCACGGCTAAATGCTGCAAATGTAAACCTGGATTATGCGGGGCCACTAACTTTCAGCATTTTAATTTAGACCCAGAATGCATCAAAATAAGAGTAACAGGGCCTGATAAATTTTCTTAGCTATACTGATAGATGCTGGGTGCGTGCCACTACCAAGCTGTTTTGGAAATATTCTTTGAATTCTACTTGAGTCGTTATTTCACTGAAGTAAAACTGTTAGTGAGGTCTGGGTTTATGGGGCTCTACACACTAAACAAAACTGCGGGCTGTATTTACTGCTTGCAGCAAGGTTGTTGGGGGTTATGGCTCTCATAACCACATCCTAATTCTCTAAACTTTATATTCACTTCAGCCAGTAGGGAAAGCCATCGGAAATCTCTAAACAACAAACAACCTGCGAGCCAAGTAGACTTTTACATCTGACGTGGCCTGCAAACATCCTGCCTCTCTCCCCTCTTTCCTCGCTGAGTCATATTTAAATGCTCCTGATCATTCCCATTCCAAATCTGATTGTCTGAGTCATGCTGAGATATGCTTCTCACAAATATGACAACGAAAACTCTTGATCTCTTCATTTATTCATCTTTTACTTCCAAAGAAAAACTCTTTCTTGTATTTTATTTTTCTTTTGGGGAACAGGTCTCCAGGCTTCCCGAAGGACAAAGCTTTAGGTTCTCAATTTTAGTCTGGTCTCTGTCCCTGTCCAGTTTCAGTGGATTGTTTTTTTTTTGTTATTAAGCCACACAGTGTGCTTGAATCATTTATGCAGAACAAAGCCATCTAACGGAAGCAGTGAAGAAGCAGGAGCTGATGGTTACACATGATCAGGCCGGTGATTAGTCTATAGTGATTTATTTACTCTTCTCAGTACACTAAAGGAAAGATTCTTGAGAGGCATAATAAAGTATTTTTGCACCATAAAGGTGAATTGTTTGTAGCTATTTTTATAAAAACATTGATTTGTGATTTAATCCCTGTAATATATAATCTCACATGATTTATTGATCTAAACTAATATTTTGGAATGGAACAATTAGCTAATGGTGCTACAAGTATGTAAAGCTCTATTCATTCCATCTGGTCCCAATGCTATATTGCAAAAACATTTTTTTTAAGCTTTGAACTTTACATTATATTCACCAATATCCAGATTATACATTTACAGCATTTAGCAGGTGTAATTAGGTGACTTCCACGTCCTAATTACAGGGACAGTCCCCCTGGAGCAACTCAGGGTTAAGGGTCTTGCTCAGGGACCCCGTGGTGGTAGTGCTAGAGGTGGGATTCGAACCAGGGACCTGTGGATCCATAGGTCTGTAGGCAAGTACCCTACCACTAGACCACCGCCACCCTTATTATAGCTGTTTTTCCAGAGTGACTTCCATTTCCTAATTACTGGGACAGTTTCTCAGGAGCAGCTTGGTATTATGAGTCTTTCTCAGAACCCCCAATATCAGTAGCTGGATGTGAAACTGTGACTTCTTGTTCAATAGATGAAAAGCTACCACTAGACCATCATCAGCCCTCCATAAAGTTAGTCTTGGCCAGATAAGTAAGATTAGTTTTTAGTTGGACTCTTCTCTCTCTAAAAAACGTCCTGCATGAAACCTCTTCATTTATCACTGTATGCAAATAACAAAGGAGAAAAGAAAAATGAAAGGTATGAAGCTTATTCATTCATATCATTCATTCTTGATAAGGTAACATTGCATAGCTTAAATGCAACAGCTGAAATGAAAAGCAGATAAATTACTAATGCAGAGACAGGCCGGGTGCAGTGGTGTGTGTAAATTATCCAAGCTATCCGGAGGCTCAGGGTGACTGACGGTTTGAGCTCTGGTGTTCGGGCTGGTAGTGGACTGTGCCAGTTTGGTTAGTTCGGTATTGATGTGGGGGCAGTGGTGGCCTAGCGGTTGTGTACTTCACTCCATGATCAAAGGATCATGGGTTTGAGTTCTGGACCAGCAGTACCCTTAAAGACCCTTAAGCATAGTACTGTCCCAAACACTGCTCCCTGGGTGCTGAATATGGCTGCTCACTACTCCACTGTGTTTGGGTCAAACACAAAGAAGGCTTATATTATGGTTCACTGTGGTGTGTTCACAATGGGAAAAGGTTACAGCTATACTATATACAAAATGGCAGGTGCCCAAAGGTCAGATTGGGAACAATTCTGCAATGTCCTCTGTAATGTTTTGCCCCTGCCTTGTCTTTGTGTTTACCAGTGTCCCTGCCTTTCCCCTTTCTTAGCCCTGCTATTGTGTTATCATGATCACCTTTCACCTGCTGATTTGTCATTATGTTTTTCAAGTCATTATATATTCCTCTGAGTTTGGTTCAGCGCTTATTGGTTCTCTGTGGTATTTTCTGGGAATCTTCTTATTCTTCACTGTGTTTGTATTTAATATTAGCTTAGCGTTTGGTTCCTTATCATTAAAACTGGATTTGCATACGTCCAACATCATCTCTCAATGTCAGGTCAGACTCGATTGTTTAAGGTTTTAGTATCACCTTCTGGTCATTCTTAGGAACAGTAGAATGCTCTACTGAGAGTATTTTGTGAGGCATCCTCCTCCTCTTTAATGGAGGAGCTCAGTCATGTGGTTTGTGAGATCACTTCCTCAAGGTATTTTTGAATCACTGGCACATCCAGAAAGCAAAGTCTGGAGGTGTCGCTTGAGTTCTTTATCATCTGCCTGTCTTAAGGCTTGGAGAAGCTTTGCTTGTAAGTTCATAGTTCTGTATTACTCACTTGTGTGTATTTGCAAGTTTGATTGTCTTTGTGATTCTTTGTAACATAAGGAGCTCAACATATTGTTCAAGTTGAGGTGTTGGCAAAGTTGTATATCCTCTCATTAGGGAATATATTCTCCTGTTAGGGGTCACCACAGCAGATCATTGTCTCCATTTCTTCATGTTCTCTGTATCTTCCTCTTTCACATCAACTGCCTGTATGTCCTCTCTCATCTCTTTGGTCTTCTTCTTTTCCCCTTGCCTGGCTGCTCCATCTTCAACATCCTCCTCCCAATATACTCCTCCTCCCTTCTCTGGACATATTCAAACATTTTACATTACATTTATGGCATTTAGCAGACGCTCTTATTCAGAGTGTCCTAATTACAGGGACAGTCCCCCTGGAGCAACTCAGGGTTAAGGGTCTTGCTCAGGAACCCAGTTGTGGTAGTGCTAGAGACCACCGTCACTCCAAACCAATACAAAATGTCCAACCTCTAACATACTCATTTCTCATTCTGTCCATCCTCGTAACTCCGGCATTGGCAGCATATTGATTTGGCAAAACCTTTACACCAGATGCCCTTCCTGACGTAACCCTGCCCATTTATCTGGGCTTGGGACCGGCATGAAGAAATACACGGCCATCAATATCTGAATGTTTGTATGACTCAAAAACATTGTATCACAGAGAAAACAGCATGAGCCATTTCCATGTAATCAGTGTGGTTTTGTGGTGTAAGAATGGACACCACCTGTTTAAAGCTAATGACATGCTTTCTGTGGAGGCAACAAACTCTGACTATTTGTCACTGCTCTAAATATTTAGGCTGAATCATGAAGCTCATTCAACAGTTCCACTAAAGCAAAATCCCCTTCAAAAGACCAATCCGCTTAAAGCTCTAGGCTTGTGTCTAAAATTATGTCTCAGTTAAAGTTTAAGAAAACATGACCGCCCAAGACCTGTTGGATCCAACATCACCTACCACTGCGTATAAACAACTATCTTGACCTTATAATCACTTTCATTAAAGAATCTGAAGACGGTGTTAACCTTTTGGGACATCTAGAAGTTTCCAGGCATTTGATTTGGTAGATGTAGATTTGTTTGGTGTAAGTAACAGCAATCACGCATGAGGACAGAAGATTTCAAAAGGGCAAAGATCAACATCTGTCTATCCGGTATCACCTAAACTTCCTTTCCTGCTTATAGTGGTCTTATTAAAAAATGAAATTCCTATAATTAAATATGTGCTCTAAGACTGTTCCTTGAGATATTAAGACTCATCTAATGTTTCTTATAAAATTAAAGGTATAAATGGGTAACGTTACCTTCCTTTGTCATAGTAACAATCGCTACTGGGAAGTATAGGGCACACTGTTTTGAGAATTTGATTGTGTTAAGCCACAGAGTAAGGGTGTGGTCAGGTACTGATGCTGGATGATTTCTGATCACAAATTCCACTCTCCCAGAGATGCTGGATGGGGCTACATTGCTCTAGAGAACACCGTTCCACTGCTCCTCAGTTTAGTCCTTGTCGTCTAGGTATCAGGCAAGCTCAATGTAAGTTTGTGTATGGCTGCTCCTAAGGATCCCAGTCCACTTTAAAGCCTTTTCACCATGTTTTTAGTCTATTCTGGGTGATTACCAAGTACAATGATTTACACAACCATCCCTGAACTAGTAAAATAATAGAAGACCCCTAAATTCTATGTGCACTGCCCATTGCCCCTCTACTTAGAGTGAGTTTTCTGTCCAGGGAAGAACAAGACAACCATTGTGATCAGTTGCAGCGATAAAGTATTCCTTTAAAGAAACCACACTTGAGGATTTAGGGAACCAATGGTTGTTCTTTTTCTCTCAACAATAATAATAATTTTATTGGTGTTTATTTTAAAGTGTGTAAAATAACTACTTTTTTTTTTTTTTTTTTTTTTTTGGTTTGTTTTGAGTACTTTTTGACCTGATTGAAGACTGAATCACTAGGAGACTAAAACATTAATTCCTTGAACTTGTATAGTAATCAATATTTTTGTTCATGCGTGTTTATTGTGGGTTAACCTGTTGTGGCACTAAAAGCAGCAGAGTTTTGGTAGAAAAAAAAATCTGTATATGGTTGAAACATTTTTTTTCTCTAACCTGTAATCACTGATCCATAATCTATCGTGAAAGCATCTGTTCTGGTACACTTTTATGAAGAATGAGCAGATAGTTTAGAGCATACAGAAGACTAGAATAAGTATCTTCTAGTTGGCTCACCAGACAATCTAATCTAAATGGTCTGTGGAGACTCCTGTTTAAGGAGCCACAGTGGATCATCTGTTTTCGCATTATGACTTTAAAACTATGTATTAAAATAAAAAGAAAAGATGCAGCACTGAAAACTTAATACATGTCCTTAATACAAGTTTCAAATAAACAAATAATGTGGAAAAGTAATGTGGGAAATCATTTGATCACTTCCTTTATTATAATTTTGAATTTATTTTATTTATTTATATTGTATAACTGCATAACCATTGTAGAATCTGTTGAGAAAAGGAATAGTAATCCCTTAATGCATTTAAGTATTATTTAAATGTTTTCAAATTGATCAACATTATGCAGTTCAAATTCACTAATCTTGAATTAAGGGCAGCTAGTCAGCTGGACCAAAATATTCCGGAAATACAATTTACCCAATGACCACTTCATCACAATTCTGGCCGACTAAAACTCCCAAGGTGTGCCCAAGATGTTGAGTTCCAGCCATTGAGTGTCTGGGCCTAATTCCAGTTCAGAAAAATATATGCCTCTTCTCACTTTCCTTTTTACCTGTACTTGGAAAAAATCTGTTCTGTGGGTTCTCACAGTTGTCACTTTTAAATTATGCAGTTGCCCATTAGCTGCTCATGTATGCCTAACTTTTAGCCAAGCTTATTCAGTTCTGGCATTTGGGAAAATCACAATAAATTAGCACTTTGTTTATCACCACATCATGAATTTTCCAAATGGAAAGAACTAGATGGAGTGAATAAGAGCTCCCTTAAATTCGACTGGAGCCATTCCATGCAGGCTTAGGACCGCAGTAGATGAATATCTATAGGCAATGTCAATCGGTTGACATGGCAATGAGATACAAACATATCCAATCAGGCAATTATGGTCTGGAGGAGAAATTTTAATTAACTCCTTGAAACTCTAACTTTTGGACACATCATCAGTTTTTTCTTTAATTTTTTTTCTTTAGTTCTTCAGTATTTGTACTGCTTCCTGCATTTTCAAAATTAGAGTATAAAACTTGACAGATTATACCAAAAGACCTAAAGGTACTGTAGTATAAGGCACCAAGAATTTTGTAGCAGAAATTTTATGTCCAGTAACTTCTAAAGTGGGGTCTCCATCAATTGCACTAGTTTGTCCAGTACATCCCACACATCTGGGGAATTTGGATTGCTCATGTTTCTAAAACTGTTCCTGAACCATTTTTGAACTGCCACTTGAATACTTTAACAATAAAGGGACGTAGTTGGTTGACAGCAATGTTTATGAATGTGTTGCGTGTTAAAATAATGCTGAAATGCATGCCAGGACCTAATGTTTTTTAGCAGGACATTACCCAGAGTTTCAACATGCCTTTGCTGATTGCCTTCTTCCCATGGCAATCCTCATCTCTTCCTTAGGTAAATGAAATTGATGTACGAAGCCATCCACATGAAATAAATGAAAAAGTGAGGCATCAGGCTATTCCACCTTCCTTTATTGTTCTGATGCTCACATACCCATTGCAGACACTTTCAGCGGTGGACAGGTTTCAACATGATCAACTTGGCTGGTTTGCAGCTACATTAGCCCAAACACAGCAAGCTGTGATTGTGTGATTTGGCCCTAAACTTACCCAGATCTCAACCCAAACTGTGAGATGTGCTGGACGAAGTAGTGTGATTCCTGTAGACCTCCAGACTTAAAGGATCTGCTGCTAACTTGTTATAGTCAGACACCAAAACACACCTTTAGGGGACTTGAGGAGTACATGCCTCAACAGATTACAACTGCTTTGGCAGCCTGAGGGGGAAGTCCACAGGATTTGGCAGGTGGTTAATTATTGTGTATTGCGTTGCTCTTACTTTTCATAAATGGATGAGTTGAACATTGGGTCACTAGTATTCACACACACACGACATGCATGTATGAGTGCACGTTATGTTCATATACTTGATTCTCTTCAAAAGACCAATATATTGCATATTTCAAGAATTCTCCTGGTGACTTAGTATCCAGTAATATTTTTTTTTCCTTGTAAACTTGGAAAAGTAATGGGGGATTTCCCCTATAAATCCAGATGGTTTCATTTTGAGAAAGCAATCCAGCAACAGTGTTATAACTCCCAGAGATCCACTTGCTTTTTTTAAAAAGTGGTCTGTGAAACACTTCAAATTATTTTAACTATTTTACTAAAACAGGTAAGACAGTACAGTGGTATTGATGCAGGAAATAGAGGAAACAAAGGTAGAACAATTTAAATACATGGGATCAACAATTCAGAGTAACCGGGGGTCCAGAAGAGAGTTGAGGCAGGTTGGAATGGGTGGAAAACAGTGGCTGGAGTGACCTGTGACAGACGGGGACAAGCAAGAGTGAAAGGAAAGGTTTACAGGACAGTAGTGAGACCAGCTATGCCATGTATATGGTGGCCCTAGTGAAAAAACAGGTGGTAAAGCTGGAGGTAAAGATGTTGAGATATGCGTTGTAATGAGGATGGACAGGATCACAAATGAATATATTAGAGGGACAGCTCTGGTTGGAAAATTTGGAGACAACGTCAGAGAAACAAAATTTCCTTGGTTTAGAAATTTCCGGAGGAGAGTCAAGGATTATATTGGGAGTAGGACGGTGAGGTAGCTGCCTGGCAAGAGGAAAAGAGGAAGACCAGAGAGGAGGTTTGTGGATGTGGTGAGGGAGGACATGCAGGCAGTTGGTTTGAAGGAGGAAGATGCAAAGGGCAGTAAGAAATGAAAACGGATGATCCGCTGTGGCGACCCCTAAACGGGACAAGAACAGAGAAAATATAGACGGTATTCTGGTTTGTTCCCTGTCCCTATAATGCTTTGTCACATCATAGTTCATGAGCTGGAATGTTTATAAATGGGAGAAAAAAAAAAACATTCAAGTCGGCTGCTTTTTTCCAAACTCTCTTTATTAAAGATATGTCAAAATGGCATCTCAGTACATGTCTTCAAAAGACCAATAAATTAAAACAAGAGCATGAAATACAAATATTGGCCTCCTATGGGAGCTCAATGGAGATAAAAGCAGTATATGCAACCCTAAACAATATACAGTACACTTCTGCTGAAAGTTTCTGTGTGAAAACGTAATGTACAAACTGAAACGAAGATGTTAGCATCATACATATTAATGTTTAGAATGATGTGAAGTGTCAGTAAGTAAGTGTTTTTTGGAATAGGTTTCCCATTCTTGTTCCAGTAAATCCCCCACATGGGCTGTTTTAGCTAGATAAACGAGTGTTAAAGTCTAAGTGTTAACTAAACTGAAATGTATGTAGCCTGGATGTCCATGAGGACATTTTTGGATGTTCCAGTATGTGGACAGGCATTTGATCAACACCAGATCAGTTGTATGCAACTGACAAGTAGCTTTACAGCTTTGAATGTAAAAGTTGAAGAAGTTACATTCACAGGAAATGTGTGAATTCAGTTTTCCTCCCATTAGAATCAACATTAGCTAATGTAGCTGTTTAGGCAAATATCCCTGAAGCAATTCTGCAATAGTCTGCCATAGAAGATGTCAGTAATACCCTCAGATTATTTTCTATGATTGAATAAAAATATATAGTCTTTCTCATCTATACAATTTGACAAACCGTCATTGTCCGTAACAAAATAAGTGGATGGCTTAAAACATTAATATGTTGCGTTATTTTAAATAACCACTCTTCTTTTACTTCCTGGATGTTTGCAGTAACTGACAAAAGTTAAGCCAAATGAATGTGAACAGATTCAAATGAAAGTACAAATGTCATTAAATAACTGCCAGCAATCTTCACATTGAAGTTATGGCTTAGTTAAACATGGCAGCTCATTGGGCATGTAAGTAATAGACCAGATTTTCTGAAGTTTAATAAACGTGAAGGAATGTGCCCTTTGAATCGACCCCTATCACGTTTCTGGCTGTGCATTTGTAGAAACCAGCATCTTTAGGCATGGGGTTCTGGATGATGAGGGAGCCCTGAGGGTGAAGGTACTTGTTTCCAAACATCCGTGGCTGAGGACTGACAACCAGTCGCATTCTATCAGGAGTCTCCCATGCCATCTCTGCTTTTGGGATGCCAACAGCTGCACAATTCAGCTGAACAGCTACTCCTCTTCTAGCATATGTTGCAGGAGCAGGGCCCCTGGTGATCCGAGGTGGGTATGCAATTATAATGACTGGGATTGTTAGCAAGGAGCTCCCGTATTCGTTAGCAGCACGGCAAGTGTAAGAGCCACGGTCATAGACAGAAGCCTGGTGGATAGAAAGTGTTCCGTTTGGGAGAACAGCATAACGACCTGCCCGCTGTGGTCGGTTCAGAACCATGCCGCTAGGTAAGGTCCATGTAAGGCGGACGGGTTCACTAGACAGACAATGTAATTGCAGGCTTTCGCCATTTACAACGCTAATAGGCGAGTTATACCTGTTGTTGATCTCTGGCTTCTGCCCTGGCATGAGCACCACAGTTCTCTCAACCAGCCCACCAACATTGCGCCCTAAGCAGCGATATGTTCCTGCTTCTGACAGAGCAGGGTTGGTAATCACCAGAGTCCCATCTGGCTTGTGGAAGAACTTGTTAATCTGGGCACCACTCATTATTGGATTGCCACTAGGAAGTATCCATGTCACTTGTGGCACTGGGGAACCCTCAACAGAGCAGTTAAGAGTTATGCTCCTTCCTACAGACAGAGCAAGAGATTCTGCTTTTGGATTCCTTAGCTTTGGTTTCTCTACAACATCCGTCACATCAAGTTGAACAATAAGCCTTGCTTCACCACCTTCATTACGAGCAATACAGGTTAACTGGGCTGCATCCGTTGCCCTCATTGAACGAATAGCAAGAGTGCCATTTCGATGAACTGTCATCCGGCTTCCATAGTACGGTGATGGGAGGACAATGTTCTCTGGGAGAACCCACATCACACGGGGAACAGGTATGCCTGTAGCCTCACAGTGTATGAGTTTTTGTTGATCCCTCACTGCTGATACCTTCAAAAAGTTTGTGGAGCCTCTCAATCCATTGATTGCTGGAGGTGACACCAATATTTCCAACCGGGACACTTTACGATCCTGCCCTGCACTGTTTCTAGCAAGACAAGTGTAGTT
This sequence comes from Hepsetus odoe, assembly GCA_017165825.1. NCBI lineage: Eukaryota > Metazoa > Chordata > Actinopteri > Characiformes > Hepsetidae > Hepsetus > Hepsetus odoe. Next base: position 16,050,791 of record CM029386.1, read on the forward strand.
CCCACCATCAAAGCGCTGCACATTCTGAATGACCAGTGTCCCATTGTTGTGAACGGTATACTTATCTGAGATTGAAGGAATTGCTCTATTTGTTGGGGAGAACCAGAGTATAAGAGGGTTGGGCTCTCCTTTGGCGTTGCACGTCAAAGAAGCTGACTCACCATACACGACCCTGACAACCTCATGTGTCTTGTTCTTGACCACAGGAATGTCTGCCACAACTTTCACATGTACTTTCATTTCATCTTTGCCGATCTGATTCTCAGCATAGCATGTGTAGGCACCCTCCTCATGCATGCCCACCTCGTTGAAAAAGAGGGTGCCATTGTCAAACACCACGTACCTGCGGCTGCGTCCACCAGTTCGTCCATCAGATTTCATAATGCTGTTGACCATAGTGCCATCTGGCAGTGCCCACTGGATCTTTGGGTTCGGAAGTCCTGAAGCTACACAATCTACCTTCAAGTCACTCCCATACATAACCTTCTGGTTGGACTCTATCCTCTGCTCAATTTTGGCTGGTGTGGTCAGTACAGTTACCATGAATGGCATGTAATCATCTCCTATTTTGTTTCGTGCGGCACACATGTATTCGCCTTCATCTTTCTCAGTCATCGAATGGATGTTAAGTGACCCATTGGCAAACACCCTGATCCTTGGGTCAAAGCTGGAAAAAGGCATAATTAGTAGGAATGTTAGCATCAATAATACAATTACGGCATTTAGCAGACGCTCTTATTCAGAGTGACTTCCATGTCCTAATTGCAGGGACAGTCCCCCTGGAGCAACTCAGGGTTAAGGGTCTCGCTCAGGTAATGCCAGAGGTGGGTTTCAAACCTGGGACCTCTTGAGCCATAGGTCCATAAGCAAATATCCTACCACTAGACCAGCGCCACCCTTTGTAATAAAGCCCTCTATGTCAAAAATGTAATATGATTAGAAAAAAATATCTACCTTAAATCATGGTCAAATGAGGTTCTACTGCTTTGTTAGTTTTTTTTTTTTGTTTTTTTTTAAAGACTTATTGATGATCAATTTGGGGGAGAAACAATTCTAATTGGTGTGCATAAAAAGCTCACAAAAAATATAGGGTATTGAAACATTCTGTTGTGGCCATTCATTGCGGATTCAGTGTTGAATGTTTTTCCATTTTTGTGCTTGAATTTAATATGACAGTAATGGGACCGTTTAATACACATCTGTATATCTGTATACTTGGCTCAGAAATGTGATTGTGAAAGCCAATAAAAGTCTTAACAAACGAATAGGTCCAGCCAGGAAGAGGAGAAATATATTTATGAGAGAAGTTAACATGTACTTCTAATAAATTAAGTCTGCCTGAATTTATGGGTACCAAGATGGCAGCGATAACATAGAAGCTCCAGACAGAACATATTTTCATAATCAGATTAGTCTTTTCTCTTCCGAATGAAAAGCCTGCATTTCAACTTGAAATTCACTGCTGAGTTAGCGCTTTGGGGCAGCGGTATCCTAGTAGTAAGGGAGTTGGCCTCAGGATCAGAAGGTTGTGAGTTTGAATCCCAGACCAGTAGGTTGCCCTGAGGTACCCTGGAGCAAGGTACCGTCCCGGGATCTTGCTGGAACATTCTGTTCTTCATTAGCTAGTGCAGAAACCCCTTTTTAAAATATACCTACATTGTGTTATTTAAGCAAATGCCAAGTTCCCCAGACCTTTAAATCTGAGAAAGTGACAAACTAAACACAGACACCAACATGGCAAATTCTTGAATGTTAATTTTTCTAACTAGCCCTACTAACCATTAAATCAAATACTACTGTAGATGTTAACTAAATGGATGTATGTTGCAAGTCAAGTATCATGGGGCCAAGCGGTGTTATGTTGGATATAGGTGTGTGTTTATGGTGGGTATTACCTGTAATGAGCATCAACAAGCTTTTTAGAGGAAGTCCTCCAGATGACCCTGGGCTCCGGATCCCCAGATGCAACGCAGTCCAGCTGCAGCCTTCCCCCATAGGTAACATCTGTCTTCTGGGGAGATGAGGAGGTAATTCTGGCTCTGGCTGATGCAATATTTGTTTTTACTATCAAATTAATAGCTCTTGAAGAAATCCCCACAGTATTGATGGCTGTGCATATGTATTTCCCTGCATCTGCCTGACCCAGTCCACGAATATACAGCGTCCCATTGGGGAAAACGAAGAAATTACGGCCACTGACAAACTGTGAAGGCTGGAGCTGCATGCCGTCAGGCGTTGTCCAGCTGATCGTTGGCAGGGGAGCACCCCTGGAACTGCAATTCAAGTAGGTAGTGATGCCTTCTGGGAGAGTAATATTTTCATGACTCAGCTGTTGAATCACTGGTGGTAAAGCAGAAACTGTCAGATGGACAGATATAGAGTCAGCACCTGCAGCATTACTGGCAATGCATTTGTAAACTCCACGGTCTGTATAGGCAGCAGAAGTAATTCTGAGTGTGCCATTGGCTATAACTGAGACACGTGATTTAGAAGGAGCATCCCCATGAACCACTGCTGTATCAGGGAGCACCCAGGTGGTCCGAGGTGAAGGTTGCCCTTGGGAATGACACTCCAGTTCAACAGTATCTCCAAGGTATGCGTTTGCATCTCGAGAGCGTGGCTCTAATACTTTTGGGTGCTCAGCTAAGACTATTAAAGTGACCGTTGCCTTGTCTTCTCCATATTGGTTCTGCACACTGCAGAGGTATTTGCCTTGGTCCATAGGAAGGACATTGTGGATTATGAGTGTACCATTAGGGTGAACTTCAAAACGCTGGATCCTGGTGTTCTGAGCAATGCTGGCCCCTGAGGAGGAATATAATAACATGTGGTGATGAGGAAACTCTACAGATCAATAAAATATCAAGGTCTGTCAGTCAGCCTGCTAAATAACGATGGAATTTTTTTATTCAGTCTTTTTCTTCCGAGTTCAGCTGTATTTGAATGTAGAACTACATTATTAGTTTTTGCTTTTAATGAGAGTCTTTTCCATAGAAAATTATAGTAAATGATACAGTGCACTGTAATTTTGCTTTGAACTCTGAGAGCTGATGCTCATTATTTGCAGATTTATTAGGCTACTTTTTTGTTGAATTTTGCTATCAATCAGCGCTGAGTTTTGATGAACTAGACAGAAAAACATAAATTAGCAATTCTTTTTTGATTATAAAGTCAGAATACTGCATGCCACAAATATTTGAAATGTGTTTGCAACAGAATAAAAACAACTCGTACTATAGCATAAGCTCTGCATCATTATATAATATCTTTGATGAACTTTTAATATAAATTATCTACGTTATAGAGTACACATACACATACATGCACACGAGTGGCAAAAACGATGGATTTGACAGTTTTCATGGTATTTTAGAGTAAAAGATTGAAAATGGAAAAAATAAGGAAAACCTTACAACCTGTTAGCATGTTGACTGACAATTTTGTTTAATTTAAAATGTGCACTGTGTGTGTAAAACAACGTAAAATGTATAATAAAGTCCATACCTGTTGAGATTTTACTCCAGGACAAGAAAGGACTAGGCTCCCCTACAGCAACACAGGGCAGATGGGCATCGGACTCGGCTTGTGCCGTCACGGCCCTAACTTCAGTGCTGGTAATCTTCGGTTGTCCTCTTCCAGCTGGGACATCTGGCGTGTACTGAACTCCTGCAGATGCAGCATGATGGACAGCGGAAGCATCCCTACTCTGGCTTTTTGGCCTTCCAGGAATGGCTAGTCTTGGATGGGATGCTATTTGGAACTGTGGAGTAGCTGTAGGAGATGTGTTTTGAGCTTTTGGCTCTTTGGTGCTCAAAACCTTGCCATTGACAGTGACTGGCTCCAAATGTTCTGCTGATGGACCTGTTACAAGTGGTGGTTTTCTTTTAGGAGCTGGGTTTATACCAGGCCTTCCAATGATCTTGGTTGTTGCAATTCTTTCATTGTGTCTGCTGGGTATGTGATTTGTGCTGTCAGGTACTTTTATTTTCCTCTCACTAGCATGTCTGTTTGGAAAAAATACATGTGGATGAACTTTAGTTTTCATTTTCTTTGTTGTTGCTGGTAGGGGCATAGTTGTTGCAGTAGATTTTGTTGTTTGTGGTGATGCTGTAAAAGTTATCACTGTTGTTGCTATAGCATTTGTAAGGCTGATGGCAAGAGTTTCTGTTTCCTCTGCTGGTGTAGGTTTTCTAAGGAAGTCTGTTGCTTCTATGACATTATTGTCATCTGCTGAAGCAGAGCTTAGCTCTGCAGATCCTTGAGTAGTTGGGGAAGTTGCAGGCCCTTCGGTTGTAACCTGAGGGCTCTTTTGAGACACTTCATAAAGGTTTGCTTTTGTTAAGCCACTAGAGAGTTCTGAGTCATGGCTTTTGGAGGTTTCATACGGGCTACTTAGGGTGGATGAAGAGAAAGGTTTCAGCAAAAACTCCCTCAAAATCTCTTTGGATGTGGATACATTTTCAGCTTCACTGGGTTTATATTGATTGGTGACTTTGTCTGAACCCACATCTGGCATGACTTCAGGCAGCATGTAGGGGCTCTCTGAGGATGTGTCAGCTGTGTCTTGGTGTCCTGTTGGGATTTTCTTTTGTGCTTCTTCAAAAAGCTTAACTGCAGGAAGGTGGATAGTTGTAAACCTCCCATTGTCGGCTGTTGTCGACAGGGCATTGTGAATTGGAGGAAATAAAGTGGAAACAGTCTCCCTGTTTATCTCCTTTTCTGGACGCCCTGTAAAACCCAGTAATGTTGATGGGGACAGTGATGCGTCTATGGTGCTCATAAACTCATTCGGTGGTTTGGCTTCTGATGAGGGTTTTTCATTTGCTTCTGACACTTTCTTTTGGAGTAAGGAATCAGGGTTTCTTAGGTAATTTCTACTGTTGTATAAAGGATCTGTGTTCTTTTCATGAGTCATTTTGCTTAACGACGTCGCTTGGCTGTCAGTAAATGGAACAGTGGTATCCACCTTGGCTCCAACACTTGTAGCCCCTGCAGATGTTTCTATTTTAGACTGAGAGGAGGCAGTTGTCTTGGTGACCTCAGAAACTGAGGCAAAAGTTGTGGGCTGTGGCGTGACATTTGTGACGTGTGCAGACGACTTGGAGCTTTTTAATCTCGTTCTGTTTCTGTTAGGCCTTTTCCTTTTGCCACCATTCTTCCGCCGTGAGTTGGACGAGGTCCTAGCACGTGACTGAGGCACAGCATTAACTGAGACAGTGTGCTTTCCCCTGTTATTTTCTGAAGTGGCTTCATTTATTGGTGCTGCAGTGGTAAGAAGTGGAATTTGGGAAATGTCATGTTTTTCTTGAGTTGTGTGTCTTGGTAGGTTCTTTGTAGTTTGCTGGGTTGCAGTAAATGAGTGAGCATCAGCATGTTTTTCTTTGCCTTGTTCTTCAAAAGCTGCAGCTGTAGTCTGTACTAAACTGTGATCAGACTCTCCTCGATAAATCTCTTCCTTGTTTCTAAAACTTTTTGAAATGCTGCCTTCATTGTCATCAGCATTACCATCATTAATCTTAGACTTCTCAATTGTTCCACTTGCTATGCTACCAATTGTTGTGTGACTTTGGGTTTCTAGAAAAAGATTTCCATATGAGATTGTGCTTCCTGCAGTGTTCAGTTCAACATGCTTTGCAAGCTCTGGGCCTGTCACCAAATGATGAGTAGGCTCGGGGCCAATTGTGGTCTGCATGACATATGTGCTGGATGTAAACAAGTCTGAATCTGAGTTGGTTTCAGGAGCAGCAATTTGGTAGGTTACAAGCGCCTGGTCCTCAGAGCCCAGAGGTCTTATGTCTAGGTTGATATCAATAGTTGGAACAGGGGTTCCTGGCACTGTGACAGTATATGCTTCAGGCGGTGGTGATTGGGTGGTAGTACCGTCTGCTGATGATCCTTCAATCCTGTCAAAAGATCCTGACTTTTTTGTGCTGGCAGTGTTAGGCTCTTGTAATATATTTATGGTTGTCTGAATAGAACTTGGAGTAGTTGTCTTTGGACGGCTGCCACTTCCGCGGACTTTTGCCAGAATGTTAGCCCAGCGCTTCGGATCTATCTGACTGTTAGACACATTGATCCTCCTCCTTGTTTCTACTGTGTTACTTTTGTCAGCTCCAGGAGACGCAATTCGTCTTCTGGGCATAGCAGGACGTCGCCATGATTTTCTTGATGGGTGTCTAAGCTGTACAGTGCCATTTGGAAGCCTCCTCCTACTGGGAATATCTACATGTCGAGGAGGAGCTTTTGCTTCAGGCTTCTCATTTCCATTGTCCCCAGAAGCTTCCACATCATTGTCCATGGGAGCTTTAATTTTTGTTGAGACTCCTTCTGCAGGTTGAGGTCTACTGGAGTATTTTCTTACAGACAGCCCACCAGACGGCCTGGTGAGAGTCACCTTTGTGGCCAAAGTGTCTGCCCCATGTTGATTCCCTGCTACACATTTGTAATACCCATTGTCTGACAGCTGACTATGACGGATGGTTAATGATCCATTTGAGGCTACGAATATTTTGGATGAGTTTGACATTGTGTTTATAACACTATTGTCAGGGAGGATCCAATTTATTTCTGGATCAGGAGAACCTGAGGCCAAACAGGGAAAGGAAATAGGCCCGCCAGCAACTCCTGCCACTGGCTCAGCCACCCCCTCCCCTCCAGGTGAAGGACTAGAAGACTCTTCAACTGTCAGACGAAATGGGAGGATACTGATGTCATCCGTAACTAATGCTATACAGTAATACACACCTGAGTCAGTGTGATCCACTGCCTTAATATCCAACAAACCAGATGGAGACACTGTGATTCTGTTGTCACTGCTTTGGTACGGGGCCTCAACTTTGGAGCCATTGGGCAGCATCCATTTGATTGATGGGTTCCCTGAGCTGTGAACATTGCAATGTATCTCAATGGGGCTACCCACCACAGCTGCCTGAGATATTCTGGTGTCGTTTCTGAACTCTGTCATAACCCAGTTTCTCCTTTGCTGCCTCCGTGCCTCTGCCTCTATCATTTGAGTCATTTGAGTGCTGAGAACAAGTCGAACCCTTTTACTTGTGGACTGGGGTCTGTTCAGCTGCAGGTCCAGTGATGGCTGCATTAGCCATGCAGGTTCTGCCACAATATCGACTTTAACCCCAGTGTAGTAAAGGGCATCCTTTTCCACATCCTGCCGGTATCTGTAACTAATTTGAGGCTCTTTGTGTATCAAAATCTCTCTTTTCAGATGGGCAGGGACATCACTGTAATACGCAATGAGCCTCCAGAGCCTCTCGTAGTTGGCCCTGTCAATTGGACATTCCAGATCCAGCGTGAGTGTGACATTTGCAGTAATCTGATACGGGCTAATATGGTCCCAGTTAATTCTGGTTGTCTCTGTGGGTTCCTTGACATAGCAACGAAGAGCAACTTTGTTTCCATGTTCATCTGAGAGCTCTAGAGAAATGTTCCCAAGAGGCTGTCGAAATTCATCTACCGTCATGAGTTCACTTTCTGTGTCCAAAGACGAGGTTCTGTGATGAACACTGATGATGGGACTGCTGCAGGTTGGATTGTCTAGCTCCTGAAGGTCTTTTTTCTTGAGGTGTTTGGGAGAAGAACACATGGGGCACAACTGGCCTCCAACAAGAGTTCTGTCTTTTTTGCATTTGAGCACCCCTGGTGAGAGAGAGAGAGATAAATAAGACAGATATATGGGAAATGTTGGAGTAACTAATGCAAACTATAAGCTTCAGAATCTATTTCAAGGTTAATAACTGATAAACTGCAAGTGAACACATTTAGTCCGTTCAAATATATTGATAACCATCCTATGTGTTGAAATGAAATAAAACACTATAATGGCTTTTCATTTTTTGATGCTTTACAATCTAATAACATTCATGAGACAGTACCGGGTGCATTTTTGCTCCAATCTTTGAACCATTTCACTCTGCAGTCACACATCCAGGGGTTGTCATGCAGGAAGAGGTTCTCCAAATGTGGCATGGTATCAATCATCTTCCTCGACAGTGTGGTCAGCCCGTTCTCGGACAGATACAAGTGCTTGAGAGTGGACACTGGGAAGTAGCCAAGTACAGAGAGAGTTGCAAAGGTGGCTGCATGGAGCTGCTGGAGGTTGTTGCCCTCTAGTTGGAGCAGACGGAGGGAGGTGAGGCCTTGGAAAGCATCTGGGTGGATGAACTCCAGCTGATTGTGATCCAAGTGCAGCCTGGCTAAGTTCCACAGACCCTGGAAGGTGTGTTGGTTAATTACCTTCAGTTTGTTGTAGCTCATCTTCATCATCTAGAAAAAGAGAAGGGAAAGGAAGATATGTTCGTCAATAAAATCCTTCTGATTATAAACAGGAGACAGAATGAGATTTGTGGTGAAAATGATTTGTTGTATTCTACATACCTGAAGGGATATCAGATCTTGGAATGCCCCATCAAGTATGTCATGAATATTGTTCCCGTGTATCATGAGTAGCTCCAGTTTTCTCATGCCAGTGAAAGAGCTGTCAGTTATCTGGTTTATAGTGTTGAACCTGGAATAAAGGTAAACAATAATAGTTTTACTATTCCTTAACAGACATGATCTGGGCTATGAATTTTAGACACCCCCCTCTAATTAGTGAATTGTGCTGATAGAGCAGACATGTTTTTATTATTATTTTTAAAATTCTTTCTAGGAAAGCAGCTTGAGATGCTCCAGAGCAGCAAAATAAGCTTCTAAAATCATGATGCACATTGTGAGAGAGTAGAGCGTTACCCCTCCCACGTTTGGGGTGTGGATCAGTAGAACTAGATCTGGACTGATGAAGCCCCATCAGTTCTTTTCTAACCACCTTAGACCATCTAAGTGAAAGTAACTATTCTTGTCATTGTGAGTACACAGCACACAGTGAACCACAACAAAATTACACCTCTGCATTTTACTCACACACACACACACACACACACACACACACACACACACACACAGACAGGGGCAGCGGTGGCCTAGTGGTTAGGGAGTTGGCCACAGGATCGGAAGATTGTGGGTTCAAACCCCTTACCAGGACAAGAACCCCTCACCTGAGGTACCCACTGCTCCCTGGGCGCTATAGCTGCCCTCGCTGCACGGTGTTTGCATGGGTTAAATGTAGAGGTCCAATCCCACTGTGTGCTGTGCTGTGACCTCGCAAGGACAAGAATAGTCACTTTCTCACACACACACACTGAAAGCACATGGGGCACAGTACTAGGATGGCCCCTTGCTCAGGGGAACCTACAAGTTTGGGATTCAAACCCATGACCTTCTGATCAACGCCCTAACCACTAGGCCACCACTTGGCTAATTGATCCCTATTTGTGATCCCTAATTGATCCTTCAATACCAATAGTTGGCCTAAATAAGGATCTTGTGGTTGAATGCAATCAAATCTAAACAACAATGTTCTAATCACTACTGAAGAGCCCTTTCAGAAGAGTTTAGGCTGTTACTGGGGTTACAAACTCCCTACTAATACCAGGTAAAAAAGTCAGATTTTGGACATAGTGTGTTCCTCAAGGCTGAAAAATCCACTAAATCCTACTGTGGAACAACATGCTGACCTACATGTCAACACAACCTAAGTCCGTAAGTATACCACTCGCCTTTGGCAGGTGTGTGCTCTCAACTGTTTGTTTTATTTGAACAAGAAACAATGATCGCTTTATGGGCAAACCTTCATGTTCTCCAAGCCCTTACCCCAAGTTCATGCGCTCCACTTGTCTGGGCACGCCAGCGGGCACGCCGAGCAAAGAGCGGAAGGTGCAGTGCACCTCTTTGGGCTGAGGACAGGCACATGGCCTTGGGCAGCACTGGGCCAATTCTGTGAGCGAGAACAGCAGCAGCAAGAGCGACGTCCAGACGTTTGGAGTGGAACGTCCCATCTTCAGCTCAGCAGCTGCAGTCGCCGTCGCCGCCGCCTTCTCCTGCAGCCGGACACGGGTGTTAGAATGTAAATTTGCAAATCTCTGTGGAACAAATCACATTCTTACCACAGGGTTAGGGAGGATCATTTTTTTTTTTTGTTTGTTTTTTGTTTTTTTGTTTTGTTTTTTCTTCTTAATACTTTATGATAAAGGAAAAATTGCAGGATCTTAAGCAGGAATCCTGTTATCTCATACAGTGTAAAGTGGGGCATGAGGTATTATTATTAAGATTATTATAGAAATGCTATACGGAAGAATAGAAATCTTAGCGTCTGATGGTACTGGTGCAGTTTTTTTCTTTTTCTTTTTCTTTTCCCTTCACAGACAGCAATAGCAATTCGCCATGCAAGACTAAACCATTTGCCCAGAGGGGGAAAAAAGAGTGCATGCAGAAGAGAAAAGCATGCATGTGAAGGAAATGGCAAAAAAGGTGCAGTTGCTAAAGCAGCACAAGATCTTTTCTTTAAATTATTCATCTTTAATCAATGAGAGGCACAGGTCTTACCTTTATGGTGTCTTTCTTAACAAATGACTATTTGTGCTATAGATCAGCATGACTTTCATTCATGATTCCTCTGAAAAGGGAGATCAACCCTGCATCAAAGATGAAATGACCAAAGCGACTTCATTCATGAAGAATATTTTTCTGCAAAACTCATCTTGGTCCACTGCACTTCCATTATGTGAGGAGTGAAGGGAGAACTGAATGATAAAGGAGCTGCTAGAAAGCACGCGTTACAGTCCAGATCTTCTGCAGGAATCAGACACTCTCTTCACTTTGTGCAACTTGAGAGTGAAGTTTGTGCGTGTGTGTGTGCGTGCGTGCGTGTGTCGCGTAATTTTTTTTCCACACCGGTATTCCAATAAGCCCCGCCTACCCGGCGCTCTGATTGGCTGGTCTTGACGTTCTTCCCTCAGCAACACTCCTGCTCCAGTTAATTATAAAAAGGCAGCAAACCTATTCCCGCATTATAAAAAAAAGAAATATATGGTCTTTTATTTTAATTAAATATATTGTAAAATTATATGATAATCTATTCATCGCTCTCTCTCATATACAGTACTGTGCAAAAGTTTTAGGCAGGTGTGGTTAATGCTGTAAACAAAGAATGCTTTCAGAAATGGAAGTGTTCATCATTTATTTTCATCAATCAACAAAATGCAGTGAATGAACAAAAGAGAATCTAAATCTGATCAATATTTGGTGTGACCACCCTTTGCTTTCAAAACAGCATTGATTCTTCTAGGTACACTTGCACACAGTTTTTGAAGGAACTCGGCTGGTCGGTTGTTCCACACATGACTGTGGTTCAACCTCCGTGTGACATTGATGATCATCAGTACCTGTTTGGTAAAACTGGCTGATCAGACACCGACTATAATCCTACAGAATCCCTGACTTTGTGCAAGTGTACCTAGAAGAACTGATGCTGGTTTGAAGGCAAAAGGTAGTAACACCAAATATTGATTTGATTTAGATTTTTCTTTTGTTCGCTCACTTTGCATTTTGTAAATTGATCAAAATAAACAATTATTTATATTTCTGAAAGCATTCATTGTTTACAGCATTTTTTCCACACCTGCCGAAAACATTTGCACAGTACTGTATGTATGTATTTTATGTATGTAATCAATCAATCAATGGACAATGAAAGAGATTTCCATACCAGATCAGTAGCAGCCCTTGATTAACAAAGACCAGTAGTACTGCTAGCAGTACTGTTTGCCTACAGGGTGCAGGTGGAAACTGGGCTGCTGTTGACTGAAGAAGAGGAGGAAGCCATGTCCGGAGGCAGAAGAAGTGAAGGAAGTGCAGGACAGTGGAAATGAGCGGAGGAACTTTTAATGTTGGCAGCATGACTGGTAAAGGGAAAGAGTTAGCTGACATCAGACGTGAACTAGTACAGATTTCCAAGATGATTAGTATGATTAGATGATTAGCAGCAGTATGGTTTTATGCTGAGAAATAGATTTTCGCAGCATAAATGTTAATTTATTAATTAATGTTTGCTTTGAGGGTGCTGATGGAGAAGTACAGAGAAGGTCAGAAGGAGTTGCATTGTGCCTTTGTGGACTTGAAGAAAGCATATGCCAGGGTGCCTAGAGAGGAGTTGTGGTTTTGTATGAGGAAGTTAGGAGTGGCAGAGAAGTATGTCAGAGTGGTACAGGATTGTTTGAGGACAGTGTGACAGTGGTGAGATCTGCAGTAGGAGGGATGAATGACCGGTGGGATTACATCAAGGATCAGTGCTGAGCCCATTCTTGTTTGCAGTGGTAATGGACAGGTTAACGGACGAGGTTAGACAGGAAGTCCCTATGGACTGTGATGTTTGCTGGTGATGTAGGGAGCAGATTGAGGAGAACCTGGAAAAGTGTGAACAAAAGGAAGGAAAAAGAGCAGAGGGATTTAAATTGGGATCAACAGTTCAGAGTAACAGAGTATGGAAGAGAGGTGAAGAAGAGAGTTCAGGCAGGTTGGAATGGATGTAGAAGAGTGGCTGGTGTAATCTGTGACAGGGCATTATCATCAAGAGTGAAAAGGAAGGTTTACAGGATGGTAATGAGACCAGTTATGCTATATGGGTTGGAGACAGTGATGCTGACAATGACCGTGGCAACACTGGAGACAGTGGTACTGATGACAAGAGCTGGAGGTGTCAGAGTTAAAGATGCTGAGATTTTCGTTGGGTTTGATGAAGATGGGTAGGATTTAAAAATGAGTGTATTAGAGGGACAGCTTAGGTTAGATGTTTTGGAGACAAAGTTAGAGAAGCAAGGCTGTGTTGGTTTGGACATGTCCAGAGGAGAGACAAGGGTTGAATTGCTAAAAATCTATATTTTTTTACATCTAACCCATTACAAGTGCTCTCTCTCTCTCTCTCTCTCTCTCTCTCTCTCTCATTAGAAGCTTTTAAATAGGTTATAAATAATAAAAAAAAAAATTATATATAACTCAAAGCTACAACTGTCAGAAATGCAATAATACCAGTGTTCTGTATATAAAATGTATTCAGTGCTGCATAAAGTCAGATATATAGTGTCAGATCAAAGTATACATAAAACAAAACATATAGGGGCAGCGGTGGCCTAGTGGTTAGGGAGTTGGCACTGCATCGGAAGATTGTGGGTTCGATTCCCTCACAAGTAGGTTGCCCTGAGGTACCCCTGAGCAAGGTACCGTCCCCGTCACTGCTCCCCGGGCGCTTTCAATAGCTGCCCACTGCTGCATGGTGTTTGTGTGCATGGGTTAAATGCAGAGGTCCAATTTCGTTGTGGTTCATGGTGTGCAGTGCTGTGACCTCGCAATGACAACCCTTGTCACTTTCACTTTTTTCACTTGAACAAGATTAAACGTTAAAATAATACTCAGGCAATGTTCTATTCGTAGCATCGCAAATCAAATCAATGCGCTGACCTTCTGGCCTATGTTTGTGCCAAGTAATAGTTCAGCTTGTTTATAGTTAATGAACTGCATTCCTTTTCAAGAATGAGCGTTCTGGAGCGAATGTCATGATTTGACAGTCAACTTCTCCTCCGTTGTGATTTGAAACTGATATTTGGAACAAAAGTTTACATGTGCGAGAGGAGCACTTCAGAACAAAGCACTTCTACATTCTGACTGGTTGCTGTCGTAACTCATTTATAAAGTTGACTCAGCTTCATCTTTGATGAAATCATCAACCAAAACGTGCCACGTCCTGATGCTGGCTTACACAGAAGATGAATGACTTCCAGTCATTTTAACCACTGCTGGTCACTGTGTAAACATTCAGTATGTCAAACCAAAATCTATTATAAAAATATTAGAGCTTTCAGAACCTTGTTATACGTGTATTTCTGTTTTTTTTTTTTTTTTTTTTTTTTTTTTTTTTTTTTTTTCCTTTTTAAATGACTGACCCATTACATGCAGTTTTAATGACCCAGGAAGACTGCTAGCAGTGCTGGAAACCCAGGAAAATGGTCAAATCTAAAGTTAAACGTACGTACATTTAAAGTTGAGCAACCACTCATCGTTCACTAGAAGAGTGGAGACTTATTAAATCACAAATAGTCAACTCTTTATTAATGCCTTTGGTTTTGGAATGGTATGTTTATCACATAGGGAGACCAAGGTCAATAGTTTTTCTTTTTTTTTTTTTTTTTTCCTTCACACCTAACTTTGACTACCAGGGCTTGGACCATTGGCCATTGTATTTAATATCAGGCATGACCTGCAGCTGAGACTTTTCACGATCGATGAGTGATACTGTTGAAAATAAGGAGTGAGTGAATATTGCTGGAATATTTAAAAATCAATTCATTGGTCGGCTGTTTCATGTTCTCCTATGGCATCTGGTAAATAATTCCTTGCACTTTTAATTTTGAGTGGTGGGTTAGAAAATATTGCCACTGTTGAAATACTGAATGGCGATATTATTTTTAATGTTAATGCAATAAGCTTTTCCCAGAAATCCCAGACCTTCTTTTGCCCATTTGTTAATGAAAAGCACACGCAATGGACACCATAGCAGGTCTTTTTTTTTTATTTTGTAAAAAATGTTGATCATGTTGATTTATTTATTTTGTGACAATTTGGCAGCATTGAAAATGCCAAGCTGGTTTCCTTAAGTTTTGTTCTATGACAAGCAGCTTCCTGTTAAATGGGTAAAGCTCTTCTTAAGTAAAGGTCGAGCAGGGTTCAAAGCCTTGTCATTTTCCCTGCAGTTCGCATTCTCCCACGCCACACATCCAGCACTCCCTCACACTGGGGTAAGAACCCTAAACTGTGAAGTCTGTGGTCTTCATGAAACACTGCGAGAGCATGCAGAGCTTCAAAAAGAGCAGACCTTCAAAGAGCAAATTCAAAGGCTGTAGGCTCCTGCCCTTGTTCTGGATCACTCGGGACACGCCATGCATCATCATGTCACTTCAAGCATATAGCACATCTCCATGAAAACAACATATAGGTGATATTTTTGAAGGAAGTGAATTCTGGACTAAGCATACAGAGCAGTCTGTTTGGTTCCAATATTTTTGCCCCAAACTAACTAATGAACTATTATTATTTTTTATTTATTTTTTTTTTCCATTGTTACCAAAAACAAAGACCAGGCTACTAAAAAGTCTACAATAACAATAATACTTCTTTAAAAGTAAATAATCAGTACTTTTAAAGCTTAAGCGATATATTTAATTACTTTCCTCCACCAATCATGCCCTATTTCCTTAAATTTTCCTGATGAAAAACATGTTCTTTCCAAATGCAACTTGATGAAACAAAACAATACATATACATTCATTTTTTATTTATTAATTAATTAACAGTTTTCAGCATAGTTTGGTTATTATTATTATTATTATTATTATTATTAGACTTACATTTACGGCATTTAGCAGACGCTCTTATCCAGAGCGACTTACAGGTCCTAATTACAGGGACAGTCCCCCTGGAGACACTCAGGGTTAAGGGTCTTGCTCAGGGACCCAGTGGTGGTAGTGCTAGAGGTGGGATTCAAACCGGGGACCTCTTGATCCAGAGGTCCGTAGGCAAGTACCCACCACTAGACCACCACCACCCGACTTATTATTATTAGACGTAGACTTAAAAATAAGCTATGTATTTTCTTTTATTTCTCCCAAATTAGTTCTTTGTTTGGCTCTTTTTAATCTAAACATCAACAAGAAAGTTGTTGTTTTCCACAGGATGCTTAGAACAATGCTTAATTTAGTCAGCCAACTTGAAAAGGCTCCATCCATTTCACTGTTGCCACAGAACGCTTGTCAACTGTGAAATCAGCCAGGAAACCCAAAAGAAAACCTATAAAATCATTTAACGATGTCCCCCCAAGACACAAAGGAATAGGAAAGATCCAGACCCTTGATAAAAGACAATAATCATTCACAGTAAAGGAAGCTTTACATAAGGGGTTCTATTTATACAATAGAACCTTAAAGTTCTGAGTGCAAGATACTGGGCCAGATCAAAACATTAACCTGAGCTGTCTAATGGAAATAACACTTTTTTTTTTTTTCTTTTCAGTTAATTTGCTAAAGTGAAAGTGAAGTAAAAGTGACTATTTGTTATTGTGAAACACAGCACTGCACACAGTGAAACACAACGGAATGCTTCCTCTGCATTTCACTCATACAAACACCGTGCAGCATGGGGCAGCCATATCAAGCGCCTGGGGAGCAGTGGCAGGGATGGTACCTTGCTCATGGTCTGGTGAACGGTCAGCATGATCAGTGTTGGTAAGATGAAATGTAATTCCAAATGACATCAATTTTCAGTTTTATTATAAGGAGTAATTTAATCTGGAGACTGATTCTCTGTGACTAATTCTGATTAATTTAATTTCATAATCCATTCATTGGTTAAGATATATCTCTATAACCCCACCTCCTTTCTTTTAACAGTTCCTAAACCTAAGCTTATCCCTAACCTATATCATGAGTGTTATTTGTGTGCTGCACTCACTGATGCTCACAGTGAGGCTTGATCAGGTCAAAACAAGGGCAAGGGCTCCATATTCCTAATGCAAAGCTTTTTAAATAACCAAAAACACAGAACATCCTTTAAACAAGCTCAAATGTGTTCCTGCTCTTGTCCAACTGTACCGTTACAGTTATCGGATTAAACAATTTAAGCATGGAAGTTGTGGCTACCAAAACATTATTCTGTTTTCCAGCGTGCACACTTTTCCCTTCCTGGTTCATTCGGTTGTAGTCTGGCATGTTGGTCTTCAGAATGAAGTTTGGCTTCCTTGATTGCGATTCTATATTCATTTTAGCTGATCACTCAATTGAACTTGAATTCATTCATTCAGTTTCAAAGCTTTTTATTCAAGAATCGAAGAGAAGAAGTACCATTGATCTAATTATTTTTAATGAACTTGACTTGCTGTTGGAGCCTTGAGAGCTGCTGGAACAGTATGAATAACATTTTTCTGGTTGACTGGTCTGGACACTAATTGCTATTGATGCTTAAGGTTTTTAAAATCAAGATGGTGAATAATGAGAGAGTAGCTGTAGATGAGGTAAAAATGGTACCCCACAATGGCTTATCCCCTAAGGAAAATATTGGAGGTTAGGGGGCATAAAATCTTAATGCTGTAAATAAATATGAAAACTAAAGTTACTGTTAAGTAATCGTTTCATCTGTCCACATTACTCTGCCAGAATGCAACATCTTTCATCAAATTTTTTTGATCTTGGCACCATGTTTGCACACTAATAGTATTTTATTATTTTTTTCAAACCGTCTGCCTCTGGAATTCAAACAGTAGTTTCCAGGCACAGCTGATTGGCACTTGGAGTGCTGTTTTTATTTTGCAACCCTGCTCCCACCAAGAGCTTAAGGCCAGGACGGTACTAAACATGTTTAAATGACCACTGTTAGGCTAGGAGTCTCAAAAACTGAGTGAGAGGTGCCATGTGGATGACTGTCCTTTGGGACAGAAGCCAATTCTACTATAAAACATCTAAATACCACTGTTCAATGATCTTTGAACAAAATCCCTCCCTCCCTCTGGATGTGTTAGGTGTTAATGGAGCACAGTGGGATTCCACCTTGGAAACCATGGCAGAAGGTGGAAGACCAGGCTTACTGTATCTGCTCAAGCACCGTGACAGTGAAAAATAAACCCGACTGAAATGTGTCTGCACAGTAGACATATGGATGTCCACTGTGTCCATCTGCTACTGAGCAGAATTCAGCATGAGTCTATCCCAGTGGGACTGACCCTGAACTGAGAAGCCTGTTTGGAGACTTCTCCAGGAACATTGGCAGCATGCTTTTCATAGGAAATCAAGAAAAGGTAGATGTCGGTCCACATTTTTCTTGCACTCTTTTTATTCTAGAGGTAACTTGTCCAATTTATGTAACTGGATTAGAGCACTGATGGTTCGAACCCCTTCCCAGTAGGTTGCCCTGAGGTACCCTTGAGCAAGGTACCGTCCCCATCACTGCTCCCCGGGCGCTTTCAATAGCAGCCCACTGCTGCACATGTGTGTATGGGTGAAATGCAGAGAGTGAATTTCCCATTCGTGGGATTATAAATAAATAAATAAAGGATTATGGAGCACCCACCCCATGACCAAGTTGGTGGTTTTCAATTGAACATACTATTGATGTTCCATTTGTATAAAGATCACTTGTTAAGATTGGAGAAAAAGTTGGATTTACATGCTCAGTGAAAGTGACGGTCATTGTGGAACGCAGCACAGCACACAGTGAACCACAACGAAATGCTTCCTATGCATTTAAGCCATACACACGCATGCAGCAGGAGGCAGTTATTTAAAGTCCCTGGGGAGCAGTGATGGGGACAGTACCTTGCTCAAGGGTACCTCAGGGCAACCTACTGGTCTGGGATTCTATTCTATGACATTCCGATCCTGGGGCCTAGTCCCTAACCATTAGGCCACCTCTGCTCAGATGGTCAGTCGCAAAAAAACTCCTGAAATGTTTTTAATAATTGGAAAGCCATTTGTGGCCAACTTCTACAACTTTTGAATCATTTTTTTTGTGTCCAAATTGTGATTTAGTTTTTCAGAAACTGATTAAGCTTGAACACCAGAAAGGGTGGTCTGTAATTTATGTTTAAGTTATGTTTAAGGTTGTGTCTAGAAGACCGTCCTTTCCTGTTTTGACTCGCAAGGTAGAGATTCTATGAGGAGAATCTAGCCTGTTTAGGATTAAGATATCAAATGTTAAAGGAGTTAGTGTTTCTCAGTTTAATCTGATTACAGGACAACTGCTATTTACTAATTGCTGGGTTAAGGGTGTTGATCAGAAACCTTTGTAGGATCAGTATCAAAGGAAGTTTGGATGCAGGAAACTGGGACTCGAGAATGCCTTTTGGTTTTACATGATGTATACATCAAAGCTTGCACCTGCTCCCAGGTGTTGTTTTGAACTTAGCTGTGTTACTGTTCTAATGCTGGCAGGTATTTCATCTGCCCACCATGTGCTGGCTCCCAAAAACTCCTGTTTTTCTAGCAGTGATCCCTGCTCTTCCTGACACAGGGTCATGGCTTTGCACATGCTTGACCTTTAGGCAAACATCCTTCAGGTGTAGAGTCAACCATCTATCAATCAAACTACAGTTTGTACAGTGGAGAATTTCATGCCACACGAAGAAGTGGAACTACTAAACATTCTCTGCTCACCCTCTTTCTTTTTCATCCTTGTTTCTGTGATAAATCAGACTTTTAATATGGCACACGTGAATAAATTCATTGGCTGATTGGGGGGGGGGTCTTCCAAACTTGTTTTGGTAACTTCCTTGACTGCAGTGTTTGTAATTTTCCTAATTTTATGATTAAGGCCCTCTAAGCAACAAGAAGAATACAGTTTCTGTATCCTTTGCCTGCATGTATTTCCAACCCATTCTTCTGTTCTATTCTTCTTATGATCCTCAATATGTTCTCCGTTTGTTCTTCTGCACTCACTGGTCTAGGACCAGCTTTGCTTTCCCAAGACTTGAGCTCAACACAGATAAACAGCCACAAGATAAGATCTCAGAACTGCATGAGCTTCTTAACAGTGGCACATATGACGGTCATGATCTATCCAGCTCATACATCCCTCCCACTTCTCTCCCTCTGAAGAGGACCATCTGTGGCTCCAGACTGACCTGTAGCCCTGAACTGCATCGCAATAATAAACACCACTCCACTATTCGTTCCACATTAGTTCATTCGACCTCACATTTTGGTTCGTTTTCCATGGTGGCTTATTCTACTTGGCTCAGTTGATTGAGGTGAGGCAGCTTTGCATCAAGGCAGATAAAGTATCTTTAATGTAGTTCTAGCACGATTGATCAAGATGTGAAATGTAAGCGACCTCTCATTTCTGCATATTTTGCTTCCAAAATGCAAGACTTTTTTTTTTGTTGTTTTTTTTTTGACCTATGTATGAATCATTCCAGCAGGACAGAACACTCTAACATGAGACATGAAGCAGAAAATCCATCTAACTTAAGACATGAAGCAGAGAAGAAACAGATGATTCCAGATGACCAGGTCATTAATTAGTTTACTGCTGAATGCTGAGTGGTTGGAACTACTTTATCTAGACACCATCTTGCCACAGTAAAACATTAGTTCTCATTTCTTTCATTTAATCTACTCTTAATATGCCCAAGATAAGACAACAAGCAGCAACCAGGTCATTTCCCGGCAAACAATTAGTGAGGGATGGCTCAAGACCTTTGCACTGGACTGCACATGTATGTACTAGTCCTTACTGAGCAAAGATGTAAACCATTGCCTTACTTTCCACTGTAGTCCAGGATGCTTCTTCTTGCTCCTGAACACTAGTTTCCTTAGGGATTAGGATAAAGTTCCGGCACTAATCTAATACACCTGGCTTTAATGTTCAGGCGCTCCTGAGGATCTTCATTTAAGCAGGTCCAGGGTGTCTTGGATTAGGGTTGGAGCTATAGGCACCCTGTAGGCGATAAGGAAACTTTACAAAGGAAAAACACATCTACAGCATCTGGTTAACGGTAGAAAAATAGCTTGTAGTACTGACGCCTATTCATGTTTGCCAGCTTGAGACAAACATTCCCAAAAGTTGGTAACAAACAGCCTGACTGCTGCACAATTGCAGCATCATTTTAGCAATGCTGATTTAGAGAGATAAGTGGTGTCAAGGCCAAAGTAAGATCTCAAATTGTTTCATTTAAAGCACATCATTTTAGAGTGCTATTTCCGGGAAAAAAGACAAAAACAAAAACTAATATTAGTAACGTTGGAGATTTAGACCTTCTACTGGTTATGGCCTGCTTGAATCAAACCCAGTCTACCTTTTCATTGTGCTGAGACATTTTCACTTCCATATCTGTTTTTGTATTGTATTAGAGGTCAAAGGTTTGTAGGTCATTTTCCAGCACTCTCCCACACTCTTTGTCTTTCTCTCCTGGCCCAGCGCCCCAGGCTCTCCTCATGGACACGGCTGTACAATAAACAGCCTTCCAGCCTGCTGTGTGCAGCTGGGGCTGGCGCTCTAGTTGAAGTGTCTGCGGCTGAAAACCACGGGCGCTCCAAATATCCCTACCTGAGGCAGGGAACCATTTCCTCCACCCCAGGGGGCCGATGGCAATTTAAAGTAACCTGGTTACAGTAAAGAACAACTGTAAACGGATTCTGAGAAATGCATCATGGGCATGTCTAGACTGGACATAAAATTGTCCTCTCCAAACACAAAAGAAACCTGGTCTTTTGTCCTTTTGCGGTCAAAATAGTGAAATAATAATTAGCAAAGCTTATTTCTAAATGGTGTCATCTTGTGTAAAATATGGTGTAGTCAATACAGTCCACTGGAGACTGAAAACTGGCACTGTTTCTTCACTGGTATAGAATTAGCATCACTTTTAGATCAACTTTTAATGCAAAGAACATGGAGTTGTTTAACACATTCCCTTGCTCCCGTCGGTCAAATGTATCAGCTGGTTTTTAGTAGAACTCTTCCTAAGCGGTTCCTGCACCGGTGGCCTATGATTTAAGCCTTTGGTTTGTCTCGCAATTAAATTGCTAATCTGCTGTGTTCTTTTTAATCTCGCTGGCTGTTCTCAGAAAAGCACAATATCAAACCTCTCACCCCGACAGTATGACATCTGCATTCTCCTGCTGGAGATTTGCTGAATGATGCACTTGCAGTCTAGACGCTGTGTTGGTACAGTCATTATGCTTGCAGGCCTTGTGGTTGCAAGTGCTTGATCATCACTTGGTTTTTTTTTTTGGTTTTTTTCTCCCCTCATTCTGATTCAAAATTTGTTGTCCTGGGAGCACACACACATTGCTGATTGCAAAATAGTGCCAGATGTTAATTATTCAAATGGGAGGTTTCAGTGAATCACTATTATTGCTAACCGAAAACATCCCATGCTTTACCACTGGTAGGTTACTTTGTATATGATTTCTTTTTTTATTTATCTTTTTGACCACATTTGCTCATAGGTTGAACCTCCCACTTGGGGAAAAAGGTGTGTTTTTAGTTAAAATGCAATCCCAGAAATGATCATCTTCACAGTCAGGCCTTGGGTTACGCAGTCTTGGGGTCGTTTGCTTCTCTAATGATTCTGTGAGCTCTAGAAATGGGGGTGGGAGAGACCTGGGGGAAACTGATTAAAACAGTCTGACGAGGACCATCTGTGGAACGGCATTATAAGGAATACCGTTCATTCCAGTTTGTCGCAAGTAACTGTGAGACCTCATTAATAACATCCCTGATGGAAAAGCAAGGAAGGAAGAAAAAACAAAAGCTGATATCACCTTTCTTTAGCAAGAATAATGCAAAGTAACAGACCTTGAAAAAGTTGTTTTGATCATGGTGAACAGAATGAAACCATTTCAATGAGTTGAAATAGAAATTAGGTGACGCCAAAAATCTTAGTGGGAATGAGATGAAATACCCTTTTGACAGATTAGAAAGACCTAAGAAGGTGAAGCCAAGGTTAGAGCAAAACGGTGAACCCAAGTTTCCCACAAAACGTGCTTGTTCTGGGTTGGCTCAGTAATGGGAGCAGATGTTAATCGCATGATGGCAATAATTTTTACTGTAAGTAGAGAATTATGTAATGAGTAAGTGTAGCATCTGTAATGGCGAAACCACAAACTGCACACACATAATTAACACAACAGCTGTTCTCCACATTCAGAGAGTGCCTTTAAAAACAGCAGATCCAAAAACAACAAGTACTAATATGCCCCTGTATGTTTGAGGAAACCTTGGAGGTATTGTGCAAAGGGGTCAAACTCGCTGTGCGTTTTACAGCAGTTTAATCCAATGAAAGCTGTGGAATTTTTAGACAGTATCTGGACAGGTTACAATGATGCAATGGTGCAGACTTGATCTTTTAAATGGGGACAAGGGCAAGCTTAAGTGAAGGACTCCATCCAATTAAATATGCTTTGTGGTTTTTGAACTAGCGGACTTTTTGGAAATTTTCCTGCCATCACCTGAGCTGCTTATCCTTTAGAGGGTTTTGGAGATGCTGGAGCATATCATAGTGCTCGGGAAGTGAAAGAGAAATACCCTGGACAGGTCACCAGTCCATGACAGATACAGAAAAACAAAATCTTACCCTGGATCAAATAAGGATTTTTTGTACAGTGGAAGAAAACTCAGACAAAATGCATGCAATCAGTAATGTTTCTAATTGGCATCCCAAAATATATACTTGTTTTATTTGACTAATCCTTAGTTGTGCTAAAACAATGATAAAATATACCATACTACACTTTCTTAAGCCTTTAAAAAAGGGTAAATTATTGAACATGTGCTCCACTTTTTAATCTATAGAGCAGAGTGTTTAAGAGACTATTGCACCCGATTTGCTTGGATTCCCCATTCCCTCCCTACTAATCAAGCCTGTTCTCCATATTGTGAGCACTTGCTTGCATAACCCTGCAGAGATTAATATGGCAACCATGCAAAATATGCATTTGGAAAAAAGACAACAGCATCAAGTCAAAGACAGATGGAATAGTAGCTGTGTGCTTCAGGGGGTTTTAACGGCTAAACCTCTGAATGTCTCCACATGGATCCCTTTCAGGAGACAGCCGTGAGCGGCCAGCATATGGAAAGATTGTTTCAG
Organism: Hepsetus odoe; assembly: GCA_017165825.1. Taxonomy (NCBI): domain Eukaryota; kingdom Metazoa; phylum Chordata; class Actinopteri; order Characiformes; family Hepsetidae; genus Hepsetus; species Hepsetus odoe. The sequence continues at coordinate 16,074,306 of CM029386.1, forward strand.
GACCACCTCCAGAGAGCCTGGAGACAGCAGGCGTCCTCTGTAGAGCTGACTTTTGCACACTAAAGCAATAGGTCGAAAAAAATACTAAAGTTATTTAGAATTTAACTGCTTTTATTGTTGTCCATGTCCAATTTGCATCCACTTTAAAAGATTATATATCTGATTCCATAGGAACACTTTTTGATTCTCAAGCAACCTTTCAACGAACGCCTCTTTAGTAAGCTCAGCTGAAACTAATTTTCAACAACATTATGCATTATACATATTCTACAACTTCATAGGCAGCGGTGGGCTAGTGGTTAGGGAGTCGGCCCCAGGATCAGAAGATTGCGGGTTTGAATCCCAGGCCAGTAGGTTGCCCTGAGGTACCCTTGAGCAAGGTACCATCCCCGTCACTGCTCCTTGGATGCTTTCAATAGTTGCCCCCTGCTGCATGTGTGTGGGTAAAATACAGAGGTGTAATTTTGTTGTGGTTCTGTGTGTTGTGCCATATACTCATAATGACGAATAGTCACTTTTACTTCACTTTCATAGCTTTCAACTAACTGAAGGGTTAATCAAATGAAGAAATTGTCATAGATTTTTCAGTAACATCCACCAGTTTTGCACCTGATGTGAAAGAAAGCATTACATTCTTGTTTTTTTTCATTGGTGCAAATAGCAATAGTATGCCATTGCTAACATTCATCGCTCTTCTTAGTCTGCTTCTACTTCAGCCTAGAGAATGCCAGCATTTTGCACTGCAGTGGTTCATCTGTCCTGCTCAGTATCAATGAGTCGATTCTTGAAGAGCGCATAGGATCCTCAGCAGCCTGCCCTGCCCACGCTCTGTCTAACTTTTTTTGGAAGAAAAGTGTTCAGGACAGTTGAATCATTGTGGTGTTACAGTTGGTCTTGGTCTCTCTGGATGGGTAGGAAGTCTTTGTCTCCCACCACTGTGATGCCAGTCCCAGGTGTCTGCTAGCTGATCTAACAGAATAGGGAGCTGGTGTTCTCCTCCAAGCTTGCTGGACCATCTAATAAAGTTAGCAGCGATTCAAAAAGATACAGGGGCTGTACTGGTGTTATCTCTGGACATACTCGCCCATCCAGTGTTGGTGGTGTTTATGTGAATATCTAATTTATCCCTTAATAATGTCATGAATCACTGAATAATACATCTTGCCGTCCTGATTTTGAGCTTTCAAAATGATCTAAATTAAGAAAATTAGTACCCATTTTGGAAAGTTTTTTTCAAAAGTGAGTATAATTGATGTTTTATAGTCCTGTAAGAAAATGGAAGTGCGAAAATCTTTTGTTTTATGTTTAAAACATCTATATTTTATGTTTTATCATTTAGCATGTATTTGGACATCAGTCTGACTGCTCAAATTGGTGAGGTAGAATTATTGCAGTCGCAGCATTATTTCAACAAGAGGAATGTGGTTCCTGAAAGTAGATCGAGTCCAGCAGCAGCCTTGGGAAAGATTTATGCATCCCTTTTGATATCCCCCATCATCAGGGGAAAAAAACCTACTTTGAAATAAAGAAAAAAGCAAATAATGAAAAGAATCAATAAAGGAAAAGACAGTAACATTGAACTGATCTGAATGGAAAGGGGAGTTTATTGGACGTGGTTTATTGTAGTGGAGAAAAATGGTAGATCTCTTTTCCAGTCTTTTTGGTCGCAGTGCTTCCGCAGATGAAGGTGGAAGGCTACAGTACAGCAGGTACGTGAATTTCAGGACCTGAATCAGGGTCACAGTCTAGTGTAGCGATTAGTGATATGTTTAACTGATTCAATTAAATTGTCCTTTCCTTTTCCATTAACGATACAGATACAAGAAAGAATCTCTAAGAATTGCACCAGTTACTTGAGCTAAAGAACATGCATAAAGAAGAGGATTGTTCTTCACCTTGAATGGTGGGGAAAAGAATTTAGGGGGGAAAGTAAGACAATGTTCAACACTATGCACTTTTAAACATCTGTGCAATTTGGGCTTATCTTGGTGCTGCATAAGGCTTGAAATATTGGAAGCACATTTATAGTTCATGCCAGACAGCCTATAGGACCGTAATGACTGGGTGATGACAGAACGCAGATTCTAGAGGAGAACTACTTTATATGGAATTCCATCAGAACATGCCGGTAAAACCAGAAACCAAAGAGTTTAGATAGAAAACCTTATAGTGGGAAATCACTTCAGCAGTCTGTTTTGTCTTCTTCAAGGAGCCCTTTAGAGCTGAAATACTTCAAACCCTTGTTCTCCTTCAAATACTTGATTAAATACCTGTGGATTGTGAGTGACAAAATGATACTTGACATTTTCTATATTTTATTTGCGACTGCAATCGGTTTCCTAAGTGATCTAAGCATTGAAGTCCTGGTCCTTTCACTTTACCGCATCAAGCAGTCATAGGATGTGTCTCAGTTCAGGGGCTGCATCCTTTGATGGCTGCTTTTGAAGACTGCATGACAGAGTGGGGACAAAGATGTTCCATTTCAAAGGCTGTTGCAGTAAAGCATTTATACTTATTTAAATTCTAATTGAATCTTCTCTATTTCCCAAAGACAAGACTGACAGACATAAAATAGTATTTTTGCACCCAGAAAGTGATTCCCTAAAAAAGAAATGAGTGGTGGCACAGTAAGACTTTTGCACAGTACTGTATGTCTACCAGCTCTTGTCTTTTCAGGTCCAGCTGGTCATAAATCCATAAACATTCAGGATACTGTTGATTTAGATGATGCTGAGCAAGGTGGGGCAGAACAGTGGTCAGTGCTTCTTTTTCTGTTTTTGAATAATCGTGTGTTCCAAAGAATCAGAAGGTACCTGTACAGTAACCAAGAACAAGCATCATTTTAGAACTTTAGAACTTGAGGCATGCAAAATTTAGATTTTCTTTACAGTACATTAGATCTTCATATTCCTGAAAAGTTTGATTGCTTTTGATTACTTGATGACTTCCATCCATCCATTTTCTGCCGCTTGTCCCAAACGGGGTCGCGGGGGAGTGCTGGTGTCCAACCCAACGCACACAGGGTGAGGACGGGGGACGCACCCTGGACAGGTCACCAGCCCATCGCAGGGAGGAGCGGGACGGGGACGGCACCTTGCTCAAGGGTACCTCAGGGCAACCCATTGGGAAGGGGTTCGAACCCCCGATCCTCCAATCATGTGGCCAACGCCCTAACCACTAGGCCACCACTGCCCCATTACTTTTAAAATGAAATGTGCAAAAGTCTTAAGCTTCCCATTTTTTAAAATTTTTTTTATTAGCTTGTGAGATTTATTGCAAAATGTGCAAACATGCAGGTAAATTCTACACATGGAGAGTTTGCATAACTCCAATACGCTTTTAAGTCAATGTTTGGTATGACCACCGTTATTCTTAGATAACAGGATGAACTCACTTTTGAGTAATTCCTAAGTAAGAGTCATTTACAGGAATACTTGCCCAGGTTACTTTATTCCAAAGTTGGCTTTAATTTGCTTAAATAATTCATATGTAGGTCACTTTGAGAGAGCAATCAAAAACAATCCTGAACTGAAAATGGTCGGGTAGGGAGACTGAACTGAAAATGAGAACCAAAAGCCCTCAGGAAGCCTTAGAGGTAACGAAAAATATCTAATAATAAATAAAATACCTCTTTGGAAGCAAGATATGAAGACATAAGGGGTGGCTCAAGATTTTGCATAGTAGTAGATATGGAACCTTTTTAGCAAATAAGATAAGAACCAGTGATGGAGAAACTGTTTTGAGGGGGCACATTTTGCGTCCCACCAAGAGAAGCTTTTTATTTTTGTAAAATAGTTTTACATTTTCTGAAACTAGTTTGATAAACCAGTTAAAATAACATTTAAATTTTTTAATAAACCTTTGCAAATTACAGTATATTGATTAACCTAAAAGGATTCTTAACCCGAGTCCCTTCAGTGGTGATGTAATTGGGAAGCCCAGCTGCAGCTTGGACGGCCTTTGCTGCGGGAACTCGCTGCTAAATCTCAGTGCCTCTTCTCAACTATCAAGCAATGTTTTACGTTTCTTCGCTCAAATGCCAAGAAGACATCTTTTGGAATACCTTCCAGAATACACTCGGTCACTGCCAGGGAATGACTCATCCCCTCTGTGCCTATGGAGTGTGTCAGTGTGTCAGAGTCTGAGTGTGTTGAACAGGCCCTGTCACTGCACTGACAGATAAACTGAACATACAGCTTAAGCTTTCTTCCATACAGTAAATCATCTTAATGTAGTTAACAAACTCAATTTTGCCAAAATCTGGGTGTCATCCTTGGAAATTTTTCATATCCTTTATAATAAACATATTATGGTTTTGATGGGCTTGTTTCCCAGGAAAGGACAGGCCTAAGTTTGGTCTAAATTGCAGCTCTATATGTCCAGAAGTGTGAAGACAACTACTCCTTCAACATCCGTTATCTGCCGCTTGTCCCAAACGGGGGCTTAGAAGTTTGAGCTCAATGAATGTTATCGCAAACAACAAATGCACTTAATAACGCATTGTGCAATTTTACAATTGATGCAAATAATATTCAAAGCTCACACTTATTAAAGGGGTGTGTATCTGGTGTCCAACCCAGCGCACACAGGGCGAGGAAGGGGGACGCACCCTGGACAGGTCGCCAGCCCATCGCAGGGAGGAGCGGGACGGGGACGGCACGGCACCTTGCTCAAGGGTACCTCAGGGCAACCCATTGGGAAGGGGTTCGAACCACTGATCCTCCGATCATGCGGCTGACACCCTAACCACTAGGCCACCGCTGCCCTACTCCTTCAACATGTCATGTTATTTTCTGCTGCTTGGGTTGCGGGGGGTGCTGGAGTCCATCCCAGCTCACACAGGGCGAAGGACAGGGCGAAGGACAGGGGACACACCCTGGACCGGTCACCGGCCCATTGCAGGCTCAAGGGTACCTCAGAGCAACCTACTGGGAAGGGGTTTGAACCCCCGATCCTCTGATCATGTGGCCAACGCCCAACCACTAGGCCCCCGCTGCCCCCTCCTTCAGCATTTCTTCTTTAATCAAGAGTTTAGGCGGGTCTCCCCTTTTCACAATAACCATGACTGCCCTGCTCTGCTTTACACAAAGTTTCAACATTGCTTTGAGAATCTGATTGTCTTAAGCCACAAGAGTACCGAGGTCAGGTATTAATGATGAATGAAACAAACTCTCAAAAGTGCAATGCTGGGGTCTATGTGTACCTGAAATCAATATTTTTGAACACAATGTAGCATGGACAGGGTGGCGGTGGTCATCTAGTGGTAGGATATTCACCTATGGACCAAGTGGCCACAGGTTCAAATCCCACCTCCAGCACTACCATCGTTGGGTTCCTGAGCAAAACCCTTAACCCCAAGTTGCTCCAGGGGGACGGTCCCTGCAGTTAGGAATTGTAAATCGCTCTGGACAAGAGCTTCTGCTAAATGCCATAAATGAACAATGATGGATCCTTATTTACAATGAGTCTGTGTTGACTACCACTAGAAAGTTTAGGTGTATCTTGAATTGCTCCAGAACCTTATGCAGAGGTTATTTCAACTTTAAATGTTCCTCTTAAAGTTACATTTTTCTTACAAAAATGGTCACTAAAAGAGTCATTCATTAAACACGTCCAACATCTGACACCTTTTAAGAGTTCAAACTTGTGTTTGAGATGTTTATTCAGTAATGAGAACTTTTGTTGCCTTGTGATCAAAGTTTTAGAAGGAGTTTAAGCTGAAAACCATTAGCTCATAGAACAAACCAACAACAAAGACACAGTTTGAAACCATTTTGTGTTGTAACTGAAATCTAATAATTAATACCAAATACGCCTTTTTATGGGAGGTCACATGATTTTGGTAAATTATGCTTATTTCAGTGCAATACAAGTATGGGGCCAATTAACCCAACTGTCCTCCTTCCTTGGCCACAGCCGTAATGTATTATCTGAAAGTTGTGACATTTTACATGAAGATGACTTATGTCTTCTTATCAATGACGTTAGAGCTACACTGCGGTTGAAATCCCTCCTGTTGAGTCTCTAGAGGTTCTTTAGAGTGGAGTCCAGTTCTCTGCGAACGCATTACTCGCGCCAAAATCAGCCGTCATACAGAGCAGCTGCTTCATCAGGAAATATTAAACTAATATGCTTGTAAAAATGGCAGCTTTAGGTTGACCTAGTTATGATCTCATGAACTCAGCTAGCCTCAAATGTCCTTCACCAGATCTGCAGCCTTCAACATCGAGCAGTGAAAGGCAGGGTAAAATGTAACACAATTATTCCTGAGAATTTAAGAGTCATGTCAAATATTGTGTATGTAATTTCTCTCATTTCAAGTGCTTTGATGATTACAGCGATCACACCATTATTTTAATCAGCCGCTAGGCCAGGGGTCTCTAATTACAGCCCTGGGAGCTGATGCCAGAACAGTTTGGTAGGTCTCCTCCTCAAACACACTCTCTAAAACTGCCAATTAAGGGTTCACCATATGTGTTAGAGCAGTTAAATCATCAAACTGTCTTGGAGACCCCTCCTGTATGTGACTGCAATATATCTGGGTTCTGAAGCAGGTAAAGAACTCTCAGAAAGAGTTGGCTAGACCTAAGTACAGCCTGCAGACAGTGGTTAGTTAAAACATGGTGTAAAAATTTTACATTACGTTATCTGTGCCACTTCAGAACCAGGTTCATATATTCTTAAATGCAGTATTGTGCCAAGATTTAGAGCCATCCCATATTTCTTCCTATTTTGCTTTTTTCTTGTATTTTTAACCCATTGTTAAGGAATAGTTCTCCCGACTCACTGAATGGCTTTGAAAGTTTTTGGCTCTCGTTTTCAGCTCAGGCTGTGTTGAATAATGGTGGTCATACAAATATTGACATAAAGCTGGATAAAATGAAATAAACTCTCTTTATGTATGGTATTTACACGCGTGTTTGCACTTGTGATGAATCAATAACCTACGGTCAAACTTTCATAGTCAAGTATAAAGAAACAAAGAGCGGTTAATGGTGGCATAGTGGTTTGGGAATAGGCCTTCAATTGGAAGCTAGTGGGTTTGAATCACGTACCAGTACTGTCCCCCTCACTGCTGCCCGGGCACTGGATATAGCTGTCCCCTGCTATATGGTTTGTGTGGATTAAAAGCAGAGAAATCATTTTGTTGTGCTGTGCTTCACAATGACACACCGTCACTTTCACTCTTGCATAATACTGTACTTATTTAAAAGAATGTGAACACTGGTCTAGCTTATCTTTTCATTTGAAGAGAAATATATTGCCTGTAAATAATACTACTACTACTACTACTACTACTACTACTACTACTAATAATAATAATAATAATAATATTATTAATTGTTATTATTATTATTATTATTATGTACAGAAATACTGTAAAAATTGAGCAAAAACTACATTTATGTTGTTTCTCTCCACTTTTGCATTCTGGATTTCGCAAAAGTAATTTTGAAAAGTGATTTAGGGATTAAATATTTCACTGAAATGGGGAAAAAAAAAACCCAACTCATCCTCCACTCAATAAATCTGTTACGAGCATTAAGGGTAGTTGATTTAAAGGGTAATATTCTAATCCAAATCCCAATTCGTCAGACTGTTATCAAAGATTTAGTTCCCTTAATTTATCATAGAAATTCATGGCATGACTAGACAGGCCAAGACATGAGATGAACTACTAAGGTAGCGGTGCTGGTAAATATATGGGTAAGGAGGAAACATTACAGTTGAAACAAGAATCAGAGGCATAAATAAGAATCAGACCAGCATGTCTTCAGCTTCAAGAGTTCGATGTGAATATAAAAGTCAGACTTGTGTGGTGTAAACACATCAGAAGTGCTTCTAAAAATCAAACTTGTAAGTCCTCCTAAGCTGCTCCTTAAGGGGTGTTTTGTTTGGCGCCTCTCGTCCTTTGTTTCCAGCAGGGGTTGTTAGGTTAAGCGGTAATCTCATTGGGTCGGTAGCAGAGGAACGGGAGAGGATATGAGGTGAAGAGAAAGCATGAGGTCATGAGGAGGGAAGGGGGAACAGATGAACGCATGACTGAGCTGCAGATGCACTTCTGCCTCATCTGTCTGACTTTTGTATGCAGTTTTAAAGTGGACAGTCCCGTCCAGTTTTACAGTCTAATAAAGATGATATACTCCTCAGCGTTCATTTCCCATTTAGTTACCAGCCTCTTATTCTTGCACGCGCCATTTCTGTCTATGAAAATCACAAGAATTAGCTTGAATAGACAACATGCAGAGCCTCCATCTGTGTGGTCTATCCACACTGAAAGAAGCGATACAATGAAATCACTGACTTAACCTTTATAAGAACTCCAGCGTGGTTCCATACTTCAAGTGCAATGCATTGGAATCTCCATGGTAACAAAAAAAAAACAACAACAATGCCTTTATATGAATGGGAGCGTCACAAAGGACACATTCTTTTTTTTTTTTTATATACAGTTAAAATATTAAAAAGAAAAGCAGGTATGATGATGAGGATGAGATGATGGTAGACAATTTATAATGCACATTTCTAAAGCCTTTGAAAAGCAACACAGTAATGCAAAAATAAAACCCCTTTTTATTCTTCTTTTAAGGATTAAGGAGTTATACTTCTATTAAAAAAAGGGATAAAATGGGTATAGAACTCAATGCTTCCACTAAAAGCTTCTTTGGGGAAACAGAAGTGGTTTGTTTATTGGATCCCTTAAAACGAGAGGTAGCAGAAAGGGTTTTGAAGAGTGTGTTTGAACAAAGCTTAGTCTTTGGCAACACTTTCTTTCATCTCATTACTTTATGACTGGCATTGAGCAGCTGCTGAAAGAAAAAAGGAATGCCATTTTCCATAGAGAATCACATGATGCCAGAGCAACTGCTGTTCTCTCCTGCGAGGCAAGACACCAGTCCTCCATGGCCATTCCTTCTCAAAAGTAATTTAAGGTGAATTTCAGACCAAAAAAAAAAAAAAAAAAAAAACCCAGCCCATTCTGCAGCTGCACTTTCTGCTCTGGACTAAAGTGTATTGTGCAGCTGAGGACTAAACAAACTGGGCCAAAGCCCTCCACCCGTACATGCTTTCTTCATAAAGAAACCGGCTACGTTTTACATAAATGTCAGATGGGTTGAACACATTGAATAGGCTCAAATCATCATAACATCATAACATTTTCTTTCCACAAAAAGAGAAGCTAAAAGCCAGGATCTAGTTAAAATATAAATGAGAAAATACAGTATGTATTGTACCGTCTGACTTTAAAGAGCCCAGGCATGTTAATGTTGTTCTTATCTTTTAGGCTCCATCCATCCACCCTGGACAGATCATCAGTCTATCATAGGGAAGACATTTACACACGTTCACACTTTGGGGGGGACAATTTAGCATCTCCTGTGGAAAGAGTCCAGAGCACCCGGATGAAAGCAAACTAAACAGAAAGGACCCAACCTGCCCGGCTGGGAACTGAACCGGAAACCTTCTTGCTGGGAGGTGAAACCACTTCCCACTAAGCCTTTTTCAGAGCATTATGGAGATTAATGGGGATTAGATGTGAACGACAGCAAAGCAGTCCAGGATTTGAGACTTTGTGTGAATTGCAGGGGGGGATGATTCATTTTCACAAAAATGTATCAAAAGTAGAACTATTCTTTTGAAATAGTGGAAAAAAGTATATCAAAACTGTGGATAACATTTCTGATATCGGTAATAGGATGATAATAACCAGACCTCTACAAAACTCTACAGATGCATTACCAGGCAAGGATGTTATGTATTATATATTAATTTTATTTCACAAATAGTGTACAGAGCTGGTTTAAATGCTCGGCTCAGGTATGCGAGTTAGCTCCCATCTTACAAGCCAGCTCAAAACTGCCTGGTGATCATAACCAAAGCCAGAGCGGCAGAGGAATGGTGACACTGGAATTCATTCTGCTTTCACATGTGAATTCATAACTATGTTCTGCTGAGCAGTGGCATTTTCCTCTTTCCTCAGTGTGGGTGTGGCGGAGTGTGTGTGATCACAGGCCTCTTTGAAGATATCGCCCTTTAAGCCTTTAAGTGCTCCAGAAAGAGCAGTAAACACGTAATTTGAAGGGTGTTGACTAATAGGACTGTTTTTTCTTCCTCGGTGGAGATGTTTTTGTTGACCTGTGGTGCTCTTTCTTTCTATTTTGTGGCCTTTAACGGAGGGTTGGGGGGTTAATGGAAGCGTGTGTGGAGCTGCATTAGGCTCGTGTCCCAATTACAAGGTAGGGAAGCAGGACAGGATGCAACTGGGGGGGGAAACCCAGTTCTAAAATCTTCTGTTGTATAAAGCTCTTGGTTCTGAAAGGAGAAATTTCTGTTTTAAACAATAAATATCTCACCTCATTTGAATATTTCGAATAATTACAGATCATCTTCAGACCTTTCAGAGTCTAGACCTGCTCCTGGAGAACATTCTCAAGATCTTTCCATTTCTTTCATCGAGTTATGTTCAGCTGTTATGGGGTGGCAGTGATCTAGTGGTTAGGGACTAAGCCCCAGCATCAGAAGGTCGTGGGTTCAAATCCCCGGCAAGTAAACTGCCCTGAGGTACCGTCCCCGTCACTGCTTCCTGAGCAGCTTTCAATTGCTGCACACGTTTGTGTGTATGGGTTAAATGCAGAGGTCTAATTTCGCTGTGGCTCACTGTGTGTTGTGCCGTGTTTCACAATGGTGAATAGTCACTTTCACTTTCTCTCATTTGAAGCAATGCTGTTTTTCCTAATAAACGCCTTCTGGAGCATAATCAGAGACAGGTTTGACTATTTTGATAAACACCCCTTTAAAGCAAGTGAAATACCTTTCTAACAGAAGCCAAAGTTTTTTAATTCTGTTCGTAAAATGTACGTGAAGTGGGTTTTTCTAGTTTACTGTCCAAGGAACACATGTAAGTTCTCTACAATAAAAGCTACACCGTTCGTTCACAAACAGAACTAATATGCCAGGAATGAATTTGTTGGAAACTGTTACTAGAATGTATGGGTGGCGTCTTCACATGTTCCTGCCAGACTGGTATTGGTTGCACAAAGGCTTACAGTATGTCTGCATTGTAGTAGATGTGTTCTGCTAATGTCCATGAAATGCCCTTTGTTGGTACTGCTATCTTCACCGGCATTAAAATGAGTCATTTGTCTGAGTGCACTGTGCTGATTTAATTATTACTTGCGTTTCTTTCCTGAAAAGGCACAACACTGGTATATAACACACTGAAAAAGGTCTGCGAGCTCCTGTTGGCTGACGGTCAGCTTGGTGTGTCCCAGGACATACTGATCTGTTTTACTATTATTTTTTTCTTTTAGGGAGATTTAAAAGCTATCTTTTAGGGGCTGGCCGGAGCCAAAAAATGGGAATGCTTTCCTTCAGCGCTACTTCTGATGCTGATGAATAACATGTTGGAGGAGACTTTCTCTGAGAAAGGATGGTTCTGTCTAACATAACAGAAGAGCAAGTCAAATCAAGGAACCAAAAAAGGTTTGTACTACAAATGATCATAAATCGCATTCAGATGTTTGTGTCAAAACTTCTAAGTGCAGTTGAATTAAAACACTGTCAAGAGATCCAAACTACTGCCTGATAACCAGACAAATTTTTCAGTGATCAAGTTGATTTTGAGCTAAATCGTATTACTCTCACAAATAACAGACATTTGAATTAAAAATGAAAGTGTGAAAAGCAAGCTAAATGTATAAATGACCTCTTAAAGCATAACATGGAAGTGGATATTTAGTTTCATTGTGAAACACGGCGCAGCACACAGTGAAACACAACGAAATTCAAATTCTGCTTTTCACCCGTACACCCCGTGCAGCAGGGGGCAGGTATTAAAAGCACCCAGGGAGCAGTGATGGGGACGGTAACTTGCTCCAGGGTAGCTGAGGTCAACCTACTGGTCTGGGATTCGAACACACAACCTGCCGATCCTGGGGCCTAGTCCCTAAACTCTAGGCCTCTGCTGCCCCTAATAATAATAACAACATTATCACAAGTTCCTCCCTGTACTGTACAGAACTTAAGCAGTCAATAACCAGCCCCAATCTTCCAAAGGTGAACTCAACAGGTTTTCAGAACATGCTAAAAATATTATTAGAGGTCATTTCTGATATGATACATCGGTGGCAGGTGAAGTCGAGGCCTGGTCTTTGAAAATTTCAGACGGGACCTGTCATATGTTCATATGAAGTCCTAGATCAGCATATTGCTAAAGGTCAATTTGTGGACTACTTACAGTGTGATGAAAAGAAGGTCATGACAGCATCATTCAGCAGCCCGGGTCGGAGTTAATGCCTCAGCGCTCACATTTCTGCAGCATTAAAGGAGGTGCTTTGTCTCGTCGATGATTTATAGTGGCTGAAACACCTACGTAATAGTTCATCTGTAATAGTGCGGCTGGTTTATAACATCTTTTATAACAACAGCAGACATGCACACTTATGTCATGCAATGAGAAGGTCATTTTCACCTCAGGGGGAGCTTTGTGTACACATCATTTATGCTTTCCTGCCCTGAGAGGGAAAAGAGGGAAAAGTGTGGCTCTAAGTGCTTTCTGTACACTTTCCTGTCTCTTTAGGAAGGGTGGCCTGGGAGTCATTTATGATGAGAAACCGTTTACTTACAGTCGTATGTTATTCTTACTGGCCTATAGGCCATTACGTTGTTTGAACAGCATCTGCTGGCTCCACAAGGAGCGAAGGGAGCTGGTTAACAGCATGTTGGGAAACATGCAGGGGGTGAATCACATTCAACGACTCCGTGAAGAAAATGATTTTGAAGCAGGTTCATTTTCGAGAGCCTTGTGTCACTGCAGCAGTCGGGGCCATTGGTACATTTCACAGTGCGGGACCTAGGAGTCAATAATGAATCACCACAGCTTTTATCCTCCAAGATGGGTTGTTTGGAGAGATGCCCTAGAAGAACTCCATCAGTGGATGGTGAAATGAAGAAGATTGGATTGTGAAGAATCTTGTTCTGGTCCAAGAAAAAAAAAAAAAAAAAAACATACACTCGGATGCATGAATGGGCAGGTCCTTCCTTCCGGAGCCGGTGGAGAATTGCCGTTGGGAATTCTCTTTAGTCAAGAGGTCAGGCTTAGCCTGAGTCTAGGAAACTGGTCCTTATATTCCGTTCCAATAAATCCAGAGGAGACTGTTCATAGAAACTAAAATTGTATTACTTGATCGTCTCCTCATACCTGGATCCCTCCTTGGAAAGCACTGACGGATAACATGTCAGCCAAGCGGAAGAAACTCATCTCATGTAGAAGCTTGTCACCTCCTCAGGTGACAAAAGAAACAATTTCTGGCTGTAAAATCTGATGCACTCAAAAGCCACAATCTACCTCAGTCTTATCGCTGAAGAACAAGACGGGAATCCCAGAGCTTTGTCCACATAAAGCCAGATTTATTTATTTTTTGTCTCCCGTAACAGCAGGTAATACTGCACCACTTTAAACACATTGTCAATGTTCTGAAGAAGGCAGTCGGATGAATGTACTAAAGATCAGAACGAAAGTCATTATTACAAATGAGGATCAAATTTCCTATGCTGGACTCCATTATTCATAGAAAACGTCTGAACAATATCCAGTTCTTGTTGTAGCAAAAATGACAAAATAAAATACACGTTTTCTTTTTAAAATAGGCAAAGTATACATTTAAATTAAATACAAACAAACAAACCAAAAAAAAAAAAAAAAATAAAATACACTGACACACATTTAACTGCAGATCCAACACACAGTGTAAGACAATAAAAAAAAAAAAATCAAACAGTAAATTAGTTCTATTTAAAAAATCAGCTTTTAAATAACTGATTGAAAAAGGCTGAAAAATGGTAAACATTTTATAGAAAATCAGCATCAGTATCACCTAATTCAACATAGGTTCTTTAAAAAAATATTTTAAATTAAGTATTGTATTTGTTTGCCTCATATTGCTACACTTCAAAAACTGACAGCACATTCTCGCCTGAAGCTAAAACTAATTTTTTGCATCATTTCTGAACATTAAAGTTGTCATGGCCAAAACCGGATCCCGGATTGTCCAAAAATGAAGCCACGGCAGACATGATGGTCTGTTTCAAAAGGATGAATGACATGTTGATGCACCTCATTGTTGTTTACATGATGTATATACATTTTGCAGGGTAACACTGATCAACTCATGGAACTTTTAGCTCTAGAAAAACCCTTCAGCAGAGAAGAATTCAACACATACACAGTAGCTACACCTTTCAAAGACAGTTTCCTCACAGCGCTCTATATCAAGTGTTTATATATTCCAGCCAAAAAAGATTCGATTTTGCAGCAATTGCTTTAGACAGTACCGTTTGCTTTAAATGGTGATTCCGCTGATTTTGCTTGAAAGGTCTGTTATTCAGTCATTCAGAGAGGTCTAACGAAAAATGGTTCATAGGCAAAGGAATCTACCAGTTCTGAACCCTGATTTCTTTTACAGTGGAAGGGATGGAAACCAGGGTTCACAAGGTCTTCACAACAAATCTCCATTTTATTCACTATTCAATACCACCAGTGAACTTGCATGTATCTTCTGAGAGTTTACATGTGATTATGTTAAAGCATCTTCCTGGGGTACCATTTTCACAAACAGCATAAAAGGGTTTGAGCACAAAACCATCTCAGAAACATTGTGCAACCAGTTCAGGAAACAATTTCTGACGAGGTAGCGTTTCGAAGCATTAAACTCTTTCTATGCCTTATGGCTGTTGCTGCAATTCTGAACATTTTTTGTCAAACTACTCTGGATGACTTTTTGTTTACATCTTAAAGATCAAATTGTGCTTAAATTCAGTTGTCGTCAGCTTTTAAAACTGAACTCTGATTTAAAAAAGACAATTCACATCATCTAAAATAAGGCCACCTTAGGCAAGTGCTAAAGGTTCTTACACATACATGCAGTCGAGGCTGATTAGAAACTATTTGCAGTAGAAAACGACAAGGACACGACTTCATGAGTAGAGGGTTAGAAAGCCTAAAGGCGCAGTAAACAAAGCTTGTGTTCAAGCTTTCACTTTCTGCAAGCACCATGTCGTTTTAAATTAAAATCCTCAAACGTGCAAACGAAAAATCCGAGAGGTTCAACCTGTTTTGTGTTAAATAAGCCAAGCTGTACATGCAGCAGTCAGCATTTAAGTGAACAGTTCAGATGTAATGCTATGGGTTTCCTGGCTTTTTGTCTGAGACGTTGTAGGCATCTAAGACTACACGACAACGTCAAAACACACAAGTCCCAGCGTTTCGATTTCAGATAGCTTATATAGAAATTAACCGTGTGAGACTACTAGCTCGTAATGTCCTCTTGGCTTTCTAATGACTTCAAAACATAGGGCACGGAAGAACATAGATCAACATTTTTGAGGTAATTAAAGATGCTGTATTGATCCAGCAAAAAAACGAACATGTTGCAGGTGTGAACACAATAAGAAAAATGTCTTTTTTGGTGCAAGGTCTATTTTGTCACATATGAAAAGTAACCCCGGAGAAAGGAATGGAGTTTTCTTCTCTATGCATTGGATCTTCTTCTTGGATGAGTTTTATGAGGTCAAACATGATCCCAAAATTCCTCCATAATGTAGGGCAAGTGCAAAGGTTAAAGGTCCTATACATTTTTACATGTTTACCTGTTGCTACTGTAAAATAGAAAATATTCAGCTTATATTTTTTACGTAGTGAAGACCGAATCCTGTATTGTCTTTGTGGCGTTTGTGTTTCTGCCTTATTTCTGCATTTTAATAATCTGCAGTAGTACTGCTACATTATATTAATGCTAATTTAATCAACAATAGCTCATTATCTTCCTTTTCTGTTGGCCACATCGCTGTATTTTTCGCTAAAGCACAAACTGCTTGTGGTGTCCCGAGTGGACGTGTATGATGAGTCCAGCTCTCGGCCTAAAAGCAGCTTAAACCTGTTTTTTAAAATGTAATTTAAATGCCATAATGTCCCAAATACATTACTGATCAGCCGTTCTGTCTCCCACTCTGTGCAGCTTTTCTCATCATTTAAATGTGTGACCTAAGCTATGCCACGCATCCACAATCCGATTGGTCGCTGCCCAGCTCATCTGTAAAAAGTTCATTCAGATGGAGAGTGAGTGTGTAGCAGCGGTTTTTCAGTTTTGTGTGTGTACTGCCTTCTCTGGCCAGGCTGGAGCAATAGTTTGGATTGATGTAAAAAATCATTATCAAAAAATTATCGAAAAAAAAAAGAAGAACATTGCATGACTGTGTCACCTCTACGCAGCTTAAAATTTCAGCACCGCAAACGTCTTCCCGTGTCCCTGTTAGGGTGGGCTCAGACTGGCCTTCGTTTTGGAATGAGTAAACAGATGCCCTACTCCAACAGCCAGTTTCACCTTCCCCAAGTTTTCCATTTCAAAAGTCAGTTCAGAAGTTCTTGAAAATCTCTAGATCCTTTGGTGGCACTGGAGTGTCCTTTTTCCATTCTTCTTCAGGGTAGACGTCAAAGTTAGAGGTGTCACCTTCATGAGATAATTTAGGAACTATGGGTGGCTTTGAGGGGGAAGAAGAAAAAAACAGAAGAAATCTTTAAGACATTAAAGAAAGAGAACCCGTAACACATGGTCTCCACAATTTTGTCACCACAGAAAGTGTCACAAAGTGCTGGAAATCTGGGTCCATATCCAGGAACTATAAAGATAAAAGGACTTGAAAGGCAACTGTCAAAAGTCAAGTACAGTTTTAAGTTGTGTGTGTTTCATGTGGAAGCCCAGGTGAATGTGTATTGCTCACTTGGCAAAGAAATGGCACCAGGTTGCACTATTGAAAGCTACAGTTTAATCAAGCTTTATTTTTTAATTGAGATGGCACATTTACCTTTAGTCTTCTATTCGGAACGGCCTCCCAATCTACAGACTTGAACCATCTGTGCTTTTTCACATCTTCTGCTCCGTTCTGAAAGATAAAAAGAACAGAATAATTCAGCCCATTATTGACTTTTCACTTCACTTAAAGGAGAAATTTCTAAAACCAGTTAGAAGACTGAAAAGATTGGAACTGAATAGTTAAAACTGGAATCAATGAAGGAGCGAAACGATCCCTTTTTCATGCTAAACCAACCTTTCTCTCCAAATGGGACAACAGCCAAACCAAAAGTGATAACAATCTAGAACACATGGGCTTTTGCGAGATTCAAAAACGTAGATGAAATTGTGAACAATGAGTGTTAAGTCCTTCAATGTGCTCTTTCATCTTCACTGTGTCACCCAGGGGTGATTGGTGGAAGAGGATGTTACGGAAAAAAGTAAAACCTGTGTGTCATTAAATTGTGAGGAAGTTCCATGATGCCTTTTTTCTTTTGTTTCCAGTTGCTCAAAAGAAAAAGCACAGCAAAGACCTTGGCAGCAATAGATGAACTTTTCCTTGGGTGAACTACCATCGGTTACATTTTGATGGGTTTCATGGCTTCAGTGCAGAGAGGGGGAGAAAATCAACACTTGCTGTGAACAATCATCTGCAAGTTTATTACCATAACTACAGATGATGGGAAAATGGAAAGTGATGCCCAGGCATATCCATTCAGGAACCCCTCAGGACAGATGATTTCAGCAGCGTAGTATGTTAACCCCCCACCCCCCAACACCACTGCCAAAAAAAAAAAAAAAAAAAAAAACACACTCAAAATCTTCTACAATCACATGTTGATCTGAAAAATCCAGTATTAGACGAACGATTCTAAGGTTGCGTCTACTGCTGAGCCTGGCCAGGTTAGCTAGTAGTTCTGACCTTTTTCAGCTACTATTGCTGCTCATTCTGATGTGGCACTGGTTTAGAGACCGACGTTTTTGGAAGTGCCATCTCCGCAGCTTTTATAAATATTTAGTATCTTTATCTGCATCATGAGCAAAGTTAGTTATCAAATATTCTTAATATCACTCAGTACTTAATGCACTGCATAATGGACAGATTTTCATTGATCTCAGATTGCTCTGCACTGAAAGAGAGGTTAAAGGGTTTGACTGTAAAAGGACAGCACGCCTACCTTCATGTTACCGAGTCTTCTCGCCCGGTCAATCACCAGAAATTTCTTGATGAGGTCCCTGAATGGACAAACGAACACATGCATCTGTGATTTGACGTTCATGCACAGTTATTGAGTTGAGTTGAGTTTATTTAGTTGGATGGAGATATATAATGAGTGTATATAATCACATATACAGCTTAAAGCAGTTTGGCCCCCCACACGTTTACCAGGTGTGCCGTGAAGGCAGACACTGCACTGGAGAGTATGGAGGGGAAAGAAACCCTGAGCTGTCCCATTCTTTTATTTCTAAAGCAGAAAAAGGCCTAAAATTATTTATAAAAGGTTACAAATAAATAAAAGCTTTTTGGTTAATAAAACCAAACTTCGAGGGGTCAATATGGACAAATGGAGAACACGTTCCCTTTAACACACATTAATGAAGGCGGCGTTCTAACATTCGATTTCCAGCCACTTTCATGATTTATCGCTGCGTTCACAATATCCAACTGACAATATTTCCTTTCTTTGCCACATATTGGATTCAAAGGGTAACCGTGTTTATCTCTCTCTGGGCTCTGCCATCAAGTCTATTAGCATGTTGACTGTGTTAGAGGAGCCCCATATCTCCTGTGCTTATTATATTGTCTAGTTAATGTGTGCAGTGCCTCGGGGGCTTGCAGTTGGAGTGACCCGAGCTTGCACTTTTACTAGACTCAGCACATGGAGCTGCCGTGCCGTTGCTAACCCGTTTCTCTGAGATAGCTTATCTCTTCTGTCTCTACAAGCCTCTGCTGACATATAGCGCTCACTTGACCGATGTCTGGCCTACTTTTTGCTGTCAAAGCCACAGATATGGTTCCAGTTAAAAAACAGCATTGGGCCCAGGGGTCTAAATCAGTCAAAGTTTCTTCAAACGCATCCCCCATGTGCTGACGTGTGAATTTGCAAGATCCCCACTGGTCAAATGATGTATTACTCGATCACAAATGATGGTATAGTGCTGAGCAGCATGGTGATGTGCACCGTGAAGCTGCTGTAGCTTTTTTCATGTTCCAGCTTTAAGCTGTCCTTCGGCCAGGCCGCCGAATTACAGCCTGAACCCCATACTGGTGGCAAATAAGCGCTTGGGTTTTTAATCTGGTACCGCAGCAAAACCTAGCTACTTTTATTATCTTTGCACTTCACTCATGTCTGACCTTCTGAGCCAAAATATTTTGGGTGCATCTCTTGTATATGATAGCATTTTACAGCACTGCATAAATCTCCTGAAGCAAGTTTTGAGGAATTTCATAAGTAATGCTTGGAGAGAAAAAATGTTACCTTATCTAGCTTCACATTTGATAAATATGCGATAAAGAAATAGACTTTTTTTTTGTTGTTGCCTAATTTGCCCAATTTCTTATTTACTCTGAAAGTACCATAAATAATCAGCCAATGCGTGTTTTATGGCCCGACCTCAATTCAGTTCTCTTTCAACCTACAAGAAAAATGAAGCTAATAAGTAGAAGAAGCAAACAAGTTGCTAGCATCTTGCAAACTGCACACTGTTCTGACTGACTGAGGGGAAATGTCTAATGGTGATTTGTTGAGCCATAATTTCAATTGCAATTTAAATTTATCTTCAACCAGACCCTCTTTAAAAGTTTGTTGTTACATTTTTTTCAGGCTTGAGTACTGAAAGTGAGGTGCCAGGCTGCCGATTTACAAGCCTTTCATTATTACTGATTATAACTGTATTAATAACTGCCAATCAGGGCATGCCATCCCTGCTTATTATATAATATAATTGAAGTTGCAGCACTTGCAATTTGACACATTAAATGAATTGCTCGGTCTACCTGCACACTTAAATCATTACACACTCAGACACAGTTTTTTTTGTTTTTTTTTTAAATCTTAACTTTGTATAAATAGAAAAAAGCTCAATATTTCGCCATGATCATCTGCTTTTACTCTTAGTAGTAAAACAAATATTTGTATTTTTAGGGTAAAAAAGTGTAAGCTGCAAAAGCAAGTCTATTTGAAGTTAATTTTGAGTAATGATTTAGGCATGAGGTTTGCATTATGTTATAACTGAAGTATTCTCTCCTATTAGTTTAGCTTTATAGCTCCTGTGCTGACCTAAAGAAGCCCTGGCTCTGATTACTTGGGTATGGAAATGTATACATTTGATTGAACTATTTCTTTAAGCAGTATTTCTATGGTTTGTGTGAATGACCACACAAGCCTGATGTATGTGGTTTCAGTAGAAGGTCTAACTGTGCTATGCTATATGTGGGTCAGAGGTATTCGGGTTGTTAGGAAAAGAGGGAGTAATCTGTTGCATTCCTCTACTCTGTCTCTGCAGCTGTCTCTGGCCTTAGTTAATGGGTTCATGTCGACATGAGCCAGTTCATTACAGGCCATTTTGGCCAGTGTATGTGTGTGTGTGTGGATGTGAACCAATTTGTCGATGGACTATGAGTGCAGGTCAGAAAAGCAAGCCCACCAGCAAGCATGCATCAGCAGAGCAACCAGTGGCGACCTGGTGTATCAACATCTCTCAATAGCTACCAATCCTGAACTCTCACGGACCGGGAGCTTGATTAATAGACTCGTGTACTTTCAAAGCATATGCTTCGTAGAGAGCTCATAATTAAAGTTAATTAATTTGTCATTGCTTTGTTTGGCTCAAGCTTACTTTACGTAGAAATCCAGATGCCGTGGAAACTCCAATTTTCCTGCCAGGATTTTCTGATAGATGCCAAAGGGATTGTCATCAAAAAATGGTGGATACCTAGTGGAGGAAAACAAAAAAAACACAGGGACATGTCATTAAAAGTGAGGAATTTACAGCAATACATAAAATAACTGATTACATTACAAACAGTACAAAGAGCACTAAATAAACTTAAAATCTAAATACTAGATAGCACTAAATATCTTAACATCCTAACGAAAGTCAATGGGCTGCAGCACATTTGTGCTTGGACCTCTAATAGATAAATTGACTTAAATTTTTATTACTTTTTTTCTGGCATGAAAAAAAAAAAAAAAAAAAAAAAAAAAAAGTAATTATCGGGGTCAAAGAGAAAAAGACCAGGAAAGGATCTGAAAAAAAAGAACAATGTGGAGTCCTCTGCTTTACTGGCAGGCCAACTGAATTTAATAAATTTGTGCAAACTGATAAAATGTAACAGATGACTCCAGCGTATTAAGACTCCAGTGTCTCCAGTTGCTCAGCTACAGAATTCCTCTTCCAAATAATAATAATAAAAATGGTGCTAAAAATCAGCTGGACTTCTTTATTGACAATGAAGTACTGGTGAGTGTGTGTGTGTGTGTGTAAGAGTATTTTCAAGCTTGAATGACAAAATTACTCTGGATCAGCTTCTTTTCATTAAACCCTTTACTGTATTACTACAATGGAAAGGGCTAAACTGATGTCAGATCAGGGCTTTCTGTCTTTCTGCTCAAATAATCTCCACTGCAAAGCTTTTGTATGAAGTCACATAGATGGGTTACAGTAATGGGTTTTGCAGCAACAGTAGTCTGTGAAAAGCCAGAGAGAGGGAGGGAGAGTGTGAGAGTAAGCGAGAGCGAGAGCACGCAATGCACAGCAGACAACGGGAACCACCTTACATAAGACTACAGGTGTTGCCAAACCGAGAGAGAGAGAGAGAGAGAGAGAGAGAGAGAGAGAGAGAAGGGGGTGGCAAAAGTGAGGGGAAAAAGTGAGCATGAAAAAAAGAGGAAAAAAAAAAAAGTCAAAGACTGTCTTCATTGTCATTCTGGAGCAGTTTCATTCCCAAAAGCCCTTTTTGTGAAAGATGTGGGACAGATTTGACCCATGCTCTGCCCATCTGTCTGTCATTACATGGAAAGGAAAGATTTTACATTAGAGAGCTCATGACTTCATCATGGTGTCTGCAAGTGCTGTCATCTGCGTCAAATCAATATTCTACTTCACAAGAGTTTTGTCATGGCAGTATCAGTTTAAGATGTTAAATTTACACAGCGTAGGAAGAAATCAACTTAATGTATCACGACATGTAGAAATGCAGACAGACAGAAAGGCCACATTAATGTTAAAGGATTTATTTATTTATTTGGGACCCAGCTGTAGTGCAAAAAATCAGACTTTTGGTGTATTGATAATGTTTTAATTCTGAGGATTAAACAGGTCCTTGTACAGGTGATCTGGTGGCAGGGTGGTTAGCGCTGTCCCTTCCCAGGCTAACCGAGTATCATTTATGTGAGCGTGTTCTCCCAGTGTCTGCACTGGTTTGCTCCAAGTACTCCAGTTTCCTCTCACAATCTGACGAGAAGGAAATGCTAAATTGCCCACAGGTGGGACTGTATTCATACACATGTTGGTTTCTGCCCAGAGATGGAGAAGACTTGTATTTTTCACCTGTATTACTGCTCTGAACGATTTCAAAGGATCAAATTGCACAGAAAAATAAAATGATTGCATTCCCCTTCAGAGAAACGAAATGGTACTGGTGCGCTTAAAGCAGCTTTGGCAAACTCACACGCTTTTGGATTACTTTGCGATAAACTTAAAATGTAGTGATGATAAAACTTGGCCAAAGACAATGCCAGATAAAAAGTGCAGCATCCAACTCAGGTCTCACACCCAAGAGCAAAAACGTGCACAGCCGATTGTGCAATTATATATAAGGGTATAATGCGTCTGGGGAGAGAGAAAAAAAAAAAAAAAAGATTTGATATGTTTTGACATTTGGAACAAGCATGGACAGCAAATGAAAATACTTTCAGGATCAGTCCAAATGAAATACATTTCTCATTTTGAGGTCTGTTGTAAGAGTATTCTTCAATGAAACTATTTAAATTTGTTTTTAAACTTGCATAAAGTAGTTTTTCAACTAATATTTCTCATTATTATTGATTATAACTTGTGCAAAATTGCAGAAATGTGCTTAGAACAAGCAAAACCTTCTTTAGGGATGGGATGCATCCCACATGGAAACCTCGGGGAGGTCATTTTTGTGACCTTTCATCCCAGAAGCACATACTTCTGGGGGGGGGGGTGGGGGTGGACTATAGTTCTGTATCAGAGCAAAGCTTTTAGCACCACACGTCCTGACATGTCATACAGATGTCATATTTACTGACAAGTCGTGCGTCATGCACATTATACACCTTTAAACCCAGATGTTGGCTGGTACCAAAGAAAGGGTGAAATGAGAACTAGTTAACATTTCTGGAGTCCGGCCCGGACAAACCGGTCTCACATGCAAACTTTATACACAGATCCTCTGAAGCCAATCAGGAGAGCGAGGCCTCAGTTTGGAGATTCAATTTCCTTTATAGTTCTAAGAGGAAGCAGTACCCATCTGCTTTTACAATGCAGGGATTACATTAGCTCCGGGCTTGGCAACCTTAGGGTCAAGTACACACACACACACACACACACACGTGCGCGCGCACACTGCATGATGTGTGATTACATCAAATGATGCAAAGCAGGTTTGCTAATGGTGGTGGTGCCCTCTTTTATGACAATAAAAAGTGACTGAATCAGACAGTAATACACTGTTGCTACATTAAAAAAAAAAGATTAAAGTATGAAAAACTTCAACTATGTTGTAAATGTAGCACAAGTAGTTTTACAACTGGTAAAAATGACTGAATAAAAAGAATAGAATTAGATTAACGCCCAGTTTGCTACTTGTTACTATATATACTTTATATAGTTGTTGTTGTTGCTGTTGTTTACAGCCTCTTATAATACTTGCAGAAGTTAAAATGAACAGAATGAAGATAGAAATACTGCTAAAAACAAAAGTATACCCAGAAAAGTGTTTTGTCAGATAACTGGTCACAACTATAAAATATCTTCATATAATCCACACCTACGATTTACACCCGCGCTTAATTAGCTCAATGTATGAAACGAATTTTTCCAGAAGCAGCTACATTTCCTAGAAGGAGGAATGCTTCGCGGGAGCCTTATAAGCCATATAGGCCTGAAAAAGCGTACCGTGTGTGTGTACACATGTGCAAAGGAGGGAAGCGGGAGGCGTCTTCCAAAGGACTGGAAAAAAGCAGAGGGCCAAGAGTAGGTCTCTCTTTTTCAGGACAGAATACTTTCAAAGTGGTGAAAAACGAGGGTGGGTCACTTTTTCCACTACGCATTCGTCTATGAGAAACCGTATGGCACATCTAGGCCAGGAAAGGGCAGGTAGTCAATACATACGAGACGGTCCAAAGACGTCATTCATACTGCGAGGATATAAAAAAAAACCAAAAAAAACCCTGAAAACTCAATCACTTGGGTATTAATTTGTAAAACTTAAGCGCCTTTAACATTTGGTCAGCAGTTCATGATGAATAGACCAATAGTAGCCCACAACTGCCTAAATAAGAAGTGAGAATGGATTGATCATGAACTGTCATGAGTAGTTCCAGTCCTGGTTTCCTGCAGTCCAGTTGGCTGACGTGTTACTGTTTTTGAAGCAGTTTCTTAAAGTGTCGGGGATCAGCTGTTTAACACGATGAATCATGTATAATATCAATAAATCTCTTCCCCGGTTCTAATTAAATATACATCTTCACTGGTTCTGATGCATCCAAACTACAACCTTCCATTAATGAACATCAACACTGACTAAAACTGTTCCTTGTGTTTGTATCATGTGCTTGAAGAGGAGAGACTTTATTATTTGAATATGGCTATTGTTGTGTGTGTGTGTGTGTGTGTGGGGTGGGGCACCGGTGGGGCCTTTTCTTTACTGCAACACTGACAACCCTGACATACACGTCATTACAAATGATGTCCTTAAACAGAAGTGTCCTGTTCCTATCACCACACAGAGGCTGTATAGTTTCATGTCATGACATCTTAACAGACTGTGCATTTTGTGTCAATGTAGTATTTAACATTGTATATCATGTATAGCTGTAATTGTCCATAATGAATAAAACACAATGACGGTAATGCAAGTGAAAGTGACTAATCTTGTCATTGTGAGAACACGCAGCACAGCACGCCACAACGTAATTGGACCCTGCATTTAACCCATGCGCACAAATATGCACCGTGCAGCAGGTGGCAGCTATGAAAGAGCCCGGGGAGCAGTGACGGGGACGGTACCTTGCTCAAGGGTACCCCAGGGCAACCTACTGGAAAGGGGTTTGAACCTACAATCTTCTGATCCTCTGGCCAACAAATGCATTATTTTCCTCCTCCTGTGGAGTTACCATTTTTCCTAAAAAATGTTTTCATGTGACCGTGTTTAAAGCAGCGTCTTCATTGGCAAGGTCTACGTGCTCATTTTGATATTTAGATTGAAATTGTTCCCAATGACGGCTTGGGGCAGAGTGTTTATGTGGGATGTGCTTTAGCACAGTCTGCTGTTTACATCGGCAGTGCGTTTAATTGGAACAGATGTTTGACATGTACACAACATGCGTTTGTCTTCCTTGAGGGTTTCGTTTGGCATGTTTTACTGTATCAGCTTCTTCGGAGCAATGATGTTCATTTCTTTCAGAGCTCGTATTAACAACAAACCTTTCACAGAGGTCCAGCTTGGAAGATGCTGTTTCGAGAAGTATGTCACTGGGCATTCACACAAAGTTGGAGTGTTGCTCTGCACATTCTACATTCAGTTATTACTTAAACGAGTTATTCCTTTTTTGTGGACATCACTAGTACATCACTAGTACTATAAATGCGGTGCTTGCTGGGACTATACTATGGTTGCAAAATGCTTGATAACATAAAGCAAACTTTATGATTAGCCTGTTTTAACCTAAATAAATATTTAATTATTTGTATTTGTTAGTATAATGGTGTATTTGTTAGTATAGCGGTGGCCTAGTGGTTAGGGCGTTAGCCGAATGAGGGAATGGGAGTTCGAACCCCTTCCCAATAGGTTGCCCTGAGGTACCCTTGAGCCTACCGTCCCCGTCACTGCTCCCCGGGTGCTTTCAATAGCTGCCCCCTGCTGCATGGTGTTTGAGTGCATGGGTTAAATGCAGAGGTCCAATTTCGTTGTGGTTCACTGTGTGCTGTGCTGTGACCTCGCAATGACAAGGGTTGTCACTTTCACTTTTCACTTCATAAGTATTTGCAAGAGGCTCATTAGTATATTGCAGTATTTTGCAAATTCACTTAAAATTCACTTCATCCTGATGAAAACTGTCTGAAATAATACCCAACTTCTTTGACACAGCTAAATAGAAGAGCAGCCCTGGAAACATTAATGCTTTAAACAGCACTGTTTGTATGGGCAGAGCTGATTTCTAGCCAGATTAGTTCTAGCTAAATGCTGCCCTCTAGTGCAGAAACACTAGCAACTCCGCCTCTTTCTCGTTTTCGGACCGCTTTGTGGAGGGTTAAAATTTGGGAAATGGCATACAGGCAGCAAATTCAGTTTATGTGCCATTTTACTTTAGGGGCAGATGAGTTCTTCAGCGCTGCTTTCACTCGTACAGTCTAACTCTGACAGGTTTTATTGCTCTAGGTCAAATGTTAAATTCCCACTCTCCCTGACTAAAGAACTGACTTTCCATGACCTACGATGAACGGAAAAGCAGGTGGCCATTGTGCTGAGCTGACAAAATCTAGCCAAATGATCTTTAACCCATCAGTTTGTGAGCTTTAATTACAAACATTGAGCAAAATATTTGTTAAATGGGTTTATAATTGGTATAAATGTTCATAAAAAAAGAATAATCTTTAACTGAACATTAAACTACCACCCTTCCCAACTACCCTTCAGAAACACTAAAACCCACAAATCAATCAAACACACCGTCAACTCAAAATTTACATTTAAGGGTAACAGCAAGAAGATGATTTCATCTAACGAAGGTGCTGAATTTCTGGTTTCTTCGTGTCCGATTTTGGGATGCCAGCGTAACCCTTTAGCTGGCCGAGGGCAATAAGCTATGGTCTGTGTAATGTCTGTGTGTTCAGAAGCAAGTTTTCAGCCTACAGCTTAATACATTAGGCTAAGGCAGAAAAGTTCCATGCACAGACATGGGCTGAACATACCACCTCTGCACACACAAGACTGCCTTGCCTCTCTGCCTCAGAATTGAACCCAGGACCATCTTGATGTGTTTCGACTGTGCTATCCAATGAACCACTATAATGAAATAAAGACAAATGCTGCACGGATATTATAACTAAAATTTAAACATCGTTCCAACAAAGTTCCCTGTTATTATATAAAAAAAACCAAAAAAAAACAAAAACAGCTTGAGCTGCCTTGTTTGTAACAGACTTTAAATGTCCATGATTATTCCAGAAACTCCATGAACTGTGGGAACCCTGTTTTAACCTGAGGCTAAACAGTGATTTACAGAGGAGAATGCCGACAGTGCAATTCAGTGCCTTTTCGACTGTGTGTGCGCGTGCATTTAGCCCAGCACTTAATGTCCTACCCAGCAAGCATCTCGAAGATGAGGACCCCTAGAGCCCACCAGTCCACTGCTCGCCCGTGACCTTTACTCTGGATCACCTCTGGAGCCAAATACTCTGGGGTGCCACAAAGAGTCCATGTCCTGGAGAGAGAATTAGGGAGACAGAGGGTCAATCGATTGACTAATAACACACTAATATAATAATATAATCATATGAATAGAATGCTGCCTGAGGTTATTTTCGAAGGGATTGTTTGGAAGAAGTGTAAAATCATACATTTGTGAAATTCGGAGAAAAAAAAATCACAGATATTTGGTAGCAGACATATTTTATTACGCATTTATGGGGATGCATAATCCCTTACACATTTCATGGCTTGAAAATAAAATCACAATCGCAAGCCCTTGTTAAGTCCACAGTTCCACTGAGCTGATGTCTACAGATACCTTGCTTACTGCTCATTTGACACAGCACTTACACTCTGCCTGAACGGCTTAATTACTGTTTACATTCACACAAGCGCTCTCAAAGCCCTGTCACACAATCCTGTCAGTATGAGTGACAGTCGAGGAGACTGTAATTCCACCAAAGCACAAAAAAACAACGAGTTGACAGCCTGTGGGGCCTGCTAACAATCACCCTGATAGCTACCTGTGTTTATATTAACTGGAATGGTAGCCGCAAGGGAGTAAGACTGGATCAGGGTCTGCTACTGCCAGAAAGTTCAAATAAACTGTAACCTTCCATGCATCTTAAAGCAAAATCGCAAACAGTGGTTCCATTTTGAACGTAACTCCTGCATCCTTTCTTCTCAATTTTGTTGCAGTAATACAAAATAGACTCGGACAGAAAAAAGAAAAAGTTTCCTTCCTAGCTTGCCCTTCTTATTTATAACGAAAATCGCACACAACCCGTCACGCTGAAGTTGTAAGAAGGCTAAAAAGAAGCCTCCGTAGTTCTGGTTAAACTCTGGAGTTACCTTTGAGATCACGTGGAGACTATTTCCTTCTTGGTGAAGAGCTTTTGATCTTTCTCATTATTTAACACAATCTCTATAGTTGTATTAGGGAAGCACGGATGCGGAATACGTGGGCTGATACTGTATCTTTAATATAATCCATAATTAAAGCACTGAGAGAGGACAATGTGTTAAAAGTTAAAGGTTAGCAGTCGTCGATATGCAAAATATGCAAAAGCAACACTTACAGTTTTTACATTTACGGCATTTAGCAGACGCTCTTATCCAGAGCGACTTACATGTCCTAATTACAGGGACAGTCCCCCTGAGACACTCAGGGTTAAGGGTCTTGCTCAGGGACCCAGTGGTGGTAGTGCTAGAGGTGGGATTCGAACCTGGGACCTCTTGAGCCATAGGTCCATATCCTACCACTAGACCACCACCACCCGTTAATGGCTGATCTCTAGATCAAAAGCTTTGTTTTTACACCCTGGTGCTATTCCCTCAGTGTGACGTGTGTAGTGTGTGTCCAGCTTTAGCAACAAAGTCAAGTGCCTCTGATTACGTGAGGGGCCTGTGGAACATGGTTAGGTAAAGTGATCGTTAGTTTGAGGAGGCTGAAGGCAGATCGATCAGCGTGTCTGGAGACTGTGGGGAGATCAGATGACTGCCCATATAGGTCTAGCCATGGGACGCTTCGTTTCAGCACAGCTGCAGGCCAAGGATTAAGATGCGGGAAACACAATCAGGCTATCGTGATTCCATTTCACGTCCAAGATACTTCATGCTATGTTTTCAGCACAGATACTATAGATGGTGTACTTTTGATTTGTTGTTACTGAAGGCCGATTTTCATCCCATTGATTATTCATGAAACATCATCTGTTAGGTAATGGGAGCTTCAGCCAAAAGATATTCTCCGATATGTCTTTGTTTTTTAAGCTCTCACTATTTTCATAGCAATAAATGCACGTTTGTTCTCGAATCCAAAAAAGAAGGTGAAAAGGGATACAAGAAGGGAAAAAACGCTTAAAAATATAATGAAATTTTAATTTCCCTCTGCCTCAAAAGCCTCTTTAAAACAGGATTTAATGCGCCATTATACCTTAGTAAAGGTGAAGTCTGACCATTAAAAAAATATTTCATAAAAATAGAAACTGTGCTCCAAATTTCAGGAAGGACTGGTTTATTTTATTAAGACAAAAGTACATTTCAGGGTGCAGTTGCACTTGAAGGACACCTGAACTGATCCTAGAAGGATCTACATTAAAGCCAGAGTTGGACTTCTTTAGATTAAATACCCAACTGAAATGATTTGAGACATGTCCGAGATCATGATCTGGGGAAAAATTCTAATGATGCTAATTGTTGGTTCATAAAATTCCATTGTTTTTTCTGTTTGCTGCTAAAGTGGGTGTTTTCTTTTCATTTTCCTTCACTTTATATTGCGCTCTACAGTGCAAGTTTGAGCTTGAGTTTGTTCTGTGAGCTGTGGGAACGTCCAGACACAGCAGACACACTAGCCATCTCTACAAGAGTGCTCATGTAGTTGCCGTGGTGATAGGAAGTTAGCATGCAGAAGAGTAAAAGTGCTTTAAAAGACTCCGAGTAAATTATGTAAAAATAATTTAATGAAATAATGAATAATGAAAGAAAAAGTGGTGGCACAATACCAATTTTTGTTCTCAGATGCCCATATTATTGAAGTGTATTTTAATAATTACCAAGCTTTAAATCTTTTTTTTTTATTATTTGGAACACTTCACAAATAATTAGCATTTTGTTTTTTACAGCAAGAATTTATGATCTAAGTATTTTGGTAGTCTCTTCCAAGGAAGAGTAAATGTGCTTTTGCTACCAGAACCCAGGTTCTGGGTTCCTTAGGTTATCCAGCCAGTGAAGAAATTCTGCATTGTGAAACAGCGTCCCAAAACTTCTAATCTGACAGCTTTTATTACTACCATCCCTGCTTCCACCCTCAACAGAAAAACAATCCTTTTTCCCCGACTCCAAATCCCAACCCTAAGCGCTCGATAATTATAGCCTGCCTCTTGCAGTGACCGGTTTGGATCACCTTTTCAGGGACGGACGTGATGAGGAAGGTGAAGGAAACACTTACTTATGAAACCAGTCATCAGCAGAGAGCTTAGAATCGGCCTACCTGACACACAACCATCACTTCTACCAGCCTGGCCTTCCCTGATGGATTGCTGGTTTCCTGTCATCTTTCAAGCCATCACCTGCCTTCTCTCACTATAATGAGCCGTTATCTTCAGAAAGCAGGCAATAAGGGTAGAAGAAAACAATCCGCTCGACTTGGACAAGTGCGATGGTTGCGGCCTTTGAACCCTACTAACGCCAGTGTTGTCTTGAAATTATAAAAAAATAATAACAACAACAAATTTGGGATAGTCCAATATATGGATGTTCAGATTATGCTCAAACTATCAGGTATAACAGAGCGGATTATAAACTGTGTCACAGTTAAGAACAAAATTTAAGAGTATGGTTAAGATTAAGGTTTGGTTTTGGACTGAGGTTAAAGTTAAGATGCAAGTTTGTGAACTGACCATTTAATTTGAATTTTGGAAGAGGTGAGCATATACTTTAACGCATTCAAATAATGTTAGTTATTTCTCACTCACTTTATTTAACAAGTGGAGAAATTATTTCAGTCAGTGCAGAAGAACCAGTGTTTCCAGCTCCTTTGGTCACACAGTTAATTACTGGTTTTAGATCCAGTTATAAAGGGCATAATGTTATTTTCCCCCTCCATCTCAGTTGTTACTTAATGTGCATGTTTTTTTTTTTTGTCTGTTGGACTACAAATGCAGGAAAATATTTATCCAGAGTTTAATGCAGTTAGCTGCATCTAAATGTTCGACTTTTCCAGATCGCAATAAACACACCATCAAATATCAGTCTGAAATGCCTAATATCTAACCCCCTCAACTCTCCACAGACATTATGGCTCCAAATATAAGACCTATTATCCACAGCTAATACATGGAGATGTTTCCAGCAGTAACTAGATGTAGAACTCCTTCTACAATAGCCAGCCATTTCAAACAGCCCATTTTAAATGAGCGTAACCTCTGAAAACCGAACGTAAACCTCAGTCATTCTGGAACGATCCGTGTTATGAATTACCCAAATATGTAATTAGATTCCCAATATTGTGCAAGCGTCTTGAGCCACCACTCTTTTCTACATATCATATTTCCAAAGAACCTGAGCCTTTTCTCCATATTCAGAGGATTTCTTTTTGTTAAGCCACTGCCACAGTCCAATATTTGTTCCCATTTCATTTAATCTCCTCTGTATGTCAACGTTTATGTCAAAGCTGTTTAAGGCAGCTTGACAGGCATAAATCATTTTTTGCAACAACAAGGTCATTCCCAAGCAAAATACCAAGAGTATAATGATGTTGATGATACCTACAATATAGATGAAGGATGGCTCAAGAACCTACAGCACTGTAAATAAAGGAGTTTGGCTATCCATGGAAATTTTATCCACTGAAACAAGAAAGGAATCTCTCTTTTCATATAGACTCCTCATGCTTAACACTGACCCAGGACCTCTCTGAACCCTATCAATTACCTTCAGAGAGGCCCTGCAGTTTTGGTCCAGCTGCAATAACCCAAGTGAGCCAATGGGTGGCAGTGTGGACGCACGGCATTTTCATTCACTCTCCCATCAGACTAGTAGACATGCCAGAACTGCAGGCTTGCAGGGACAGTTGTCTTCCTCCATTGCATTTGGAGGCATTTTTTCCCTTGTTTTATTGCTTTCCATTTATATAAGTGGGTCAGTTGCACATCAGAGAGCTTCCCACTCCAAATCTATTTCTCTGCCACGCCTGTGTGAGAGGGTGGGGGAAATGTAATCGTGGCCCATTATGTTTACATGTCACAGGGGTCAGCTTGTACTCGGTCTGCTCAAGAGAGGCTCCGTAACACTGCAGTACTATCCGCACTGCAGATAACGTGCACACACACACGTTTCTCTCCGGTAATTTTTCTTATATTTTCCTTGAATCATACCAGCGGGGGCCACTGCTGGTGGGGTTTTCAATTTCGCCAAGGCTACACCAAAAAATCGGTCCGCCCCTGGCTCATTTGGGGTAAATAATGCAGTGCTGGCTGATGTATCGCTGATGTATGCTTAGAAAGCCTACACTGCCCATTTGCAAGCAGGAACAAGAAAAATGCAAACCTTATTATAAGTGGTTCTGTATGCAGGAGCAATGAAAAATATTCACCTTGCGCTAATAAACACACCTGCAAATATGAAACGGTGACTGTTGGGCCCCCGAGGCGTTTCTCTATTCTTTACTTTGTTCATTTATTGTGGCATACTGATTGAAATTCCTCAGTCTAACAACTCCTTATGGAAATGTGGCACTTTTATATACTTTTAAGAAGCTACATAAAAATTGGCATGTGGAACGTTAACTGTTATCTACAATCTCATTCTTGCCTTTCCGTGTCAAAGCCTGAAAAGCAAAAGTGACATCCGTGCATTAAACGCTGTGATGTCTGCAAGTGTACATCAATGGGGACGTTCTTCGAGAAAGGAGTGAGAGGACCTGTGTCTTCATCTATTGAGAATTCCCCTCTGAGTCACGACCCTGGTTCAGAAGTATCTGCTGATAGTGAGTAGCAATATCGATACTAACTCTAATGCAACTTAACAACTCTATAGGTGCCATATTAATACTAATATTCTACCACTAGAGCAACAGCACCACATCTTTTACTATTAACAGCTACAGATGAGTCAAAGCGCAGAGGGATTCACTAAAATCTTTTCAAAACGATACGTGAAGTGGAAATATAGTTGGGCATATATCATACAAGCCATAAAATATTTGAGATACACTGCTTGCATCAGTTAAGCTCCGTCTACTGGCGTGTTTGTTGGTTTCCCTTGGTAGCGCGAATGCACGTCAGCACTTGATTTTTGGCTCCAGTTAAAGTGTTTTAAGTACCAGTTTGGTTTTGGTATCAGTACAACACTATTACTAGGTGTTAGACAGCTGTGCTGCAAGAGGGTGGATGCATGTGGAAAAGCTAAAAGAGCAGGGTTTTGTTTAAACAGCATTAATAAAGCATGGTACCTTTTTTATTGTCTTTAATTTTTCCTTTCATTTTTCATTTCTCTCGTGTAAAGTAAGAAGTAAAAGTGCAGACTAAAAGTTTGAAATTGACATAACATGCCGTAATTTTGTAATTTTGTAAATATCTATGCAGAAGAATTGACACATTTAAGCCATGTTTTAAAAAACACACACTTGACCGATTAAAGTCTAGATGTCCACCAGTTAAGGGTGCAAGATGATTTGGAATGTAATGCAAAAGAAATGAATATGCTCACAATTATGCAATGTTAAATCTAATACACAGAAAAAACATCAAACGTTCTGCAGTTCACAGTAGTCATGCTTAAATGTGAATTGTAATAATAAGTAATAAGTGCTGTAATTATATATTACTTCATCACATTTCAATTGCACAGAAAACCAGCAATACTGTATTTTTACTTCGGGTTGACTTACCGATCTGAGAGTTTCTTTGCAAAGCCAAAGTCTGTCAGGCGGATGTGTCCTTCGCCGTCCAGCAGAATGTTCTCGGGTTTCAGGTCCCTGTAGACGATCTCTTTGGAGTGCAGGTACTCGATTGCGCACACTATCTCTGCCGAGTAGAAGAGGCCTGTGCTGTTGCTGAAGCGGCCACGGCTGCGCAGGTAGCTGAACAGCTCGCCGCCTGGCACATAGTCCATCAGCATGTACAGCAAGTGCTCGTCATGGTGAGTCCAAAACCTGCAGACGGCACCGTTTAAGTGACACATGCTAACGAGAAAGCAGAGGATACGCTAAGCAGCCTTGTTTTTAACTAAACCTACTGTGCCCTTACGTTTATATACAGTTATGTGGCTGAAAAAACTAAAGATAGTTATAACTCCTACAGTTAGTACAGCACTAACAAAAACGTGTTTTTAAATGAACAAACACATTCTTGTAGAATTAACGTGAATTAGGCAATCAAATCAGTGTCTAAACAGTTTACTTATAGACTGCTCCTTAACCAGTGCAAAAGTAAGTAAAAACTGACCATAAAATGTCTCTAGAAAAATATAATCTAACTGAAATACATTTTTTTTTCTACATAAACCTTTCCTGACACTTACAAAACATGTATAGCATGTGCATCAGGCTGGTGGTTTTCATCATTGGTGTATATTGGTATGTGATCCATTAACCGCTTGACTGCTCTGGTATTCCACAGGGGTCAGTCCTGGGACCCCTGTTCTTTAGCTTTTATGTCAAAGATCTACCTACTGTATGCCTTGAGGAAATGACCCAGATGTATGCGGACAACTTTGCTATTTATGTTCGTGGCGGAGACAGCAGGTGGCACATGTTTAGCATTACTGACTGGCTTATGCAACCTTGCCGTGCTTTAAATATTAGCAGGAAGGAGATCAATAATCCTGATATGCTTGTGGGTGAAAAGGGGTGATATTCGCTTGCATTATTTCTCAGTGTAATGTTGGTAATCATGAATCATGTCCATTATTCAAATATACTTTTTTTTAAATAACATTTTTCTTGCATCTCCTTTGAAAGTGTAATATTTTTAACTTTTTTTTTTAAAGTGTCTGTTTCACTCTTATCAGACAACATTTGACAAAGATAAAACTCCTCGATGAGATTCACCAGCAGTGGGCTTTGTTTTGTGTTTTATTTCATTAAACCATTGGACACGATGAATGTCCAAAGTTTCCCAGCAGAACAATGCCCAGAGCGTCACACTGCCAAGTTTCACGGTAGCCTTCATTCACTCACAGTGTGATGAGAAAGGGATGGTTGACCTCCGTTAGAACCTCCTTCTCATTATGAACATGCTGCTCCTGCTTTAATCTGATCACGTCTGGAATTTTCATGGCTTTCAGGGCGAAGAAACCCCTCGTCTTCTTGTCTTTCACCAGAAAAACCCGGCCAAATGTCCCTGTACCTGTCAGGATTGCAGGAAAGCAAGACAAGTAAAGACAAGGGTCATTACAAGGCCATCTAAAACGCATCTGCCATGTTAACTCTAAATATCCAGAGAGCTTTGTCCCCTTTAACTTAATATTTGCTCTCGACGGATTTGCAATGCATGAACATACTATTCACAGTAAAGTGGATCAACGTATGAATCAGCATGTTGTAGCTTCCTGTGACCCACTGTTTCTATCACTGTATAAAAGAAAGTGCATGCTGTTCGATGGACCATGATAAGGTAATAGTGCACGCACGTTCAGCATTGAAGATTTAGTTCATTAAAGTCCACATTTCAGAAATAACTGAACATGCAAACACAAGTTGTGGCAGTAATATGGTCTTTAGCTACTTAATCCATGTTTTTTCAATATCAAATAAACATTACATTACATTTACATCTGCAGCATTTAGCAAACGCTCTTATCCAGAGCAACTTCCATGTCCTAATTACAGGGACAAGGGTCTTGTTCAGGAACACAATGGTGGTAGTGCTAAAGGTTGGATTCGAACCTGCAGTCTCTTCAAATAGGCAAGTGCCCTACCACTGCACCATCACCACCCCAAATAAATGATAAATTAGTGAATCCTTTAGGAATGCCAAGCTTACTGGCATAAAATCTGAAAATGCTCTTATTCTGTATATAAAAACCAAATGCGTACAGGCTTTTTTCTGTTGATCAAGTTCTCATTTTTTAAAATTAGAACCACCAAAGAGCCCTGGACTTTGAGAACTCCATGATTGATGTTGAAAATAAATCCGAAATGCTCAACCATTAGCTCAAACCCTTAGAAGACGCCGATGTTTTTGCTTAAACCACAAAGAAATCCCCCAAAAGTATTAGACTCCGTAATGGAAGCCTGTGAGAGTGTTTTCTCTTTACTAATATATAGAACTGTTTAATTGGGGGTGACCTTTTCGCCTGACAGAGAAAAGGTCCTGGGTTTGATTCCCAGGCGGGACGGTCTGGGCACTTTCATTGTGGAGTTTAGAGAGAAGCTAAACTGCCCGTAGGGGTGTGTGTGTGTGTGTGTGTGTGTGTGTGTCTGTCTGCCCTGCGATGGACTGGGGACCTCTCCAGGGTAATTCCCCACCGTTAGCCCTGTGTGAGCTGGGATGGGCTCTCATACACCCTATATATGACAAGTGGCTATGAAAATGAGGGAGTGAGTGTTTAATTGGGGAGCAAACCACTAGAGCCTGCAAGATGAAAAATCACCACATGAATAAATTGTGATTTATTACTGAACGCACATAAAAGAAAACAATGTTTTCTGTAACACAGTTTGCTTCAGTTAACTTTAAAAACAGTGTTTTTTAATGAAGCCGACATGGATTTCAGTATTTAATTTAGGTATTTATAGTAACACAGAGGGCCAAAAGTGAAAGTGAAAAAAGTGAAAGTGAAAGTGACAACCCTTGTCATTGCGAGGTCATGGCACAGCACACATGAACCACAACGAAATTGGACCTCTGCATTTAACCCATGCACACTCAAACCCGTGCAGCAGTGGGCAGCTATTGAAAGCGCCCGGGGAGCAGTGATGGGGACGGTACCTTGCTCAAGGGTACCTCAGGGCAACCTATTGGGAAGGGGTTTGAACCCCCGATCCTCCGATCATGCGGCTAACACCCTAACCGCTAGGCCACCGCTGCCCCGACCTCTGCTTTTAACCCATGCACACAAACACCGTGCAGCAGTGGGCAGCTATTGAAAGCGCCCGGGGAGCAGTGACAGGGACGGTACCTTGCTCAGGGGTACCTCAGGGCAACCTACTTGTGAGGGAATCGAACCCACAATCTTCCGCTGCAGGGCCAACTCCCTAACCACTAGGCCACAGCTGCCCCGCTTGGGGCAGCGGGGCTTCTTTTCACATCAAACTGAAGTTTTACTGACCAAACACGTGTACACGGAACAGGTCAAAACCAAAAGCTTAAGTGAAAATAGAGTTCGAGTTCTAGTAGAAGTTTTTTTGTGTCTTAATGCACTGAGCACCAGGGTAAAGCAGAAAATACAACTTTCCACACACCTAGCCCTTTCGCAGACCTTCAGCTAGGAGAGAATTTTTATTAGCTTTTTTCAGCATGTCTGTTTGATTTGAAAAACTTGCTGCTACCATGAGATGGATGGATTTTTTTCTTTAAACAAGTGTTTCGAAAAAGCCCACTGAGAAAGAGAAAAAAAAAAATTACATTAAAAAATCACATCAGGTTTTTTTCCATCAGCAAAAAAAATAAACATGACAATGTGCTGTAACATCATAAGAACAATGTACAGTTTGTGAGGGTTTGTGCCTGTAACTCATAAGGCTATCCCGTCTTGTTGGTTTTATTG
The DNA here is from genome assembly GCA_017165825.1 of Hepsetus odoe. Taxonomy (NCBI): domain Eukaryota; kingdom Metazoa; phylum Chordata; class Actinopteri; order Characiformes; family Hepsetidae; genus Hepsetus; species Hepsetus odoe. The sequence continues at coordinate 16,112,031 of CM029386.1, forward strand.
AAGTAAAACAATGGCTGAAGTTTTGGATCACTGATCACCGTGCAAAATATTCACATTTCCAAACAGAGAAAAAAAAGAAGGATAAATTCTGTTTGACATACTGGTCCTTATTGCTTACCAGTTCATCATAGTCCAGGCTATAATACTCTGAAAATTATTTGCACAAAATTTGGTAGGACGTGTGTGATCATAGCTATTGATGTTGAGATACCACTTATAGATTTCCAACACCGTTATCGACAATTAAACCTCCAGTTTTCTTCATTGAAAGCATTTAAAATGAGCACATTAAATTGGGTTACCAGTCAACCTATTCCACCACCCCCACAGGAGGAAACATGCAGGTAAAAACATGACCCTACATACTGGGACGAGGTGTGTCCCAATTCAGGGCCGGCATCCTCCAATTGCTGCCTCTGCAGTCTCAGGCCACACTTCCACTGACTGAATTCTTTGAAGGATGCAGCCCCTGAAATGAGACAATGTGTGCTGTTTGACGTCTTGCAGCAAAGTAACAGTCCGATATCCGGTCCTCCACCTGAAGATTTGAGGAAATAACAACCTAGAGAGTCAGAAAAGTATCTACAGTCCTGAGCTACCCAACCATTTCTTTATATTTTGCCAGTGAATCATCTTGTTGGTGTAAAAATACCATTATATCTGTAATCGTCTAATCTTTGGCATAGAGAGAATGTTAAAAGAAATGGCACCAAATGTTTTGTGGCAGGCTGCGAAGTGCCCAGAATTTGGGATTCCAGCTACTCAGCACTTCTTCACTGCTTCATCCCTCCATTTAAATGGCTTTGTTGTACTTGAATGATTCATATATGCTGCCAATCTGGGCCAGCGGTGGCCTAGAGGTTGGGGACTAGCCCCCAGGATCAGAAGGTCACGGGTTTGAATCTCAGAACAGTAGGCTGCCGCAAGGTACCTTAGAGCAAGGTACCGTCCCCGTCACTGCTCCGCAGGCGCTTTCAATAGCTGCCTCCTGCTGCACGTGTTTGTGTGTATGGTTAAAATGCAGAGGTGTAATTCCGTTGTGGTTTGTTGTGCCGTGGCTTACAATGATGAACGGTCACTTTTACTTTCATACGTAGGACACGGCGTGGCTTCACTCACAAAACACAATCTTCTGAAACCGGTCAAGTAAAATGTGGTTGGTGAACTGTTCCTCAACAATACACAATGCAATGCTCTCTGGACGCAAGAAATGAGAAAAGGTTCACAACGTCTGCACAGTAATGCAAGGCTTAGTTTTAACAAGACTGGTTTTTATGTTTTGTTCTACAGTTGAAGTTACGTTATTGCTTAACACGAAGACACAGGGAGGGGCTCTGAGTCACGACCATGACATCGACGCTTGAGGTGGAATGTTGCCATTTCAGAAATTCACCTCACAAGGAGGCATTGTTTGGAACCCAATGCATCTCCATGGTTACATGTTGATACAAAGACAGATAAAAGGCTCAGCTGTTCTTTCGTCATTAAAGAGGCATCAGGAAGTTCAACTGCTTTGTTATCTTCTTTGCTAACAGTGCAGCTTTTTCAGTAATGTCAATGTTTAGGATTTGACCTACCATGCAGTGTAACAAATCCAATATCTACATATCTTGAGCACACAGCATTAAAAAAACTAAAACAACTTAACAAATTTTAGCAACCGGAATTCTTTTTCCTTTTTCTTTAGATATTTTTGCCAGCTGCTTGCTAACTTTGCCTAATTAAACAACCTTGAAAGTAATTTTGTAGCTACTAGACACAATCCAGCTTACTTACAATGCACATTCGAACACCGTCGATCTGAACTGGGTTATTTTAAAAACTACCAGGAGGAAGAGATGGAAGAAATCTCAAGTATGAGTTCATTACAATTTTAAGGATGACTTATCGCTAAATCGTGCTCCTTCTTTGCAGAACATGTACTCATCTGACAGGGAAAGTTCTCTGTCTCAACCTAAGCTGACTAGTTCATTACTGAGACCATGGAGAAATCAATCTGATACATACCTCAATTTGCTCCCTCTGGGGCAGGAACAGAAGTTCAATCAACCAGAGTGATTTTCCCTACTTCTCTCAGTGTGTTTGAGAGTAATTCAGCTGCAGCCACAACAAAAGTTGTCTGCTCTCACCATTGTGAAGAAGTGCTGAAAGTGATGACGCAGATCTAAAGTTTGGACATTTGACTCAAAGTGCTGTCCTGTCTCTGGTAAGACATTTCTTGGCAAAACCTCTGTCAAGTCAGCTATTCGATTTTACCTGCAGAAAAAAATCACCTTGTGATACAAACTGACAGTCAAATTCCTGTCAGTTTACCGCTTGCTTCCTCAGTCCAGCACACACATTAAAAGATGGCGAGAAAAAGGCATTATAGACGTTAGTGGACAATTCAACAGCTATGAAAGGGAAACTATGCCTATGACAATACAAATGGGCAAAATGTCACGGTGCTGTCTGTGAAAAGCATTTTTTTCTCAAGAATTTTTTTCTTCTATATTTTCATAAATTTAGAGAATGTGGTCTGAATCGGCTGTCTGCTGTGAAGTTAACCATGTAAATGTAGCCATAAAATCAAATAATGGGCTGAACAACCAGCCAGCTGCTTGTTACTAAACCATTTTGACAGTTGCTACAAATGGGCGGTTAGCTCTTCAGGGACCTGTCGGGTAAGTCCTGCTTTTTAAAACTTTAGAAACGTTCATTCAAGTGTAATTAAAAAAAACAATGTGCAGTGTTACATCAAGCATAAAATGCGCCTTCAAAAATCTTTTATACTCATTGATATGACTGTTACTTATTCTATTTCCATTTTCAAAAATGCGTTATTGTTTTTTTTTTTTTTTTTTTTTTAATTTTAATTTCTCTTTTGGGGCAATAGTGGCCTAGTGGACTGGGGCTAGGCCCCATGGATGGGAACTCATTGGTTTGAGCCCCAGACTAGTAAGTCATCCTGGTACCCTTAAGCAAAGTACCATCCCCAACACTGCTCCCCGGGCATTGAATATGGCTGCCCACTGCTCCACTGTGTGTGGGTTAAAAGCAGAGAAGCATTATGTTGTGGTTTACTGTGTGATGTGTTCACAATGACAGACAGTCATGTTCAAGCCACTTTACTTTAGAGGGGAGTATATCCACACCCATCCATCAACCATAAGATTAAAACCATTCACAGGTGCTATAAATTACATTGATCTTACAAATGGCACCTGTCATGATATCCCAGGGGTGGAACTAATAGCACAGTAAGTGAACGATCATATATTAAAGTCAGTGAACTGGATTAGCAGGAGAAAATGGGCAAGCAAACTCAAAAGGTTAGATGACTGAGAGAGAACATCTCTAAAACTACAGGTTTTGTGGGGTGTTCCTGGCATGCAGTGGTTTCTATCAAAAATGGTCAAAGGAAGGACAACCAGTGAAGCGGCGGCAGGGTTACTGGTGCCCTAGGCTCAATGATATGCATGGGGAGTGAAGGCTAGTCTGTCTGGTCCAGTCTCACAGAAGAGCTACTGTAACTTGAATTCCTGAAAAGGTGCTGAGCATGGGGCTGCACAGCCACAGATTGGGCAGGGGGCAATGCTGACCCTATCCATCACCAAAAATGTGACGTTTCAGGACTTAAAGGATCTACTGCTAACATCTTGGTGCCAGATCCTGCAGTACACCATTAGAGGCCTAGCAGATTCCTCGACAGTGACACAATATAATGCAGGTGGTTTTAATGTTATGGCTGATATGTGTCTACAATTCTGCTCAACAAAATACAACCATGCATTGACGAGCATCCGAAACAGCAGTACTGCATAGGAATTTAAACAATGCTTTATCAAACGATTGTGTGGCCATGGTTGGAAAGCGGTGGCAGAAAGAACGGCCATGAAAATCGCAGTCTCTGTTTGGTGAGCAATAACGGAATGGAATGCTTCAGTATCAGAACGGCAATACCGGAGGAAAAAAAAGCTAAAAACAAACCAAAAAAAAATTGTTTTTATGAAAAGAAAAAAAAAATCCCTTTAGCAGGGATAGGCAACAGGCCTTTTGGTCGGCAACTAAATGGCTTGCAAGCAAAGCATAAACAGGAGAACGTTAGGAGATTATAAACAGGCCTAGTGATTTCATTCAGGGCATGTGACACAGGTTTCCCTCTAAGTGGGTCAGGCGGTGTGTGAAAGTGTGGCCTTTTTACGCTGATGTAGAGTCAGCCTGTCTTACATCTTAGGACCAAAAAAAACAGTTTTACAACTGCAGAATACTTTTTTTTGGAGCTCTAGAGAACCTTTTTTTTTTTAAAAAAACGTTCTTCTGTGCACAGTGGATTCAATCGTGGAACATAATAATCGACCATCACAAACTAGTGACCATTATTAGGAACCATTATTAACCACCGCCAATAACCAAGGGACCATTTTCTGAACTGCCTTAAGCCTTTACACCTAAATCCCAGCATCAACCGTTCATGCAAGAAGACACTCAACCGGTTTCACATCATGTGCTGAAAAGAAACTTAAAAGCCCATGAAAGCAGGAACACACCGTAACAGCACAAATACGTTGAGCACGTTCAACAGAAAAATAATCTCAGCTCAGTTACTTACTCTCGGACTTTGACGTTTGGGTGTGCAGAGGTCCGTTCCTTATGGAAAACGATGTTTAAAAACAGGCACAAACCTCAACAAGTGCTAAGAGTCTTAAATTTAAGCAAACTTGAACCACTGAGCACTTTCCTGGAAAGTCTGGGAAACTTCCAAGAAAGAGCGGTCATTTTAAAAACAGAACACACCCATCAGAACCACGGTGACCACGCTAACCTTAACGCAGGCTTCCATTAAACACTGCTGAGCACCTGATGCGGCCCAAGTCTAACACCAACACTTTTTAGAATAACTATATCTCATGACTTCTACAGATGGTCCCTTAAGTTTTCTCATGCTCTAGATCAGGAAGCATGAACATTTCTCCACTGTCTTGACTCAGCATCAACCTTTACCCATAACTCATGTCAACCACAAAAATGAGAGAGCTGTAGATATCGCTGATTCATGAGAAAGAGCTACTTCCTAATCATTTTAATGTCAATTCAGTAATAAGAGCACTCAGACGGGGGCTTAACTGATTCGTCACAGGCTATAAATCCCTTGCATCCGACCAAAGGCTCCGCAAATTGGATTTTTATGCTGGTCCTAATGCTATATGCTTCCCATTTTGCTACGGTTAAAAAACAGGCCGCCTTCCTGAGTGGTGCGAATTCCATTAAAAAAAAAAAAAAGACATTTTTTGTCCAACAAATCCTAATCCTCAACATGCATTCAATAACTCGTGGGTGGATGGAGATTTGATTTGTTTACAAACCAAGTATAAATTTCAGTCTAAGCTTTAAGGCCTCTACAGTATGAAAGGAGGCTATATATATATATATATATATATATATATATATATTTGGGTGCTTGTGTGTGTGTGTGTGTATGTATATATTGTCTGGTGCTTTTAGGGTAACTGTTCATTATTTTATAGTTCTAAACTATGACATTTTCAACAAGTTAAACTGCTATCCATCATGAGGAGAGATTTCAGAAACATCCAACAAAAAAAAAAATCCTTTTTAATACATCATACACATTCAAAATTAAGCTGAAATGGAGAATTTGGGGCAAAATGTAACGATTTGTTCACCCAACCTTTTCATTTCATGGACAAAACGGAGTTCAGGCTGTTTAAAGAATTTGGGGGGAAAAAAAAAAACATTTAAGACCTTTCTTTTTCGACAAGACCACTCGATCAGTTTTGTTAGGTCTTGAGGCGTGAATACCAAACGCATTGTGCAAAACTGCCAATGCACAAGCCTACCTAATAGATTTTTTATTAAGATTTCTTATTAAAATTCCCAAATTAAATTTAAAGAGCAATATGAATAAAGCAGTTAATAAATAAAAGAGAAACTTTTGCATCAGTGGTAGAAATCTAGTGAATATTTTCCAATTAAAAAGTTTAATAAAGACTGGATAAACCTGACGGAGCAAGAGCAAACTATAAATAGTCAAACATTTAAAAATGGTGAAAAACAAACCAAAGCCTTTGAGAAAGACTTTTAATCTTGTTAAAACAAATGCTCATGTCAGTGTGAGCCTATCTGACATTTACTTTAATCTGAAATACACATCATTGAAGCTACAGGGCTTGATGCTTGACATACAATGAACATTTCCTTATTAATCCTCGGACGGGGTTCAGTGTCAGTGAGACGACCAACATGTCAGTACTTGTAGGAGAGGAACTTTGCGAGAGTGTAGCGTTGACGTGTGTGTGACTGCGCGTGTATCCTAACATGAACCGTTTCTTGCCACAGGCCTCGGAGGTGGAACGGTCCTTTCAAATTCCCGCAACAGATTTTGATGCAACAGACAACAATGCGTCACCACTACCCTTGTATGTACACACACACACACACACACACACACTCTCTGATGTGTCTAAACATAGGCTAGCTATTGTTTTTGTCACCATATTTTGTTGTTATTGTCTTCACCACGGGCTTTGCATTGTGGGGAGCAAAGCTGCGGTCATTTCTGGCCAGAAGTGTTGAATCGAACTTTTCTGTCATCCATTCCATTCCCAGACATAACATGACCTTTCGTGGTTTGGTTCGAGGTTGAGGTTTTCCGCTCCTGCTATATACGGCCAAGAATAGATTTAATGTAGAACACATGCATGTTTGCACATAAATAGTGATTATAAACACTGACAGCCGATTCATTCCTTCCTACTCGATATCTCCAATGCTGGTGGTGCTGGAGTCCACCCCACCTCTCATGGGGCGAAAGGTGGAAAAAAAAAAAACACCCGGGACAGATCATCAGTCCATAATGGGGCAGCTCAATCACTCCCCTCCATGATCTGCCGTTCATTTGTATTTGCTATGCACTGAAGACAACTTCAGAGGTCAAGAAGACAGTACCTTCTGTATCTGCACCGTCTGTATTATTCCACATACAAGAAGTACTGGAACATGAGAGGCTGCCGAGGGATGTGCGACTGGCTGTTTAAACCATGAATAGCTCTTGATATCCACTCAGCTGAGGACCAGAGAGCTTTCTATAGAAGAAAAGCATGACGTTTCTTAGCTTAGAAAAGAGAAAAAAATCTAAAAGCAATCCATACATTAGCAGCAGTAAAACTGTTCGGATTGACCCAAAAAAACAAGGAAACCACTGTGTGTCCTGAGCAACAGATTCTGAACTGGTTGGTTAAGAAAACCAGAACAGCAGCTGATCACAGACAATCTGTAGAGTGTTAAAGGAAAACAACAGTCAGTGACATCATGAGGCCAGGCTGGAGGTATCGCAGTCCACTGCTGGAAGAAGACCTTGAGAGCAGAAATATAAAAGCCATAGCACCACCAGAGATAAGCCAGAGCACCAGCCCGATGAAGTTTGATAGACTGAAAATTCTCTACCTAAATGATGGTGGTAGTGCCAGGGCTTGGGCTTGCTTGACTACCTCTAGAACAGGTTCAATATTCTTTATCGATTATGTTGCTCACTATGGTTTCCCAACTATGGATGCTGAAGTCTACAAAAACATTTTGTCTGCCAATTTACAGAGAAATACGTCCGAACTGGTTGGGTGGAACTTTTTCATGCAGCCAGACGATGATTCAGGTCTGTGAGTTGCTGGTTTGATGCAGATGTTGTAACTAGAGTAATATGCAAGCCATTATTAAGTGTTTACTTTCAATATTTTCACTTGAGAAACTAGGCCCTTTTTCTATGTACTATATATATTACTATAGGAGCAAATACCAGAAAACCAAAGCTACAATCTGATCTCTCCTCTTCTATTCATCCTTTCATCTCAAACCCAAAGGCCCAGTGCACAGCCTGCACAGCTCAAAACACCTTGCTGCTCCTATACTCCAGAAGGGGACTTTTATTAAGTGAAAAAGTGAAAGTGACTACCCTTGTCATTGCGAGGTCACGGCACAGCACACATGAACCACAACGAAATTGGACCTCTGCATTTTACCCATGCACACTCAAACCCGTGCAGCAGTGGGCAGCTATTGAAAGCGCCCGGGGAGCAGTGATGGGGACGGTACCTTGCTCAAGGGTACCTCAGGGCAACCTATTGGGAAGGGATTTGAACGCCCGATCCTCAGATCATGCGGCTAACGCCCTAACCGCTAGGCCACCGCTGCCCTAACATGCGGACTTAAGGTATTAACTTATTTGTATTAACTTGTAACTTATTACTATTGTATTATTAAACCCTAAAATGTCAAAATAAAATACAAAAATCCAACTTCCAATCACTGGGCGTTATGATACACATATGCTTGACACTAAGACCAAAATTTGATTTGTTTTTTTTAGATTTCATTTGTTAAAATGTTCTTGGTTCTACTAAACTCTCACACAATGGCTTGGCGGCTCCGGCCCCCTTAAAAAAAACCCAAGGATTGCACCTACTACAATCTGAAAGCAATTTCACCAAAGGCCCAGTCATATAGCATCCTGTTAAGCACCCTGATGCCTAGTTTTGATCACAAAAGAAGAAACATCAGAAATGGCATAGGGGTGTCAGGCTTCACATTTCCAGGCCCTGCAGCAAATAGTTTTACAATTTTTCAAAAGAAATAGTTACATTTCTATTGTTTCCACCTTTCCCCATTCAAAACACTGGCTGATGAGACCACTCAACACTCACATACAGCGTCTCCTTTTGCCCAATCTAGTTTCCTGTATGTAGCTATTACAACAAGAGTGTAAACACGCTGCTTAAACCGACAGTCTAGACACAATACAGGGGACTGCCGTGTCAGATTTAACCAAATTCATGGCTTTGTAACATTTTTGAAATATGGATTATTGTATGACCTTTAAAATGGTATTGACCACGACAATGTGAGGAAAAACGTTCAGGGACGTCTGCTACTGTAACTGAAAGTAGGAACAAGGGTGTGGTTGTTATGGTGATCGCTTCATCAATTACACATAAGCAAGGTGAGACCTACTTCCTGTTAAACAAGGTGAGCTGAAGAAGCTCTGTGTCTGTCATGTCTTGCCAAACATACCTGGGATTTTTCAGTGTACATGCACACACACACACACACACCAACCAAAATAACTCAACCAAACACTTCCGACTGCGAAAGAGAAGGTGCCTGACTCAACTAATTAAAAGGTGTCAGAGCTGCAATTATAGTGAGGAGGTCTCAGAGTAAGAAATGTCATATTCAACAAAAAACACACTTTAGAGACTTCCAAGATTTAGAAAAAGATGAAACCACATATAGATCGGACAATTCTGGTCCCGAAAACCCATCCCCGATGTCTTAAACTGTACAAAAGACGACAAAATCACACAGAAACGTGTTCATTTCAGTGAAAGTGAAAGCTCGTCATTGTGAAACACAGGAGTGAACCAAAAACGAAATACAGCCTCTGCATTTCACTCACACACACGTGCAGCAGGGCAGCTGTTTAAAGCTCCCAGGGAGCAGTGATGGGGACGGTACCTTGCTCAAGGGAACCTCAGGCCAACCTACTGGGGGCTAACTCCCTAAACCACTCGGCCACCGCAGCGTCAGCGTCAGCATGTTAAGTCAGTTCTCTCGTGTTTAAGTGCCATCACTTAAAAGCTCATTTCCTGTAGTGTGCAAGTAGAAAAAGAAATGTGTCTGTTTCCTTTGCACTAGTGACAACATTCACAAGCACTGCATCATATATGAGGCTAACCTGGCCGAGGCAGTTCTGATGTACAACCTTGTTTTCTCTACATCAAAATGCCAGCTTATACGATGCCTTTGTGATATTTTCCAGTTCATACTCTAATAATCTGAAGGATTTCCCAGGATAATTGCATGAACAAAGATTTACTGTAGCTTCTGTGAATGATAAACTTAATAATGAGCACATACTGGTTTTTGCTTAAACACTAAGAATTAAGCTTGTGTGTCTGCGTAATAAACTAAATACTGCAATCCACAGCTAGTTTTTAACTATTTCAATGCAAATGCATGCATGTTTTGTATTGTTTTAGTAGCTAAATAAAAACGTATTTCAATACATCTCTTTTTAGAAATACATCTATTACATGTATATATCTACACTGTGTGCACGATTATTAGGCAAGTGAGGATTAACTTTAAATTTAAACAAATCCAGTGCCATCACCCTGAAAACTGAACGTTTTAGAAAGGGAACGTGAGTGTGAACACTCTCAGGGATACAGATGTGTGCGCAATAATTAGGCAGCTATTAGTGTGCAGAATTATTACGCAACCAAATGGAAAAACGATCATTTTCCCATCTCACTTGTTCATTTTCATCTGTTAAAGTGAGAATAATAAACAAACAACTCAAAACTCACAAATAAACATTTTCTGACATTTCAAATAAAAAGAGCAGCGAGCAGTATGGCCACCCTTCTGTTCAATCACCGTCATAATCCTTCCATTCATGCAGCCGGTCAGTTTCTTGATCTGTTGATCAGCTTTTTGTGCAGCAGACTCCACCGCCTCCCAGACTCTGTTCAGAGAGGTGGACTGCTTTCCGTCCCAATATTTTCCGTCTCCCATTTAAAAAAGGTTCACACGTTCTCAATAGGTTTTAGGTCAGGTTATGAAGGGGGTCATGCCATTATTCTTCCATCTTTAAGGCCTTTACTGGCCACGCAGTGCAGAACGTCCATGCAGGTGATGGAGCATCGTGCTCTTAAAAATCATGGTCTTCTTGAAAGATGCAGACTTCTTCCTGGACCACTTCTGAAAAGGTCCAACTTGCTCATCTTTATTAATACCAGTCCATACCTGCACCTCCACCTTGCTGGTGTCGGAGTGGAGGTGGAGCTCTGTGCCCGTTACTGATCCAGCCAGGGGACCGTCCGTCTGGTTCATCGAGTTTTTTGTTTTTTTTTCTCCACATGCTTCTTGTGATCCTGTTGACTACTTGCAATAAACCGTTTGTTCTGCGAACACGCCCTAATAATAATAATAATAATAATATTATTATTATTATTATTATTATTATTATTATTAAATCATGCACACCTTGATATAAAGTGTTGATCTCATTAGGCCACACCCACCCTCATTACACAAATACACATCACCCGATCTGCTTCAATCCAATCAGCATTCAAGTTTGTACAGCTTGGGGTTTTAATTTATGCAGAAAAATGATGAAATGGTCAAAACACTCACCTGAAAGTGAAAGTGACTACCCTCGTCATTGTGAAACGCAGCACAACGGAATTCAACCTCTGCGTTTCACCCATACACACACGTGCAGCAGGGGGCAGCTATTGAAAGCGCCCGGGGAGCAGTGATGGGGACAGTACCTTGCTCAAAAACCATTTCTATCGGTCCTTTCACCGTGATGTGTAATGCTAATTAAAAATGCACCGATATGAGAACGTGGGCCGGTGCGTATTTTTTGCCAGTATCGACTCTGGCAAGCATTGTTAAAACAGTAGAAAAAAAAAGAAAAATATACAATGTCCCAAACTTTGTTAAGAATCTACAATCTGTGTCCAGTAAACAAAACCCGGTGCTACTGTATCAGGAGTGAGCGTGACAGAAGCATCATCTTTCCTTTCACAGAACACGCCTGATCACCTACCAGCTGAAGAAAACTTGAAAAATGCCTTAACCCGTCTTCTTCTTCTTTAAAGGTCAGCGTGATGCACATGAACAAATCCATACATCATCACATTTCTATTCATTCACATCTGCTTGATCACGAGCCATAAAAAAATCCATTAACTTTACGACTTCATATCCGTGAACCACGACCTGCTCGCATCCCGGATGGGCGCGATCCAAACACCATCTATATCTGGTTACCACATACCCCGGATCACTTTAAGGTTCTCGTTCTTCACAGTTGTTCTCATTCACCATGACCCACTCATGGCTCTGCTCTGATAGGTCAGGGGGCAGCGGTGGCCTAGCGGTTAGGGCGTCATGCGCATGATCGGAGGATCGGGGGTTCAAACCCCTTCCCAATAGGTTGCCCTGAGGTACCCTTGAGCAAGGTACCGTCCCCATCACTGCTCCCCGGGTCCAATTTCGTTGTGGTTCATGTGTGCTGTGCCGTGACCTCGCAATGACAAGGGTTGTCACTTTCGCTTTCACTTACACAGATGTTACTATAGTGTTGATTACACAGATGTCCAAAAGCAGGCCAGGATCTGTCCCTGTGAAGGTGTTTAAGGGGGACAGCTAGTGGGAAGGAGAGGACACGGGTGCACCTGATGGTCTCCAGGGATGTTCTGGGGCCCAGCTTCGCCTCAGCCCTGCAGGGCTCAGGTTTCGGAAGAGTGGAGCAGGGTGTGTGAGGGAAGGAGCCAGGCTCAAGATGCAAATCAGGCGCTAAAGTGAAGATTAGGAGGACTTACCAACGGTGGCCACCGTGTCGAAGTCCTCCAGGCAGTAGGTCCTGCCGCTGGGCACGGAGAAGGACGCTCCAGCTGCAGACACAGGCGGACTGCTGGCCTCTCGGTACGGACTGCCCTCGCTGGTCAGGCCGGACTTGGCTTTTGTTGTTGCCATCCTGCAGATGATGCGACGGAGGGGACTGAATGGCCAGGAAGTGTCCTTTAATAGAAAGCGACTCTACTTTGTTGCCTCACCGGAGCCGAAAACCGTCACTGACCTCCCCTTTGTTGACGCGGACCTGAGTGAGAGCCGGTGCAGCATGATAACAGTCTCGTTTCCTACTTCAATCCCAAGCAGCCCGTGTCCAGCCCGTGTCCAGCCCGTGTCCGTTACTCGCTACTTTCAAGCTAACAAGGGACACAGGAGAGGCAACAACAAAGGCAGGACACTTCAGCCTCGCCTTCCTCCACCTCCCGCTCGTCGGCTCGCCGGCTGTCCGTCCCTGCACTGCTTGGACACCCGTTAAAACACTCTACTTCCCCCGGAATCGCCGGCCGAGCCCGGTTTCTAAGCCCGTTCCTCTCCCCTCGCGGCGGCTCGCTCAGCGGTTTGGAATCAGAGAAGTAACTGAAAAAGTGATTGACGGCCGCACTGGCCAATGAGAAGGGGAGCATGCGGGGACGCAACCAATCGTTTGCCTGAGGAGGCGGGGCATGGCTTGAAGGCACGGCCCCCGAGAGTGTTTTCCTCCGGCACATGGAGACACGACGTAGCTTTAGACCACACCCTGGGAAATGTAGGCAGATCACAGGGAGGAAGTTTGAACAACGAGGCCTGACTCAGATGAGTCACAAAAACGAGTTCTTTCTCTCTTGCCTAATAATAATAATAATAATAATAATAATAATAATAATATATATATATATATATATATATATATATATAAATAATATGGTTCACTGTGTGCTGTGCTGTGACCTCGCAATGACAAGAAAAGTGAAAGTGAAAGTGACAACCCTCGCCATTGCGAGGTCACAGCACAGCACGTGAACCACAACGAAATTGGTCCTCTGCATTTAACATGCACACTCAAACACCGTGCAGTAGTGGGCAGCTATTGAAAGCGCCCGGGGAGCAGTGACGGGGACGGTACCTTGCTCAAGGTTACCTCAGGGCAACCTACCTAAGGGAATCGAACCCACAATCTTCCGATGCGGGGGCAACTCCCTAACCACTAAGCCACCGCTGCCCCTAGAATAGTCACTTTCACTTTTTTCACTTTCATATATATATATATATATGAATGTGTGTGTGTTTATATAGCAGCATTTAATATACTTGATGTTAATAATAATAATAAAAATACTTCATTTACAGTGTTTATTTATAATAGACAAAATTTCTGAACACTGCTGATGCTTCTCCTTTTCGGGAGGACAGGGACCTGGAAGGAGTCGCTCAGCATGCACACTCCACACTGCTGTTCCTTCACTTTTCTTTGAATCAAGCGCCAAATTAATAAAAGGGAATAACAGCCTCTTATAACCTCTATGTCCTTCTGCACTACTTTTCCTCCACAGTTTATTGGGTATATTTGTACATACTAATAACTATATCACACTCTCTGACAAGCAGTTTAGGAGAATGAATATGGATATTACCTGCATGCCAGCCCTGGACTGCCACATTATCCCACACATACTAGCAAGCCTTGTGAAAGTGTTGGTTTAGGTGCTTTAGTAGCTGCAAATCATTTAGTAAAGCTTAAAAAGCAGATTAATGACATTTCAGTGCACAGGAATGTTAATTTGCTTGTAGCATGGCTGTTGAACTTCTTTTCTAATTTTGATCTCCACACACCCTCATAGTTCAGAGGATGTGGTGACGCTTGGTGGTTAAAATGTGCACGAAACCACAGCCTGACAGTTTTTCTTTTACATGATGTGGATTCCTAATATTGACAAGGAGCAAAAGCTTAAGGTTGCACAGCTTCAGGGCGGCTTGCATTTGTGTCAAGCAGTAACATACAAAACATTTTTCTGTTTCAGTTAAGCACAGGGGTCGAATGTCTATTCTTTCAAGGTTGCTTTAGTAAAAAAGGAACTCATTTCATTTCATTTTTGCTCCATTTGCATTGTAATGGTTGGTGGACATGCCGGGCTGTTGGTGAAGAGGGGCCACGGAGATGATTCTTTCCACAGATGAAGACATCCTAGATGGATGCACTCACAGAATGTCCTAAAATACTCATTCAGAGCAGCTGCTGGCTTCTCCGGCAACCCTTTGGATACGCTAGCATGCTCAAGGCCAGAGACACACACACAGAAGCTCTTATACTCACTGACTTACTGACCCAATGGCAAACAGTGTCTCATATTTCACTGTGCACCCCCTGCACTTGTCCACGAGCCCGTGTGCGAACTGTATTTCCTTTTTTGTCACAGACTGCACCAGCAAAAGTGTATTTAAAGGAATGTAACCTTCTATTTAAGTACCATTTTTGTCCTGATCCAGACAAATCTTTGATCCAGTTGTTAAGTTTCCTTATTTGAGTCATTAGGAGTTTTGAGGCCGATTCTAACAAGCTACAAGTAGGTTTCAGATTGTGTTAAAATCCCTTAAGATTAGGCAGGTGCGGTCATTAAAATCTATCTTTTTTTTTCAACATTTAAAGGAATAGTTTGTCATATCGAAGAGGAGCTGTGAGGCAAAGATTGCCCAGATTTGAATGAGATCAAGAAGTTTTAATGTCAGATTAATAGTAAAGATTTAAGATACTGTTAATACTAAGAGTCTGTTAGCAGTTAAAGAGAGTTCTTGGCCTCCAGGGCTCGGTGCAGGACTAAAAACGTTGAATAGACGTAAGCATCATGCAAAGTTCAATCAATAAACACTCCCCTCAATCCAGATTAAGTTGTTGAGCAATCTCCGTCAGACCCGTCTGTGTGCTTTCTGACCTCTTATAACATGCGGTCATCTGTTAAAACTGACAAAAGCACATCGCGGCTAATCGATTCGATATATTTTTTATAGATCACGATCTTATCAAGTGTCAGTAACCACATAAGCATGTGTCTGGAAAGAAGCATTTACTTGTATGAGAGGATCTGCTGAGGGAACAAGTGGCAGGATGTGCCTCTTAATACAATTTTGCGAAAGGGATTTCCACCCAGTGCATTCAAACATCGACCATGTCGACGATGTTCACAGTGCTCTAATGTGCTTAGAGCCTTTCGTGTAGAATAAAATGAAACGTTGCTTTCTCTGTTTATTTTCTTTCTCAGATTCATCTTTTCCTAAATGGCTCTGACAGCTTGGTAGAACTGGCAAATGGCCAAAGTCGACAAACATACCTCGGGCCTGAACTACGCAGTGGAGCCTGGTGCATCGCTGTTCCCAGTGGAATAGTAGGTTAAGGGCACAAACATACTTAATGCACGCAACTGCAAATCACAACACCCGGCCAACCCTACTGTACAATTCTTCTGCACAAACAAAAAGCTTGAGCTGTTCTTTGTGCTGTTTTCCCGATTGTGAGTGTGCTTGTGGGGGACGATGAGCATCACTGAACGCTCTCGTTGACCATCTGTTGTGAAGAGCAGAGCAGGTTCTCTTCTGGGAAAGAAACCTGGTTTGGGGAAGAGACAGGCTTCAGCTGACTAGCACAGAGCCCTGGAGGACACAAACCCATAGAAGTACAGCGAGGAGTACGTTTACCTCAACCAACAAATATTTAGGTCGCCTATCAAAATAAGAAAAGCCAAGATATCAGGAAAACTGTACGTTTCTGCGAAATTCCTTATTTGTGGAAGACACAGGCTTAATGCTTTTACACTGCAGCCGAACAAAATAATTCTCGTTTTATTACGTCGAAATGTATTGTGATCATGATCTTCTAGTAAAGGAAAACACTGGGGAAGCAATTTAAGGCATGATTAAAGAAAGGCATGCAAAATGCTTGCTGCACAGAAGTCTGGAGCTGTGCTTGACTGTATGCTTATGGCATACAGATGAAACATGATTGGTTAGAATCTCACTGGCTGCCTTCTTTAATATTAGTACTGCAAAGACCAATTTCAGAATAATGATTAACACAAGGCAGTGGTGGCCTATTGGTTAAGGGCCCAAGATTGGTGGATGGGGGGTTCAAATCCCAGGTCAGGTTACTCTGAGATACCTTTGAGCGAGGTACCATCCCCAACACTGCTCCCTGGGTGCTGGGTATATGGATGCCCACTGTACCGCGGTACAGTGTGTTCAGAGTTCAGTGTGGTGCCGTGTGTGCTGTGGCGTGTTCACGATTCCAGATTTCACTCATTTGCATGTTTTCTGTGGAGACCCAGCTGTTTTCCTCCTGCAGATCAGAGACATGCATGCTGCTGGACTGGAGATGCTGAGTTGTCCTCTTGGTGTGATTGTGTGTGCCTACCATGCGATGGACTGAAGGTTTTTCCCTTCAGTGCACGGTGAGGATCCAGGTGGCTCTGGATGGATGGATGGATGGATGGATAGATCTATAGAAAATGAATGCAATGGAGCTCAAATATCACCTCTATATGATTTGATTATTTTGGTCCAGTTCACATCCTCCAGCATGCACTGGAAGTGCAAATGTGATTAGAGAAACTATTTACATTGTAATATAATACATTTAGCCAAAAATGAATGCATATTCATTTAATATTCCAAAAGTGCATTAGAATTGACTCTAGCATTACAAAATCAATGCTTGAATTGCTACCTACAGGCAAATGCATCAATGTCTCAGGACATTTTTATTGTCTTTATCATCCTACTCACACCCGCTTAGAAAAGACTAACTGACCAGCAGCAAATAAGCTCATCAAGTGAACTGTGAAATATTTTCCTGAGTGGAGACATCGCTCTCAAACTCCTGTAGCATTAAATATCCAATTGAGCCATGAGCTCCAGTCATGTACGGGGTGGGGGGGGGGCGACTGTATAGGACTCCAGACCTCAGCAGTTTAGGACGTTGTTTCTTTATGGAGCTGTGTGTGTTGACACAGTGGCCAGCTGCTGCTGTATTCGAAATTCTACAGAGACTCTCTAAAGCTGCTAGTGCTGGAGAGGCATGGCAATGGAGAAGTTGATGTCTTGCCTGGTTCAGCACTCTGGATCCAGTCCATCAGCCCTACATGAGTGATGTTAGAGCAGGGGAAGGGCCTGACATGCCTGCTCTGACACCAGCGGACAGTCTTCAAGAAGCACTTAAGAAAACTCCATCGGATATATATGTCAGGATTACATGTGGTCAGAATGTTGTACTGATCGGTGTAATGCATTTTAGAGAAGCATCTTGTGGACATTTAATTTTAGTACCTAAGCTTGAATATAAACTTTAAAGCCTCAGGGCCTAAAAATGTGAGGCTTGCTAACTAATTTCACTGTTTTTTTGTTTTTTTTTCAGTATACAACAACCACTAAAATAGAGAACACACCCATTTTAATACCCACAACACACCCTCTTCTGTACATACCACGCCCGCTTTAATATGACGCACCCTGTTCTGTACGCCACGCCCACTTTCATACT
The DNA here is from genome assembly GCA_017165825.1 of Hepsetus odoe. Taxonomy (NCBI): domain Eukaryota; kingdom Metazoa; phylum Chordata; class Actinopteri; order Characiformes; family Hepsetidae; genus Hepsetus; species Hepsetus odoe. The sequence goes on from CM029386.1 coordinate 16,129,954, forward strand.
CAACACACCCACTTCAATACATGACTGCATCAAAAATGTGCTGAACCCCGAGTAGATCTACTAAGCTGATCGGGCCATGCTTGCATAGTTAGAGATAAATAGAGAGAACTAAATGAATAAATTTATTATTACATATATTAAATGTTATCACACTACATTTTTTTTTTTTTTTTGGCTTAAAATAAATATAAAGTGAGATCTGTCCACAGCTGTCTGTCTGGCCTACTTTGCAACCACTTTGTCCACCTTCCACCTTCATGCAGCATTAAAATAAACAGTGTGCAGCTTCTGCAGATACATAAATAGCAAATACATAATTAACAAAAAATACATTAAACAAACTCCGCCCATGCACAGAATTTTGACTGCACCGCAGTTATGCCACATTTCAGTTTTTTAGTGCTACTTTTAAAAAATATCCATGAAAAAGTCCTGGAATCTTATCCCCTCACCCCCACCCCACACCCTCCATGTCCCCTGTCTCAGACTTGTTTGCGTTCCAAAATGTCGATAATGTGCAATGGTTCCTATATTGTTTCTTTTTCATAATTTCCCTTCCTTGGCTCATCTAAATCCTTCTTCCACACACTTCTTTGACAGTACTGCAGACACTTCATGTGCAGTCAATGGAGTTTTCCTTTCTTCCTCTCCTCCTTGATGTGTGGAGCAGTTCCACGGCAGCCTCCCAGATAGGCCTCTCTGCTCTTTAAGTACACACGGAAGCTCAGAAGCTCATTCGTGTGGTACGTCTCTCATGGTTTGACGAAGCTGGTTCTACTCCGCTAGTCTCACCAAAAGGGAATGCTCTGGAGTGTCAGCGCTTAGTGTTTGAAACCACAGCTCCAGTGCTGGTCCCATCTGTTTAAGTTATCCAGTTGCTCATGATTGAGCCACCCTGGTGTGTAATTTGTCATTTAAAATGCATGTTGGAGAGAGCCTGAACATCTCAGTGTTGGTGGGCCAGCGGCTTTCACCATCTGTTTGATGGTTGGTGTCACCCTCTAGCTGCAGCTGGAGCTACTGCAAGATGAAGCCTCTTTTTAAGACTTCTGTAGCATATTGCTTGTTTGTGAGACACCAGAATGGAAGGAACGAATAAGCCAAACACTTAAATAAAGCTTCCTAAATGGTTCTTTGCTTGGGCCTAGGAAAACAACAGACAAAAACTTGAATTTGTAACAAACTTTCACAATAAGATTTTGGGGAAAAGGGGGCCGCTGACCCCAGTTTCAAAGGGTAGTAGGTTCTGAACCTGTCCTGGACCTGTAGGTTACCCTGAAGTATCCATGAAGGCTTCATCCTCAAACACTGCTCCACAGGTGATCGAAGGCACTGCCTGTTGCTCCATTAGGGTGCATGTGTTAACTGGAAAAGAGAGTTTAAAACCATTGGTTCACTGGGTGCTGTGGTGTGTTCAATGATCGTCACTTTCTTCAGCAGCCATATTGAGTTCAAGGCATGGAAGAACTTTTGGCTTCCATAGGAACATCTCAATATAACAGAAAAACTATTTATATGAATGGGATATGTGAATGTGAAAAACCTTCTGAAAGTTGACATAACCTCCACAAAACATAAAAGCTTTAGCCATGTTCTTTCAATTGCTTATAAACATTGACATTGACGTTTAGAGATTTCTCTCACAAAAGATCAAACATGGTGCCTGAGGTGACCAACACTTTTTGTCTTCTGGCATTTTTCAAATAACACATTGTGGCAGCTTTTCTTTAAGAAGTCACATAGAAGTTCTTCAAACTTGAACAAGCTTCTTCATACTTGCTACTTCACACTCACTCATTAACAAATAAACATCTTTAAATAACCTTCAATCGAATGAACCAAAGGTGGTTCTTTGAGGCATCGCTCCAAAGAACCTGACTGAAGGTGAAGCTTCTGTTGTGTGTTCTAATGTGAAAGATCTGAAAAGGAAGAAAGAGAGAAAGGCAAATAAGTAGAAGATAAAAAGAAAAAGAGCAAAACAAGCCAAAAGTAGCCTGAGGAAACCTTTTCTTCCATCACATTGATCCAACCATGCTTTACTCCTCCTTCACACAAAGCCACTGCAGACACACATCGGCTGAAAATAACAGCAGGCGGCAATACAAACAGATACTTTTATGACCAGACAATCACTCCCACACACAGACGCACAGACACACACACACACACACACACACACACACAGATACACATTGATGTCGATTGTGTTGGCACCATCCAATTATCAGCTGAGAGTTGTACTGAAGCACTTTGGATTGTAGCAGCTCTGCCTACATTGATAGAACAAAAAGAAACGAGCTGTTGAGTGTTCCTCGCTGTTGATTAGGAGTCCGTGCCCAGGGGGAGTGGATTGCAGATGGCGCTCTGCATGTTTTATAAGATGCTCACCTCATGCGTCAGTGCTGGGAATACCAAAAGACCAGTCAGAAGAACGAGAGAGAGCAAGAGAGAGAGCATCACCCTGAGAATATTTTGAAAGACAGTGAATCAAAGGGTGTTTCAAGAACTGTCAATCGTAGAGGAGTCTCCTTTTCTTTTTCCTGTCCCTGTAGTTAAGAAATGTAAGTTGCTCTGGATAAGAGAATCAGCTAAATGCCGTAAAATGTAGGACTGCCATTTTGGAAAGGTATAACAGATTTGCAAATGGGCAAATTTTCACACTGATGGACATAGGTATGAGGGGGATTTGCAAAATACCCTGAAGTCATCCCACTTGGTAATCTTTCCCTCCTGATTGGTAAATATAGGCACATTCCTGTTAGTGTGGCATATAGATGTAGGACACACACGTATAGACCTAGAGGTCACAGGTTCAAATCCCACCTCCAGCATTACCAAAACTGGGCTCCTGAGTAAGACTCTTAGCCCCAACTTGCTCCAGGGGGACTGTCCCTGTAAGTAGGAAATGGAAGTTGCCCAGAGCAAACAAGTTTACTGACCAATGGCCTGTTTGTGCCGAATGACCACGGATAAAGTAATTGGTCAACTCCTTGTCTTTTATAGCCAATGAACTGCATTCCTGTAAACAAAAACGAGCATTTTGGAGGCACAGTTGTCTATAAAATGTGTCACGTCTTTTTAAATGTATCTTACTGCCATGGATAAGTGAGAAGTAGTTCTTTTTCGAACACAAGACACCAGAGATCGCAGTTGGTTCATCTGATTCAGACAGTGATGCTTCATAAATTAGCAGAAAAAAATGCACCACAGAGATGATCAACTTCTTTTCCATTTTGCTTAGGACCTATCAGTATCTCTATTCACTAGCATGAAGTCTGATGACTTTGTTCTGCTTGGATGGTTCATGTCAGTCACTGTGTGGCTTAACAAACAAAACCAATCCAGTTCAGTGGGCTGAAAATGAAAGCCAAAAACTTTGTGATTCAGGAAGTCTGGAGAACTATTCCTTAACAGTTTATTAAAAAAAATAAATAAATAAAAATAAAACTCAGCACAAATGAGGGGTGGCTCTAGGAAAAAAAATCCTCTACCCAGCTTCTTCCTATTCCCTTTACTTTCAGCCATGCCGCGCTACCATGCAGGTTGTCTCTGTTGTCTGGACATCCAGAAATGCAAGAGTAACAAATTTTTCTTTTGCTTTTACAAACTCACTGCCTGAGAAATTCAATTTTTAGCTTGTTAAGGACCCCCCAATACACTCATGGAGCCCAGAGACACCCGGATGCAATGGGAAGCCTACTTCTTCTTCTCTCTCGCTCTCACACACCAAACACACATGCAAGCCCCACACAGTCAGGGGGTGATGGACACTAATGGCGAAATGGAATGTCAAGCCAAAAGTCTGTCTGGATAAAGACAGACTGCCAAACAGAAAAAAAATCACATTTTGACGTATACTGCAGAGTGTTATAGTGACAGATTTCTATGGCAGGATCATTTAGACTTTTAAGCCTCTCTACACCCACCTCCTTCCAGGAGTGCTGGGATAAAAGATCCCTTGATAAATGAATACCCAAAGCCGCATACAGTAAAACATTATTCCAGTGGTAAAATAGATGGAAAATCTGATATTGCTTTTTACATTTACTGTGCAAATATTTACTATAATTTGAATTTTAACCATATGCTGTCTTTGAACGTTTGATTTGATTAACTGCAAGCCGCAGACTCTGGGTTTGTTAGCCTGCTGTTGGATCTTAGCACAGCATTTGATACTGTTTGTCTTGACCTCTTACTGATGTTTGTCAGTGGTTGGGATTACAGGCACTGCCCTCGACTGGTTTGCTTCTTACCTTACTGATAGACAACAGTATGTCAGTCTGTCTTTGGGTCCTTACACTTTCTGATTTACATTTTACACCTAGGTCAAGTAATTAGGCAACATGGGTTGCAGTTTCATTGCTATGCAGCTGAAAAAAAGTGAAAACCCTTGTCATTGCGAGGTCAAAGCACAGCAGACAATGAACCACAATGAAATTGGACCTCTGCATTTAACCCATGCACACTCAAACACCATGCAGCAGTGGGCAGCTATTGAAAGCGCCCAGGGAGCAGTGATGGGGACGGCACCTTGCTCAAGGGTACCTCAGGGCAACCTATTGGGAAGGGGTTCGAACCCCCACTCCTCCAATCATGTGGCCGACGCCCTAACCACTAGGCCACCGCTGCCCCAGATGACACTCAGATTAATGTGACTACCACTGCTGCTCCCTCTCTGCTCTCTTGTATAAAAGATCCTAAAGTGTGGATGAGCGACAACATTTTGATGCAGAACTAAAAAAACAGAGTTACTGATTGTTGCCAAGAAAGCCGTTGCGTCTGATCTAATCAGCGTTTCAAGCAACATAGATGGCACTTTAGTGAAATCCTCACCAGCGGTACGCAACCTGGGCATTATATTTGATTGCATGTTATCTTTCACCGCTCATGCTAATGCTGTCATCAAAACTGCTTTTACTCACTGGAGGAACAGTGCACATTTATACCCTCTTCTCTGTCTCAGGGAAGCTGAAACGCTGGTTCATGCTCTCATTTCTTCCAGACTGGATTATTGTAATTCCTTACTGTATGACTTCCACCCTTAAACGTTGGTCAGATTACAGTGTGTGCAGAACTCTGCAGCCAGAGTGCTCAAACATGAAGGAATCTGCTCATATTTCCCCAATACTGTGAGCTACACTGGCTCCCAGTTCCTCAAATGATTGAGCTAAAAAAAGGCACTATTTAAATTCTTCAGCATCATCATCATCATCGGGTGCCATGAGTTGTGTATATATTTTTCTTTCATACACATGGATGGAAAAAAAAACACAGAAGAAAGCCTACTAACAAGTGTTTAAAAAGAAATGATAATTATCACAGTTATATTTACAGTTTCCTGTGCAAATTTCATAGCAGAAACATCTGAAAAAGAACTTTTAGTATGAAAGAGATGTTTTTTGAAACCCACCTCACCTCTCTGGCACTTTTGCACACCAGGCTTGCAGAGAGCGACACCGGTGTCGGGTTCAGGGGACAACTCTGCTCTCCAGAGCATGGCATTGTGGGCTATCACACCAGACTGCCCACACAGATAAGCGCCAGACCTGCTGGGAAATGCGGTCCTGCTGGTTTTATCAGTCTTACACAGTTGGAGTTTCAGCTCTGTAATTCTCTGGGCCAGGCGGATAAGCAGCAGTGTGCCCATGACGGGACAAGGGAACATTTTTGGAAGTCTGGGCCATTTCTTTCAGGAAAGAGAGGAGTAGGAAGGCGTATGTGACAACTGAGAGCGTAGCATCTCACTGTATTGACCCATGTGGACCTTGACCGTTTGATAGATCTTGAAATCTTTCTCTTTTATTATAGCAGTGCACACAGGTTAAATACAAAGAGCCACAGATGGTGGTGATGATGGTAGTGTAGGGGTACGGTTCTCTGTGGACCAATAGGTTGCGGGTTATCCTATCTGAAGTCTTAACATGATTAAGAATGTCTGGTAAATGCTGTAACTGTACTGAATTTGGTTGGCTGGCACGTTATAGGGGCGGTCTAGTGGTAGGAAACTTGTCAGTGGTTTGCAGGATTGCATGTTTCACCAAGAGTTTGCAGGTTCAAATCCAGAACTACCTCCGTTGGGTTCCTGAGATAGACCTTTAACCCCAAGTTGCTCCAGGGAGATTTTGCCTGTAATCAGGAATTGGAAGTTGCTCAGGATAAGAGTGTCTGCTTAATGCAGTAAATGTAAATTGAAATTACAACTGGTCATAACTTTTGTTGGTCCATGAACTCAAACTGAAGGTTCACACTTGATGTTTTCTTAGTTGGATCCTGTTCCTGCTTCACAAAGCAGCACAAGATGAATCTTAACCAGATTACCACCACATTACTCTCACCACATTTGGAAGTCATGGATCTTGATCACATTTATACAAGGTATAAATGGAATAGTTTTTTTCAATACATCTGCATGTGGTTATTTACCCAGAAGTGCAATTGCAAAGTATAATAATGTGCAAATTGCGATCTCATCTGGTTACACTTCAGGCACATTTTTGTGGAAAGTGAAAATGAATCTGGCATCCAGATTAGGAGATGAAAGACATGTTAATGTGTAAACAGCCTCATAAGTGGACCTTTGGGGGGCCAAAAATGTAAAATGCAAAAGTAATGCAGGCTCTCAAAAGAAATTCTACCACTTTTCAACCAATTCAGTTGTTGAGGCATAGTTAGTCATAGTGCCTGATAGAAGACTGAGCAATGTAGAGTTTCTAACAATGGTGAAAGGAACAAAGGGTCATTATGTTTTTAAAATAATTAAACATTTGCCATCCTAAATGACCACAGACTCTATACATGTGGAATCTGGAAAATCTGGAAAAAGACTATGAGCCCCTCCTCCAGGAATGGATACTGAAAAAGTTTTAGGCCAAAAGTGCATCACAAAACTATTTTAGGCTTAGGTAAGATAGGAAAGTTGATAAATCTGTGAAATTTCCTTTAAAATATCTCTTTAAAATGTCATGCTTTGTGCACACTGTTAAATTCCACCCCCTACTACCCTGCAGGTTTTTAGGACTTTTCTGTGGAAATGTCTCCTGGACAGCCATCTTTAAGTCAGATATAGCAAGGAAAACCCACTTTTCAGCAGTGTTGTATAACAACCAATTTCCTTAGCCAAAACCATTCCTAAACATTATCTCTTCCCTCATTCATTTAGTGTTAATTACCCTAATTAAGCTTCAGCGATCAGGCAATGCAAGCTGATGAAGCCGACATCCGTGTCCTCTGGTGGAGAAGAGAGGAATGCTCTGGGCGAGCAGAAGAAGGACAGGGAGGGAAAAAAAGAAAAAAGAGAAAGGAAAAAAGGAGATGTCTGCAGTCTTTGTTAAAACTGAGTGCAGCTTGGAGCGCTGCTGTTTGTGAGTGAACTTGCATGCTGATTCACCATCAAGGTTGCAACAAGGACATTTGAATAAATAGGCAATGCACAGGGTTTTTGAAGGGTTTGCTGAACACCAGTCCTAGAAGCATAATGTGGGTGTATGTATACATCCATATTTAAACCCCTTAACCCTTAAACTGCTGGCTTAATATTCATTTAACCAATTTAAGACAAAACTACTGTAATGACATTGCAAGTACTTCATAGAATTTTCGAACATATAGTCTCCCCATCACATCTGTAGCATAGAGATTATCATTGTATCATTGTGGAAGTAGAAAACTTTAATGGGAATGCCTCTTGAAACTTCAGCCTAAAATACCTTCGCATCGACATTTTACATTTACAGCGGCCTAGTGTTTAGGAACTAGGCCCCAGGATCGGAAGGTCGTGGTTTTGAATCCCAGAGCAGTAAGCTACCCTGAGGTACCCTTGAGCAAGGTACCGTTCCCATCAATGCTCCCCGAGCACTATCATTAGCTGCCCCCTGCCCCCGATGTGTATGGTTTACTGTGTGCTGTGCTGCGTTTCAATTACAAAATAGTCACTTTAGAGCATTTAGAGTAATGTACAGCTTTCAACTAAGAACTAAGTTCAACCAATGAGGAGTCTGGACTGAAGAGTCTAGATGTGTGTCTTCCTCTTCGTTTGAGTAGAGGACATTCAAGGCGAGCGGTGCTTTGGTTTCTGAGCAGACAAAAAGAGACGTGTTCTTTGAGGGCCATCAACATTTTATTATTTGTTTATTAATTTTTTTTAGGATTTAGGATCAGCTAAAGTATTAATGTTTGTTAGATTTACCCTGAAATAATGTAAATGACTGTCAACTGTTGAACCCTTTCAACATAAAATTAGACTAGAATTAGTACTAGGTACAAGCCTAATGGACTTAAAGCAGGTTTGCGGCTGTTGTCTAACCTAATGAACTTAACTAACTTGATTACCCAAGTCAGGTATCGAACAGGAACCAACAATTCCTACTGGTATTCCTTAAGGAGAGTTTCAACAGGATATAAATAAGATTATTTTTATTTGTTTACATTTGTGTTTTTGCACGTAAATTACTGCTTGCATATATGAAATGCTTTTTAAATCTATTTTTAATGCTTTAAAGAGAGGTCTTCAAACAACGTATCGCAAAGCTTAGGTGACTTTTACAGACTTTTACAGTTTTCCAACTTCTTGTACGAGTACAATGCCAGCCAGGGTGTGACATCATACCCTGCTTTTGTCCCTTGCTTCCAAATGGACTTGAGTATTACTGCAAGTACAGAAATCCTGTCGATTTGAAATATACCTTTAATAGAAGCCAATGGGGAGTTGATAAAACACTTTCCTGTTTTGAGTCAACCAAGTAGAGGGAAGTTATTTGTAAGAATTGATCTTGCGCTACAGATGCACCAGATAGAGATTAAGCTGAAAAATGCTTGAGCTTTAAGCCCCCCAAGTGGACTAATCTTGGCAGATGAGACTGTTTCTGTCTGGATAGTGAATCAAACCTCTCATTTGCTGTTACTGGACTGTGATCTAAGATAGCATTGTTGAATAGTTCCGATCATCCAGAACTGCTTGAGCTGACGATCGTGATGTCGATCCATATGCTGCAGTAAAAAAAAACACCCACTTTTTAATAAATAGTCAAGGTGACTGAAAGCAGCACAGGGAGACTGTTTTTTAAAATATATTTTTTCTGCTTACACAGTAAAGGCTTTATTTTCTAACAGAAGAAAACCCCAAAAACTTATGCAATGCAGACATGAAGGTGGGGTCATTAGTTTTTATATGGGTGCAACAGTTGTGTGGGAACATTAAGGAAATTCTATTCACATTCCTGCAGCTGTCAATAAAACTGGCTGCCCCAGGCTCTGCAAACTCCAGCAAAAATTAATGAAGCAGCCCATCAACATTCAATCGGTGGAGACAATGCTACGTTTCTACTGGCATGTTAACCAATCAGCACCAATGTTTGCACAGGCATCTTCCTTTTGTTTTAAAAGAAGGGAAATGGAGTGTTGGTCAGTGTTTCGGAAAGCACCTATTAATGGTTTGTACCGAACCTGGATTAGTATTAGAAAACTTTAAATAAGGCAAACATTGCTGGGACTGCACTTTGGGAAAATGCTTCTCACATTCCTCCAGCTGTCAATAAACCACAGAAAATTATATGAAAATAGTGACAACCAGTCAAGAAAAGGAAGCATTTCGACTTGCCTGTTAACCAAACAGCTTGAAGTGAAGTGAAAGTGACTAATTGTCATTGTGAAACACGGCACAGCACACAGTGGGACGTGATGAAATGCAGCTTCTGTATTTAACCCATACACACCGTGCAGCAGGGGGCAGCGATTTAAAGCACCCGGGGCACAGTGATGGGGACGGTACCTTGCTCGATGGTACCTCAGGGCAGCCTATCATTCTGGGATTCAAACCCATGACCTTCTGATCCTGGGGCCTAGTCCCTAAAGACTAGGCCACTGCTTGTTTTTCTTGTCAGTCAGTGCTTATTAAGGAGTGAGTTTTAGAGCTAGTGATCCTCTGACAAAGGCTTTTCCACTTTCTTCGAATGGTTGAATATAGGTTGGCCAGTTCATTACATGATTGGGAAGCAAGCTGTGCTGATTGGTTACCCGGCAAGTAGGCACGTCTTCTCCAGAGAAAAACTGAACATACTGGCACACAACCAGTCATATCTACTTGTTCATTAACCAGTCAGCGCCTTTTGCTTGTCCATCAAGTTGAATGTCAACAGTGCTTAGCAATAGGCTTTACATTGCTCACATCTATACTAGATTAAGCATGGTTTTGAACATTGTTCAAAGCTCACTGAAGCAGAGTTACATACAAGGGTTTTAGCTAATTTCTGCCCAAACCTATTCATATTATTGACTCTGACTGTGTCTGACGACATGATTAGAGTTATTTTCTTTGTTATTCCTTTATTCTATGTAGAGGTTCCTAAAGATGCAGTCTACTGGTTTGAGCTGTATCACTAGCTAAAGTGCATTCAAAGTCACCTCTCCATAAAAGACAAAAGTCCACTTTAGGACACAGCTTGGGCCCATCACTCTTGGGAGGAAGAACATAAGGAGATTTGTGCCTCCTAAAGCCAATTAAATAGCTGTTTCCTGTACCTGTTGGGGTGTGATAACAGAGGGGGAGGGAGGAAATTAATTCATCAGATCCCACGTTCACACTTTTTCTTTGTGTGTGACACCGTGCTAATGATTTAATGAAGCTCAGCCCCAGTGCTGGAGAATGTCCTACACAAGGCTCAAGCACCTGGGAGATGTTATCTCCTTATGAGCTGATCACAGATCAGCCTCCACTACCTTGGTCTTTTGCTTATCCACATTATCAGCTGGAAAGAAGCTCAGCTCTTAGAAGAGCATTAAAAGGATAATATGTTTTAGGATTAGACTAGACTCAAGGCTCACTAGGCTCAATGAATGCATTTCAAGAGAAAATCCCAGTGTATTATGTACCTTTAGCGTGTTGGGACTCAAATGGTCTCACAGGGTGGCACGGTTTGGCAGTTCCCCTTCTCAAACAGACTTATCAAACATGGCTGTCGCCAGGTGAGCTGAACCGAAATTCATCAAAGGTATTTGATTCTAGTATAGGGAAGGGAGTAGTTTTCCAAATGCAAGAATTTATCATAAGAAATAGTGTGTTTTAACATTTTTTTTTAAACTCTAACTTAGAAAAAAAACGGGTTGAGGAGAGATGGCTTGAGAAATCCAGAATGTGCTCATCAACGTTATGTGCTGCTTGAACACCCATGGAGATCAGAAAACAAAAAGGGACGGGCGCTGTTTTCTGCTTTATTGCTCCAGTCATAGAAAGATGGATAGATCTTCTTAAAAAGACCCTTGGCAATACCATATCTCATCTGCACCATCTTCTTCTATCATCTTTATTACCTTTATGCATGAATACATAATATATTCTTGTATATCCTTGACTTTTACTTGATATACTTGACTATCCTTGACTCAGATCAGTTAATTGTGCTAGAAAGTGTAGTTTTCCCAGTGGACACACCCATCTGCCTGACCCCTGCATTCACACCGTGGGCTACAGCAAATTGCCCAAGCTGCAAACCATTGATCCACATACAAGAGTCCAGTACCTGAGTGAAATCCACAGTCACTACTGAGCTTGTGGCAAACTCGATGTAACTTATTGATTAATGGAATCGCTTAGAAGGTTAATATGTGAACAAGGGCAAGGTTAAAATGTTGAAAGTCTTCATAAAATCATTGAGGAGTGTCCTTAGTCTTGGAAGTATCTGTTGAATGTTTAAATGAAAGGCCTCACAGACTGATTTATTCTTGCTTTTTATACATGCTGTTTTCTCAGGTTTCAATGAAAAATCCATATTTAAAACAGCTCCTTGTGAATCACTGGGTTTGTAAAGTCACAAAAAGGCCAAAAGCTCTAGGCCAAAGCTCATAAGTTAATAGACTGGGAGTGGTTGGTGAGGATGGGTTATCAACCCTCAGGTTTATATCTCTACACAATTATAATGCATTTTATTTTGTCACTAGTTTTAAGCCTTTGGGTGGGTGTTGTTGGTGGTCTAGTTGTAGGCTACTTGCTGCTTGACCAAGAGGTTGCAGGTTCAAATCCCTCCTGAGCAAAGTCCCAAGTTGCTCCATGGAGACTGTCTCTGGATAAGATTGGACAACTTTCTGGGTTGCTTATCTTTAGTCAGCAAGAGAAAGGGGGTTCTGAGGCTGAAGTTTCAAACTTTTTGTTCTACCTTAAATGAGGGTTTCCATGGGAACCTGGAAAAAAATGAATGTAAAGCTTGCCTGAAGTGAGTAAAAATGGGACATTACAGAGAGATAGTGAATTGAGAGGTTGCTGCTTCAGTGTAATCAGTGTGAAAGCAAGAGCACATGATAAAAACTGCTTTTTGGACATATATCACTCTTTAAGGCAAGGAAAGAAAGTCTGTTTAGTTGGAAAAGAAAGACTGGAAAATGACCATGATAAAATTGCTGCATCAGGCTGGAAGAGACCAAAGAAGACATGGGACATGAATCATTTACAGTACAATTTTGAAACTACATTAATGTGAATGTATGTGGTTTACAACCCGCTAACATACAGAACCTGCCCTTGCACACTCCTTCCGTTCTCTGTGCATGCATTTATTGCTGTTTCAACCTTTTTGCTTTTTGCAGTTTATCTACAAAATGGACATGCATTTTTTTGCTTTCCTATTTTTAGTGTCACTATTCTGGTAAAATTGCATAATATAATTAGCATATGTATTAAGATTCAGAGGCAGCGGTGGCCTAGTGTTTAGGGAGTCGGCCACAGAATCGGAAGATTGTCGGTTCAAACCCCTTACCAGTAGGTTGCTCTGAGGTACCCTTGAGCAAGGTACTGTCCCCATCACTGCTCCCCGGGCGCTTTCATAGCTCATGGTATTTGCATGGGTTAAATGCAGAGGTCCAGTTTCGTTGTGGTTCACTGTGTGCTGTGCTGTGACCTCGCAATGACAAGAATAGTCACTTTCACTTTCACTTTATAGACCATAGAGGATGTCAGAGGATATTCAATGCTCTTTAAATATGGAATCTTGAAATATGAGTTTTTACTTAAAACACACACACACACACACACACACACACACACACACACCTACACACACACATCAAATGGGTTTCAGTGAACAACAGATAATACATGCGTATTATAGGAGACGGGACCTGTAATGCAGAATGAGAGATGCACTGCAGATTATTATTGTGATCTGTTAAGATATACAATGCCTTCAGGTGAGCTGACTGAGCAGTCTGACACTTGTGTGGAAGACTTCAATCCAGAACATTGGAGACTGACGTGGAGTAGGAAAACAGCTCACTGTTTCTTTTTATTCAGTGCTCATAGCAGCAATCAATAAAATGACAAAATTGAACTCTGGGAAAAGTGGTCATTTCTTACACCTTCTGTTGTATGAAACAAGTTTGTTTTATCTCAACCAGAAAGCTTTCTCAGGGAGCAAGGTCTCTCTGTGAACACGATCTCAGATTCTTTCCAGGTAATAATCCTGTGGTTTACTAGAGGCCATGATTTCCTGGGTCCAGCCCATGTGTGTGCAATCGATTTACTTATGGTGCTTTATTTGTTGTAAAGTTTGTTCCCATCTTCATACCTAGAAAAAAAATAATGACATAATCCTCCAAAATAGCACTTGGAATGCCATGGCCTTCAGCAGAACAAGGAGAAAGGTTTTTAATCGATGAAATTCTCTCTCTCTCTCTCTCTCTCTCTCTCTCTCTCTCTCTCTCTCTCTCACCTCTGTCTCACTGTGCTCCCTTTGCTGTCACCATAAGACAATAACCGCTTGATAAACGTCTGCCTGGCTGGCCAACTGCCATTAGTGTGGCGGGGAGAGAAAGAAGTATCTTACCAACTTCGCAGCAGCATAGATCTCTCTGCAGCACTGTAACAAACCCAGCCTCACCTGTAGAGAAAGAAATGCTTAACCTGTTTCCATCTTTAATCATTTATCACTTTGTATTATTAAATAAGAACAATTCATAGAGCAGTTTGTGGCATGGCAATTTCCTTTTAGTTCTCTAATGTACAAAAAATCCAGGCTGTCTAGTGTGAATTCCCAAGAACTTTCAGTGATTATACTGAGGGTTTCTAATCCTTGTCCTGGAGGCCAATCACCCTGGAGAATTCAGAGCCAACACACTTGAAGACCTTCATTACCTCAGTAAGGGGTATAACATTATGGTTGGAGCTAAGCTCTTCAGGGTGGTAAATCACTAGGATTAGGGACTGCTGTAAGAGACCATGAGGACAAAGCAGAATCTCACATTTGTCCTTAACTCTGAAGCCTCTCTCCATCTTGTTTTCCTCTATGTTCTTCGAAATTAATGTGTTGGAAAGGGTTTATTGGTGCAGTGCCTCAGAACATCTAGCTAAAGAACCTTTCAATGTGTGATTGTTCATATAGAGTCACCTTAATACCAACCTCGCTGGGGGGAATTCTAGAATGGAGGGCATGTGACAAGCTGCAGACATGAGTTTGAGGAGTGCAGGGCAGGACAGTGCTCATCCATGCCTTGGTACTTCTGCTAGAGCCCTGCTTTTATCTGCTGCTTCAGGAGATTGACAGATTGAAGGATTGTGTCTGTATATTCTGTCCCTCATTTTGGCACACTCTGTGCCTGGCTCCTTGTTCTTATTTCCCTCTGCCAGTCTATTTCTCAGACACATTCTTTTGTTTAGGCCAAACACCTTCTCAGCTTTATCTATCATTTTATTTCTCTCTCTCTACTTGTTTCTGTGTCTTTGTCTCTCTCTCTCCATTTCTCTCTCAGTTCTAGAGCTTTAACTGGATCTAAGATCTTGTCCTGAGTCTGAGAACCTTATGCTCAAGTCAAGTTTTGAATTCAAATTTGACCAGGACCCAGAAATGGACCAGCTGAAGATCAAACGAAGCTCCACATGCCCAAAGATAATATCTGCTCAGTTACCTTAGGAACAATGTAAATCATGCAACAAACAACACATGATCATTAGAAACGAAATACAATAAAATAATAATAAATATAATGCATTAATATAAAAATTCTAAACTTAAGTTCCAATTGGTTGATCACTCAATTAAAACAACTTTCCAGAATGTTTTTTCCTGTCTGTTGATTTTAGATGTAGTCTTAAGATGCTTCATGGATCTCACTCGTGCAGTTTCAGTGGGAAAAACTCATTATAACTCTGCAGAAACATATTTGTATTTAAACTAACCAAATATAACAAGTCTGTTTGTAACAGTAAGGTAACATCACTTCTCAATAGAAGTGATCAAATCCAATTTTTCTCTCTGTTGTATCAATAAAGGAATAGCTAAGCAAGCTCTCCCATTGTAAAAAGTTTTTTTAAGGTGCACACATTGATAGTTGGTAGGCCCCAGGAACGGAAAGTCATGAGTTCAAATCCCAGACCAGCAGGTTGCTCTGAGGTACCCTTGAGCAAGGTACTGTCCTCATCACTGCTCCCCGGGCAGTTTTAAATAGCTGCTCCCTGCTGCACGTTGTGTATGGGTGACAGACAGAGTCTGAATCTTATCGTGTGCTGTGCTGTGTTCCATAATGACAAAAAAAAGGTCACTTTCACTTTCACAAGCACAGGGCATTAGACTCCTTCTGAACCTTCTAGATACCACCCTAACTGAACATTTGGGCAGCAACACACTGAGGTTTCTGTCGGACGGTAAACCCCACTTTAAGAATCTTCCCAATGGATTAATTCTACAACAGTTACATTTAAAGGAAAAGATATTAAGTATGTCTGTTAAAAGCCACAGATGTTTTGATTTAGAACAACCAACATGCTAAAATGTGGAATGACTAAACTGCAAGGGGCAGCGGTGGCCTAGCGGTTAGGGTGTTGGCCCTGTGATCAGAGGATCTGGGGTTCGAACCCCTTCCCAATAGGCTCCTCTGAGGTACCCTTGAGCAAGGTGCCGTCCCCGTCCCGCTCCTCCCTGCGATGGGCTGGCGACCTGTCCAGGGTGCGTCCCCCGTCCTCGCCCTGTGTGCGCTGGGTTGGACACCGGCACTCCCCTGCGACCCCGTTTGGGACAAGCGGCAGATAATGGTTGGACTGAACTGCACTGCTAAAAACTTGTATTATGATTAGTGTTATTTTCTTATTGTTTTAGAGTTGTAAAGTTGGAGGAAACATGAAAGAAGGAGTGAATACAAGCCCAAAAACTTTAAACGTGGTCATGCCGAACCTCTTCACGTAATCTGAGGCGTAAAGTTATGCTCCGGCATTAAGATGAAAGTCATTTTCCATTGGGTTGGGTCAGGCAGGCTCTTACAGC
This sequence comes from Hepsetus odoe, assembly GCA_017165825.1. Classification (NCBI taxonomy): domain Eukaryota; kingdom Metazoa; phylum Chordata; class Actinopteri; order Characiformes; family Hepsetidae; genus Hepsetus; species Hepsetus odoe. Next base: position 16,146,192 of record CM029386.1, read on the forward strand.
TCTGCTACAGCTCTACTGGAACACAACACAGTTCTGTAGGGAACTTGCTTTGCACGCCAGGCGGTGGTGCTGTGGGTCTGCCACGACAAAATACGACTCACTGAGGCCCCCTTTGCTCTTTCTTTGCTTTGTGTCTGCAGTGATCACTTAAACATGGAGTGGGGATAGTAGAAGCAAGCAAGCAAGAGAAAGAAAGAGAGAGAGCAAAAGAGGAGCAGGCTGAGAGGTCTTGTCACCTGAGAGGGGGAGGGAGAGAGAGAGAGAGAGAGAGAGAGGAATAAAAAGAAGATTGAGAAAGTCAGAGAGAAAGAGGACGGACAGAGAGACAATAACAGGCAGACCACTAATGAGAAATGAAGCCTGTCCTTTAGGAACATAGTTAGCGTCCAGCTCAGTCTATAAGTTCCTGTAGTATCAGTGTGCTTCCAAACTAGCCATTAGTGAAGGTGTTAAGTGCATCATGTGCACCAGCAAAAAGAAGCCGTTGCCAAGCTGTTTGTTTTATCTTTAATGGTCCAGCAAAAATCCAACTACTCAAATGCAATTATGTATTTATTAACATAGTGATGGATTAAATTTACATTCAATTTCTTATGCTGAGAACAGATGATATGACATGACAATATAAAATATGGCTGCACAAGCAGGTAGAGGTCATCTATTGGAAAATTGCCTTTGGAACAAAAAGGGGAATGGACTGAAATAGGATACAGTGGCATAGACGAGAACATAAAAGAATAGAATAGAATAAAATGTTTATACACAAGCAGTTAAAGGTCATCAGAATTTGCCTTTGCAACCCACAGACAGAAAAATTTCCACCTGCATAATCCGTCATTCCAGGGAAATACATGCCCTTTTTCCATGCTGTACCTAAAAATGTGTTTTTAGCCAGCCCGGTGACAAGTATCCGATCTGTGTGTGACTCTCTGGGCCGAGTGTCTGGACTGGCTGTGATGGAGTGGATTAATGTTGAGCTTGGAGGCAAATGTCCCCCTTTTCCTCACTGTAACCTTGCTGATTCAATGGCTCCTTGGCCCTGGTCTCCAAGGACCTCCTGCTGCTTTAGGCAGAATTCTCACTGTGATGTTTTGCCCAAAAATCTAATTTACACAAATTTCTTCCAATGATGAGCAGATGTAATCAAGCAGTTACTTGTAAGCAAGTATCTTCTTCTTTAGGTTTGAGTTGAAGGAGAGTTAAAGCATCTTTCTGATACTGCTTAGCTACAAAAGCAGTAAGCAGTAGAAAGCCTATTGCATGATGCTATCCTAATGGATGGTGCCATCACTTTTTATCTACATTTAATTCCACTGAACATGTCTTGCTGATCGGAACACTTTATATCATACATTCGATTTTTATCTATCGCTTTAAAATTTGGCCGAAAAAACCTCCAGATGTAAGCAAAAGTTTGGGTGCCTTAGCAAAACAATGTTTTGAAGAGAAAAGTCACATTCAAACTTTTGCAACAGTATCCAGAAGCACTAAATAAAATGATCCTATTTATATCACATGGTGTTGTTTTGCTATCTGATCATTTGTAAAAGGAGATCCCTTTGATTCCTTCACAATAGTGTATAGATTACATCCCTGTGGGACCTCCCGGTTTGAATGTGGTGTAAAATTAGAAAGGCACTGAGAAAACATGTCGATCCTACAACTAATTTAGCAATGTTCACATCATTCTTGCGGTAAAGCAAATTTTGAAGATGCATTTAGAAATTTCAGTGCTGCAGCTATTATATTGTCTGTGCTTTAGTGTGTTTAAAGCAAGCTCCACAGGCAGAGCCATTTATTCAGCACAATCATAATGCTTTGATCTTATGGGAAACATTATGCATTAAAAATTGTCTTTGAAGTCACACAAACGGAGCTTATTAAACAATTAGAACAGCTATTCTGGTCATAATCACAGTGAGAGTGCTGCGCAGGGGTGCAGAGATTTAAGAATAGTAGCTGTAAATGAGCCGAGCTCTACTGGAGTGTTTTTGCAGCATGGATACACATTTGGAAAAAAAAAGAGTAGCGCATTGTTTCCTCTGTCTTTATTCCACTACTTTGTAAACAGTTCCTCCAGTCATTTTTGTGCATTCAGTGTATTCCTGAATGCCACCAAATAATATGATTGAATCAAATGAAAACAAGGAGTTGCATAACACGCTGAATTATGTTCTAAGGTCAGAAAATGACGCCTTCTGTAACTTCAGTCTTTTGTACGTTTCTTCTTTTGCTCTGAATGAAACACTAGTCTGTCGGAGTTTTGGGAGAATTCTACAGAAACTTGGTGGTAATAGGAACCATTCATCTAAGCACTTGATGCTTCAGAATGGCTTCAGTGAATATTCTTTTGACACAAACTTGTTAGAATACATGCAAATAGTAGCAAAAGTTAGAATAGAATGGCTATGATATCACCTACTTGGTTCTCTCTCTCTCTCTCTCTCTCTCTCTCTCTCTCTCTCTCTCTCTCTCTCTTTATATATATATATATATATATATATATATATATATATATATATATTATAAACTTTTGCACAGTACTGTATTGTATATATGTATGTATATATATATATATATATATATATATATATATATATATATATATATATATATATATATATATATATGTAGTACTCTTAATAACAATAACTTAATGTATGTATTATATATATATATATATATATACACAGTACTGTGCAAAAGTTTTAGCTTTCAGAAATATAAATAATGATCGTTTATTTTTTTTTTTTTACAAAATGCAAAGTGAGCGAAGAAACCAGCATCAATTCTTCTAGGTACACTTGCACAAAGTCAGGGATTTTGTAAGATTATAGTCAGGTTTATGATCAGTTGGGTGTGACGAGGATGGACAGGACAGCTTAGGTTCGACGTTTTAGAGACAAAGTTAGAGAAGCAAGGCTGCTTTGGTTTGGACATGTGCAGAGGAGAGACGAAGATTATATCAGGAGGAGGATGTTGAAGATGGAGCTGCCAGGAAAGAGGAGAAGAGGAAGTTTATGGATGTGGTGAGAGAGGACATGCAGGTGGTCAAACTAAAGTTTAATAATACATAAAAAAATGAAGGCAGAAAATACTAACAATTGAAAACTGCAAATAAAATTAAAAAGACACTGAATTGGATAGCTAACAGATTAGGCAGAACAAGATAATAACATTCAGCTGAAAGCAAAACAGAATAAACTTAAAAATGTCTGCTGTGAGGAAAGACTTTTAACAAAGGGAAGATGTTTCCAAAGTTTCAGAGCAGCCACGCAGAAATCCCAGTCATCTTTACACAACTGAGGTCACGGGACCCATAATCTGCTCAGAGGATCGTAGGGTCAAGAGGCAGAAGGCTGATACGGTCAGAGAGATTGCTTGGAGCCATTAAGAGCTTTTAAAAGAAATAGTAAAACTGTAAAATCTTAAATTGAAAACATAGCTAGTGCAAGGATGATAGAAGAGGAATGATGATTCCTTTGTCCTGTAAGGAGCCTGGTGGCTACATCCGTAGACCTGACAAGCTCGACTGACATGTTAGAGTGAGCTACAATAGCAAAAATGAATAAAGATAAAAGCATGAGTGATTGTTTTTAGATCCTTAAAAGATGAGATGTTTGAGGTTTGTTACATTGCAGAGTTTAAAGAAATTCCCATAATTATCTGACTTTTATTTGTTGAATTTAGATTTTTTGGGGGTTTCTTTGTTAGCTGACAGTGGGAACTGACAGGGCAAGGATCTCCAAAGATGATAATGTCGTCTGTTTTGTTAATAAAATCCTTTGACATCCAAAACTTTATGCCCCTTAGACAATCAGATCAGACGCAATGCGCCACTTTCATCGGCTTTAGTGGTGTGTCACCCCGTCACATTGATATGATGTCATGTTTCTGAAATCTGGACCCAAAGGAGAGCATGTGCAAGGAGAAGAGGATAGGACTCAGGATAGAGCCCAGGGTAATCCCACAAGTGATTGCTGCTGATGAAGATGTACAGTTCTCCTTCATGACAAAAAAAAAAAAACGATTTCCAAAGAAGAGGCAAACCACATCAGTAAAGTATCCCGGATGCCGACATCCTACTTTAGGCGTTGCAACAAATAAGAATGATTGACAGTGTTAATGGCCAAACTGAAGTCTAAAAGAATTAGCACATCACACTTTCCGAGTCAGTAGCTAAAAGTAAATCATTAGATACCTTCAGGAGGACAGACACAGTATTGTAGAATTTTATGTGTGCTTAAAAATGAACACATATGGTGAAAATCAGGTGAAATCTCCAAGACATGGGTCTGAAAAAGGCTTTTTAAAAAATGGGCTGGACAACTGCTTGTTTAAAACAGAATGGAATAATGCCATGTATTAAATTGCCATTTATTACAGAAAGAACGGTCTGCAGCACATCTAATAAATGGTGTTGGGAGCACCTCCAGTGAGCATGTGGTCGGCTTCATTTGCATGATTACATCAGTTAGATAAGATACAGGTTCAAACTGATCAAGGAAAGTGGAACATCAGCAGGATCGGGGAGCAAAGGTGAAGTATTCGTTCTAATGTTATCAATTTTTTCACCAAAAAACCTTCTAAAGCCTTCCCGTGCTGTAGTAGCCCCAGGGACAGTGGGGTGCAGTACTGCATTAATTAGGTTAAACATGGCTTTTGGGCAATGTTGTTGTTTTTTTTGGTTTTTTTTTTGCAATAATGTCAGCAAAGTATTTTGCCCTTGCTGCTATGACTGAGTTAGACATTCGCTGAGAATTTGATAGGAGACGTGAAGCTTATCTTTTTTCCATTTTCTTTCAGCCTCCCTGAATTCCTGTCTGAGAGCACATATAACACTATTTAGCCATGCTTGAGTTTTTACTTTGGGCCTTTTGCATTTAAGTGGAGCAACGGAGTCTGAAATGACAGTGCAAGCTGAACTGAATAGAGTAAGTGGCTCATCAGGACTAATGCACTGAGGATCCTCTGCTGCCTTTCCAACATCTCCCACTCACTGAAAACTGACTTGATGTGGAGTTTGTGTAATGGGGGACTGGTTGTCCTTGGGAGGTGGACATGGGATAGTGAGGCTGAGTTTGTGATGAGCCAGAACATCTACCACCTTAACATTGCTGAAAATCTGAACGATACACAAGATCTAAAGAGTATCTGAGCTCATGTGTAGGGCCCATTGAATCAAATGAAGTGAATCAAGCAAAGCTTTGGCAGGACATTAAGGACGAATGTATTAAAGGTTTGTCAGTGGTCTTTTGTAATCCCAGATAAAAGCTCAGAGAAATCCTGGATTAAATCCCCTCTGATTTTGGCGGTCTGTGCACTAGAGGTCAGAACATGAGGGGTCCACTATAACCTGCAATTCAAACTTGAGTTTGCTCTCCTGGGTAGAAATCGGCATTTAAAATGGTCTGCAAAAATGCTTGCTATGTCTTCCCTATGGCCAGAAGTCCTGGTCATATTTAAAAAAAGCGACAGTCATAATGTTATATCTTATTAAGAGTCTGAATCCTCACTAAATGACCAAGTTTCAGTCCCAGAGAGAAATGTCAGTAGATCCACATTGTGAATATCTCAAAAAAAGTAACTTCTCAGAAGTTCTTTCAATGTAACAGGCCATTATGGAGCATTCCTATTGGTCTATAGCCCTGAAGGTTTGATAGTGACAGGTAGTTTTTTTAAATGAAGAAAAAAAAAACAACTTGTCTCCATGATTGCAGTGTCTTAGAGGAACAGAGCATAAGTAAAGAAAGTGAAGGTTCTTGTAAGAACCCTTCAGCTGATAAAGATTCGAACAGATTCTAAAGTGTTTAAGGTTTGGGAAACTAGCCCTAAATGTTAGACAGATCTGCCAGCAGTGTTTTTTTTTCCATAATTCAGTAAGGGCTTACATGAGCTGCTTCTAAAGTGGTTTGAAAGCCCCCCTGTGAGGTACAGGAGGAGCAGGTCACTTCTTGTTTAAGTTTGTTTATGCTGCTCATACAGGCTGCTCTCCTTCACAGTGCTTCGCGAAAACCTGTAGATCATTTTTTTACACATCACAAGCCATTAGTGTCATACGGAGAACAACCCACTGGCCTCGGCCTCAGAGAGAATGCACATTTGCAAAGCCTTTTAATCGAGAGAGAGAGCGAGAGAGAGAGAGAGAGAGAGAGAGAGAGAGAGAGATTGAATTGATGCTTTGCAAATGGCTGGACTGAGGGAGTAGAAAAAGGACAAAAAAGGACTCCCTTTGTAACTATGCCTTTTGATGTGCACACTATATTTTTTTAAAGCCTTTGTGACTTACGTGACCTTGGCGACCCTTCTACTTTATGCATCCTTTTTGTCTCCGGGCTTAATTTTTCCATTATGCAATAGCTGACTGTCAGGGGCTGCCAAAAAGATCCTTCTCTAAAGAAATGACAATATGGAAGCCATTTTTCTCCCTTCTGTGTTTTTTTTTTTTCTTCAGAAACTATAATATAAGTCTTTTTGGAAGCAGATTAAACACTATTCAGACTGGATTAGGATTAATCTTTGTGACACAACTCTCACATCTGGATGGCAATAACATCTGCAAGATCAGAGAGTTCCTTGTGGATTATATTTTCTACAAATGTATGTTTGGGGTTACTAACATGGCTGACCTGCGTGGAAATAAAATCACAGAGTAACGGAGCAAATTTTCCTGACACATTTAAAACTTTCCAAAAAGGGCTTTCATATAAGACATACCAAAAGACAAATGCAAAAAATGTTCTTTTGATGAACAATATAGTCCATTTAACTGGCCAACAAAGGCTAAGAGGTGATGCTGGATCCAATCTGCTAAATGCTGTAAATGGAAATGGAAACGCTGTTGAGCTGCTAGAGAGTTATTTTGTGTATTCATTCTGCAAAACACAAATGTCTGATAACTTTGAATCACATTCAGATGACGCCCTACCAAACAGCACATAACATGGATACTGTAAAGACGACAAATATATATTTTTGGAAAAAGATACCTTTATGTACTGGATTTGTACAAAGCCCTCATAGGTTCTATAATAGATTCATCTCAATGGTTAAAAAAAAAAAAAAAAGGTAACCGAGAGTAGTCTGTCGAGAAATGTATAAGATTAAAATCTATTCTGTGTCATCACAGAAAATGTGCATAATGAATTGAAGAGTTGCCTGGCAGCAGCTTACATTTACATTAAATGTAAATGTAAATGTTTATGACCTGTACCTTTGTGCTAAGAACATTTCATTTGTTTCTCTGGTTTGTAAGTTAGTTGTTTTTTTAATCTTTAGAATTCTGAAATGGTTGACTGAAAAAAATCAAACGTCAACCAGGAAAACATTTTTGAAAGTATTTTTTTAACCTGATTAAAAAGAATCTGTGGTAAATGTATGTGGTCAGATAATGAGAAAAGCAATGCAAAAGACAAGAGCAATAAACATTCAGCAACATTGCATTTGGGGCAGTGGTGGCCTAGTGACTAGGCATCAGGATTGGAAGGTTGTGGACCTGAATGCCAGACCAGTAGATTGTCCTGAGGTACCCTTCAGCAAAGTGCCGCCCCATCACTGCTCCCCTGGTGTTGGACATAGCTGCTCCCTGCTGCACAGTGTGTATCAGTGAGAAGCAGAGGTTTTGTTTCATTGTTTCACAATGACAAATGGTCACTTCCACATTTATGACATTTAGCAGATGCTATTATCTAGAGCAACTTGCATTTCCTAGTTACAGGCTCAGACTCCTTGCAGCAATTTGGGGTTTAGAGTCTTGGTTTCAAACCGAAAGATAGTAGTTCTGGAGGTGGGATTTGAACTTGCACCCTCTTGGCCCGTAAACGAGTATTCAAGAAGATGTTTCAAGTTATAGACTGGAAACAGCTAACATGGAGTGGTGGTGGTCCAGTGGTAGCCTACTTTCCTACGGATCTATGGACCAAGAGGCTGCAGGTTCAAATCACACCTCCAGCACTACCACCATTGGGTTCCTGAGCAAAACCCTTAACCCCAAGTTGCTCCAGGGAGCCTGTCCCTATAGTTAGGAAATGGAAGTCACTCTGGATAAGAGCATCTGCTAAATGCTGTAAATGTAGCATTTAGGGCAGTTGTTCTTCTTCAGACTAAGTTCAACAACAGGATACAATGGGCAACTATACCATTAAAACCACCAGATTCATTTTTTTATGGCTTCCCATCAAAGCATGGAGTTCAAAAGACCTCTGAAAGTGTGCTGTGGTCGTCCAGCTGAGATTTTTGGAGGCAATGTCAACAACTTCTCCTTCTCTTGTCATGTTCTTTAAACCTGAATATCATTTGCAGATGGACAGGACATATTATCCTTCTGAAAGGGCCACTGCTGTCAATTAATTCAATTGCCATGAAGGGGCCTATTGGGTCTGCCACAATGTTAAAGTAGAGGGCAAATCTAAGTCAGTTGGCTGCCCATTAGCTGGGATGCAGTATGTGCCACGATACCTTTCTATGACAGTCAGCATAAACTTTTCTGCAGTTTTTGCTAAAGTAGCTCTTCTGTGAAGTCAGATCAGACAGCCAAGCCTGGACACCCATGACCCTTTATCCAGTTCAGCAAACGTCAGTCCTTGGACAACCTAGGTACTAACCACGGCATACTGAGATCTCGCTGCTCGCTGTTATAGAGATGTTCTGATCAAGCCCCATTATTCGTCCCTTATCAAAGACACACTCAAAATTACATTTGCCCCATTCTTCTTGCCTCCAACAAATTAATCTCAAGACGTTGCAAGGCTCAAGGCTTTTCACTTGCTGCCTAATATGCCTTGCCTTTTGACATTTGCTTCTGTAATGAGATGACTGATAATCATCACCTATCAATGATTTTAAAGTTTTGGTTGATCAGTGTATACTCTCCATAGAAAAGCACTTTTGAGTAGAATGGGAAACTCTGAATCAGCCACACATGAGCCTTAAATCACTTTGCTCTATGACTAGAGGGGCTTACAGCCCCCAGCTTTAGGCTGCAGGCCAGTGGAGTTCTTTGGACTTATACATCTTCCTATTGCATGAGTTGGAATAGTGATCCTAAACTAATCATCGAACATCAGTCAGATCCTCACAATGTGTTCCAAAACGTAGTATAAAGCCTTTTCAGAACTGCAGCAAATGGGGATCTAGCATAACCATTTAAATCCCAATGTACCTCAGAGAACTAAAGCCTCAGCCATTAGTCATTATGCAAAAGAAGTGATGCGCATTGGTGGCCACCAGCTTCCTTTCCTTTTTAGTAGCATTAGCATGCCTGTACCAGCTATTTCTTTAAACTTATAGAGACGTACTGTCGATAAATTGCGGTTAATGTCTCTCGCCCTGCTCTATTGGCCTGAGCTACCTCAGTGGTATATCCACTCCATAAACTTTGATGTTCGGACCAAGTGAACCCATCAGTGCTTATCGGGCCTGAGCTCTGTAACAGAGATTAATTACATGGGTGCCACTACACACCCCCATGGCTACTCCATGTGCACAACACAACTTAAAGACATTTTCTGGGCTGTCAAAACAGTAAGACTTGAAGAGAGGGCGGGGGAAATTAATTGTCCACTCATTTACAACAGTAGGCTGTATTATTTGTAAGCCCCCTTGCACACTGTTTATCAATGTTCAGGATCCCCGCAGGAACACAAAGAGATCGGGTACTGGGTGGTGGATCAGCCCAGTGTGTGTGTGTGTGTCTGTATTTGTGCTGCACAGAGTGTTTCTAAAAATCTCTTTGTCACTGCACTGTGTAAGTGCTCTATAGCAAGAATATCCAGCCAACAGCGAATGTGGCTGTTCATCGTTGTGAACACCACACCGCAACACAAAGTGCACAACGATGAAATGCTCTCCTGCATTTGACCCATCACATTTATGGAGTAGGGAGCAATGGTCAGGATGGTGCTTTACTCAGGGGTACATCAGGGTTGCCTACTGGTCTGGGACTGAACCCCACAACCCTCCGATCATAAGTGAAAGTAACTATCCTTGTCATTGTGAAACACAACACAGCACAACACAACGGAACTCAACCTCTGCGTTTCACCCATACACACACGTGCAGCAGGGGGCAGCTATTGAAAGCGCCCAGGGAGCAGTGATGGGGACGGTACCTTGCTCAAGGGTACCTCAGGGCAACCTACTGGTGAGGGAATCAAACCCACAATCTTACGATCCGGGGCAACTCCCTAACCACTAGGCCACCACTGCCCCAAAGCAATAGGTCATCACTACCCCACGATGTCATGTGTCCAGAAACAGACCACTAAAGAAGAACAATGCGATTATTAACACAGTCTGAGCTTTATCACATGAACTGTCAACGATAATTTCACATTTGCTAGGAGGTATGTAATAAAGAATGGTGGAAAAGTACACTAAATGGGCATTTTTTTTAGTAGCTGTGGAAAAACAGAAGTAAGAAAATGAAAAAGAGAGAAAAGAAAGAAAGCAAATGCCTGCCTGCCTGAGAAGAGGGCCTGAATATCATGTCGTTAGTTGTTTTTCACAAATTTGCATTGTAAATTTGACCCTGGAGGACAGTCCAACACCTGTTTAGCCGTACGTTTACAACTATTAATAATACTTTTACATTGTCCTATATGATATTATTGGCCCAAACCTGACAGCTGGGAGCCATGTGCATGCAGTAGAACCAGTGTCTCCATTTCCTTTCTTCTGTCCTCCTCTGAGCTTTAATTACAGGGTCAAACCTCAAGGTCTTTGATCTTTGGTGAACACAATGACCTGTGCCTTTGTGCCAAGAACATGTTATTTGTTTCTCTGCCTTCTAGGTTAGTTGCTTTCTTTCTTTAAATCTTTAGAATTCTGAAATGGTATGCTACTTTTTTTATACTTAGAAAAAAAGAAAGAAAAAAACACAGGAAGATACAGTTTGCAATCAAACATTTATGAGTTGTTGTTTTTTTTTTTTTTAACCTGAAGCATGCATTAAAAAGAATCAGCAGTAAATGCATGTGGTCAGATAATGTGTAAAATTGTGATTTAAAGCAACGCAAACAACATGAGCAATAAACATTTATGAAATTAGTAAACTCTTTTTCAGGTTTGCGCTGAGATTCGGATCTGTGTGCGGAATGTTGCACGGCCAAAACCATTCTGGTATTGGTTGAGTGGAAAGAGAAGAGAAGGTATCCTCAAATTTAAATGCTCAGATGTGATATTTTAAAAAGCACTTTTACAGTTTCAGCAATAAGCTAATGTTTCAAGGCTGTGCACAGCCCTAACAGGACCAGAGGAATTCTTCCTGAGATGTGGAATATGTGGAAAAAGCCTGTTAAGAAATGAAGTGCAAGTTTTGCCCATGTGCATTAAGAAGGGATGAGTGCGAAAGGGCACCTATCAAGGGTAGATGATATAGGAATAAAGGCTTGAGATATTCTCTTTCTGTATAGATGTTGTTCAGTCTTCAGGTGGATCAGTTGTCCTTGTTCCCTTTGAAGAGGCTGTGCAATTGAGAATTCTATCAGTGCTTACATAGCCACTGAGGAATCCATCTGTTTCTTTACTGGGACATAGACGAATGGTAGCTTGCCCGTTGGTCAATTGGAGGCAACTGGTGAAAGCGAAGGAAGAATGTGCCAATGACATGGTTTTTCAGGAGAGAGAGAGAGAGAGAGAGAGAGAGAGAGAGAGAGAGATAGAAAGTGAGCAGATGTTATTATGGTGGTACAGCTTAGACTAGACCTCCTTCAAATAGGTTAATAGCTTGAGGTGGGGAACAGGCCTTTAGCTGTATAGGACATGACTCTGGCTGTGCTGAAAAGCTAAATGGCCCTCTTTCCCTCTTGCACAGGTCAATGCACAAACTGACTCCAGCACAAAGAGCCAAAGAGCTCCAATCGTGAAGCAGACAATTGTTTTTTTAAAGGAAGTGGATGTCAATTTATTAGAAATGTCTGCTTTTTATCTACATTCGTGGGACATTTGATCAGAACTAAAACTTAGAGGTTGTCAGTTTACAGTTACGGAGAGTAAAACCAATTTTTCTACTGCCTAATTTATCAGCCTCCCTTTTGCAAATGGCCATCATCACCGAACCTTTCCCAAATCAATGTTGAAGTGAATCTGAACAAATCAAACCCGTAAGCGCTCAAGCATCTTGACAGAACAACACTTAGAACTGAATTCGAACATGGCTATATCATTATCCTTTAGTTTTTCCATTGGCTATTAGCAATTATTATTTTCTTTAACATGAGTAGCTCTTAAACTTGTGACTGCTGAGCTCTCCATTGGCTGCCGGACATTAGACGTTTCATTTTCCATTGGCTGTTGGATATGTGGCCTGTTAGTCTTCCATTGGCTGGTAGGCATGTTACAGTTTTTTTTAACCATCAAGTTGTTCTGCATGTTAGTTATGTCACTTTTTTACCTTTTCCCTTGACTATCATGATGATAATAATAATAAGGTTAATTTATATAGTGCCATTCTTATCCCAAAAAGGAAAAGAAATGCAGTTTCCTTAAAAGTTAGCATTAGCACTATGAACTAAGGTGACCAGGTTTGTGCAGTCATTTGCAGTTTGGCAGCCAGAATTTCTTTATTATCATTACAATTTTCTAAATTTTCATTTAAGGAATAAAAATGTGTTTCCAGCTTTTTTTTTCGTGACCATGTTACTGTTGCGCTGCGTTAAAGAGATGAACGATGAAGAGATGAATAAAAGCGATGGATTAAGACCAGATAGCTACTTACTTTTTAAACCATGTCAGAAAGACATTTCACGAACGACCACGACGAGTGACGCTCTTCCAAAAACAGGAACAGGCCCTAAAATCAGACATCTTATGTCGACCACGTTTTCAGTTTCTTTACTTTCTGCAGACTCCCATCCATGCTTTTCCTAAAAATAGCTTTCCGCAGAAACGGTTCGGTTCATTATTGTTGCCCATGCTTTTCCTGTTAATTCAGCGAGTGTAATTTTATGATGTGGTTCTGTAAATGAATGCTCTGTAACTTCTGTCAGAATAAATGTTTTATAATGTCTTCCATCAGACATTTTAATTCTTTCACAGCTTTTGTGTTTGCCATCTCTTAAAGCTGTCTCTGGAGGAAGTCCTACAATGCAGAAAACACAGTAATAAATGTAATCAGATGTTCGGAGCCATTGAATGCATTGTTCCATTTTTTTATATTACAGCTATTTTCCGTCGCACAACCTGATATTTTTTCCACGTTTCCCTTGATAGTGAGAAATTGAGGCTCGGCTGTACTTTGCGATCCCCTGCTGCAGAATGTTGATTAACGCTCGCTCTTATTTAAATGATCAGGCTCTTCCTTCACTGCGTGGGAGTTACATTAAAGATGTGTGCCATAAAAAATTCTGATTGTGCACCTTTACAGCGACTCGAGTTCAGTACCATTACAGCAGGAGAGACCGAGAGAAAGAGAGAGAGGATAGAAAGGGGGAGGTGGAGAGATTTGTGAAGGACCTTTCAAAGGTGTTAACTTTGAACTCAGGGGCTCCTACAAAAACCTTCGCGTTCTTTAAAATGTAGGTATTTCTAGAATCAACAAAAGAGTTTTTTAAATAAAGAGAACTAATAAAGTTCTTTTAGGAACTAAAAATGGTTCTTTTCTGGCATCCACCTTTTGGAGGGGGTGCAGCCATGCTTAGAACACTGTGTGAATGTCCTTACCGACGAGACAGAAGTTGGGTTTGCAGTAGCTGAGCTATTCATTAGGCTGTGTAAAAAAGCTTTGCTTCTTAAGAGCTGCAGGATTTAATTGGTGCAAAACAACTCTGAGGCAGGCTTGTGTGTGTGCTGCAAATGTGACAGGGATACCTGCGTTAATTACTGCACTCCTGTACTTTGCTCTGGGGAGAGAAATACATTTTAGTGTGGGGGGAAAAAAAAAAAACATTTAATGCACTTTTGGCTTTGCACATTTGAAAAGTGCACATTAATTATAACTCATAAAGGGCACAGAACCACACACACACACACACACACACACACACACACACACACATAATACCTTGAAGAGGAATCATACATATATTCCTGAGAAAATCAATCACCTCTTTGTAGACTGTCAAAAAAAAAAAAATAAAATATAGTCAGTCAGTCATTTTCTGGGCTACGCGGGGGGGGGGGGGGGGGTGGCGGGTGTGCTGGAGTCCTTCCCAGCTCACAAAGGGCGAAGGACGGGGACACACCCTGGACAGGTCGCCAGCCTATCGCAGCACTAAAAATATATTTAAATGTATTTTTTTTTCTACCATTCGACCAATTCTGGTCTGTTGTGGTCTTCACCAATGGGGTGACTCGCCTATTTATTTTTATAACGGATAAAGAAATAAGGAAAAGTAGATCTTCATGAATGAAGAGTAAAAACTGTTTTTTTCCTCTGATAGATTTGAGTGTATTAGACTTGCAGAAAGACGTTCCAGTGATCCCAGCAGTCCCCTCTCTTCAGAGTTAACATTTCATTTGGTCTGTGGGCTATCTAGCATTCTTTTTTTCATTTGAAGAGATTTTCTCACTTTAAATAACTTAATAGTTTAACATTTTTGAAGCAATAAAACATAACATGTGGGCTGGGCACAATGTATGGCATATTTTGTGCGCCCCTTTTATATTTTACTATAAACTTTTATCCAGTGTTTCCAGTGTGATTGGAGGTTATGCACTTTGCAGAGGTTATACAACCTTTGCAGAACCAAGTCCTTTTAAGAGCGTCTAAAGCTGTATGCTGTTGCTGACAGCAGAACCTCCACTGTAATTTTTTTTACTTTTTCACTTTTTAGTATCAGTTTACAAATAAAAAAACAGAAGTGGTTCCAAAATTCTAGAATAAAAATTGTAGAATTAAAATATTATTTCATTGACTTGATTATACTGCGATGGGCTGGCGACCTGTCCAGGGTGTGTGTCCCGTCCTTCGCCCTGTGTGAGCTGGGATGGACTCCAGCACCCCCCCCCCACGACCCCGCTTGGGACAAGCGGCAGAAAATGACTGACTGACTGACTGACTTGTTTATATATACAGTGCCCTCCACAATTTTTGGTACCCCGATTAAGATGTGTTTCTTATAAATTCTTTTTCCCCCCCACAAAATATAGGCTCACAACACAAAAAAGAGAAAAATCCAGCCTTTAATTGAAGTACACTTATTCCCTGGGAAAAAAAAAAATCCCACATACATTTACACATTTACATGAAATCATGTGCTAGAGTTATTGGCACTCCTGCTGTTAATTACATTTACATTTGCAGCATTTAGCAGACGCTCTTATCCAGAGCGACTTCCATGTCCTAATTACAGGGACAGTCCCCCTGGAGCAACTCAGGGTTAAGGGTCTTGCTCAGGGACCCAGTGGTGGTAGTGCTAGAGGTGGGATTTGAACCTGGGACCTCTTGAGCCATAGGTCCATAGGCAAGTACCCACCACTAGACCACCACCACACATATTTCATTAATATTTCACACAACCTCCTTTGTTAACAAGACCGTACTCAATCTTCTCCTATAACTTTTCACAAGATTGGAGAATACAAAGGCAGGGATTTTTGACCATTCCTCTTTGCACAATCTTTCTAGATTGTCCAGAGCCCTGGGTTCTCTCTTATGCACTCTCCTCTTCAGCTCACCCTGAGAAAAAAAAAGTGTGTGTATATATATATATATATATATATATATATATATATATATATATATATATATATAATATATATATATATATATATATAGTAGGTTGTTCCAAACATGACTGTGTTTCAACCTCCATGTGACATGGATGATCATCAGCACCTGTTTGGTAAAACTGGTTGATCAGACACCGACCATAATATATATATATCATATATATACAGACTATACAACTATATATACAGAATCCCTGACTTTGTGCAAGTGTTCCTAGAAGAACTGATGCTGATTTGAAGGCAAAAGGTAGTAACACCAAATATTGATTTGATTTAGATTTTTCTTTTGATCGCTCACTTTGCATTTTGTAAACTGATAAAAATTAACAATCATTATTTTATATATATATAATATATATAAATATATATAGTATCCACATATTGTCCTTCATACACATGCATTCACAGAATTTGCCCTTTAAGCATTCTGTTAATCTGCAACCTCACGTAGGAAAAAAAGTTTACTTTGCAGGTGTTCATTTTATAGACGTAATGAAATAGAAGGCAAATGTTAATCCAAGTGCTTAATATTCTTGTGGGGGATGTTGGGCGCAATTGCATTCTATTAATATTTAAGCACGGAGAGTGTTTTGATCTTAATCTATCTCTCTCCACAAAGACTAACACTGTTTGCCATTTGTGTTTGATCTCACCAAGATCAGGGGCTGTGAAATTCACCTGATCTTTATTTAGGAGAAAAAAAAAAAAATACAAAAACAGCATTGCGGCCTGATCCACAAACACTCTGATCAGACAGGAGCACTGCAGATTATTATGTACTTAATAAAACTCCAGTCATGATAATTCTGCAGAATGCGACCTTCACTTGTATGTTGCAGTTAATGCTCCATCAGCCTCAGAACAACAATTATATATGAATACATCTAAGCAGACATGAAGTTGGGTCATTTTGCTCTTATGGACAGAGCTCCAGTCATTTCAAAGCAGAATTTATTTAATTGTCCACTAAATAATCACCCAGCATTATACAAAATGACCATCACTGAGAAATGAAGGCAATTCATTGATCATCTCATTACAATGGCTTCTGACAAGGGCTGAGATATATTAGCCAGCAAGTGAAAAGTCAGTTTTTGAAATCGTATTCTTTGAGAAAGATCTGAGCAAATTTGTGATGTTAAGGTGACTGGACCAGAGCATCTCAGTAGGTCTTGTAGGGTGTTTCTGCTGTGCAGTAGTTAGTCCTTAGCATCAAAGTGGTCTTAGGAAGGACTAGCAGTAATCCAGAGACAAGGTCATGGTCATCCAAGGCTCATTGAAGTGCACAGGAAGTTCTGATCAGATAGAAGAATTTGCTTAAATAAGTTAATCATGGGTATGGTTAGGGTATAAGTACACACAGCACATCACAGTTTGTTGTGAAAGGTGCTAAGTAGTTGCAGACAGGTCAGATGGCCAATGCTGACCTCTGTCCACCACCAAATACACCTACAGTGAGCATGGGAGCATCAGTGGCCACATCAGATAAATCACACCTTCATTTACATCATATAAAAACGGCCAGATGTGCGCATGCCTTGCCTGAGAAAGAGATGAAACCAGGATTCACTATGTGAAGAAGGCAGGATGGTCCTACTGGCAAATCTGGAGAAGTTTATATTGGATTGCTATGAAAATGTGGTACAGGAACACAACAACATGACTAAAAGGATATCCTACTTTGGCTGTCCCACCTGCTACCTTATACAAAAATAGCCTAGAGTGTTGTCAAGACCCACCAGAACTAAAACTATTTGTCTTTGTGAACACACCACCAAACACAGTGAACCACACTGAAAAGCATCCTCTGCACTTAACCCATACACACAGTGTAGCATTGGGCAGCCATACATCCAGTGCCCAGGGAGCATTGCTTGTAATGTGTTAGCTTTGATGATGCTGTTGGTCCAACTCTCCTCTAGGTGTTCATTTGGGTTAAAATGTGCAGACTATATAGCGTACAAAATGCAAATGACCTTCATACCCATCATCCCATTCATTGACCCTTCTTGACCTGTGGATGGACATCTTTTCCCCTATCTGGACAGATAGGTTTCAACTTAGTAGAAAGGTCATAAAGTAGAATAACTCTATACATAATTCATGAACCTTCACCATTCCAGAAAAATGCCCATAACAGGCCACTGAATCCTCTCACTTTAAGGGTGAAGCACTCAGGCATGTACCCTGATTTTGGTGTACACCTCAGACCTGCACTTTTGCAGAAAGGTGACTGATGTGACCATATCGCTTTTGTCCATATCTCTGTAGATCAGTGTTTCTATTTTTTTTTACACCACTGCACTCACAAGATTGCATTCATCTTTGCAAAAGGATTTATGTGCTGCAGCCTTGCTATAATATGCCTCTATGAATTTGTTCACAAACAGTCTGATCACGTTCTGCATTGACATTCTCGGTCACCTGAGGAATGGCTGTTTTTCCTTATGTATCACAATCATGCACAAGCTTCAGTCAATGAATGTGTGCTGTTTACCACAATTCCCAACCCTGTTTGCCGATGTCTTTTCTATAGATCTAAATGCAGATGCCACTGTAGTCCCTGTTCCATTTGGAACGCTTCTAGGTTGAGTAATCTTTCCGACCGAAGCTCCAACTGTCTGTGGTCGGAAAATGAAATGTTCACCTTTGAAAGTCACTTATCTTATGGATTAAGATGGCAAAAAAGATTTAAGCCTGCACCTACACCCCAGAGCGTAGTAAGATATTAATTGTTTAACTGAAAAATGCAGTACAGCCTTTGGGACGCTCTTATTACATTTCTGCTTTGATTCAGGATTCTCCTTTAATCTTCCTTTAATCTACATGACATAATAAAGCTGGGAAAAGACAGCAATGGCTGTTTTATTCCTTGATTCCCAATATAACAAATGAAATCTGTTTTATAGCAATTTATTCAGTCAAATTAAAATGAGTGAAAGACAGATTGATAAGTTACAATATGATAATGGTTATTTCAAACAAACCTTTAGGTGCAAAAGGGATGAGAAGGACTATAGAGAACTTACTTAATACGACCAATTCTGTGCCCTGTACACAAACTACCAATCACATAAGGCCTAGTTATGACAATCATGATAGCAATTTAATAAACAAATAAATTCCCAAAGAAAACTACCACATATTTGACCAATGAACTGTAGATGCTAAAGCTCCACACAAACAGCAGTGATCACTGACCAATAACTCCCAAAACTGCCCCATCTTGTGATGCAGCTCTGTTATAATATATTTTAAGATATTAGATCATTCCATGAACTATTTTGAATGACTTTAGACTGTTGACATTAGTTTTAGTACCCATCTAACATATGCTTTTCTTTACAGCAGCTAGGCTGTTATCATCTTTGTTCAGTCATCTTAAGCAACTCTTTACTTGGTATCTGGGCAATCTTCTAGAAGTCTACATTTTTCATCAGTCGACAAATGCTGGTTAAGTGCAAAGGATTTGGTTTCAATTTATATTTCCATTACATCGTCTGCTCCAATGTACTTTTTGTGTTCAGATCCTGCTCCGTTTGTTATTTACTTATTTATTTATTTATTTATTAGTTATTTTTCTTCCGCTCTCGGAGGTTAGCTCAGGCACTCTGTCTATAAAATCAGCAACGCACTTTTCTCCCTGGGAGCAATGCTTCCCTCCACCATTGAAATTGCTGGAGATATATTGCTAGCTCTTTCACAGCCAGTAGATGCTTTTTTTCACCTTGCTTTTTTATGTACTTTTTTTTTTTGCTACTGAAAATCTTAGCTGTTTTCCTGTCTGAATCCATCTCTGCATTGACCTTAAGTCTCCAGCTAGTTGGAAATCCCCAAACATTCCAATAAGAAAAAGGTCATTTATCCAAAAAAGCCTTTTACTAGAGGCCATTCATACTAGTGGATTATATTCTTAGTGAGGGGGTACACTGGCCGTCCATCATCTGTGACACATATCTTAACCAGGGTCACAGGGAGGTGCTGCAGCCAAATTTAATAATGTCAGAGGAAGGAAACAGAATGATCTGAAAAGCCAAAGCTCCTTTTCTTTTTTCCCCATGAAATAGCATTATTTTTGGAATCTCCTGTGATTCATTTCAGATTGGTGAGGATATCATAAAGGAGACTTGAGAAGGCATGACCTTGTGGAGGTCTATAAATGGTGAGGAGACAGCAGTGGTTCCAAAACACAGGCACTTTAGTGATGTAACACTGAGGTAATGAAATGCTTTGGAAAACGTATTGAAAGGCAACACTGATCCCTGCTGAAAACCATTGACCACTGAGGCCAAAATCTGAGACCAAAATGATCTTGTTGGATCTGCTATTCAAGTCCAAGTTTGGATCAGGTATCCCCAAAATGCCTTGTCACCTTCTTTAAAAAAAAACCTTGTGACTGAAACTTTCAGCTTTCCAGTTTTGTTTGTGCAGAATATAGAAAAGGAAGGAACACCTTGTGGCTATTAAAGGGCAAAAAAGTCCATTGCTGATCTCAATGGATCTAAGCATATGTGATGGGACATTTTGAACATAAAAGCTTCCTCTCAAAGTAGTGACTCAATAGAAAAACACCATAAATGAACACTTTAAAGTGTTCATGGTCACCTTAAGAACCTAATGAATTGCCCAGCCATTTCCTTTCACATTAAGGTCTGATTACCACTAGGGATGCCCAAGCCAATGTATTTCTTTGTGCCGGTCACAAGCCTGGACAAATGGGGAGGGTTACGTCAGGAAGGGCATCCAGAGTGAAACATCTGCCAAATCAATATACGGACAACAAAACACACTTTCATACCGGATCGGTCGAGGCCCGAGTTAACGATGACCGCCACCAATGCTGTTAGCCTACAGGGTGCTGATAGAAACTTTGCTACTATTGCCCAAAGTAGAAGAAGAAGAGGAGGAGTAAGGCATGTCCAGAAGCAGGAGCAAAGAAGGAAATGGATGAGAGTGGAAGTGAGGGTAGGATCTTTGAATGTTGGCAGCATGACTGGTAAAGGTAGAGAATTAGCTGATATGATGGAGAGAAGGAAGGTTGATGTTTTGTGTGTGAGAGAGTAGATGGAAGGGTAGTAAGGCCAGGTGTATTGGAAGAGGGTTTAAATTGTTCTACCATGGTGTGGATGAAGGGAGGAATGGGGGAGGTGTTATCCTGAAGGAAGAGTATGTGAAGAGTGTTTTGGCGGTGAAGAGAGTGTCAGATACGGTGATGAGTTTGAAGCTGGAAGTTGAAGGTGTGATAATGAATGCTGTTCATGCCTATGCCCCACAAGTTGGTTGCGAGATGGAGGGGGAAGAAGAATTCTGGAGTGAGTTAGATGAAGTGATAGAGAGTGTACCCAGGGGAGAGAGAGTGGTGATTGGTGCAGACTTTAATGGTCATGTTGGTGAAGGGAACAGAGGTGATGAGGAGGTGATGGGTAGGCATGGTGTCAAGGAGAGGAATGCTGAAGGTCAGATGGTTTTAGATTTTGTGAAAAGGATGGAAATGGCTGTAGTTAATACTTATTTTAAGAAGAGGGAGGAGCACAGGGTGACGTGTAAGAGTGGAGGAAGATGCTCACAGGTGGATTGTAACTTTGCAGCAGGGTCAGTCTGTAGGAGATTGGTGACTGTAAAGAAGTGACAGGAGAGAGTAGGATGACCTTGGAGGTCACGAAGAGGAGGAAAGTGAGGGCAGAATTGAGGATCAAGTGGTGGAAGCTGAAGAAAGAGGACTGCAAGGTGGAATTCAGGCAGGAGTTAACATGGGCACAGGGAGGTGTTGGAGAGCTACTGGATTGCTGGGAAACTACTGCAGAAGTGATAAGGCAGACAGCTAGAAATGTATTTGGTGTGACATCTGGAAGGAAAAAGGAGGATAAGGAAGCCTGGTGGTGGAACCCAGAAGTCCAGTAGTGTATACAGAAGAAGAGGCTAGTGAAGAAGGAATAAGATATTCAGAGAGATGAAGAAGGTAGACAGGATATCAAGAAGATGAAGCACAGGGTGAAGAAAGAAATGGCATATTGTGGCTTTGTGGATTTGTTGGAAGCATATGACAGAGTGCCTAGAGAGGAGTTTTTGTTTTATATGAGGAAGTCAGGTGTTACAGAGAAGTATGTGAGAGTAGTTCAGGGTATGTATGCGGGCAGTGTGACAGTGGTGAGATCTGCAGTAGGAGTGACTGATGCATTTAGAGTGGAGGTTGGATTACATCATGGATCAACGCTGACTCCATTCTTGTTTGCAATAGAAATGGACAGGTTGACAGACGAGGTTAGGCAGGAGTCTCCGTGGACGATAATGTTCGCTGATGATATTGTGATCTATAACGAAGGTAGGGAGCAGCTTGAGGGGAACCTGGAGAGATGGAGATATGCTCTAGAGAGGAGAACAATGAAAATGAGGATGAAAAAAACTACAAAATACATGAGTGTGATGGAGGAAAGTGGAGAGGATGCAGGGAGTAAAGGTGACAAAGGTGGGAGAGTTTAAATACTTGGGATCAACAGTTCAGAGTAATGTCGAGTGTGGAAGAGAGGTGAAGAAGAGAGTGCAGGTAGGTTGGAATCGATGGAGAAGAGTGACTGGAGTGATTTTGTAACATGTTTACTTTCAAAGGTGATCTGCCTGTCTTCCTTTTGTTGAGAAGCTACACAGCAACTCTTTAAGCCCAATTTGACTGAAAGGAGAGAGACTATTCAGTAACATTTTAAAATTTGCAGGGCAACATGGCACCAGCATAAGCCTTTCAAATGATAAAAACCAACTTACAATACAATTCCAACCAGCTAAAGAGAAGGTCTGTCACCAAACCAACACTTTTCTGTCAAATAAGTCGATTGTAATTGACAAGAACCTCCCGCCATGTGCTTTAGGACAGTCTGGTTCAAGAGAGAGAGGAAATGAGTGAGAGCAAGAGAGATGTTCCTGCCCTTTAGTCTGAATCTTGCCAAGGGTTGGGAATTCAATGTCAGCCTGTGATGGAAAAATGACAAGTGACAAGCCTCCATACAGAGGCTAGTTATGCTGTTGCCTCTGCAGCTCCAGGTGGAACTTGCTCTTTTGCCCTGATCTGGAAATCTTTTCCCCTAAACCCATATTTTTTAAGACTTGGTTAGAGATCTTTTTTTTTTTCTGAAAAAAAAAGTATGAAAGCTGCAACATTGCTTGCAGATAAAGTCAAGTAAGAGCGGCAATCCTGTAAAGACCACACTTTTTCCACATGTGCATCTCTGTGGCTTTTGGGTAGCCTAAATATTTGATCAGCTGTTATGTTTCTCTTTCCCACAGTTGTGCTAGCAGCACTAACAACGTCATACAGAGCCCCTGAACTGTCACACTCTTTACCGTGGTGGTTTCAAAGCACAGATCTGGGATGTGACAACTTCCTGAGCTGACAGCTAAAGAAGACACAGAGCTAGCAAAGCTAACACAAAGGCTGTGTGCTTGTTTATGAGTACAGGTGCAATGTGAGGAACGCAATGTGAGATTTAGGAAATCATGCCACTTTGGCATCCAGAAGATTTTGCTTTTATTCCTTCTTTAGAAATCAACAACAGCTGAGAGGCTTGTTGTAAAAATTTGTAAAAGTAGTAAGAAAGTAGTAAGTATGTCCCTGTCCTATCAAAAAAGAGTAATAATAATAATAATTTAAGAAACAGTTCATGATGTCATGAACTATCACAGATTTGAAAGTTCACTAGAAACCATGAATCCATTAATCAGAAGAATCAGAATCAGAAATACAGAGAAGAGCCACCGCTTTTATTTCTTGAAGATGTTTTATGAACTGATGAGACACATTGATCCCTTCCAAGAGAGAAAGGTTTACATTTAAGGTTTAAATTTCAAACTTTCTGTCCCGTTACTTTTTGATCGCTTGAAAAACAGGGTGGTCAGATACAAACGTGTTCCATGTAATCTCAGTGTAAATACTAGTGAATAAAAGCTGAAAATCTGAACCTTCAGCTCATATTCACCTGCTGTCCTGAAGCTCAAATGTCTTCAGTGTGAAACATGTGGATTGGTCTTCTGCTAGTTAAGAGACTGGACAATTGACCATGCTAAATAAAAAAAAATCAAGCATGAAAAATTTTGACAAGTGGATACAGCTTAAACCAGCAATGCAGTGATGTAAAGTAGTGTTTGATGTACAGTTTAAAGCCATGGTGGAGATTTTATAAAATATGGATGTCAGAGGAGCCTGGTTAAGATTTCCTTTCGAGTTACCATGTAGGAGATATGAGCATTTTCTTTGGTTTTCCAGGTCAAGGATCAGAAGCACTCAGTTGCAACTCAACGCAACATAATGAGGGAGTTGGAGTGAAATAACATTTCACTGAAAATATAAAAATGAGAACTGTGTAGATATTTTTCTTATTTGATGTGCACGGAAATGATATTTATTTTCAGATCCTCAGTCAACAGCTTAGATCAGCCCATGGCTGTGGAGCGTAAGCACTACATCCTGAGAGGTATGAGAGAACCAGTTAATTTATTACACTCGGTCTACTGTCTGCCCCTGACCTTCATTAAGACCTAATGAGCCAAATGAGCTCAAATGAGTTCTCCCCCCCAAAAAAAAAACCAAACAAAAAACCCTTGCACATTTAATGAAAGAGAAATGTCTCATAGTGTGTTCCATTCAGAGGTTTGCAATTATTTTCGCCTCAACGTAACTTCATTTGACCAGGGGTGTGCAAACTTTAACTTAATAGAAATTATTTCCTGTGACTCAGAAGATGCTTCTGATGAGGCTAAGAAAGAATTGCATGCTACTTGCATGCATATTAATAATTTAGTAAGTAAGATAGCTCAAGCTGTCAGTATGTGGATGTGTCACAGTGTGGAATTGAATTTTAGGTGGTTGGTGGGACGTCTTATAGCAGAGTGTCTGAGTGACAGCGTTCAGAATGCTTTGGTGTCTATCCGACGCTTTCTGGCCTGTGCAGATGGGATGTGTAAATAAAGTGACAGAGCACTTGAAATATCCCCTTTCCTATCCATGAGAAAAAGAGACAGCAGATGTCAGATAGTGAGTCGGCTGAAAATCAAGCCTATAGTGCATAATGTAGCAGACGCCGAGCTTTCATAGGGGCTAAAAGTAAGTTCTGATAACTAGAAGAATGCATCCAGTGTACATACAGTATATATGAGATAGACTTCAGCTAACAAAACCACTCTCTCTCTCTCTCTCTCTCCTCTCCATGGTTCTGTTTTTATCACTCTTTCTCCTTCCTGACCTCTCTGTTAACTCACTTTCTTCTCCCAGTCATCTTCATCTCTTTATTCTCTTTATTTCTGTCCTGTATTCTTCATACCTTTCTATTTCTCTTTCCATGTTTCTGTTTTCATTACCCACTCTCCTTCTTGAATTATACATTTTCACTCACTTTCTTTATTCTTTCTTTCTCCTTCATCTCTTTATTTTAGTCCCACTCTCTTTCTATTTCTCTCTCTCTCTCTCTCCTCTCCATGGTTCTGTTTTTATCACTCTTTCACCTTCTTAAAATATATCTATTCACTCACTTTCTTCCTTATCCCCTCATCTTCATCTCTTTGTTTCTGTCCCGTATTCTTCATACCTTTCTATTTCCCTCTCCAAGTTTCTGTTTTTGTCGCCCGTTCTCCTTAAAATATGTTTCACTCCCTTTCTTTCTTATTCCTCTCTCCTTCATCTCTTTATTTCAGTCCCACTCTCTTTCTCTCTTTCTATTTCCTCTCTTTCTCAGTCTCTGTTTTTCTTTCTCACTGTGTCTGCTTTTGTCTTTTTCAGCTCCCCTCTCTTTCTTCACTTTATTTCCGTCTCTCCTCCTGTGGTTTATCGCCCCTCGTTCTTTCTCACTTTCTCTTGTCTTCCATGTTTCGCTCCCCACTTCCCTTTCTTTTATTGTGTCTCTGCAGGCGGAGAGCTGTGGTTTAAACCACATGTGAAAACAGTACAGCTGTGTGTGTGTAGATGCACTGTCAGGTTGGTACCGTGTGTGTGTGTGTGTGTGTGTGTGTGTGCTTTTATCTGACAGTAGCTTTGACTGGGGATTTAAGTCAGAGATGAACAAACACACAGTAGCTATCACCCCCTCTCTGAGCTTGGCAAATCAAAATGTCAAACCAGGCTTTGGCCACAATCAGTTTCATAATCACACACACACACACACACACACACACACACACACACACACACACACACACACACACACACACATAGACATGCACAAGACTCACAGCTCAGTGACTTCAAATGACAGCAGAATGATGAGGCAATAAGCACCAATAGGTTTCATATCGCATTATTAGGGACATCCGCTCCCACACACACTCACACACACATGCAAAAGCAAGTCATTCCTACTCTATCCATAGCGATGTCACACACATTGGTAAGATAAATGTTGAAATTAAAATACTTTAGAGGATAATGCATGCCTCCCATCACGTTGCCCATGCTATTCCCTTGTCTATAAATACAACCCTCTCTGCCACTCTGTCCAATTCCAGCCGTAATTAACAATCGATTTATGCCTCCGCCATGAGCCGGCCTAATTAAGTTAAATTAGTTATGCAAAACACGGAGAAAATTGAGGTTTGCCAGGGTTGTGGACTTTTCTAGCGTAACATCCCCCTATTCCCCTCTAAAAAATGGAGCAGTGAGCAATGTGTTAGCGAGCAGCTGCTGACATTTAGCCAAGCCTGAGCTTCCAGTAGAGAGACCTTCTGTAGCTAATGGTAACATACGCGCTTGCGCTTGATAATTACTGTAAAATCACTCTCAGCCGAGACTGGTTTCAGAACAGGATGACTGTTTCAGAACCAGATTTATGGAAAAGAACAAAACACACAAGGTTTAAATATGCACACCTTATGTAAGTGAAGTGAAAGTGACAACTTGTCAGTGTGAATACACAGCACAACAAATACAGCCTCTGTATTTAACACATACACACACGTGCAGGAGGGGGCAGCTTTTTAAAGCGCCCGCAGTGATGAGGACGGTACCTTACTCAAGGGAACCTCAGGGCAACCTACTAGCCTGGGATTCGAAGCCACGACCTTCTGATCCTGGGAACACCCTAATCACTGTGTAGAATATGCACAAATCTGAGCTGATTCCAGATCAGCAGTGTTTTCCATGATTTTATGCTCCAGTCAGAAAGAAATGTGGCTGACCAAGATCTGTATATGTAGTTGGAGTTACATAGACTGGTGTGTTGTGTGCAGCAGTCAAACTGTAGTGGACGGCAATAGCGGTAAAAACAGTTGTGTACAAGCAGGAGTAGAAATCAGATTCTTTTGTAAAAATTAAGAATAAAAAGACTTTATTTAGGACCCTTTATATTTGAAATGGGTTTATATAATCAGTAATTGTAATTTTTTTCTACATTTCTAGCTAAAATCAGAGCTACCTTCATATGTCATATAGTTTATATTCAGTGAGTGACTGCTAGCTTTCATTAGTGTGAAAATCACAATAAATCAAGGCCATATTAATGCCCACCCACACCCAATTATGCAACATGACCAGCAGCTTTAAACTAAGCTTTAATTGTGTGCTCCGGTTTGTCAGCCTTAGGGGTCTAGTTAAAATCAATAAAATCACTAAAATGCAAATAGCGCAACACTGAAGTCTAATAACAGGATAAGGGTGCTGTGCTGTTACCCCAGGTAAAAAAAAAAAGCTCCAAAAAAAAATTGGCCATATTTGGAAATATTTGTGCTTATTTTATGGTGGAGTTTTTTGGATCAGCAACATCAGACACAGCGACTCTCTCGAACCTTAAACCCATGTAGGAAGAACGTTTAGAATAACACTGTTCATACTCTCAGGATCAGATGCACAGGCGTGAGAAGACCCAGTGCTGGGATGAGAACTTATTAATTGGTTTACAAACATTGTTTTTGTAGATTTCAATTACTGGAGAAAGTTTTGGTGAAAAACCAGAACACCCACCTCATATTTCCTGTTTCTCTTCTCCATGGGTTCTTGAAACTACAATTTTTAGGGTTACTTTGTGATAGACTGGTAATCATTCTTCTTTTAGTGGCATGAAAAGCCTTTAAATACACTGCAAGATAAACAAAGAAGGCTGCAAGAGCTCCATACTACAACAAAAAATATCCATCGATTTACGTTTAGAGATGATCACTGTGCAACAATTACTAATGAATAATGGCCTGTGAACTTGAGTTGAGCTTGAACTTGCTGCAGACCAATAGTAGCTCTGGAGCCTTGAATGCATCAGGTCTCCTGGGCATAAGCCTAGATAAGACCATGCATTAAATTACCCCTGACCATGAATCTCCTCAAGTGTTGTGATATAATATTTCTTTTGCAATTTTGCTTTTAATCTACCGTGGACTGGACAGGCTGGTTGAGGTTTCTGTTTGTGCACACTCCCTGTGTACCCTTAAGGTCACAGCATGTATTCTCATTAGAGCTGTATAGGGGTTTTGCAGGCTTGTGTTTATGATCAATGAGCAGGACGGGGACAGTTTGTCCTCTGCTCAGAGCAGGAGACTCTATAGGGAAATATCGCAGCCACAAACAAAACAATACCATACCAATCACAGCTAAATTACTATAGCAAATAAACTTTTTTTATCCTCTTCCGTCTCTTTATTTCGCTCGTCTGCTTTCTCGCCCACAACAGAGGTGTGAAGCTTAATAAATACATAGATTTTTGTGGACTGATGCACTGATATGAAAATTGTCTTTTCATTTCTGAAACAAGGTGCTGAGCTCTGGGTTCAATGAAGGACATTCCAAATCACAATCTGATGTTTGACAATAATAATCTGTGGTGAATTTATGGTGAGTATATGAGGGAATTTGTTGAATGCATAACATCCTGTTGCCTGGTTCTAATTCCACCCAGAGCACTGCCAGCATCCATCCATCCATCCATCCCTCCATCCATCCATCCCTCCCTCCCTCCCTCAAGCTGCTTATCAAACAAGGGTCATGAGATGGGAGCCTATCCCAGCACACACAGGGTGAAAGGTGGAGGAAAACACTAGAATCACCCACAAACACACACCCACACACACAAACACACACCCACACATAGCCATAAAATCACATATATTCATAATGAAGAATCTGAACACTTACTTATATGGAAAATAAGCTCTTAAAACTGTTATCACAATCAGAAGGTTAGAATTGTGTTAAAATATACATGATATGCAGCATGGAGGATCTGGGGAACTTCCCACTGACTGAGATCGTCTCCCTGGAGCAACTTCTGGGTCTTGCTCAGGAACCCAGTAGTGGTAGTGATGGATTTAAAGCTGTGAATGTTGCTGCTGTTTCACTTGTTGACCTTTCTTGAACCATTTTTGTTAGATACTAAAGACATATTGGTTGTTACACCCCACAAGACCTGCCATTTTGGAGAAGCTCTGACCTAGTCGTTTAGCCTCACAGTTCGGCCTTTGTCAAGTACTCCACCATTATGACCTACTGCAAATGTAATGAGTATTTAATCAATATTACTTCAGTCATAGTTATTTACTGGTGTTAATGGTGAGACTGACTGATGTATACACACACATACAAATTTGAAATTATATTCCTAGCAGTTCTACAGTGACACAAGAAGAGCATCAGGCATTCCGCTGATGGGATTTGTATATTCTCTGAAACATTTGCTATATGTGGGAATGGAACACCAGAATAAACAGATACAAGTAATATTTTTGGATCTGGGGAAGCACATGCATATTTCATGAGAGCCTGCAGGATAGCAATCACAGTAAGAACACTGATTCCTAAATAAACGCTGTATCTTTTTTTTTCTGTTTCCGATGTTGTCGCCTCGCCGTGAAGGCAGACGTCACATTTACATTGAAGCCATATGCGTCTCAGCCACTTCACAGGGCTGTGTGAACGGCGTGGTATGTGCATAAAAAGCTGCAGGCGGCATAAACGTGATTCTAGCACAGGTACGTTTATTCCTGTAAACACTTTGGAAAGTTCTGTATTAGAGGACGGCGCAATAGAAAACAGGCCAGCTCAAGGCTTGCTGCATGAAAATCTGGAGAGCTTAAATGAAGATAAAAAAACCCAAAAAAAACCCCAAAAATATATATATCAATATCTGCAATGTCTTCCAGACCAAAATACAGTCTGATGTGCTTCAGAAACAGAGGTGTGTGTTCTTCAATGTGCAACACACATCAGAGCTACTGTATCAGCTTTGGTAAATATAATCCAACATAAAAAATCACATTGTTCAGAAGAAAGATGGCTATTTGGATTTTTTAAACTGAAAAATCATAACTTTCATACTTCAGATTTCCTGTTTCTCTTTTCCAAGCGCTCTTGGAACTTCAATTGTTTAGTTAGTTTTAGTTAGTTTATGAAAGGCGGTGGTTGTTTAGCTGTTGGGAGCTTAAGAAACCTGGTTGCATGATTGCCAAAGTTTATTTTCAAACCTTCTTTTATGTTGAGGTAAGAATATCCATAGATTATTAGTGTCAAAACCTTGAATCTCCATAAGATTTCAAGAGAAGGGGAAACATTTGAAGTGAAAGTGACAACTTGTCACTGTGAAACACAGCGCAACATACAGTGAAACACAACGAAATGCATTTCACCCATACACACATGGGTCAGCAATTGAAAGCGCCCGGGCAACAGTGATGGGGATGGTACCTTGCTCAAGGGTACCTCAGGGCAACCTACTACTTGAACCCATGACCTTCCAATGTTTCATTTGTTTAATTTTCTGTCATTTTTCATCTTTTCATTGGTAAATTCATCATGAAATAGTCACAAAGTATAAACAGAGGCTTGGCTTTTTAAATGTATTAAAAAACAACAATGCAGATTTAGTTTTAAAGGCAAAGATACAGTGTTCCTGAGTTGACTGAGTTTTAAAGGCATGTGATCACACAGAAAATAATCAAGCAGAAATGAACTTTTTGTATTTGTTGCATAAAAACGTAATAAGCCATAACCCAGGTTAGGAAAGGTTGCTCAGACAATGGAAAGATATAGAGCATAACGTTCATCATAAGTGGATCTCAAGGAAAGAAATGAACTGTAAGAAATATGTGGGACATAAGTCCTGTAATCAAACAGTGGAATGAAATGCAAGGAAAAAGCACTTATACGAACACCAAACCACTTCACCTTCAATTTAGCTAGCGGCCTTAAAGCATATTGTACACAAATCAGATGAAAAAGCTTAAAACATGCCATTATTTCTTATTCATGCTTGGCACTAAAGAATAAACTCTGAATTGCAATTCAGATCAAGTGGATTTTGTCCCACTTGCAAATGTCAGAATTCGGACTCAGACTCCGTGAGCTTGATATTTACAGCCTCTGAACACAAAGCAGTTCAGCATCCAGAGCTCGGGATGAGCTTGAACCAGAAACAAATCCAACAAACATTGATGAAGAAAATCAATGCACACTGGTCTCAGAGAACAGAACACTTACTTTCATGCCAAGAAGGATTTCCGTAATACGATATTACTTTAACAACTCTCCTCTGGATCTCATGATCATGTCCTAAAGTTTATGGACAATTGCTCAACTATAATGTCTTCTAAAAACAATGATATACTAAAAACTGTAATAAGAGCCTCTGAATAGTAGATTTTGGAACATTACTGTGAGGATCTGACTGCGTTCAGCCCAAGAGCACTTCTGAGGTACTGATGTTGGACATTATGAGTCACAAATGCCAACTAAACTCATCTCTATGGGATCAAAGGGAACTTTATCACTCCATCAGAGTTCTATCGCTCCATAGGTCCACAGTAAACTTTTGAGGGGCCTTTTCCCTCTCTGGCCTGTTGCTTTCTTCAAGGAGATTAGAGCAAGAGATAAGAGCTTCTGCAAGTAGCAGAAATAATTGATAGGGTCCTTTTGGACTTGGCCTCTGAATTCTGCTCTTGTTGCTGCCCTGCTTATCAAGTAGCATTCTACTAGATATTTGGACTTTCTTGGCTGTACAGCATCACAAGTGCTGCATCTGAGAGAGTTTGTCTACAAGCACATGGCTGGAGGTGGTGGTCACATGTTCTCATGGCCTGGAGCAGAGTGCTCAGCTGTGGCACAAACAGCAGCAGCGCCGTCTCCTCAGCCACTCATAGGCAAGCATGACATCACATTAGTGGCACTGTCAATCAAAGGCTGGGGGCAAGTGTCGTTCGCGTAAACAGCAGACTAGTTTTAGGCGTCATTAGCAGTTCCCTCTTCTGCAAATTTTACAATTTTGAACTTGACTTCTACCCTCTTGCTCTCTGTTTGCTGAAGACATGGCATGCTGTTGTGACATTTTGGATTGTATATTTCTGAAAGGAAAATGTGGATCTCTCCTCAGTTGGCCAACAGCATTGGTTCCAGATGATGCTGTGTGTCAATCGCAATCTTTGGGAGAGAGCTGTTTTTGGATTTGAGTCGGGGAGACAGAAAATATCTGCCAGAAATGCAGAAATCTGTCTTTCACTGTACAGTGAAACCTCTAGTCATGAATGTTTTTGAACACGTAGTAATCGGGTTACCATCAAAAAGTTTTCGCATCTGTTCACGACCACAATCTCTGGTTGGAATCCAACTGAAGAAAGAACTCATTGAAAAGTATGAGCATGGTGTTCGTGTTACTGCTCTTGCCGCAGAGTACAAGAAGTCAAATCAAAGGTTAGTTTGTTTAGGTTTAGTTTTTGTAGAAATTAAGGATTTTTCATACTTTACTTTTTCCCTGTGCTTAAAACTCATAAAAAAAGTGTTTACAACGAATGGTTCGTAAGGGTCAAGCGCAAACTTGGTCTAGCACAAACTCTTTGTTAGTTTTCTCTGTTGTTACAAGTTTTCCCAGTGTTATTCAATGTTTTTATATTTCGTTTACTATTACACTATTTATTCTATGTGACCAGAAGTTCTTCGAGACCAGAAGTTCTGTTGTATTTGGGTTCAGTGGGGACTGCTGCTCCTCAGATTGGCCTGGGCAACAAATCCATTTGCTGTCTATTAGGATTTCCAAGTGCATAAGACCTCTTCATCAATAGCCCTCTTGAATTTCACACTAGCTGATAGTAACCACCTAAAAATCCATACAGTGAAAAGACTCCTCTTGTTTCAGTGGCTTTGGAACATATACAGCACCTCATTTCTCTATGCTCAAGCATCATCATAGTACCTGGTCTAGGTCATTTCCAAGCCCAAAGGAAAAAAAATAGTCCTTACTTTAATCCAAAATTTTCCTCAAATTTATTTTCAAAAATAATATGACAAATATCTTGTTCCACAAAACACAGACTCAAGAAAGAGCACCACTTAACCAATGACTCCCCTTATTCTCATCCAGGCAGGAATAATCATTATTAGATAAGGCAGAGGTGATCTATCATCAGACTCTTGGGCTCTAGGATCCTCAGCAAAGGGAATATAGGTGCAAGTGGCACAACGCCATCCATCATCTCATATGCAAATGAGGCACGGGGTTTTTAACATAGAGATAGGACCACAGAAAACTTTATCAAATGACTTTCGAGACCCATGTGTTGTGTTAGGGTGCCTGAGTCCTTTATCGGGAAATACGACAAACTGACCTTGTGATGAACAGCAGCAGAAGCTCAGGCCTCGAGAGCGGCTGCAAATACTAATCAATCAGAAGAGGGAAATATGCAGATGACACTGGAAATGAAGGCCGGTGAAGAGCATTTCACTGGATTTTCAAACATTTTTCATTAACCTTTAGACATTGAGAGCCAGTTTTATTGGGTTTTCAACGCACCACTTCAATGTCAATATGTAATTACATAATAACTGAGATAGAAGGGTCACAAGATGCCTACTTTTCCATAATCGCATTTTAGTAAGACGTGTTCTAAGCCAACTCATTTACATTTACGGCATTTAGCAGACGCTCTTATCCAGAGCGACTTCCACGTCCTAATTACAGGGACAGTCCCCCTGGAGACACTCAGAGTTAAGGGTCTTGCTCAGGGACCCAGTGGTGGTAGTGCTAGAGCCAGGGACCTCTTCAGCGATTGGTCCATCCATTGATTGATTGATTGATTCATTCATTTTCAAAGCCACTTATCTGGGACCAGGTCAAACTTGTCGGTAATGCAACATTTTACTGCTTTACTTTAACTGATTAATTGCATGTTTTGTTTTCTTGTTATTATAATGTTAACATGCAAAAAGTCCTAAGATGTGACTTTATAAATAAACAATACGAAACTTATCAATCAGCTATTTTTGGAAATATTTGGTGTAACAGTGTTCATAGTTACATTACCAATATCAGTCTATATTAGCCCCCAACAAAATGTATGATTTTGAAATTTATGTGATGTCACGCGAGACAATTTAGGTCTGGTTCTTTGAAAAAAAGCGTTTAAAAATATTCAGCAAATTATTGCGTTTACGGAAATTTCAGGCTTTGTGTATTAGCGTTTGCATAAAATCCTGATGTAAATTTATTCTACTTTTCATTTGTCAGCCATCCCATTATATAACAAATCACATTTGCATTTAATTTACTTTTTATGTCAAGGAATTTGAGTTTGCACTATAATAATAATAAGAAATTATTAAAACATAATACAAATACAAATGCTTTTTCATTTGGCTTAACAAGACAATGATTTTCATTAGGTCCAGATCATAATAAGACTCCTTGACTTCTACTTCTCTGGATTTGTCAGAGTGTCTGACAAATGCTGTAAATGTACTTCTAGCATTTTAATTGCTTGCACACTGCCATCCCCTCATTTATACAGCTAGCAGACACCTGCTCTGCCAACATTTCTGCCCAAAATCAAGGGTTTTATAAGAGATCTAATCCTCCTTTTGATCAATATCAACCTCCGCTTCTCTGGCACTGATTTCCATTAGCTATTGGAACAACGCTGCAAGGATTAGGTTCTGTTTAGCCTGCAGAGCAGAGGACAATTAGTTCTGACTCGCAAACTCACTTAAACCTCTCCCAAAGGTTTTTGATTGTTCTCCATTCCAAAATGGTACATTTAACACTGCTTGAGTTTGATGACATCATTGATGATCTTGGTCTAACATGTAGCTGCTCCAAGGCATTCTCTTCTTGCAGTTCTTTTTTTTTTCTTCTAGATTACATACCTGTGTGTTCAATCGAACATCTATTGCAGCAAGATGTGTGCCTAAGCAGCCGCCACCCTGACGCTGACAGCTTTGGAGAACAGCAATGACAAGAGCTGATCTCCAGAACGTACATATTTTCCACATTTGCATGAAAGGAAAAAACAACATATAAAGAAGTGGCAGCAGTCTGTTTATGTCATTGAAATATGAAGATCCTGCATTGCTCAAAGACAAACAAGCATAGCCCAGCCAATTTCCCCTTTTTCATCAATCAGACCTACTTATTTGGCTGAATAAGCAGTGACAAAAACCACCCAGTGCCAGTAGAGCAATGAACACAGCAAACAACAACACTGGCCCAACAGCTTGCCTGGAGTTCCAGGGCCTCTAATTAGCTCACTTCTTTAATTAGGCGTGTCTCTGATTTGATTTTAAAACCAATAATCTGGGGCTTTCGAGGAATGAGAAGTGATCAAATTTAATGCCTGTCGTGGTAATTTTTTAAAAACATAGAAGAAAATTGTAGCCAAGCTAGAGAAAGACAGAGATCTATGTAGTGGAGCAGAATGCCAAAAGGCATTTTCAGGGCCAAAATATTACATTTGTTGAGCTGCAATGGCCAGCAAGACAAAACAAGTAATGACGATCATTACTCTTTTGATTATGGACAGCATTTCCAGTATTCTCACTCAATGTTTTCCTTTCATGCCAGCAAATTTGCAAACCTGTAATCTTGGGTATGAAACATTTGTATGGGGCCTTTTAAAAGCTTTGTATATGCTGCTTTTGCTGGGGTGAGAGTTTTTTGGGGCTGGAATGAGATTAAAGTAAAACTGTAAGTTGTTGCATAATTAACCCTTGACATCTGTAAAACACAATTTTGAACCACAGATTAAGGTCATTATCTTGTAGATCAGCTTGTTTCTCAAACCATCTCACTCTCTATTCACACCTAAGAGAAAGAAAACTAGGTGGCCACACTCCCCAAAATATTTCTCAAGTAAATAAAGAACAAATGTCTGTCCATTTGCAGGGATTTTTCGTTCACTAGATCACACAAATTATCGGCTTGTGCTAGTAAATCAAAGTGTTTGGTAAAAGGAGGAATTTTTGATAGAAGGAGAGCAATGCACTGCAGTGATGGTGGCAGATGATGAGGAGGCGATGTTTAAGCAAACAGGAGTTTGAGTGAGTCAGAACCTGAGATGAGTAAATACACTCATGGGATGGAGTGGTACCCGAAAGGCCTAGAAATAAACTTTTACTCTTTTTCTTAAATGAAGAGAAACAGATCATTGGTTCCGAGGGAGCTGCAGAAGGATGTCATGCAAAGCAAGACTGAACAGTTGCCTACAAGTCTGTTCTGAGCATGTTGGTTAGTTGATCATTCATCGACTGTGGTTCCTTACAGAATGTGAGCGCTTGAGACATGTTGAGACCCAAAAGTGCAGAGGTTGGCAACCCTAAAAGGTTGATAAAAGAACTTGAAGTATCCTGCTTGACTCCTACTTGTCCATCTTCACAGATGAATGAATGGAAATGAAGTGATTGGTAAAAAAAAAGTTAGTTAGTAGATTCAGATTTAATTGATGTGAGGCCCTCTCTCTCAGCATGGACTTGCGAAAATATATTCTTCACACCATGGGTCCTAACATCTCCTCTT
The DNA here is from genome assembly GCA_017165825.1 of Hepsetus odoe. Taxonomy (NCBI): domain Eukaryota; kingdom Metazoa; phylum Chordata; class Actinopteri; order Characiformes; family Hepsetidae; genus Hepsetus; species Hepsetus odoe. The sequence goes on from CM029386.1 coordinate 16,182,590, forward strand.
GTGTGCCTCATGCATCTCCATCTGTTTTGCTCAAATGGCTTGCAACTACAAGCTACATCTGCATTGGAGAGGTTTCAGAGCTGTTTCACATTTAGTGAAGTGAAAGTGACTATTCTCATCATAGTCTTTCTAACCCATTTAACCCATGCACACAAACACTGGGGCAGGGTGCAGCTATGGAAGCGCCCGGGGAGCAGTGACGGGGACGGTACCTTGCTCAGGGGTACCTCTGGGCAACCTACTGGTAAGGGGTTTGAACCCACAATCTTCCGATCCTGTGGCCGACTCCCTAACCACTGGGCCACCGCTGCCCCTAGTGTACATTATATCACATGTTTAGTTGCTTAACAATCGACCTAAACAATTACATTAAAACAAATTATTCACATTTTTCTGTTACAACCATGAGTGAGAAGTTTTATGATTGAAGGTTAATATAAAAACTGCTTTTATTGCTTGAAGGAGACTTACTAAATTTGGTCCACAGGTTCCTTGTACATGGTAGCTTCTAGCTTAATTCTCTGATTACATTGACAAGAATCAGAATCAGTATTCAGATACAGGTTTATTTTTAAAAGGTGAACCAGTAAATGTTCCAATTATGTGCTTAATTTCAGTCAAAAGTGAAGGAAATGTTGGTCAACACCTTGAACTCTTTTTTTAAACCGTGTTTATAGTGTTGCAGGGAGCATTATCCTGCTGAAAGGGCCTACTGCCTTTAAGAAACACCATTACCATGAAGGAGTGTGCTTGGTCTACAATAAGGTTTGGGGGGTTTGGAGGTTTGGGGGGTTGTTATGTGTCAAAGTACCTTCCACATAAAACACAGGACCCAAATTTTACCAGCAAAATATTGCCCAGAGCATCACCCTGCCAACACCTACTTGCAACTTCCATTACCTTTAGAAAAAGAAAATATCGTTCATCGGGCCAGGCCACCTTATTCCATTGCTCCATGGTCCAGATGCTCACATGCTCTCTATAGGCACTTGAAAGTGGAAAAAAGTGAAAGTGACTATTTTTTGTCATTGTGAAATCACAGCACAGCTTGAGGCACAACGAAATTCAACCTCTGATTTTATCCCATACACAGCGTGCAGCAGGGGCAGCTATTTGAAGCACCTGGTGAGCAGTGATGGAGACGGTACCTTGCTTAAGGGTACCTCAGGGTGTCGTGGAAAATTGAAGTGTGAGCCTAAGTCTGAAACTTGCTCTAAGTCAGAAACCAAACAAAGTCAAAAATCAAGCAAAGTCAGAGAGATGCAGCACAACCAATTTACTGAAGAGTTTCAGCAGGCGTGGTCCCATGGGAGTAGCTCCAAATACTCATCCCAATGTTGGACTTTAAATACATTTTAAAGTATTTATCCCCTTTAAAATTAGCATAAATCCATCCCATTAACAGTTTTCCACCAGTAATATTCAATGCTGTCATGATTGAAACCTAACCTCTAGCGGTTAGGGAGTTGGCACCGCATCAGAAGATTGTGGGTTCAATTCCCTCAAAAATTAGGTTGCCCTGAGGTACCCCTGAGCAAGGTACCATCCCTGTCACTGCTCCCCGGTCGCTTTCAATAGCTGCCCACTGCTGCATGGTGTTTGTGTGCATGGGTTAAAAGCAGAGGTCCAATTTCATTGTGGTTCATGGTGTGCAGTGTTGTGACCTTGCAATGACAAGGGCTTTCACTTTTTCAAAGTAAAGGGATTTTCACTATAAGGGCAACCTACTGATCTGGGATTCAAACCTTCCAATTCTGGGGCCAACTCCCAAACATCTAGGCCACAGCTGCACCACTTGTGGTGGCTGATGGATGCATGGGCACTCTGGCTGGTCTGTGGCTATGCTGCCCCCAATTTATCGGAAACTGTTCTGACATCGTTATCACAATACAGAAAAGAACCAGAGATGAGTGAAAATACTTATGGATGCAGTGGATTCAGAGTGGTCTAGAAATAATCTCTTACCCTTCTTCTTGTAGCTCTAGATCTTTTAACTCTGACTTAAAAAAAGTTGACCATAGACTTTGATTCTTTACAGAATGTGAGAGCTTGAGAAAAGAAGTGCAAAAGTTAGTTTAAAAAAAGAACTTGATATCCTGATTTACCCCTACTTGGCCATTTTGTTGGATGACATGAGTAGAGATGAAGTTCCTGATGTGAGGCCCTCTGTCCCTGTGTAGCCATGTGAAAAGATATTCTTTTCTTGTGTGCCTCATGCACCATATATTTAGATCAAATAGTTTGCAACTACTGACTTCATGTGTCACTACATCTGCATTGCAGTCACTGAGTCGTTTCAAAGCTGTTCAACTTTTAATTTGATAGCTTTACTGATATTATCTGAGACGTTATATTTACACCCTTACACAATTACTTCACTGCGATGGGCTGGCGACCTGTCCAGGGTGTGTCCCTGTTGGCAATTTCACAAAATGATACTTTATTTGTGTCCCTGCTTTAAATGAAGCGAGCAGTGTGAAGTCAAGTAATTAAAGGTTTAAATAAGTGTTTTATTATTGCCTGAAGGAGAGAACTTGGTAACTTTCTGGCACACGACACGTTCTTATCGACATGTTTTTGCAGCGTGGCGTGGGGAGCACAATGCTGGTTAAAGAAGCCCCAGCCTAGGAAACACTGTCCTCATCAATGGGTATCCTTGAACTGAAAAAATGTTTAGATAGGAGGAACATCCCAGGAACCAAGGTTGTACCAGCTTGCATATTCCTATATATCATGAAGGGGCAGTGGTGGCCTAGTTGTCAGGGATTTGCCCCTGCATCGGAAGATTGTGGGTTCAATTCCCTCACCAGAAGGTTGCCCTGAGGTACCCTTGAGCAAGGTACCGTCACTGCTCCCTGGGCACTTTCTATAGCTGCACAGTGTTTGCATGGGTTAAATGCAGAGGTCCAATTTCGTTGTGGTTCACGTGTGCTGTGACCTCGCAATGACAAGGGTTGTCACTTTCACTTTTCACCTCTTCCCCACTTAGGTAACACCATGACACTCAGTCATCCACAAAATGTAAATGAAATTAAAATTCATTCCCCGTTCTTCCTTTGGTCCATAGTCTAGATGCTCACATGCCCACTGTAGGCACTTCTGGTGGTTGATGGATAAATGGGCACTCTGGCTGGTTTACTCTGACGCTGTGTCACATGCTGCAAGCTTAGATAGACTATGCACTGACAGCTTTATCACAGACACCATAAACATTTTCTTTTACAGTTTGTTTATGGTACCTGCCAAAGTTGCTCAATTCTTAACGGTTTTCCATTTTTTCCCAACTGTTGTTGTCTAATACCCCCTTTACCAGGTACTGGCATTACCCACTAGACTGTTCTAACTTTCTGCAGGCTCATTTAAAGACCGTTGAAAGTTCTGTTTGTGAGAAAGGGGCTTATTCAATGATCAATATCCCAGTTTAACTGACTTGATACTCTACTCTCATTCAGAAACGCTCCTTACATTTTTTGAGCAGTTTACTTTATTGATGATTGTACATTAAAACCCTAATGTAATGTGTATACTACTGACTAGAGGATTTGCACAAAATGTATGCAAAATAGATTTTGGGGAAACTTCTCCAGTCACTGTTCCATGCACCCCAAGTAAGGATTCGTTCTCTTGTCAAGCTAGAGTTTATTTGCATGTCTTTAAAAGCTCTGAGTAAGAATGTTATGGTACATGAGAGCAAAGATATATATATATATATATATATATATATATATATATATATATATATATATATATATATAATATTCAGATACTGGTTTATGCCAAACAGCAAACAAAAGTATGCCTAGGGCTACCTGCCCAAAGAGACAAGAGAAAATGACATTCAAAATAAAATATGCTCTTCCTCTGTTTCCTATCTTCCTAAAGTCTAACAAAGCTACTCTGAATCTAACAAACTTGAAACTGTGAAGTAAAGACCAACTTTGTGGGGCAGTGGGCTAGTGGTTAGGGATTAGGATCAGAAGGTCGTGGGTTCAAATCCCAGACCAGTTGGTAGCCCTAAGGTACCCTTGAGCAAGGTACCGTCCCCATCACTGCTCCCCGGGCGCTTTCAAAAGCAGACCCCTGCTGCACTTATGCATGTGTGTGGGTAAACTTCAGAGGCTGCATCTCGTTGTGGTTCACTGTGTACTGTGCTGTTTCACAATGACAAGTTGTCACTTTCACTTTCACCAAGGTGGTTTGAAGTCATTAAATGAGCTGCTGCGCCCTTGTTATTCTGGTCAGCGCTCCCTTGTGGCCACCTGCAGACCTTCACCCTTGCCCCAAGCAACACACACACACACACAAACTGCAGCAGACCCAGGCACAGTGGAGAACTCCTGTGATTATGGGATGTATCACCCCTTCGCTATTGAAAAGGTTGATCCACCCCTGACTAGTAGGCCCTCCGGTAAAATATTTCATACTTTTAACACTGCTGGTTTACAGAGTCGCCCTCATGTAGAGATGAGAAGGGGCCGTGCACCGATGTGGGTTTTCACTTTCATTTTTTCAATATTTTGACCAGCCATCACTGTGTATCTGAGTATGTGTATATACACGGTATAGATCACACAATTAATAATTCTTATTATGCCATTTGTTATAGATGTGCAGCTTAATTCCACAGAGCTATACACTCCCAAGGGTAATGGGCCCCATCCGTCATCCACTAAGTGCTCATGATTACAACGACCAGCACATCATGGTCTGCTCGCTGGATGGTGTGAACAAAGCTGTCGTTTTCTTTTCTTTTTTTTTTTTTTTTTTTGCTGAAGCCCGTCTGCCTTTGCTTCAAGCCCACTGGGAAAAAAAAAATCTGCTGCATGTCAAAAAGCTGCATAGTCCAATTTCCCTTCGGAGGATACGCATTCACAGTTCTCATCACATGAGTATTTGCAGCATTACGGTGTAGTTGCAGCAGAGCTTTTGGAGTGTGACTGCTCTCGGCTGTAGCGGTGGTAGATTACAGTGACCCTGTCCTGGCACAGTATGCCTGCAGAAAGCTACAAGCGTGAGCCTAAGAGTCTAAAGTCAGGATGAAGATATCACTATGTCACTCACTCTCAAGGACAGAAGGTCACAAGAGCTGTGCTGCAATCTGATCAGTATTCTGGACAGGGACTGTTCTATATATACAGATCTATTGGGCTGTGTAACTCTACACGCCCTACTTTCTGCCAGAACTTCCTGAAAGTTTACCTCTCGAATTCACAGCTGCGTTAAGATGAGGTGAAGGGGACGAAGGATGTTAAGGGGAAAGAATGCTTGACCAAAAAAGAAATGTAATAAGACTCTGGGAAACGTGCTGAGAAGGTGAAGAGAACTCACAGAGCAATGATGTTATTGAGATTACGCCTATTTTACAACGATCTTTGCATCTTTCTAGGAGGGTGTGAAAAGGGTATATGGTTTTGTCTGTCGAGATTATTTGTCAGACTTATCAAGCATTTAATTTGGTGCTGATATCCCAAAAATATTTTAGCTCTCACGATTGGTGGATCCAGCCAGTAGTGCTGGTAAACAAACACGATGGAGCACACAATATGCCTCTTAGCTATAATTATCGGCTTTGAGCATTGGGTGATGTGTGTGTGTGCGCGCGTGTGTGGCAAGAGAGAAGAAAACGTAGAAGTACTTTCCTCTGATGGGAAGAGTCGCATGAAAGGGCTTCAGTTTCTTAACATCGCTGCTCCGTTCCCCTTGTGATCTATTTGTGCTCACAACCATAAAGCTTCTCATTCTCTTCCTCTGCTTTGTAGCAAAGCCGGCCACATTTCAGCCAATGCTGTCTAAGGGCTAACACAGGGCAGCGGTGGCCTAGTGGTTAGGGAGTTGGCCCCGGATCGGAAGATTGTGGGTTCAATTCTCTCCTCAGTGGGTTGCCCTGAGGTACCCTTGAGCAAGGTACCGTTCCCGTCACTGCTCCCCGGGCGGTTTCAATAGCTGCCCACTGCTGCACGTGTGTGTATGGATGAAATGCAGAGGTCCAATTTCGTTGTGGTTCATGGTGTGCAGTGCTGTGACCTCGCAATGACAAGGGTTGTCACTTTCACTTTTCACACCGGGTGCTCCAATAATTCCTTATGTCCAAATCTTTAATCTTCAAGATGCCTTCCAATAATCAGTCCTGCATGTAAAATGCTGGAACACAGTTTTAGCAGAAAACTTGCAGCACATGCATTAAATAGGACTGCTTTTCTACACAGACACCTTTTGTTTCTGATTAAACGTGTGATCGTGACTATATTTGCACAAAGTGTACGACATGAGTGACGTCTCTTCCATGTCAAAGAATTCTGAGAAGCCCTCTTGCATGTTGTGGCTTGTCTTAGGTGTCTAAAAGCTGCGTTACTGCTGAAAGAAAAGGAACATGTTGCCACATCACCGTGTCCAAACTGAAATGATCTGAGCATTTGCATGATTAGATCTGTCCCAGCTAATCTGACCAATACCATGTTTAATCGGTATTAGCTTGGACTGACTATGACCTTAGAACCTGGCTATTGATCTGTGATGGTAGCTTCACCAGGCAATTCATTTCAAGGGGCACTGAGGATCAGTTTTACATGGGGAGTTGGAATAAATGGAGAAAATGACATTCTCATTTAAACACCACTGGCCTGGGGCTGCGGTGGTCTAGTGGTTAGGGGAGTGGCCCCGGATCAGAAGATTTTGGGTTCAAACTCCTTACCACTAGGTTGCCCTGAGGTACCCTTGAGCAAGGTACCGTCCCTGTCACTGCTCCCCATAGCTGCCCACTGCTGAACGGTGTTTGCATGGGTTAAATGCAGAGGTCAAATTTCGTTGTGGTT
>CM029386.1:16191901-16231514 GCA_017165825.1 Hepsetus odoe
CTTTGAGCCACCAAAGTTTCTGGAACACTCGTCGAGTTAGTCCAGACTTTCCCAAAGTCGTTTGTCAGTGGGCTCCCTGGTGGGGTTGGGAGTCGGGAGCCGTCATCATCCTTTGCCTCCTTCCCTGTGGGCACGTCTGTGACTGAGTGACCGTGGGTTCCCTTTTTGATGAGGTCACCAAAGGTGTGTCATGAGCTGTGGGCTTCCTGCACTGAACGAGTTCCTCTTCATCAGAAACCCTATTTGTGACAAAATGGGGCAAGAAATAGCCTATGCTGACCTGGGTTTTATATATCGTATGTCATTAGACTCTTATTTACTTTTCCTATCTTGGTTTATTAATAGGTTTTGGCACATTTTTACATCCGGTCTTTTTCCATGGGTAGGATTCCTGACATTTCTAGATTTTTCCAGATTTATCCAAGTTAGAAAGCTGTTTTGATGCTGAGAGCAGTCTAGTGTACCAGAGGAACCCAGTTCGGGTGTTTGGCCATAGCGTGTGTAATAGCTTTCCACTTATGTCACTTGCCTTTCTATCTCAGATATTCTATCGGCAGGAAAACACAGTTGTGCGATGCATGTGCCGGCCTACGTGTTTAAAACCTTCCTATCATTTACAGCTCTAACGTGAGAATGAGCTGCTTATCACTATTTCAGTGTCAGCAACTAGTCAAAGAGGCGCAGAAAATTATAAAACTATGACTGAACTTTGCACAATCCACATCTGATCCATTGTTTGATGGATCTCCCCCACAAATTGGGCCCAAAATGCACAAACCCTTTTCTGGAAAGTTTCTTTTTCTTTTTCTGTCTTCATGCTTGTGATGTTCAGATATCTCTGTTTACACACCACTCACTACCGAGTCACTGAAAGTCAATTTTGTGGGTTGCTTGCCCCCCAAGAGAATGAGCATGGTTAGACACATCTGTGTTGACCAGAAAGTGGCTCATATGCAGCAGAATCCTAAACTGGACTGTAGTTTCCCAGTTTCTTCATCTCGGCAGTAGACTAGACTGTAAGCTTTACTTTAAGATAGTTAAAGAAATCAATTTTACACTTGCACACACTAAAAAAAATCCCTTTTATTATAGTTTTGGGAAGCATGAAACAATTAAAATGTAATTTTTGTATTTTCAGATTCTTCAGATTATGTGTTATCTTGTTACATTCTGAGAGTTGCATTTCTTGTGATGTAGAAGAAAGCTGATTTCAGGGAGATTTGACTCATTAGGTTCATTAGGACAAAGAAACAAGGGCCAAATTCTACAGAAAACAAGCTTTTGCGTGTCATATTTCATGACGTCGTCATGCCAAAAGAAGATTAAGGCCTATTTAAATCCCAAAGTTTAACATAATGGATGCATGTTAACGATGAACATTAAAGATGACTTTTGGCATGCTGTCTTCACTTTACTGTAGCGTTTCGTACGGCTACATGAGTTCTATAACTGCCACTTAAATGCCACTTATCACAAAAGATTTAATCCAGGAAGAGTCAGGAAAATAGAGGCATGCTGGAAATGTTTTAGAAATGACTTTGTGGGTTAATGTATATTGTTATTAACAGCATATGCAGCCTTATGAATACAATCCTATTAGCGGTGGCTACTTCAGTAACATCCATCCATCCGTTTTCTGCCGCTTGTCCCAAACGGGGTTGCGCTGGTGTCCAACCCAGCGCACACAGGGCGAGGACGGGGGACGCACCCTGGACAGGTCTCCAGCCCATCGCAGGGAGGAGCAGGACGGGGACGGCACCTTGCTCAAGGGTATCTCAGGGCAACCCATTGGGAAGGGGTCAGAACCCCCGATCCTCCAATCATGTGGCCAACGCCCCAACCACTAGGCCACCACAGCCCCCACTACTTCAGTAACAATGTATCTATATTTTTCTTCAAAAGAACCTTTTAAACTTCCGCATAACTGAAATTATAAAAAGTCTCTGTACTTTTTTTTGAGTCCCTGTGGTTTTCCTTTAAAATAACTTTGGAGCCTGCAGAAGTCTGACAATCGAGACTATTTTAACCTCTTTATGATGCAGGCCAAGAAGTTCTTTCTCGCTCAGCACTAGGCTGATAATGTGTATGCGTGGTCTTCAGATGGTGAGCGAATCATCTTTCTAAGATTAGAACACTTCCAACAGGATTATTTGAAACCTTTGATGAAATGCAGCTGAGAATCTCCACTTTGCACTGGGAGCTTATATTTATGTCTAAGAGTAGTCGAGCCCATCCAGGATCAAACGTCGCAAAGCTGTGGATCAAACATTGGGAACAATTTCGGAGCCCAGGCGCACCTGCTTCCTGGAGAGGAGGTCTAATTAAAGGAAGTCTAATTAAAAATAAATAGAGACACACGTCTATGCCTGCATTTACATCTGCAATCCTGAGGGAGCTGCTTATGAGCAGCTGACCAGATGTGTCCGCCGTTTTCATCGTTTTTATAGTCAAGAATGGTCCCGTAACTGGCTGTTCCCCTCGCCCATTAGAATAAACAGGAATATGCACACTGTGAACAAATGTGAATGAAGTGCATAAACAAGTACAAAAGCCTAGACTTGGTTTTAATTGCATCCTTCTCTTCCAAAAGCTTCAAAAGAAGAAAGATTGGTGGGGCTTCCTTTGATCTCTCCCTCCTGCTCTCCTCCTTCTATGATTTGAGTTCACTTCAGTGGAATTGGCTTGGAGTTGGCTGCTAAATCTGATGGAATGGGAGAAGCATATGCTGTTTTGTGTGCAAGTGAGCAGGCCTGGTGAACACTCTAGAGTCAACAAGCTCTTATTCTTTCAATCAGAATACGACCTTGGTCTCATAGATCACACTATTTTTTCTGAGAATTATCAAAGCCCCTCCTATTTGGACACTTTCTGATGAGGTGCTGAGACTCCCATCGCAATCAACTGGCTGGGAGCACACAGTGTGGAAATATTTGCGGAAGTGCGCTCTGCCCATTAGTACGTATTCTGGGTTGTTTTACATCAATGAGTTATGCACCTCTGCTGGCAATATGTTTTATTTAGCTGCTTTTTGTGACTCGCTCTGCTGTGGCCAGACTCTGGGCAGGCCGCTCCGATGAGGTTTGGCGATTGCAGACTCAGACGTCTCATAGACGGTCCAAAAGGTTAATCAACACTCAGCAAATGAACAAATAATTAAAACCGGAAGCCGTGAAGCAAGTAATCTGACTATGGAAAAGCCACCTGAGTCATTCCAGTGCTTGCATTTAACGATAATTAAGATGCGATTAATGAACGGAACAGGCAGATAGACAGCAAAGCTAGATGCCGGTGGCAATCTTTTGCACAAAGCATCACCAGGGGAGGAATAATACATGCCATTTTGTCATTTTAAAGCAAGATGGTACAGTCGAACAGGGACATTATTTAAACAATGGCCAGCTTTGCCAGGTGATTACTCATTGTTAAGTATTTTTTAAAGTAAAAAGCAGACATACATTTAAATGTGAAAATGAGACACGCATCTGTCCATTATCTGAGGCAGATATCATAACCAGGACTGCAGGGTGCTGGAGCCCATCCCAGCGCTCATAGGGGGAAAGGCAGAGAAACACTATGGATGGGTCACTAATCAGTCATACACAATTATACACCCAGAGACAATTTAGCATCTCCAAAAAGTTGGAACGTTCTGTTTAAAAAATATGTACGCATTTAAAGAGGCAATATTTAAATATGGCATTCCTCTAATAATTCTGTTGCACAGCAAAGAGTTTATTATACAATCTCTCGTATTTACCCCCCCAACAAAAAAGCATATAATGTGCCGTACATTTTTTGAGACTGGCTTTTATGTCTTATTAATATCTTCAATGTGGTTTTAGCAAAAACTGCATTAAAACGTGCAAACTAGTCAGTATGACAGTATATATTAATTTAATACTACATAAAACAAACTTTCTACTGATCATTAAGATGTGGTTGCGGGCAAGAGCTAAAATGTGTGTGTGTGTGTGTGTGTGTGTGTGTGTGTGTGTGTGTGTTTTCTTATAATTAGCAGCTTACTGAGAGCTATAATATAGAGATACATTCATTTCATATACATTTTATATATATATATATATATATATATATATATATATATATATATACAGTACTGTGCAAAAGTTTTAGACAGGTGTGAAAAAATGCTGTAAACAAAGAACGCTTTCAGAAATGGAAGTGTTCATCATTTATTTTCATCAATCAACAAAATGCAGTGAATGAACAAAATGTAAATCAAATCAATTTTTGTTGTGTCCACCCTTTGCCTTCAAAACAGCATCAGTTCTTCTAGGTACACTTGCACACAGTTTTTGAAGGAACTCGGCTGGTAGGTCAGGGATCAGGGCTCTGTGGGGGCCATACCATCACTTCCAGGACTTCTTGTTCTTCTTTACGCTGAAGATAGTTCTTAACGACTTTGGCTGTATGTTTGGGGTCATTGACCTGCTGCAGAAAAAATTCGGGGCCAATCATATTCCTCCCTGATGGTATTGCATGATGGATAAGTGTCTGCCCATATTTCTCAGCACCATTAATCCTGACCAAATCTCCATCTCCATTTGCAGAAATGCAGCCTCAAACGTTCAAGGAACCTCCACCATGCTTCACTGCTGCCTGCAGACACACATTTTTGTACCGCTCTCCAGCCTTTCGACAAACGAACTGCCTTCTGCTACAGCCAAATATTTCAAATTTTGACTTATCAGTCCAGACCACCTGCTGCCATTTTTCTGCACCCCAGTTCCTATGTTTGCATGCATACTTGAGTCACTTGGCCTTGTTTCCATGTCGGAAGTATGGCTTTTTGGCTGCAACTCTTCCATGAAGACCACTTCTGGCCAGACTTTTGGACAGTAGATGGGTCTACCTGGGTCCCACTGGTTTCTGCCAGCTCTGAGCTGATGGCACTGCTGGACATCTTCCAGTTTCGAAGGGGAATAAATCTGATGTGTATCATCTGCTGCACTAAGTTTCCTTGGCCGACCACTGCGTCAACATTCCTCAACTTTGGCCGTTTCTTTGTGCTTCTTCAAAAGAGCTTGAACAGCACATCCTGAAACCTCAGTCTGCTTTGAAATCTGTGTCTGGGAGAAACCTTGCGGATGCAGCATAACTACCTTGTGTCTTGTTGCTGTGCTCAATTTTGCCATGACATGAGGCTGTCTTCCACAACCTCACCTTGGTAGCAGAGTTTGACTGTTCCTCACCCAGTTTTAAACCTCCTGCACAGCTGTTTCTGTTTCAGTTAATGACTGTGTTTCTCCTCCGTGTGATGTTGATGATCATCAGCACCTGTTTGGTAAAACTGGTTGATCAGACACCGACTATAATCCTACAAAATCCCTGACATTGTGCAAGTGTTCCTAGAAGAACTGATGCTGGTTTGAAGGCAAAAGGTAGTAACACCAAATATTGATCTGATTTAGATTTTTCTTTTGTTCGCTCACTTTGCATTTTGTAAATTGATAAAAATAAACAATCATTATTTATATTTCTGAAAGCATTCTTAGTTTACAGCATTTTTTCACACCTGCCTAAAACTTATATATACATATATTTACATTGTTTCTGTTTTTTTTAGACCTTTTCCTTTTTCTAAAGTTTAAAGCATATTGTTGGACCTCTCACTTAAGCTTTACTTTACATGTTCCACACTAAACCCAGGCAGGTCAGCACTCCTTCATCGCTCTCTTTGAAGACGTATCGGTGAATGTTCAGCACTCGCCTCTGAACAAGTAAATAAACAAAATAAATAAAAATGAACGAAAAAATCAATGGGCATATCTCCGACTAATTGGATGCCGATCAGGGCCTCCCTTCTGAAACATTTTGAAATCACACAGCCTGCCAAAGGCAAAGTAATTAAAACAAAAATAAAACATGATGGTCCTTTAAAAGCGTGCCCTCTTAATGAACAAAAAGACTAATTAATTGCCATCTTGTCTTGGAGGACATGAAGTGCACACTCGGTGAATTATAGATGAGACGTGCGGAGGCAGCTAGCCTGCAGAGTAATGGGATACTTAATAGATGAAGACAAATAAAAGAGACAAGATAACCATAATCAGAGCAGGAACTCAACACCCGTCCAGCTCGCCATCCACCCAGTCTTCTGCACCAGAGTTGCTTGTGCTAATAACACTAATTGCAGGGTAGCAGGACCAGCTTTTGTTGTCTAGACGTGCTAATTTATAGTCAGGCGAGACGGCACGAAAGTCAAGAACGTAACCGTTGATCTGCACCAACACCAAATGTGGGACGATGCCACCTGCAGAGTCCATCGATGTGTTTTAGCTGATAGAACACATTGTTGTTCTTTGATTTCATTGCATTCCCTGCAGTCTTTGCAACGTCCCAAAAAAAAAAAAAAAAAGTTCTGAATGAAGTGATCAACGGGGCAGTGGTGGCCCAGTCTTTAGGAACTGGGATCAGAAGTTCATGGGTTCCAATCCCGAACCAGTTGGTTGCTCTGAGGTACCCTCGAGCAAGGTACAGTCCCTGTCCTTGCTCTCCAGGCACTGCATATGGCTGCCCCCTGCTGCATGGTGTGCATGGATTAAAAGCAGAGGTTGTATTTGCTCTGAGGTTCCCTATTTCAATGTGGTTCATGCTGTGCTGTGCTGCTGACAATGACAAACAGCTACTTTCACTTCAGTTCAACATTTTCCTGTGATTTCCACCAAAAATGCACAAAATGTCTATAAAGGCCTACAAGTACTCTGCCCCGCCAACTTTTTAAAAATCTTTTCGCTATAGTTCTTATTTTACTCTTAATTGGGGCTTTTCCTGAATAAGTAAATGCATTTAAAGAAACAAAAACAGGAAGCGCGATGAAAATAGCCTGAGAATGGCAGGTTCAGCACTAGGGTACTTGTGCAGATGGTATCTCTCAAACAGGACCCCCGTGTCTGCTAGTGCTACGCCTCAGCACTTTCCACTGATAACTAACCATTTATGCACAGCGTGATGCCTGCTCCTGTTCTCGTCCTGAATGTCAAAACTTTATTTAAAAGAAGCCCTGTGTAACGGGCCTGCCCCTGTGCTTGTCCAGGGTAAGAAGGTGGGGGTTAGAAGAACGACTGGCAGGAAATGGATCCGTTTTCCAGTGTCTTTATTACTGCACCAGACTGCATGCATGCAAACTCTAGCCCTATACTGAGAGTGTGCTCTGCAACTGCAGCTCTCCTGCAGTGCGGGGGAAAAAAAAAAAAAAAAAAACTTCACTGGGAGTGCAGTGCATCATGGACTATAAGCAGGACAGTCATCAGTTGAATACACATGGTTTTATTTAATTGAAAAAAAAAAAACAGTTTAAAATGCAGTTCTATCACAGAGGAGGGCTTTTTTTCCTGCAATGAATTATAAAATCAGTGTCAAACGACTATTACATGCCTCCAAACACAATCCTTTGTTGAAAAATTATGCACTGCAACTGCACATAGCTCAATATAAGTGAGAACAACAGAACATTTTTTGATGTATTACATTTAATGTCGTTGCTTACTGCTTTGTGCTGTGAAATTGGCAAAACAAAACATCTGTTTCCTTAGAAAACATGCAGAGACATGAAGAAACACTGACATATTGGTCAAAAGTGCTGTGAAAAGTGAAGTTTTTTGCTCTTTTTTTGTTATTGATTTCAGGATACAGGGATCAACCAAGGAGATTGCTGAAACTGGATTCAGAACTGTGCTTTATTAAAGCCTGGAAGGACAGTGGTGAAGCATAATCTTCAAGGTAAGAATGCTGGCTGACATCAAATGAAATCAAATCATAAAACATGTTTATAACATGAAATATGTGTGACAGTGAAAAGCATTTTCACACACAACAGGTCAAGGTACTGGGCCTTAAGAAAAACACTGACTGGTATCAGAAACAAAGCAGTTTGCAGAAATGGAAAAATGCCACATGGTCCATATTTGCTTGCACATCAGGGTAGGCAGAGAGTCTGATAGATGATGCACCCATCCCGCTTAGTGCTGACCATACAAGCCTGTGAGGGCAGTGTTATGATCTGGGGTTGATTTGAACAGGTTTTCCCATCAACAGATTTTTTTCCCCGATGGCGTGTTCTAAGAAGATAATGTCACAACAGTTCCCAAGCCGTCTCAGTTATGAATGAGATCATTTCCACACATTGGCTAGCCCTTGCAGAGTTCAGACCTGAACCCCATTTCAGATCTTTGGGATGTGCTGAGGAAGACTCTAAGCGATGCACTGACTCCAACTTGAATGCAAGTCTAGATGGTAATAAATGTTACGTAATTGTAGATTGCAATTATGTGTATATATATATATGTCATGATTGTTACTTAATATCAAGCTAGTCCTTAAAGCTAGAATGCATTAATATATATGGTTCTTGATATTCCCTTTAAAAATAGTGCTTTGAGGAAAATGAGGAAATGAAAGACTTTCTCTTTGAAGGATGAAAAGCCACCTTCAGTGCAAACCTCGCCTGCATCCAATGTACTGTATTGTATGTGGGTTATTTTATTTCAATAGTGGGGTCCAAATCTCCAAAACTTTCTCACGAACAAAGTCTGCCACACTAATGCATTCCCTACAAAATCAAACACGGAAAGAGGTTACTGAAATATTTGAAGCCTGCCCGTTTCAGATTTCCCCAACCATTTATCACGTGTTCCCAAACACTGCACCTCTTCTCAACATACAGCTCTATTTACATAGAAATGAAGGGATAAAGGCACTCAGGCAGCTATCACTCTCCTCCAAATGGTTCTGGACTATGGGCATGACTTGACCACCCGATGCTCATCAAACCCCTCAAAGGGGCTTGCATCCTGAAGAGAAAACAGCCCCAATAGGGGGTCCTCCTTCATCCCTTCATTTCAAGGGACAACTCCATTCCCTCGCGGCAAAGCCTCCTAAGATGCTGCTCAGAACTTCAGGTGGCTTCCATGGTACATTTCTATCCGCCAACTTCACAACATCTGAGGGCCACCTGCGGGGTCTTAAGGGAAGGAAACCATCCAAAATGACGACACGGTATGAAACCCTCAAGGGTACTTCTCAGGACTTTTTTGTTTGGTGTTGATAGGGATTAACTCTTGTTAGGAGGCAGCTGGACACAATTACCTCCCCTTCAGATATGATTAATGGATGTATTTCCGTATGTTATACTGTTATGGTGCAGCCGTTAGAGTGTTGATAGAAAGATTCAACTGTTACTCAATGATCGTGAACATGCAGGTTTGTGTAAATTTGCAAAGTGACGTAATCCTTAAAAATTCTGCTTTTGCTTGTTTTCTTTTGTATCACTCTACATACAAGATCTAAACTACCTTGCTTGGAAGATGGAGAGGATAATTCCTGCAAAAACCCAATGGTCCATATGTTCTTGCCATTTTAAACAGACAAAAGACTGGAGGAAAGACAGGTCTTAACACCTGAAAACACATTTTATTAAGTCACTGGATGGTTTCCAGCCATGACCTGCCATAAAAAAAAAAGGTGCCCCTGATAGCGGTTAGTAAAATCCAACGGTGCGCTATGCACACAACAGAGTGTAATGTGCTTCCCTACTGGCAAGTCTTAGGCCCATTATAGAGTGTGTGGCAGGTCTAAAGCCCACATCGGATGTCCTGAAGCGTGTAGGAGTGTGTGGCTGGCAGCAACAAAACCGTTACAGAACATTGCAAACCCATCACCTGCTCGCTGTGCCTGTTTGGCTTTCAACCGCATTCCTGAGCCGGGCTAAACGAGATGTGTTATTGGAAGACTCGAGTGTACGTTCAGTGTTGTGCTCCGATACAGCCATTCCTTTTTGTCTCAGACATGCCTTTCTCTTTCTCTCATTCTCTCCTCCAAGGTCATTTATTCAACTGATCCTGAGTGCAATGGAACTTTCTCTTGGGGAAGAGCACACACAAAGCTGTTTTCTGAGGTTAATAATGTAAATGTAAACTCAGGCTTATCTGCAAACTCTTTGCTGAATGTATCTCCAGTCTCACTCTTGGGAAGTGAAAGGAGCAAGAAAATGCCAATCGATTAACCCAAAGTATACGCTGTGTCTATGGAATATAACCCTGACCTTGCGTTATGCGTCTGCGGAGTTTGTACGCACTGCATTATTAGTCTGTATTGAAGTTGAGTTGAAAAACATGTTGCCATTTCAATCTGGCAAATCTGTGTTGAGTTGACAAATATATCCTAATATGCATTTTCCATTCTCATTTTTTCATTTGCAAATTCAAACTGTGAAATTTAGGAAAATCTGAAACATTTTGAGTCCCATTGTGAGTCTAAGTCTAGTTATTCACAGTTGAGCCCCTGTTAGTAAAAGATGCACTGCCCCTACACACCTGTACACACAGCAAAGCATGTTTCTGCTTCAGTACAATTGTACAATTACTCAGCACCCTTGAGGGAGAACATAGTAAACGAAGCTCTGCGTCTGTTTAATGCCCTATTACCAAAAGCATGCATGCAGATTGAAGAAAAAAATCATAGTCATATTTAATAACTAACTGACTGCAATCATTTTACACTAATTGCAGGCATTCAATTTGTATTCAGAGGCTACATGTTAATACAGCCTTGTGTGTGGACAATAGGGGAAGCCATCATCATAGACAGTGGCAAAACCTGGAAGAAATTATCAAGAAAAAAAACAAAAACCCGGAGGTGAAGTTTCTGCTTTTGCCCACGCAAAACAAAAGCAATATTCTTTATCGTTCGTTTTCTCCATTCTCTGAAAGTAACGCTTTGCTGATTTGAATAGAGAACATGGTACATGTAAACTGTTGGGTTAATTGAAACCCTTGCTGTAAATAAATATCAGCGAGAACCTTGAGGATGGACATGTAACAGAGACAGGAATTGTTTTGACAATTGTTTTGATTACTATTAACAACATATCTAGTTAAGTGTTTTAATACACGTAAAACTCACTGAAAGATGACATAAGAAGTTTTCTAATATAGTTTTTTTTTTTCCTTATCATTTCTCAGGCAAAAACGTGAAAGTATACGGAACGGTTTATCCTGTACATTCCTTTAAACCTGCATTATTCTCATTGCTGTTTACTTTTGCATGATTTCCTAACACTGTTTATGCTTCATCTCATTAGAGAGCAATGGAAACTGTTAAGTGGATGTACTTACCATAATTATTTTGAGAAAGAAATTATTCGTTTTAACTCCAAGTGCTGCCGAACCATCAATTGGCTTGTTATGCTTGTCTATGGGGCAGTGACAGTGACAAAATTCAAGTTTTCTTGTTTAAGACTGTGATTTTAGATTGTTTTTTTTATTTAAATGTTCAGAAAAACATACACTCCTGTGCGAACAATATAAACCAAATGTACCCTCAAAGTTACGACGGATCTTAAGAGTTCAGTTGTACTTCATAAAATACATGTGAATTCACATTTGACCAAAGGAAAGTGGAATATTTTTACCTAAACTGTCCAACACAGTCGGATGATCTCCTTGCTCAAACACATCTCTTTCAACTCAGCACTCGGCTGACAGATTTGGTGAGTGTGACTGAACAAGCGAAGTGCTAGAGTTTGCTTGATATCAGCCCTCCAGGATTTTGAGAACCCTCTTCAATTATCTAAATACTATAACTGCAATGGAATATAATGCGATTTTGGTTTCCTTACTAGTGGTACTGAAGACACACCATTGGCAGGTATCACCTCAATGACATGAGGGATACCAACCCACATTCTGAGAGTGAACATCAGACAATCAATTATTTCTGACAATACAATTATTTTGCTCTTTTGCAGCACAGAAATACCATTTTGTCCAAAAAGTGCTTCACCAACATCTTGGCTCAAATCCTTTTGATTCCAGCTCAGAACTCATTACCAGTACATATGAAGATCTAAAGCATGGATCAACACAACCATAAGTGTGAAGTTAGTGGTGTATTGTCAGTTAGTTGGATCTGATGTGGCGTGAACTGACAACAGAGCAAGTGGAATGTGTACAGAAGCCTCTGTTCTTTGACCAAATGCAGTTAAGTCAGCATTTCTATCCGCTTGGCCCCTCAGGGCAAGATTTATGGAATAATCCACTTTGGCCATGATAGCCTTATCACCACCATCCACCCCCACCATCCACCCCCACCCCCACCCCCTACCTTCTACCCTGGGCGGCGTGGAAGGAGCTGGAGGCATTCCCATTCCTTCGAAGTCTGGAGAGCCTCCGGAATCTTCTATCAAACTGACACTTGTGCTTCTGATGTTATTTCGGATGTTCCAGACGCCTGAAATCAAGTTTGTGCTCCACATAGAACTTTTATATTGTCTTTCAGATTGAAAAGCAAAAAGCTGCTGATGAAAACAGTGGAAAGCACTAAAAGATTTTCATGTTATTTTTCAATCTTTCTCTATATGAGGGTTTCCAGGGTTTATGCTGTGACTGATTGTGATGTAGGAGCATTTTCCTGTAGCTTTGATGGACACCAAGGGGATCAGTGATTTGTGAATTTTGACAGACTGTCAGGAAAGGTGTTTTTGATGAAAGCTTTCATCCCAGATTCTTTAGTTTTTAGACAGTAACAGACTGTCCCTGGAGCTTCTCTCGCTTTAAACCCCTACATGTCGGTTAAAAATTACAGCCCACCAGCAAGTTCAGCAAAAGGCCTGTTTTTGTTTATATCAGAAAAGCTTTTCACGGCCGTCCGAGCGTAGTGAGTTCCCTTTGTGAGTTCTTTCCCAAAGGATTCCACAGCTGTCCCTGTCCAGGAGTTCAACAGTTATTCTTTTCTCTTTGGATGGACATGATGTCCTCTTCATCACTCAGTATGATTCTGTCTAGTGCAACCATGAAAACTGTTGGAGCAGAACTGGCAGCCAGTGTTTTCTTCCCTGCATGTTGATGCACAATACCATGACGAAGTTTAGGGCACATTTATTTACTCAGAAAAAAACATTAATTCAAATAAACACAAACATAATTAAGCAAAAATACATACAGTAGGTAGCAATGTTACGTATTTCAAGCTCTTATTTAACCTTTCCTGTTCAGTACCAGGTTTGACTCTGCTTTATTAAATTTACTCGGTCGTGCTGCTGATAGAATTGTACCATTTACTGTGTGATGGTTTGGTGCATCCTCCCTGCGATGGGCTGGCGACCTGTCCAGGGTGCGTCCCCCGTCCTCGCACACCAGCACTCCCCCGCGACCCCGTTTGGGACAAGCGGCAGATAATGGATGGATGGCTTGGTGCATCAAACATCACCGTTAGCCTTATTTTATAAATCCAGCTCAGAAGACATCAACTGCTTCAAAATTGACATTCTTCTAATGTTTGTCTGAATCTTTCATTTTAAATATTAACATTTATTCTGATGGTATGAAAGTGAAAGTGACAACCCTTGTCATTGCGAGGTCACAGCACAGCAGACAATGAACCACAACGAAATTGGACCTCTGCATTTAACCCATGCACACTCAAACACCGTGCAGCAGTGGGCAGCTATTGAAAGCGCCCAGGGAGCAGTGACAGGGACAGCACCTTGCTCAAGGGTACCGCAGGGCAACCTATCGGGAAGGGGTTCGAACCCCCGATCCTCCGATCATGCGGCTAACGCCCTATCCACTAGGCCACCGCTACCAATATCACAATATGTTGTGATATTAGAATAAATAATGCCAAGGAATACAGTATTGCGATTTCTTTAAGTGCATAAGACTTTTGCACAGCACAACAAGCTCATGCTGGACTTCACCCTGCCACCCTGCCACCCTGCCAGTCCTATCTGCTGACTGGGGGAGTCATTGTGGGTAGGTTTAAGAAGTCCAGCTCCAGCTCCAAACTCAAAACTCAACTATTCTTAACTTTCAGCACATTACTGACCCTTAATTGATTTGATGTGTGGGTGTTTAAGCAGAAAAAAAAACAATCTATACCGCTTCTCTTATGGTTTTGACATTTGTCAGCATCAAAACATGCAGGAAAATGTGAGAAGTCCAAACCTGGCAAGGCAGACTATACACAGAATGTATAAATAAACCCCATTTAAAATCACTACATTTAAGTTGCTGTAAAGAGACAGTAATAACTCTAGACACCCACTGGGGCTTGAGTCATTCGGCTACTTTATGTAAACAACCTATTTGTGATGATACGATATAGAGAAATGTGGAGTACAGAAAATCATTCCCATCAAGAATAATGTAATAAATCTGAACCACCATAACTGCTTTTACTGTAATCAGCTGTAACACTGCATTTGAGACAGTCTTATTAGTCATGCTTGGTTTTCAAGTTGGTTAGAGATCTAATACAGAGGCTTCACAATATTTGCCAGCTTTAGCTCCAGGACTCTAGTGTACATTCAAGGAGTCTGTCATGGGCTGCTATACGATAACCCCAAGAGCGTCAGAAATGATGCTGGCGTGCCCGGCCTGCTAATGGTGACAATCAAGGCCTCTTTGAAGCCTTGCAACACTAACAAGACAATTAAACTATCCTGACAGCAATGTTTTCAAGCCAGCCTTTCATCTGGAAGAGGTCAGCAAACCCAAGACACCAGCCAACAAAAGGCCATACAGGGTGAGGCCACTGGGTTGCCATGTTTGTACTCCCTCTCTGCATGTTGAAATGAATGCTTGTCAAAGGCTGAAATGTAAACGTGACCCCCAAACCTCAAACTAGATCAGAAATGCTGCTGTACCCAAATAATAGGCTATTTCAAGACATGAGCCAGTTATTATGTACAAGTTATATATTATGACAAGTAAAGCCTAACGTGCAGTATCTGATTTATTAAGGAGGTACTTGAAATGTTGCTCTGGAGTAAATATGGGCATTTTCTATGCATTTAAGTGCACAATTTTTATGCATTTGCTGAGTTGAACAAAGAAACAAAACATGATGATTAATCCTCTGCACAGATCATGTTTCACGTTGTATGATTTACAATGTTACATTCAACAAAAACAAACACAAAGAAGTGATAACATGATGAAAAAATAATTACATGCAAAAAAGCGAGATTTTTAATACGAAAAATGGAAAGATAGATGCTGAAATAACAAGTCTATAGCAGGGAATGGAGGACAGAGGCCTTTTTACTGGAAGCAGTGTGACAGCTGACTGCTGCTCCTTGCTGTGCTTCTTCTTGCTGTGACAGCAGGAAGGAGGAAAGTCTACAACTGCCACTGTCTGACATACTTGCAGTTTCTGCAACAGCCACAGCTGAAGCCAAATACTGTGCAGCCTCTGCAGATCTAGCATGGCCAACAAGGCTTAACTGTAGGCTTACAGAGCTCCAGGTGATTATGCCTAAAGCTAAGGTTTGTCTAAGAGATGGTTTCTGAAGTTGGCCTTTTTAGTTTTACCCTGAAACTACAAGGTCAATGTAAAATGTAATCTTCAGATTGACATCATACACATTACATTGCCAACCGCTGCCAGTCATTTCACATTTGGTTAAAAACTTACTAAACTGATAAGTAATCTCAAGCAAACTTCATTGTATGGCTGCTCCATTGTTTTTTATAATAAAAGAGACAAGTGATAAGGAATCAAGTCTTTTTTAAAAACAATTACAACCCATGTGAATTTGTGATGATTGCAGTTTGCACAAAAATAACTGGTGTGTATGAATTTCTTCTACTGCTTCATAGTTATAGTGGTTAGGGACTAGGTCCCCGGATTGGAAGATAATCCCTTACCTGTAGGTTGCCCTGAGGTACCCTTGAGAAAGGTACCGTTCCTATCGCTGCTCGCATGGTGCTTTCAAAAGCTGCCCCCTGCTGCACGTGTTTGTGTGTGTGGGTTACTTTCACTTTCACTTTCGCTTTCATAAATCCGGTACAAAACTAAAAGGCTCCATGTACACTCTCATGCTTCATGCGTTGTATCAGGATTATATCAGAATAGGGCTTCTCCACCTAAGAATGAAGGTAAATGCTATAAATATCTGACAATCTGATATCTACTTTGCTTTTTAATCAGAAGTTAGACCTGTAAAAACGCAATCATCTTTCCAAATCATACTCAATATTCACCTGTAACATCGTTACTATGCAGTTGATCTCTTCTGAGTTTAAATCAGTTGCTTACTATTCTGGTCTGGTTCAGATAGGCTTTTCTAAAGTGAAGTGACAACTTGTCACTGTGAAACAGCACAGCACACAGTGAACCACAACAAAATGCAGCCTCGGCATTTAACCCACACACACACCTGCAGCAGGGAGCAGCTATTGAATGCGGCCGGGGAGCAGTGATGGGGATGGTACCTTGCTCAAGGTGACATCAGGGCAACCTACTGGTCTGGGATCTCAAAAATCTTCCCAAAATCCCAAAATCTTCCTGGTCCCTAACAACTAGGCCACTGCTGCTATATGCTAGAGCTCATATTTGGTAAAACCTTCACTTTAATTATTTTTTAAAATCTTTTTTCGTGTGGAGTTTGCATGTTCTCTTTATGTTTGCATAGTTTTCTTTCACGAGAAGAGTCCAAAAACATTCCGATGGACTGGAGATGCTAAATTCCCACCCTAGGTGTGACTGTGTGTGAGTGTGTTTGTCTGTATGACCTGTCCAGGGTTTTCTCTGCATTTCTCCCTATGATCACTGGGATAGGCTCCAGCAAACGAAACAAGAAGGCTTGTAACATCCAAACAAGGTCTAACCTTGTCAAATCCGCTCAGCTCTACCTGGGGTGAGTGGAAAACTCTCCGAATCACCACCAAGAGTCGTTTCTCTTGATGGGAATTACTATTGCTTTCTCCGCATTTCACTGTATTGTATCATTACAGGCAACTTCTTTGCAAGAACTTGCTTGAAAACATTGAAAATCTCTGAGGTAAACAGTGTCAGATCCAAAACAGACCTGCGAACAAAAAGTATGACAGCCTCCGGTTATTGCTTTGAAACAGAACGAGGCACTTTGCGGGAGTCTCTTTTGCATGGCACCTTTCTCCTGCATCCTTCTGTTGGAGAATAATCATTCAACCTGACAATAAGGAAGTCTTGACAGAAACAGAAGACCCTAATCGTGTGCAGGGCTCTGACTCAGGTTTGTGGAAGGAGTGTAAGGAGTGCAAATCAATTAGTTTTATGTTTGGAATTCTTTTACTTTTGTGTGTCCTAAGAAATGTAGCATGAAAAAAACAGATGAGGTGGCAGACGTCTTTTTGTTGGAAAACTGGAAAGTTCCAGGATTATTGTATTACAGGGCAGCAACATGAAGCAGCAGGGCGATCAAATCGTCCCAGGACGAAGTCTGCCAGAGTCTGCCTCTCAGGGGTGCAATGATGGAAAAAAAAAAAAAAAGAGAATCAAATGAACAGGAATACATACACACACATACACTCGCTCCCACTCAAACACTTGCTAAGGAGCCCTTGCCTGTTGTTGGGAAGGAGGTCTGTAGCACGCTATACAGAGGTTTCCTGTGCTAGCAGCTTCCATGCAGGAATTCTAATTGATCTTGTTCTACATTGCAAATGAGTCATCCATATTAGTGCTGGCAAGCTCTCAAAGGGGGAAACAGCACCCTGGTCTTATCCCCTCACCACAGGCGTTCATTAGCATTGAACGGCGAGTGCATCCTGGCTTGCGTGCGGCTGGCGCTGCCGTGTGAGCGGCAGCGAATAGTTAATGTCTTGTGGAGAGGCTTTGTTTGCTTGTTTGTGGGGTTCGTTTGTTCTGTGGTGGGGATTTTGGAAGAGAGCACATTCCAAGCGTGCCTGCGTTCTGCCGGCTTTCCGCATTCAAGCCAGAACTTCACTGTCCAGCAAACCAGGGCAACTCTGGGAGCAAAGGAATGTTCTACTGTCGTGGTGCTCAAAACACTTTCGCAGTCCATGGGACAGAGTGCGGTGTGTATTAATTAGCATTCAAATGTTTATCATGTTTACAATTGCCATACATTCTTTCAATTATGACGTATAGTTTTTATTAGTATTTCATATGTTTGGGAAGTATCCAGAATGAATGTAGTACACTGTATTTAATGACCTAGTGGTTCGGGTGTTGGCCGCATGATCGGAGGATCAGGATTTGAACCCCTTCCCAATAGGTTGCCCTGAGGTACCCTTGAGCAAGGTACCGTCCCCGTCTCGCTCCTCCCTGCGATGAGCTGGCGACCTGTCCAGGGTGTGTCCCCCGTCCTTCGCAGTGTGTGTTGGGTTGGACTCCAGCACTCCCCGGCGACCCCACTTGGGATGAGTGGCAGAAAATGACTGACTGACCTTAAATGCATTCCTTGACCATGCATTTTTTAGAGCAATTGCAGACAGGTGGAAGTCTTAGAACAAATAACAAGGGGGATAGGAGTTCTGTTTAGCACTGAGGGTACTTAACCAACTGTTTTTTTTTTTTTGTTCAAAACGGTGTCCATCTGGTTTTTAGCTTTCTGCAACAAAAGCACCGTCCAGTTCATTCTGCAGACCTGTGAAGCAGCTGGAGACACATGCAAGTTGCTCATAAGGAAGTTCTTTAGTAAAACAACAGTTCATTAGAAACATGCAAACTCTCAAAGGAGCATGAATAATTGCTCTAAGATGAATTTTTTTCTTTTTTAAGGACCTTCCAGGGTGGATCCGTCACACCAGAAAGGGTTCCCAGGTGCAGAACCCTTTTTGCTATGAGTGAGCAAACAACAGCAATTGTGGGCAGGGCATTCAACGCATCTGTAGACAGGACATGGACAAATCTATTGTGAATGTGGCTCGAAGGAAACAAGAGTGCCATAACCGGAGGATGAGGTCTGTAAGACCTCAGTAAAAGGCTCAGTAAGAGTCCTGCTGGTCCCAGATGTCAGGAATGGCTCTTGGTTCCCTAAAGAATCATTCATTGGCTGGTTCTTCAAAAATTAATGCTATTGAAGCCACTTAATTAAAAGTTTCTCCTCTGGGAGCCAAACATTCTATGAGCATTGTTCGTCATGTTTTTGTATCTTTGTTTTTAAGGGTGTAGATTTTTTGGTATAACCGCAAAATAATGACCATGAGGCATCAACAGTCCTCTAATGGTTTTTTGAAGAGCAAAGGAAGGACTTAAATGACCCTGTTTTTGTCTTTTTTTTTTTTTTTTTTTTTTTAACCTTGATAGAACACTTGAAACAAGGGAATGCTGGGAAATTGTTGGCTGTGTTGCCTGTGTCCTTGAGTGGTTAAAAACATACCACGTGGCATCTCAGTGTTTTTTCCTCACCCTTTCATGTTGCAGACGAATCTCTCTACTTGTTGTACACACTTTGAGGAAGTTAAAAAAGTTGAATGATAAGAAGATATAAAATATACCACCCACCCTCCCCATCCAAGCAGCGGTATGCTGAAAGCTTCTGTACCTCAGAAAGAGGTGTGGTAGATTTTTTTGATGGTTTTGGTGCTACAGAGAGGAGCTGCCTTTGTAAGAGTTCCCAGAGGAGCAATGATAAGAGTGATGACATGAAAAACACTTAGCTTTTTAAAGTATTTTTTAGACAAAAGAGTAGATTTTCTTGGTCAATGCATAACTACATTTAACAAAGAGCATGGGCATGATGGCACTTTGGAATTGTCTGCTGTGGGATTTACTGTCCAGAGTGTTTTTCTGCTTTTTGCCCCGTGACCCAGCTCAGATGATGGATGAATGAATGAACAAATAAATATAACAATCGAACAAATGGGTGTCTCTGATTGGTCAGATGCTAAGCTTACCTTCCCTAGATGATGAAGAAATCCAACTTTGTGAGTAGTTTATTGAAGAAGCAAGTTTTAGTTGGATGCATTTTTCGATTTAATCCTTTACGTAATAGTAATTATTTAGAAGTGGCGCTGTGGCTTGGTTGGTTTTGGACCGTGCCTAGTAAACAGAAGATCTTCAAGTTCAAATCCCAGAGGTGCTTTTGTGTACTGTTCAAGCAATCCTGCAAGGGCCTATATTTAGTTTCTGCAATTGTGTCTATGGGGCAGTGGTGGCCTAGTGGTTAGTGAAGGGAAAAAGTGAAAGTGACAATTCTTGTAATTGTGAGCACACACAGCACAGCACAGCACCCCACAACCAAACTGGATCTCTGCATTTAACCCATGCACAAACACACACCGTGCAGCAGGGGGCAGCTATGAAAGCGTCGGGGGAGCAGTGACGGGGACGGTACCTTGCTCAAGGGTAACTCAAGGGTTAGGGACTAGGCCCCATTATTGGAATGTTGTGTGTTTGACTTCCAGACCTGTAGGTTGCCCTCAGGTACCCTTGAGCAAGGTATCATCCCCATCACTGCTTCCCAGGTGCCGGTTATATAACTGCCCCCTGTTGCACGTGTGTGTATGGGTAAAATGCAGAGAAAGAATTCGTTGTGTCTCACTGTGTGCTGTGCAAATATTAATGGCGGTGTAGTGTTTCTCTAAATAAACCTTCCTTGATATTTTTTTTGCAAGATTTGCCCAATCATGCAATGTTACCAGGCTGGCAGGGTGAAAGCAGCCACGTGCTTCCTCCTGCCACCACATCTGTTCAGTCTGCTTCTAACACGATGCCGTTGCTTAACACACTTGAACACTAACTGCCAGTTCTGTAAGCGTCAGTCAAAAGACGCCCACTTTGTCTAGCATTATGGTGAGTGGAGGAGGGAATCGTGCTCTCAGACAGAATGAGAATGATGCTGTCTGGTAGCTCTGTTTCTTTCAAACTTGTCTAACTCAAATAGACTTGCTTACATGGTTTCTGACCCTGTATGACCCTGTATCTGAGCTCCTGAATGCAAAGGATCTGAGATATGGGGAACACTGCATATTTGGTATGTGCTGAAGTGTCATTGCAGATTGACATATAAATCACCCTCACTGGGTTTAAAAAGGACAGTTAATGGGAGATGAATTAAAAGTGCTTGATAGGAGGCATGCTGAGACAGGTTAGTGGATTAGTTAGTGGATTAGTCTCCTGTGTGATTCCTGTAGTATGACTGCTTACTGAATGCTGGCTGTTTTGGGTGGATTATGGGCTTTGAGATGCAGCACAGTTTTCAGATGGTGCAGTTTTAGTCTGTGGTGTTAAGACTTATCTGGAGGCTTGGTAATTGTTTTGATTATGTCAGAGCGGGTATTCATCAATATGAGGGAGAAAGGGGAAAAAGATATGCGCTTGGGCAAAGCGTGCACCGTGGTGTGTGTTTTGTTTGTGGGTATGTTTGGGTGGGTTAATAATGTACTGCAGCTAAATGTATCTGTCAAATCTGTCATCTCTCATTTGGGTGACATAATATAGCCTCCTAAGGAAGGCCCTAAAAATGGTCCAACCTCTTCTAATGCATTTGAGTTCTATTTCTCAGTTGAAGTTTTGTTCTATTTTATATCAACTGCATATGGTTGCTGTCAAATGGGTCACATTCTCTCATTATTGGATAGTTTTCCACCATTTCCTTTACGTTGTTTGAGCATTTTGTGATGGATTTATCAACCAAAAAAGTCAGAAAGTATGTGGTTTAAAAATATTTTTGCACTGAAGTAGTGAAGATTAAATTTTACAATTGCGATGATGCATGCCAGCTGGTTCTGTTTCTGGCTTTCCTTCTCAGTTTGTTCTAGATTTTATCCTCCATACTTCCGTCCTTTAGGCCTGATGAAGACTTTGCACTGCTTCCATTTTAAATATAGTTTCGCCAAAGCGCGTCAAGCCCAATACCACCATGCCTTACTTATTCATCACAGGAAGAGATTAAAGGCGAGAAAAACGTCTCCCAGCCTGCTTTAATTCGTGCTCATGCTGTCCTCAAATGATCTTTTCTGCAGGAAATCACCTCAACTGCCACTGCACACATCTAAAGCCATGCTGCTGCAAAGCCACACTGACTTAGAGATGGAACGTGGGCAGCGCCGCTGTCTGTATATTTTTATCGCAACATAATTTACATGTATTTATTCAACATTAAATCCCAAAATAGTGTTTTCTCTGTATGCCTTTGCAACACTGTAAATCTGAGATCCATTTCTTTACAGCTAGTGAGGTTATCCCTGTAAGAAAAGAGAAAAAAGCCCCTTAAGACTCCTGGGTCTCAATCAGGTCCAGCTGGCAGCTTACCAGATTAGTGTATGTATGTATGAGCAGGGAAATGTCCAAAAAGTGCTAAACCCGGGACCCCCGGAAGCAGTTTTACACCGCAGGCTTAAGGGTTAGTACAGGAAGCTCAATGAAACTATTAACGCTGGACTTCTGTGCCACATAAATATTAACATTAAGAAAATCGTTTTTATCAATACACAGTTTGCTTTTATTCACTTACTGAACGTACTGAGGTGACCAAACTTTGCACAAGTAATGTGGATTGCAGCAATGGGAGCTGATCCCACCAGGAGTTGCAGCATGGATTGCATTCATGTGTTGTATGTACCTGGAAGCACACAGAGTGAACTGTCGCCTTTTAGAAAGCTCTTCTGCAAAAGCTTGTCCCACTGCATGTTATTAGACTTGGACAAAGTGAAAAACAATGTACTACAATTTGCAGCTTTATCAGTGCTTAACCACCTGCTCACACATGATAGTTAAGTTAGATAGTTAGATAGTCAAGATTAATAAAAAATAAAAAAAAAGTTTATTGCAGTAAATAAGAAAAACAGAAGTGGTTTTTAAATTTGACTGGCCGGGAAAATACGTAAAATACTGCAAAATGTTATATTAAACATTTAAAAGCACTGTGCTGTTCACAGTGTGCAAAACACTGTTCAGAAACAACACCTTTTTGGTGGAAGAACTGCTGGACCGAATTTATTTCAATTCTATCATTTATTTATATTTTTGTTTACATCTTTTTAAACGGAGAGTTCTTCATGTTGGCCTAATAACACTTCGTATTTCATGTTACTGTTTTCATAAATGAACAAATTATTCATGCATTTATAAACGATCATATCTAATGTATTGAAATTGTGATCAGTGTATGGACGTCCACATTTTACTTTAATCTCGTAGACGGCGAGTTCTAGGACTTGCTTTTCCAAGACCGTAACTAAACAGATGTTCTCTGTACTGTTTTCAACCCTTGCTCACGCATTTGCAATTACCTGCAAGCTTTTCTTTTTCTAGCTGACCACAGCATCTACCTTGTTGAAATTTGCACCAACTGCCTACTCTTCCTCTCTCTCACTCTCTCTCTCTCTCACTTTATCCACTGCTGTTAGGACAGACTGCCATGTCCAGCTCATTCTGATAGGACACACTCTCAGCAAATAGTCCAAAGGCAGGCTGGTAATGACTTCAGGGCCTGTGGACCCTTGCTTTGATAAGTGAATCTGGATGCAGAATGCTTGAAAGCGGCGGGCTGTCTGAAGCACCTCTTTGGCCGAGGTTGTCACTCTGTACCGAATCCTATTATGCTGTAGGTGTACTCTTTCAAGGGGGCAGATGTAAATGCAGGTTGTCCCTCCTGTGGCCCGGCGGTTCATTCGTGGTCACTTTTTTCATTTTCGCCCACCTGCTTTGTATTTCTCTCTGGTCTGTGTTTTGGTTCCACAGCTGTCACATACAGACATGCTGGCATTGAATGGGGTGACTGTCGCACAGCCGTGACCACAGATTAACATCACAGGTGCAGCTGTTGGTACATTTTCTCAAATTGTTAAGGATGAAGGTTAGGAGGATTTGCATTGTAGGGCCATAAAAAATGTTATGTTCAGTGATTATAAAAAAACGTCAGACAAATATTCATGGTGGCTCACTACAAACATTCAGGCTGTGAAGTTGGAATAAAAGAATACATTATAGGCAATTATAGTCAAACAGTCTATGATAGCAGGGATGTCATGGCAGAGCTTTTGAGAAAATCATGGTCTTCACTACTGAAGCTATTTCAGAGTAAAAGGCCAAGGAAAAACAATCATTGATGTTATTGGATGTGTTTCAGACAAATGTAATATTGATCTATACATGATGCCCCTACCAGAAAAAGCCATAGTAACAATGCATTACATTCCTGAATATGGTTCATCTTAAGAGCTGGAAGGAGAAGAAGCTTAAATTGAAATTAAAACCATGTAATTCTGAACTGGAGACAGGCAGACTAAGACAGTGTTTACAAAATATTTTTGTACCTGTCAAAATCTGCTCCGATTTGCATTGGCTAATTTTGATAGCCATGTGTGTAAATGGGGCTGATGGTTTTAATCTAAATGATTCATGTAAGTAGGGAAACTCAATGGCCACCAATTAGAGTTGAAAAGATCAGATATAGCTATTATTATGTCAGTTTTAATAAAAAGGAGTTAAGAACAGCCTGCTTATGAATTCATTACCAGTAATATCACATCTAAACTCCCAAGGATTGGAAAGTACTTGTTATTCTAATTTACTCTGAAAAGGTGTCTATGATAGCTGCACAATGTCATGATGGATGGACGGATAGATAGATAGGTGGATGGATGGATGGATGGGTGGACCAGCGGACGGATGGATAGATGATTGGATGGATGAATTCATGACTTGTCTCCCGGTAAAGACCAATGTCTTCATCCCAGATAGAAAGATAGATAGATAGCTCTATGTTTTATATTTTTCTGTGGGTTGTTTATGATAGCTGCACAATGTCTAGATAGATAGATAGAAAGACAGACAGACAGATGACTGTATGTTTTATGTTCTTCTTCAGGTTGCCTCTGATAACTGTCAGGATAAATGTCATGATGGAGGGAACGATGGATGGATGGATGAAATACTGACTGATTGACTGATAGACTGACAGACTGACTGATTGACTGACTGACTGACTGACTGACTGACTGAATGACTGACTGATTGACTGATTGACTGACTGACGCACTGACTGATTGACTGATTGACTGACTGACTGATTGACTGACTGACTGATTGACTGACTGACTGATTGACTGAATGACTGACTGACTGATTGACTGACTGACTGAATGATTGACTGACTGAATGACTGACTGATTGATGGACTGACGGACTGATTGACTGATTGACTGACTGACTGATTGACTGATTGACTGATTGACTGACTGACTGATTGACTGACTGACTGACTGATTGACTGACTGACTGACTGACTGACTGATTGACTTGTCTCCCAATAAAGTCTTCATCCCAGCCAGTACTGCTTGGTCTTTTTTAGATATCATGTAAATCATCTCAGCTATTTTCTGTTGTGTGTCATTTCTTCATTGTCATGTTTTTATAGATCAATCTGACCTGCAATTTAAAGACTTTGAAGTCAATATCAAATGCATAGTTTATTTTACTCTGCTGTTAATTGCTCATTTACATAATTGCATGTAAAATAACAGTTAAACTGTAAGGGTTAGACACTGAAGTCACACTCTGAAAAGTGGGCCCACTGTCTGGCACTCCCAACTGCTTGATTAAGCCATGTGACAATCTGACCACTAGTATTAGCCACCTCAAGATGGCCCGATCTATACTTGTCCGCCTGACCCCACGGGGGCTTGGACATCGTCACAGCTGACTGAGCACGCTCTAAACACCATGAGATTATAGCTCTGAGCTCAAACACAGCGACGCCAAGACCACTCAAACAGACGACTGGTACACACACAGTGTGGAAAAGGTCACACTCTTCAGTTAAAGACAGTGAAGTTAGAGATACAAAGCTCATCAGACCGTGTTGTCCAGCAGAGAAATAAACAGCAACAGTGCTGCTGCGATCTAGTGACAGTCTCATGATTTTACCGTTTGGAACCGCCTATTTTTTCCTGTTTCTCTTGTTCTGTCCTTGCTTACATCTTTGTCTTGTTATTGTACTTAAATCACATGCACCTAATTTGTGCTTCTTTCAACTAAAAGTTCAATACAAATGATGTCATTTCAAACAACAGTTCTGTCTATCCAGCGGTTTAGCTCTGATGAAGTTATAAAGAGTGTTTCAGCTGACCCCACCTTTTAAATCTAAACATTTTCAAAACAGAAATCAAATCACAATAGATTATTTGCATACATTACTCCCAATAAGGACTTTTCCAAGACACATTTTTTTTTTTTTTTTTGTTTTTTTTTTTTTTTAAAGTTTAGTAAATGCAACCAACACTATGAAGCAAGCCAGTCCATAAATTCTTTATTGTCAACACTTCCGTTCTTTCATATCAGTTTCTTTCTGTGGTGGAAAGCATTTCGTGCTTGCTTGTTTTTTTTAAATATGATCCTACAAAGGACCTTACATGTTAGGCATACTTTCTTATTTTCTGCTTTTTACTTACCAGTAGGTTGCCCTGAGGAACCCTTGAGCAAGGCACCGTCCCCATCACTGCGCCCCGGGGCAACTTCGATAGCTGCCCCCTGCTGCGCGTGTGTGTGGGTGAAATGCAGAGGCTGGATTCTGTCGTGTCTCACTGTGTGCTGTGATGTGTTTCACAAAGTCAAGAATGGTCACTTTCACTTAACACCTTACATTGGCTAATTTGTTTAAGCTGTTGTTCTTATATGGTTGCAGAAAAAGTATTTCTATCTTTACAGCTGCATGTCTGGCAGAAATGTCAGACACATCCAGTGTTGCCCGCGGAGGTGGGTGCTGTGTACAGTGCTGGGGTTATTTCCTTTTTTCTCACTGCAGCTTGTGTTGCTGAGAAAGCACGGTGTGGTGAACTGTATGGTTATATGTAGGAACTCAAAATAGAAGTCAGAAGCCCCACGTTGCAATATAAATTAGGTTTGATAAAAATGCCACTCAATGCCAAGATATAGGTGTTGTTCAGACTCTCTTACACTACTGGTGATGTAGAAGTTAGGAAATATAAAGATAGAGTATAAAGAAATATAAAGAAGGCAAGGAACAGAAAGTCACATACAGACTAATGCTGGGATTCTCACAATTCCTATCATTTATTACAAAAATAAAAAAGCTCAAGTACCTTAAACCCTCTGATAAGTCTTCTGCTTGGTCATACATGAACAATACTGACGCTGCGCAAATCTAATCATCACTGCTGAGAAGAGTCACTGGTGTAAAGGAAATTTAGGTCAGCAGCAGGCATCCAGCAATAGCATGTTTTTTGCTCAACCAGACAAACCAACCAGCTAACTAAAGGGACAGGCTGATGATTCCATTTCTTCTGGGCCTCTGCACCTTCAAACCATCCAAACCAACGCAGCCTTGCTCCTCTGACTTTGTGTCCAAGACGTCTAACCTGAGCTGTCCCTCTAATATACTCATTCCTAATCCTGTCCATCCTCGTCACACCCAACGAAAATCTCAGCATCTTTAACTCTGACACCTCCAGCTCCGCCTCCTGTCTTTTCATCAGCACCACCATCCAACCCGTACAACATAGCTGGGCTCACTACTATTCTGTTAACCTTTCCTTTTACTCTCGCTGGTACCCGTCTGTCACAAATCACTCCAGACTCTTTTCTCCACCCATTCCAACCTGCACTCTCTTCTTCACCTCTCTTCCACACTCGCCGTTACACTGAACTTTTGATCTCAAGTATATTTATAATGTTATCTTAAGGAATTCTTTCAAAATTGGGGCAGCAGTGGCCTAGGGATTAGGGAGTTGCCCTGCATTTGAAGATTGTGGGTTTGATTCCCTCACCAGTAGGTTGTCCTGAGGTACCCTTGAGCAAGGTACCGTCCCCGTCACTGTTCCCTGGGCAATAGCCGCCTGCTGCTGCATGTGTGTGTATGGGTGAAATGCAGGGGTTGAAATTCGTGGCACTGTGCTGTGCTGCGTTTCACAATGACAAGCGTTGTCACTTTCACTTTCAAAATATATGCAGCTCTGGGCGCTGTCCATAGCACTGAGCAGAATTTAGTGTGTTTTTGAAACTGTACACAGTCTAAACACGTGAATGTTTCAGCAAAACATGACTTTTGTAGTCGCTAGCACCTGCTGAAAGCACTTCTTTATCTACTGGTGTTCCAAAATTGCTTTCCAGGACCTTTTAAACACTGCAAAGTTGAGTGTTAAAAACCTCTCTAGTGTGTTTGAAATTCCACACTCTCAGATTATGAAACTGTGAGAGAGAAAACACAAATTGTGCAGTTCTCCCAATATATGATGTATTTAATGGTCAGTTAGCCAGTCTGAACAGGGTTCATGGGTGCAGGAATGAAGAGTTAATGTGGGCCGCTGTCCTTGGTGCTGAAATCTCACATTAGATTTTCCACATGCTTAAAAGCTATTTATTTGAAATTACAGATCCTTTCAAAAGCTCTTTATGCAAGATACCAATGAGCTCCAGGGCAAATATATAGTAGGTAAAAACTAGAAGAAAAAAAGAGGAATAATTATCTGTAATCTAAAAGTCATTGGCTGAAATGAATTATTTGGTAATTAAACTCGCACTCCCATAATTATCAAATACCTAATTTTAAATAAAGATGGATGTGTTTGCAGAAATATAATGAAGAGCTGGCTGAAATAAAGGCTGGTAACTGGAGAAAGAAGCTAAAAAAAAACACGCAATAAGGAAAAATAATGAAGCATTTGACTGATATTGTTCCAATCCATATTTTACAAAACTCTACATCATAAACTGACCCAGTAGCCTGACTCCTCACACACACACACACACACACACACACACACACACACACACACACACACACACACACACACGAAAATGTCTCTTGGTGTTCAGGTGACAGAACGCTGCAGAGAAAATAAACACACATGGAGCTGTGGAGGAGTGTTTTCTGGACGTGCTGTCCTCCTACCAGTCACAGCTCTCGGGCAAAAGAAACCGAGCCGCAAAAGAGATTTTTAGTCTCAAACTAATTACAGGAGCACCTTAACATCGTAACACTCAAAGGTCATCTTTAACCCTTTAATGTCAAAAAAGACGTATTTCTGCCATTTCATCTGCTTTAACCTTTCAAAGTCTAGAGTGTTGTCATACGGCCCCATTATTTAAATTACACAGTTATTAAAATACACAATTACTCAATTACGCTTACATTCCAGCAGCTCATGAATCAATGCAACATCAGTTACATTGCATCGTTGCCAAGGATCTTTTACCCAAAATGCTACAAATTAACATCACAGACATCAAAGGGGACGAAATATTAGATGTAATGTGTCACAAAGGATGAACAGAGCTGGAGATGATTTAATAATGATTGATAAAGCTGCGAGTGAAGTTATAGTACAATTAATAACCCGAGAGCCTCCTAGTTGGCATGGTGATCTAATCTCAGGCAGAGAATCTATCAAGGAATGACTATTAATAGAGAATTACACTGTGAACTTTTATTAACATGACAAGCGATTTTAAACTTGTGAATAATTGTATCTTCTCTGCTTGGAAACACAAATATGACATGAATCCGTTCATTTATTGTCATTTAAGTCACATTGTCATGTTATTTTAATGTGTGTCTGCAGCATTGAACGCAAACTAGAGCTGCCCATTTTTGGTTCAGCTCTTCAACGACCACATCGTTCGAATGCTGCATGAATCCACATAAAGGACAAAGCGTCCCGGAACTCATCCATTGACCGAAAGTGTGATTGGGAACTGAGAACACCTTTTCTCCCAAAGATAAAATGACCTTTAGAGCTAGACTGTTACATAAAAAAGGGCAATGATCATATGCGCATAAAGTCAAGGACTCACAATCATATGCTGTCTCCTCCAGCAGCACACACTCTAATTTACAGGCTGAGGGTCCACACGCGTGTAAACAAAGAATAATAACTGTACATCTGTTTAAGGCTGCAGGTGTGGAAAGTAGACCCTTCTTGATTCGGCAGCCTTATGAGCTGTGAAAAACAATAGCCTTGAAATGTCAGATGTAATCCAGCCATCGTATGCCTTCTCATGCCTGAGTAACTCTCTCTCTCTATCCCTCTCCCTCCCTTCCCGTCATACACACCCACTCGACTGTAGCCAGAACAACAAATAACCTGCTCTAAAGTTTTAGGGCCAATCGACATCTGGTAGTTCCAATAGAGAGGAATGACTAATAAAGAACTGACTCGATACCGACTGCATCATTTCTCTGAGACTGTGATTATGGCCCTGCATCAAATGACACTCTTCTTTCCCTTTTTGCTAAAATGCAACAGCTTGTGACAGATCAACACTCCATCGCAGGGCAGAAACACAGAACAAACACACTCACACACACACACACACACCTAGGGGGCAATTTAGCATCTCCAATCCACATGACACGCTTGTCTTTGGATGGTGGGAGGAAACCAGAGCTCCATGAGAAGACACACACAGATATGGAAAGAAAAGAAATATGCAAACTCCACACAGACAGGAGCCGGACTGTCCTGTCTGGCAATCCCAGGACCACCCAGGACCTCCTCGCTTTGAAGGAACGGCTCTACCCTGTGTCACAGTGCTGCCCAGGAACTAGTCTGTCAGCACATTTTGGTAGATACTGGATATTTTGAACACACATATATATATATACACTATAAATATATACACCATGACTATGGCATCTACTTGCTAGGATGCTTGAAAAATATTAAGGTGATTTGCAAAGGAAATAAGAAAACAAGCTGCATATAAGCATATTTGAACAAACTATACAACACAATTAAAACACTAATGAACTTCTGTTACATTAAATTATAATATGTAATAAAA
The DNA here is from genome assembly GCA_017165825.1 of Hepsetus odoe. Taxonomy (NCBI): domain Eukaryota; kingdom Metazoa; phylum Chordata; class Actinopteri; order Characiformes; family Hepsetidae; genus Hepsetus; species Hepsetus odoe. The sequence goes on from CM029386.1 coordinate 16,222,397, forward strand.
TGACATTGAAAACCGTCTAGTCGAAACACAAACCTTTATGAACTGACTTTTTATTTCTGATTTATTCAGTTATTATTCTTAGTTGAGAAACACTTTTCAACCTGATTCGCCTTCTGTACCATGTAATTAACTGCTACCAACAATAACAGTAGTTTAAAAACAGATCAAATGATGAAGTATTCTGTATTCACTGTGTTTTGATTCCTAAAATCTTTCTTTGTCATCTTGGGTATTTAAATAAAGATGGATGACGTGCTATTCAGGTTTACTATTATTTTTTTAACCGCATTGAGGTGCATTTAATGCATTAAATTTGCCCTGTAAATAAAATGTATACGTTTTGCTACTTTAATACCTCCAATAATGCTGTTAGAAATGAAAAGCAAAAGGGCAGCTGTAGAAGATGCATATCCTCAAAAAATAACTGGATAACCAATATGCATGTTTATCTTTTAATAGCTAACATCTTCGTTTTTCAGTTATGAGAATGAACATCTGCAATCTGGGCCCACATACAGGCTCTTACGGTTAAAGAGGGGTTCCTTTCTGACCTCACAGTGTTGCAGTTGAAACTTAATATGTAATATTATTATTAACATTTTGTCCTCAGTGAAGGATTATCTAAGTTTTAACCTTTGAGCTTTCGAGGAATAAATCCAAGCAGCATCACCAGTTTTCTTATTGATGGCTAGAAACAGAGGCCTCATTAAAATGCTTTGGCAGCAGCGCAGGATGATAGTGGAGGGATGCAGTAGTGCGTAACCATGCCAACTTCTCAAGCTAAGCGTAAAGCAATATTTTAACCGCTCAAACAGGAGATTTATAATTACCAAGATGAATCCTTCAATTTTGCATAACCAACGAAAGCCTTTCCTTCAATCGACTTCTGCTACTTTATTAGCGCTGTCTGTTCCTGTCTGTAGCGTAAAGCTGCTTCAAAGCTACAGCTTGGACTGAGGTCCGTGCAACAATGCAGAAATTCAGCCTAACGTCCACCAGTAAGGATGCCTGTAATGGGGGTGACCAGCTTTGAAGTTTTTGCAAGAATGGTTTTCCGATATCTTCATGAGCCTTTTAGGAGCCTGTTTCCTTTACCAAACCTACACACACATGCACGCACACACACACACACACACACACACACACACACACACACACATGGGCAGGCATGGTCAAATGGTTGGAGATAAAGGTTTGCAATTGAAAGGACATTGGTTCAGTTCCCAAGTTCAAAAGAAAGTGAGGGTCTACAGCTGAAGTGAATTTGGGCAAAACCTCAAATCTCATAGCTGTCCATTGGGTGAAGATCACCACCGGTTGTCTAGGATGGATTGAATGCAGAGGATAAGATTTGTATGCAAGGGCAGAAATTTAGTTTGCACATTTTGTATGAAACGTGTGATACTCTTTCTGCATTATAACACATCTACGAACACAGCTGACTCTTAACCACGGTAAGCAAAAGAAAGGCGTTCTCTTTTTCTGTCCGTATGATGCTGTGGCCTTCGTCCTTTATTCACATCACAGAGATCGAGGCTGTATTCATGCTGCTGCTGCTCCTCCCCAAACAAGCTCCGAGGAGGAGCAGCCGTCGGTGTCTTGAATAAACGGTGCCTCTGAGAAATGTTTGACACAGTGCTCAGGACTTCCTTCTCTTTCTTACTGTGTGCAACTGTTCCATAAAGGCAATGAAACCCTTAAGCTAATGTGGTTTCACTAATAACATCACCCCTGTGATGACCTATGGGAAACAATCACAGTCTTTTGTTACTTCCAGTGACACACACTTACTTTCATGTTTGAAAGCACTGATTTCTCTGAAAAATTCATAAGGAATGATAATGAGAATGTACTGCCTCACACATCATTCTGAACCGTACGTATTGACTGTTCAATCAGTTTGTTTTTCTTTCTCTCCCTCTCTGCAGCCTTAACAATAGGTTTTGTAATTGGTGCTTTAAGTCTCACGAGTCAGATTAAGCTTTATTTGGCAAATCCAAAAGCAGCATAAATGCTGGAGAAAGAAAAGTGAAGAAAAGAAAATCCTTATAGTCATTTCCTTTTGAATTATAGTATTTATAAATTAATGAAAGTATTCTCAGGTGCCTCATGGCAATCGCTGCTTTATGGCTGTAGCAAATGGGTAGAAACTGTTACGTGCTATTCAGGGAATAACAAAATTAATGGTGGTGTCGATAAATTAATAGAAGTGTGTGACAGCAGGTCCTTTTTAACTAGTGTTATGTTGCTATGTGACGAATATATATATATATATACTTTTTAAGAAAAACGCTTATGTATATATATTTTTGCAGTGGAGCTCTGAGGCTCGTGTCGCTAACAGCAAATCCACGCCTATGCGCTTCAAATAACGTGGAACAATGTAGCTAAGAGGCAATGGAAGCTTTTGAACATCAGATCTAATGTATCTAAAAGCTTGTGTACATATTTTGCCACGAGGCACCTGAGAAAATTCACTTATAAATGTAGCTAAAGAAGCTTATGTACATCAAATCCAATCCAAATCATGGATTAATGTAACTAAAAAAATGATGGGAGCTTATGAACATAAATAAGCAGAATGGATTATTGTAACTAAGAAGGGATGGAAGCTTATGGAAATTTGTAGGCATCTCAATGCTTAAATCAACAAACATTCACCTGAAACTGTGTCAAGTCGCTTAGTTCTGTCAAACAGACCTTTTTTTGTGGTTTTGGATACCTGATGTCATACAGGTACCCATAATCAAGCACAGAGCTACATGGCATCATGGGAAAAACAGTTTAAGCAGCCATCTTAAGGCCTAAATTTTGAGATAAAAGCACGTCGAACTTTTTACGAACAACATAAGCTCCCGACACTTACAACTACATCTCTATAAAGCTATCTGATGTCCATAAGCTACCATTATCAGCTGGCTACATAAGCACCGTAGCTCCACTACAAGAGTGAAGAAGCAACGTTCAGACACGTATCTTGGCTGAGAAACTATATAAACAGGACTTTATCTTATTTTGTTTTTTATTTGTTGCTGAGCTATCACTTTAAGTCTTAAAAACTAATCTTCAGACAAGCAAGAATTGAGTGCTGACATAAATCTTGCAGTCACCTGTGTGGCACCACGGTGAGGGTCTGGTGAGAACGATCCATTAGACAGAATGAGCCATCAACATGATCACGGCTCTGAGCCATCAAGGGACTCATAGAATCCACTTTGCCATATGTGAACTATTAACATTTGAGTTCCAATAAATCTTCTGAATAATGAAAATAGATTCCTCATGCTTGGAGCCCGTCTCTGTGAGATAAAGTCAGGAGCAGATGACTGGATGCAAGATGAGGGGGTCCATTTTGTTAATCATCTCCCTGATACTGGTTGAATCCCCCACTATGCCCAGTTGGCTTTATATTCTGTTGCAGAAGAGGACAAAGTTGGGGAGACCCTGTAGACTGTGGGACAAGTGAAGGCATTTAAGCTTATTGCATTTATTTTATGCATCAATACTGTTGCATCATCAGTGCCACGTCATCATTGGGCAAGGTGATCTGTGGACACATCTTCATCTTTTACTTGGCAAACTTCCTATTATGTTTAATGTATTTCGAAGAAATGTTCTCCAGGCTTCCTTTCCCAACCAGACCCTGTACCTGACCAGTTAGTTTTTTCTTTAAGCCACACAGTCACCTTCATATGAATCATTCAACCATCCATCAGCCATAGAACTAGGAGAAGAACGTAAGTCATGAAGAAGCAGGTGCGGATAATGGCGGATGATCAGGCCTGTGATTAATATACTGGTGTTGCTTGTCACGGTGTGGTGTTGAGGGCTGGACGCCAACGCAGAGCCGAGAGCTTCGTACTGAACTTTAATGACGGATAACGTGAACAGGACTAAACATATTAACCAAAGTAACAAATGTAAAACATAACCCGAGTAATCACAGTGCGCACACAGAATGACCAGCGCCCTGCTCTGATTCACTGGGGCTTAAATAGTCAGCCCCAATGATGCACACCTGTGCCTGCTTGGGCTCAGGTGTGCTCAGTCAGAACAGAGTGCCCTCTAGCGTGCCCAAAACACCCCACATGTGACATTGCTGAATGCTGTGTTGTTGGATCCCCTTTATCTAGACACCGTGTATCATTAGGCACTTTGTAGCATGTCACAGTCATGCCGTGTGTTTTCATTTCTTTAGTTTAATAGACTCAGTATGCCAAAAATAGACAGTTTGACAGACATACAATACAATTTCTGCATCATCAAGGGGACTCACTAGCAAAATTTAAATGAAGCAAGAAAGGCTTGGGACTTTTGTGCAGTTCTATTCTATTCTATGCTATTCTGTTCTGTTCTGTTCTATTCTATTCCCAACTCCCATGTTCCCAGCTGGACTTGCGTATACACAGAAAGACAAGGAGATTAGGTGGATAGAAAGCCACCTTGAGGCAGTAATACAATCTGTGATGGTATCAATGCAGCCATTTAGGAAAAAGAAAAGAAAAGAAAGGGAAAAAAAAAAAAACAAAAGCAGATGAAACACTGTAAAGCCATCAAAACAGCTCAGATAAATAATCTCCAATCCAGTGTTCTCCTTTCAGGAGTTAGTGGGTATGAAAATGGATTTTGAAGGCTCAAAGGTTTTACCTTGAGAGTTTTTTTCGCCCCTTCTTCCCCAAATAAAAATAAAACGGCTGGCTGGTGAGAAGTGATATTCCACTTAATTAATCTTTTAAAGGCAAGATCAAGCAGAACAATGCTCGCACTTTGTTCTTTGGAGATAATTCAGCGAAATACAAACGGCGAGCCTTTTTCAGATGCAGGTTTACAAATTCATCATCTGAGGGATTTTTTTTTTTTTTGGATTACAGACTATCAAACATGGAAAGTGGGAATTCTCTTTTTCACATTTTTAGCCCTCTGGTGTGAACTTTGAGTGTATGACTTGCTGAGTGTGACATCTTTGGCTTTTATCTCCAAATGCACAGATCGGGGTAACCCCTGTCTGTGATGAGAGAAACTAAGAGGAGTTTTAAAGAGTTGCACTTTACTTTGCTGGCCCGGCACACAACCCACTCTAATCTGTCTGAGTAAACAGGGCTCGGTGCGTGCAGGTTCTGCAGTGCATTTTGATCACTGCAGCCTGACAGGGAACACCTGTTGACGAGCAGGGAGAGATAAGAGGTTGTCAGGCATTCCGAAGCTGCAGGAATCTCCCCGGAATACCAATGCTCCGGGATAAATAACTTCTCAAGGTAATTCTATTCCAAGGTCTTCAGGCGACGGGGCACCCGGCAATTGTAATTAGCCGAGATAATGCGAGGCGACTGGGTTCAAGAGCACCACCAATAATCTATTATATGCACATCCTGTGAATGAGTAAGATGGTTTCTTCAGAGTTTGAATGGAATTATATATTAAGAGATGTAGGGACAAATATCACCATGCATGCCTGTCTTGAAAGGAAGAGAGCATTCTTGAAAGGTAAACATATGAAGTGAGGTCGTTGTCATGAACAGGCCCATGTGTGTGCTTCTTTCGGACACTGTCCCTGTGCCAGATGTGCCTCATAATGGTTGTGTATGTATATATACAGTACTGTGCAAAGGTTTTAAGCAGGTGTGGAAAAAATGCTGTAAACAAAGAACGCTTTCAGAAATGGAAGTGTTGATCATTTATTTTCATCAATCAACAAAATGCAGTGAATGAACAAAAGAGAATCTAAATAAAATCAGTATTTGGTGTGACCACCCTTTGCCTTCAAAACAGCATCAGTTCTTCTAGGTACACTTGCACACAGTTTTTGAAGGAACTCGGCTGGTAGGTTGTTCCAAACATCTTGGAGAACTGAGCACAGATCTTCTGTGGATGTAGCTTCCTCACATCCTTCTGTCTCTTCATGTAATCCAGACACACTGGATGATGTTGAGATCAGGGCTCTGTGGGGCCAGAAGAACTGATGTTGGTTTGAAGGCAAAAGGTAGTAACACCAAATATTGATCTGATTTAGATTTTTCTTTTGTTTGCTCACTTTGCATTTTGTAAATTGATAAAAATAAACAATCATTATTTATATTTCTGAAAGCGTTCTTTGTTTACAGCATTTTTTCCACACCTGCCTAAAACTTTTACACAGTACAGGTAAAGTTTGCGCAGTAAAGGTTTTTATTTAACAAAAATCCTCTTTAGCTGTGGTAACAGTCTAGGAAGGCTTTACATTATTTTGACATGTTGCTGTAAGGATCTGATTGCATCCAGCCACAAGACCAAAGACGGAGGTAACCATGCTGGAAGATTTGTTCTAGATCACAAACTCCAGTCCAGCTGATCTCAAGGGTATGGAGACAATAGCTTTTTGCAATTTTTCTATCTAAGGATATTTTTGTTGTGATGAATTTTTGTATTTGGTTTTGAAGTGAAAGTGACAATTTGTCATTGTGGACACACAGCACGTACATGGTGCAGCACAACGACATGCTTTCATCATTTGACCCGTCCACACAGTTTGGCATGATGCCAGATTTTCATCGCCTGCACCATGCTCAGGGGTACCAAAGTTGCAGCGGTGGCCTAGTGGTTTGGTAATAGGCCCTATGATCAGAAGGTTGTGGGTTTTGAACAAGGTACCATTGCCATCACTGCTTCTTGCACTCTGGATATGGCTGCCTCCATATGTGTGTAGGTGTGTGTATGGGTGAAATGCAGTGAAGTAATTTTGTTGTGGTTCATTGCATGATGTGCTGTGATTCAAGATGACAAGTAGTCCCTTTCACTTCACTTTCACTCAAATGACAACCTACTGGTCTGCAAGTAAAACCCATGTCCTTCCAGCTATGCGGCCTATTCCACCAACAAGCCGCCCCCATTTGTGCTTTATATTTGGTCCTGTCAATAAAACTGCTTTTTGTTCTCCTGACATTTATTTAGTGCTCATTGGAGACGTCTAACACTACTTGCTTCACAAAAAGCTTTTATGTGACCATTTCATCTCATCAGCCTATAAAAATTTGTTTCAGAAATGAAGTGGCTCCTTTTCTGTTGAGCACTTTGAATCTGGGTTGGTGGTGGTCCAGTGGTAGGATACTTGCCTATGGACCTATGGCTCAAGAGGTCCCAGGTTTGAATCCCACCTCTAGCACTACCACCACTGGGACCCTGAGCAAGACCCTTAACCCTGAGTGTCTCCAGGGGGACTGTCCCTGTAATTAGGACATGGAGGTCACTCTGGATAAGAGCATCTGCTAAATGCCTTAAATGTAAATCTGGCGACATGGCATTTCTGTAGCTGCTTTAAAAGTTTTCTTCAAAGAGTGGAGTGTTCACATGAAGATTGTTCATGATGTCACTCTCTGTTGTTTTGGGGTTTTCCTTTTAATGCTCTACAATTTGACTGTTTTCTTTGAACCAACTGGTTCTATGTCTGTTGCTCAGTACATCAGTGGTTTCCTTCGTTTTCAGGACATTACAGATGTTTGTGAACTGTAGTCTTCATGGGTGAAATCCAAAATTTATTTTTCATTTAAAAACTGTGTGTGTGTGTATGTGTGTGTATGTGGAGCAGAAAGTTTCAATTTTCATTTGTTTAAAAAACAAAACAAAAAAAAACACGGTTCATGGTTTGACCTTCATGGCCTGATTTAGCTGTAAACCTGAGTAGACATTAATAAACTTGTCTCCGTCGCCTCTGAGCAATGATTGAACATTTTGAAAAGGTGACCTAGTTCACTGCCATGAGAAAACATGATTTATGATGCCTTTGAAGATGTTCTGGCATCAGCTCTTCAGATCTTTAGACATAAATGAACCAAGCACTCACATAGGGTGTAATTTCATCCACATGCAATAAGCAGGTGGTGGAAAAGGGCTCGTTGTAGCACCGCTTTGCCAAGAGGCAGCAAACACCTGGAGCCTCAGACAGCAGCTCAGAGTCCTCGCAGGTGCAAGTGGCTCTTACCAAAGACTCCAGGAGGACAGTAGAAATGAGCAATGCCTGGCAAAACTGAAGTGCCACAAGTCTATTTTTATCCCACATTCTACACGCAGCGAAGTGCTGAATTAACACTTTCAGGTCCAGCTGGTCACAAATGAACATCGGTAGCTCCTTGGAAACCAGGCACTCGCTCTCCTACATCCTCAATGACGTTCATGTCGTGAAACTCTCGTCTCACAGTAATTTCAGTTATTTCTGCCATCTGTCATGTAGAGTCAGGTCATAACCATGAGGTGAACATTGGTTGAGAGTGGGGGGCATGTGCTGCCAAATATATTTTTATAGTTATTTATATATCTATTGGTTTGGAAATGGGGCGGGGGTTATTGTGAACATGAGATTATATGATTTTCATTTATAAAAATAGGGGGGTGTCAGTAGCCAGGCTCTTTTCAAGTCAAGTCAAGTCAAGTAGGATTTTATTGTCATTTCAGCCATATACACAGTACACAGTGAAACGAAATAACGTTCCTCCAGGACCCTGGTGCTACACACAGGACAAGACACAAGACAACATAAGACACAACACGGGGCAACAAGTGCAAGACAAGACAGACAACAACAGACGGCATGACAGACAGTACATTCATCCGTGGAGGGCTGCAGTGTTGTGAAACAAAGCAGCCCAGGTAGATTATGTGTAGCAGTGTGGTGGAGCAGCGTTACTGAATTTAAAGTGCAAGAGTGCAACATGACATAAATAAATAAATGCAGGATGAAAAGTGGACTGGGTTTAAGAGTTCAAGCTATTGGTGGATTCAGAGTTCAAGAGTCTGATGGCCAGGGGGAAGAAACTATTTCCCATCCTGGAAGTGGAGGCCCGTATGCTGTGGAACCTTTTCCCGGATGGCAGGAGGAAGAAGAGAGTGTGGGACGGGTGGGAGGGATCATCCACAATGCTGGTTGCTTTGCGGATGCAGCGAGTGGTGAAAATGTCCTGTACAGAGGGCAGAGAGATCCCGATGATCTTCTCAGCTGTTCTCACTACCCGTTTAGGGACTTGCGGTCTAAGACGTTGCAGTTCCCGTACCAGGCAGTAATGCAGCCGCTCAGGATGCTCTCAATGGTTCCTCTGTAGAAAATGGTGAGGATGGAAGGTGGGAGATGGGCTTTCCTCAGTCTGCGCAG
>CM029386.1:16231914-16246914 GCA_017165825.1 Hepsetus odoe
CTGCGCAGACTGAGGAAAGCCCATCTCCCACCTTCCATCCTCACCATCTTCTACAGAGGAACCATTGAGAGCATCCTGAGCGGCTGCATTACTGCCTGGTACGGGAACTGCAACGTCCTAGACCGCAAGTCCCTACAACGGGTAGTGAGAACAGCTGAGAAGATCATCGGGATCTCTCTGTACAGGACATCTTCACCACTCGCTGCATCCGCAAAGCAACCAGCATTGTGGATGATCCCTCCCACCCATCCCACACTCTCTTCTCCCTCCTGCCGTCCGGGAAAAGGTTCCGCAGCATACGGGCCTCCACTTCCAGGATGGGAAACAGTTTCTTCCCCCTGGCCATCAGACTCTTGAACTGTGAATCCACCAATAGCTTGAACTCCTAAACCCAGTCCACTTTTCATCCTGCATTTATTTATTTATGTCATGTTGCACTCTTGCACTTTAAATTCAATAACACTGCTCCACCACACTGCTACACATAATCTACCTCCACGGATGAATGTACTGTCTGTCGTGCCGTCTGTTGTTGTCTGTCTTGTCTGCACTTGTTGCCCCGTGTTGTGTTGTCTTATGTTGTCTTCTGTCTTGTCTTGTGTCTTGTCTTGTGTCTTGTCTTGTGTTGTGTCTTGTCTTGTGTGTAGCACCAGGGTCCTGGAGGAACGTTATTTCGTTTCACTGTGTACTGTGTATATGGCTGAAATGATAATAAAATCCTACTTGACTTGGCTTGACTTGACGACCTTGAATATTGTCTGGACCGGCAGCTTTCCGTGGGTTGACTCTGAGAAGAGATCTCCTCACCTCGGCTGTGGTCAGACAGAGAATCTGGTCGTTCGGAGGAGGGTTGGTCTTCCTCATACGCGTGTCGTTCACTGCATCAAACCGTGCGTAGAAGTGGTTCAGCGCATCTGGAAGGGTGGGGTCACCGTCACAGGCAGGTGGAGATGTCCTGTAGTTGGTGAGGGCCTGGATGCACTGCCACATGCGCCGTGTGTCACCAGTGTTTTTGAAGTGGCCATGGATTCTCTCTGCGTGAGCTCGCTTCGCCGCTCTGATGGCCCGAGACAGGTTTGCCCTCGCTTTTCTTAGGGCGGCCTCGTCCCCTGACTTGAAAGCCTTGTCCCGGGTTCTCAGGAGTCTGCGCAGCTCCACGGTCATCCATGGCTTCTGGTTGGGTTGTGATATGATGAACTTGGAGACAGTAACATCCTCAATGCACTTGCTGATGTAGCCAGTCACTGAAGCTGTGTACTCCTCCAGGTTGATGGAGTCACCGTAGGTTGCAGCCTCCCTAAACATGTCCCAGTCGGTGCGTTCGAAGCAGTCCTGAAGAGCAGAGATGGCTCCTGTGGGCCAGGTCTTTACTTGCTTCAGGGTGGGCCTCACGTGCCTGACGATGGGTCTGTACGCTGGGATCAGCAGCACAGAGATGTGGTCTGAGTGTCTGAGTTGGGGGCGGGGCTCCGCTCTGTACGTGCCGGCCATGTTTGTGTAAACCAGTCCAGCGTGTTTTCCCCCCTCGTTGCAAAGTTCACATGTTGATGGAATTTGGGGAGAACTGACTTGAGATTTGCATGGTTGAAATCTCCGGCAACAATAAACAGTCCATCTGGGTGGAAGTTTTGGAGTCCGCTGATAATTCCATAAAGTTCAGCCAGCGCGCTGTTAGCATTAGCGCTGTTAGCGCTAGCGCTGGGTGGAATGTAGTCCGCCGTAATAAACACTGTGGAGAACTCCCTGGGCAATTAAAACGGTCTGCACCTGACTGTTATCACCTCCAGCAGTGTTGGGCAGTGTACTGAGACCAGCACAGCGTTTGTACACCATTGTGTGTTTACGTAAACATACAGCCCCCCTCCGCGAGTCTTCCCAGACAGAGTGGAGTTTCTGCCCGCACGAAACGCGGAGAGTTCGGCCAGTTGGATGGCGGTGTCCGGAACGCTGTTGCTGAGCCATGTCTCCGTAAAAACAAAAACATAGCAGTCTCTGTACTCACTCTGGGTGTTCAGCTGGAGTTGTATACAATCCAGTTTATTATCCAGGGAGCGGACATTGGTGAGGAGGACGGACGGGATGGCCGGTCGGCTAGCGTTAGCCTTGAGCTGAGCCCGGACCCCAGCATGCTTGCCGCGTTTCTGTTTCCTCTCGCACCGCTTCCGATGTCCTCTCAGTCGGCCAGGTTCAGCAGGCGATCTCGGGGACTGAAGGCCTGGTCTTCTCAGCACGCTGAGCTCCCGTAGCGTTGTTTGGAGAGTCGCTGGAAGACTGAATCCTGGCTGATTCCTGAGCTCCAGTAGTGTTTGGCGGTTAAATTTAAGAGCATTCACGGATGTGACGCTCATGTGCAAGTCTTATGGTGAAAAGTAGTCGGTTGAAAGACTTTTTACAGACTTTAGCACCAAAGTTTGGACCCCGGAGCGGCCGCTGCGTGTTACCGCGCCGCCATGTTGGGTTTTTTCCCTTGGTGGTTCATATTTCTTTGCTTTTTAATCAATAATGACCAGCTGACCTTTAGCTAAACTGTCTGAAACAATGAAAAAGTCTATTCTCAGTCTCAAGCTTTCCACTGAAAAGACGTCGGCATTTTGTTAGTTAAGTTGGAACAAGAATCTGATTTTAGTGAAAGTGGCTATTTTGTCACTGAACACCAACCGGACAGCACACAGTGGACCACAATGAATTGCTTCCTCTGCGCTTAAACCATCCACCCAAGGCAGCTGGGGCAGCGGCGGTCTAGTGGTCAGGGACTCGGCCCCAGGACCGGAAGATTGTGGGTTCCAATCCCTTACCAGTAGGTTGCCCTGAGGTACCATTAAACAAGGTACTGCTACCTGGACACTTTCAATAGTTGCCCCCTGCCGCACGTGTGTATGGGTAAAATGCAGAGGTGTAATTCTGTTGTGTTTCACTGTGTGCTGTGCCGTGTACTCACTTTGACGAGAACAGTCACGGGCACTCTTCACTTTCACTTTCACTTTCAAGTGGAGCAGTGGGCAGCCATACATTCAGTGTGGTACTGACCTGCTTATGCTGTTGAAAGGAAAGCATAACTACTTGTATTTAACCGGATGTAATGAGGTGTGTGAAACGTTGCATAAAAATCGTATCCATAATTTTGAAATAGTGTTTTTACTATTTATGGCTGAATTCTTGAGACAGAAACTACTGGGAAGTATCAGGTATCTTGGCGTATTGTGGTATAACTAACTGTGCATTTAGTAAATTGTAATTTTGATATTTTTAGTTGTAAATCCAGCATGAAGATGTCAGCAGTAACTCCTCCCGAATGTCTAGATGGTGAAGCACTCTGGTTTTGCTGTGGGAGCGAAGCTGGAACTCTTGTCCTTTGTTCTTTGAGTGAAAAAAGCAGGAAATCCTGTGATGTTTACTGAAATGCTACCTTGCAGATTAGCAATTCAAATGGAAGATCACATGGCCCAGAGCCGAAACAAGCTTTGCTTTCAGGTTATCAGCCAGGACATCTCTTCTTAACTTTCTCTTATTTTCCTTTTAACTGAGAGTTGAAATGTTTTCAGGGTAGATGTGAAGAAAACGGTTTGAACAGTGTCACAAAGGCTAAAGTCGGATCTCCAGCGATCTTCTATCAGCGCTGGTTTAACAGCCTGGTGCTAAAACAAATATACATCCTCCTGTGCTCCATTTGAACTATTGCACTCATATCAAGCGGGAATTCTTTACTGAGAATCTGCAAAACTTGACGATGAGAAGAAAAAAGGAAAAGAAAGGTTCCTGTCACAGATTCCTTCTCCTCCTTATTGGTCTTTTCCATAATTCCTCTGATCATGTTTCCACCTGTATGTTTATTCCCCCTATTTCTCAGATGCAGGCTTATATAGAGTGTATGTTTATGATCACCTCTTTTTTTCTCATTCTGGCTCTGCCGGGCTTGTTTTGCTTCATGGTTTTATGCCTATACTGTTTGCTTTGCATTAATAAAACCGAACAACTCCCACTTAGATGCTTAGTTTATGATGCTCCTTAATGAGACTTGGAGTCTTGGATGTACATTGTAAACACTGGTGTGAAAATTAGTAGCCAGTTGTTAGTAGAATTATCCTGCAAATGAATGGGCTTTTAGTGTAAAATTGATTTTGGCTTTAAATGATCAGCAATTTTCTAACAGTATGAACCCTTTATCATTTAAAACAGCAATTTCGACTAATTAAAAAAAATGAATTTATATTGCTGTACAAAAATTATACCAAGAGACCTTCAGGGGCTTGACACTGGCTAACGAACAGGATTAAAATAATAAATGTGCTGTGATTTCCCATCTCTTGATTATTCCAACTTGCTTACGTACCTTCGGCCCATAAGCTGCATTTGAAATACCTTGAAGTAGGTGCAATGACTAAACTGTGAAGACTTAAATGTGAGGCTAATGCTGTGTAAGACAGTAAGTGTGCTTGGTTGGATGCTTTGTTAGAAAAATCAATATTAGAACCAAAATTGTCTTTGCTGGTATTTGCTAATTAAGTTAACTAGCTCTAGCTGGCTTCCTTGTGTGTGTGTGTGTGTGCTGAGAGTGGTGAGGGAAAGTGAGTGAACTGAGAGAGATCTTCATTATCAGTGCTCGCGCCAACATCAGAGAGAGAGAGAGTGGTCTTTATTCATCCAGTGCAAAAACGAACGCAGATTAGCGTGATGAATTGCGTTTGATCCGTGTCTGATTCACGGAACGAGCTTCAGCTGCGTGGAAAAGAGCAGCCGTGCGTTAGTTTGGAACGCTGTTTATGTAGTGGGGCATGTTCTGGGAATTTTTAAACAACTTATATTTTAGTGTTACGAGGTGTCATGCTTTCTTCATCAAATTAAATCAGTTTGGATATTTGGAGATCTTTCACATGCTTTTTTTTCAACTATGGGCTACAGGGGCATCTGGATGGCATCATGGCGGCTGAAGCAGATCTGGAGTCTCTGGCCAAGAAGAGATGAACTCAAAAAACTGCACCCTAACTTCAAATGAACGTAGCCAGACTGGTGGGGTACGTATTTGGAAAGTGGAAATTAATGAGTTGTTTAGATTTGTTCACTTACTAAAGTGAAAGTGACTAATTGTCTTTGAGAAACACAGAACAGCACACACTGAACCATAACGAAATGCTTCCTCTGCTTTTCAGCCATACACGTGCAGAAGGGGGCAGCTATTGAAAGTGTCTGGGGAGCAGTGATGGGGACGGTACCTTGTTCAAGGATATCTCAGGGCAACCATTTGGTCTGGGATTTAAATCTATGACATTCCAATCCTGGGGCCTAAACACTAGGACACTGCTGCCCCTAGCGCTTGTTATGGAACCAAAAAAAAATATATTTGAGTCCTTTATATAACTCCTTTGAGTTTCCTTTATATTTAGACATTTTCATTTTTGAAAAGTCTTCGTTCTACACACACACACACACACACACACACACACGCACACACACACACACACACACACACACATACATATATATATATATATAAAACACAAAACAAAAACCCTGAATGAGCACAATACACAGTAAATTTTCTGTTGAAAAGCTGAATTCATCTTTCCCTTAGCTACAGCAGGTCACCCAGGCCCAGAAGCAGCAATGTAACCCCATCCCATCACGCTGCCACCACCATGTTTGACTGTGGGCATGGCATTTTATTGCCTTAATGATATTATTTCCTTAATGATAGCTCTACTGGGAACCATGTTTTCCGAAAAGTTTGAGACTGAATTGTATCAAGGAGCTGCAAAAGAAAACAAACAAAAAACTTTTCTCCTTGTGGAACAGCACAAAATGAATCATTTGCCAGTGTTATATACTTTCCATGGATCAGAGATTTGTCCACTTTCCCTAACAGTCCCAGAGAGTGACTGTCTATTTACCCGCTGACAAATCACAGTGTACACAGAATGTCAGCATATCGTGGGCTTATCGTGGGATAAAGCGTGCTGTGTAAACTAACCTTGTTATTGGGCCACAGCGGCACCTCACCATGCCAACCTACAGCGCCAGTCAAACCACATTAGATACTCAGTAATGGGCAGAATGACTGACATCAAATGTTTGTGGGCCTTAATACCTCAATAGGCTTTTCATTAGAACTGTTCTCTTCAAGAATTGTAATGGCCAGAGTTTCTCTTCCTTTTTCAGTGTCTTGTTCCCCTCTAACTTCTGTTTCTGAAAGTCATCATGAAGTTGTAAAAGTGATCAAGGTGTCATGTTTTATCAGCATCACTGAATGTCTTTGAAGGTTTCATGGTTTATCAACATAAAAATTCATTCTCTAAAATATTGTCAGCGTTGTAAAAATATTACTGAAAATGTACATTTTAAATGCGTTACGCATTAAACGCATTTGATCAATCTTTAAATCTAATCTAAATTGGTTTTTTTAAATCATTCTTTTGGAAATCAATTTTTGCAGGGAATTTCACTTATGATAGTGTGGCAATATTATGCTTAAACAAAACATGACACAGTGGGTAGTGCTGCCCCCTCACAGTGAAAAGGTCCTAGGAGCGATTTCCAGGTGGGATGTTCTGGGTCCTTTCAGTGTGGAGTTTGCATGTTCTCCCCCAGTCTGGGTGGGTTTCCTCTCTTCCTCTCTAAGTGGGTCACATGAATTCGATATGAGAAATTGCCCCCTAGATGTGTGTGCTTGTCTTTATCCAAAGACATGCATGTCAGGTGGATTGGAGATGCTAAGTTGTCCCCAAGGTGTGAGTGTGAGTGTGAGTGTGAGTGTGCGTTTGCCCCGCAATGGACCTGCGACCTGTCCGGGTGTTTCCCCGCCTTCCACCCCTTGGCTGCTGGGATGGGCTCCAGCACCGTCTGTAACCCTAATGAGAATAATAAGTGAGAAAAAGTGGAAAATATCTCCTAATGAAACAAAACAGCTTGATTTGTATTTATTTCTGTTCAGTGTGAGCAAAAGTACTCATAAAATGAATTTCACATGATGGTGTAATGCACATACAGTGCAAAGTAATTATGCAGATGATTATCAATAGTGCATGACTGGAATTATATCCACGTCTTGCAAAACTGAATCATTCCTTTAACTACCACTAAAAGTTCCTGCTCAAGAATGTCATTCAGAATAAATACACGATGTCGAAGCAAAGAGTTCTTAGGGAGTAGAATACCCTACGGGCCAGTGGTAAGAAGGTTAGATTTTGAGTATTAAAGGCCACCTAGATGATTAGACGAGGTTATCATTGCATTTTTCCAAAGTGTTCATATTTCAGTGAGTGACTCAGAATACACAACAGATGTGACACTCCAGCCACATGTTAGTGCAGGGCAACAGGGGCGGCCAAGCATTTCATCTATACTGCTTGCGATTTAGTTAATAAGTGCTTCAGGGAGGGAAAACAACTTCTAACAAGGCTTATCATAAGAGTATCTGCTAGACACCATTAGCACAGTGCTACTAGGCCATCAAGGTCAAAACTATGATTCTCAATGTACACTATGCTCTGCAAAGCAGAAAAGTGAGATTTTAATGGATCTCGGTGGAGTTTATATTTCACTCTGGGTGGCAAGCCTACTAACCCACTTACAGACAGGAGGGCCAATAATGCTGGACTCTTGGCCACGGATGGCATTGGAATCACTGGGCATCAAAGCTGGGTTCTTCAAATGGTTGACCAACTCGAGTAAAGATCCCACACCTTAAAGGTTCCACACCTTTAACTTTAGTCAAGACCTATAACTGTCTTTTATTAATGCTATTTCAAAGTGCTATACACAACTATAACCTTAATTACATGACCAGTTACCTAATTCGTCCCATTACCTTTACAATTAAAATACATTTTCATTTTTCGCTGTATTATCAGCTGCTGCACTTCTGTTTCATTTCGACGTCTGTAAATGACCAATGTGTATTCCTGCAAAGTAGAATCGTACAAACAAAAGCAGCTTTTCATCAAATCATGAAGAATCTTCTCCACCTATAAACCGGTCAATGGTCAGTCGGTCATTTTCTGGGCCGCTTGTCCTAATTAGGGGGACACACCCTGGACAGGTTGCCAGCCTATCGCAGGGGGACGGTCAATGGTATTAATTCAGAATGTGAAATTTCACCTTTCAGTTTGTAATCGCTTTCTTCAATTAGCAAATAGCATCAATTTATTGTTAAATGATCACGCTTTCTGGATTTCGTTGGAACTTCTTAGGTGCGGAGGGCCTTTAAAACTTAAAGTCCTTGCAAATTGCTATTAGTTTTAAATTGCCCTGAACAGCACGGTTTGTTTTGAGTTGTATTTTGTTGCTTTTTCCTGCTGTGTCAGCCTGCATCCACTGCTGTCTGAGGAGTTTTGTGGAATAAACGCAAAAACCAAGAGCAGACCTTGTGCTTCATTCTCTCTGCGTTCACAGAGCAAATCACTAGATGGCCTAGTTTGTTCCCTCATTACAGATAGCTGTAATGAAAGCCAGGAAAAAAGCATGTCGTTGTCAGAGTGGGCCTGAGCGTGTTGATAAATGGTCCCAATTAACCGTCACCTTCACAAAGTGACCTCTTGTTTACTTGGAACCCGCTTCATTTGCAGCCACCACTTATAGAGTATGAAGACGAGAGTACAGGTCTCCGCATGGACACAACAAAGGTATGGCTCCTCAGATAAAGGTGCCTTTGCTGAGGAAGCAGTAAGCCAGCGTTTATATAATAGCTGAAGATAAATTCATGGCGCCTGCTCTTTTGAAGGAAGCAAAGGTGTGAATTGAGTATATGAGAAGCAACAACAGTATAGTCTTTATTATTTACTGCAAGGTGAAGCTTTGAATTTACTTGCTTCACAGATGTGCATCCTTACAAGAATAACATATTTAATCAACACAAGTTTGTTATTCTGTTTGCTCATTTATCAAACGAATGTCTTCATGATGTACTTTCTTGAAGAAAATTCAGCTTGTTATCCACTGCATCTTATATCCAAGCACCCACAGGGTGAAAGGCAGGGAAACACCCTGGACAGGTCACCAGTCCATCATAGGACAAACACACACTCACAGCTTGGGGACAATTTTGCCTCTCCAATCCACATGACATGCATGTCTTTAGATGATGGGAGAAAACCTGAGAACCTGGAGGAAACTCAGCCAGCTCCACATAGAAAGGACCCAGACTGTCCCACCTGGGAATCAAACTAAGGAACTGCTTGCTGTGAGGCAACAGTGCCACCCATTGCACTGGTGTGCCGCCCTGCAAATGAGACATTGACAAATGAAACAAATGAGACAAATGAGAAGATGAAATATGAGTCAGGTGTTCAATCAATGGGTGTGAGTGGGCACGGTTTTATTTTAAGAACAGGGATCTGTCAAAGTCTGCTCTTCTCGATTGTTTGTGAAAGTGTATCGTGTACAGTGGAGATTACCCAAGACCTCAGAAAGATCTATTATTTACAATGCACTGATTGTTTGGAAGCCTTTAAAGCCTTTTACATAACATTTATTATGTTAGATGTTATACCTCTTAGACAAGTGGATTCAAATCCAGTTTCAGACTTGTAACTCCACTTGGATGTGAGCTTGAAGTTGTTGGAAAGTTCATCCTGAAATAAACAAGACCAAACACAAATGTTTTAGTAAGTTAAAGACACTTATTTAAGCTGCAGTCTATAATCTAACAAGCTGCAGCATTTATGGGGTGGTGGTGGTCTAGTGGTAGAATACTCGTCTCCAGACCAAGAGATTGCAGGTTTTGCAGCAATTGGGTTCTGAGCAAATCCCTTCACCCCAAGCTGCTGCAGGAGGACCGTCCCTGTAATTTGGAATTGGAAGTCACTGTGGATAAGAGTATCTGCTAAATGCCGTGAACGTTATTGAATCAAAGGCTTTATTGTGCCTCTCTGTCATGGAAGCTCATTTTTCAAAGCCATGTTCAATCTGATGTAAAGTGAAAGTGACTAAATGTCATGGTACAGCACGGCGCACAGTGAGACACAACGAAATGCTTCCTCTTCGTTTCATCCACACACACACACTCAGCAGGGGGCAGCTATTTAAAGCGCCCAGGGAGCAGTGATGAGGACGGTACCTTGCTCAAGGGTACCTCAGGGCAACCTACTGGTCTGGGATTCAAACCAACAACCTTCTGAGCTTGGGGCCCAGTCCCTAAACACTAGGTCACTGCTGTCTCTTACTATTAACTGCAGCTTAAAGGAGAAATTTCTACTTGAGACTCAAAACTCAACCCTCACTCACACTCAGAACTCAACACTTAACACATTTCTTTCTTCACAATGAATTTGTTTTAGCTATGCACTGACGGCATTTGGCATTTGGACTTTTTCATTCTTTTTGAACCTTTGTCTTTGCAGCTCCCAGTTAGTTACTCATGACCTTGTGTTTCGCACCGCAGTTTTGTAGTCGTCGTTTAATTATTATTACTGCGTCTATGAGGGATCTGTAATGCGATTATGAGTGTGGGATAAGATTATCACAGAGCTTTGTATTTGTCAGAGCCTTCTGGGAGACACATTTAACCATTTAACATTATAGTCCCAGGTGACCTGGATGAATGCTTTGTATACTCTTTCAAATTACATTAGCGTCAGTGCGATTTCACCACCTTGAAAAAGAAAAAAAAAAAAAAAAAAAAAAAAAAAAAAGACAAACCCTGTCAGCACTTTTGCTCACGCTCACCCCTTCTGCTAATATCAGGCCGACGAGCAAGGGAGCAATCACGTCTTTAGAAAATGATGGCAATTTCAAATTGCTTTTTAATTCATCCTGAGTAAATTTTCCTCAACGGTTTGGTGAAATGATCATTATTTAAGACAATCTGTGGTAATGGAGGGTTTGACGGCTCTTCACTCAAACGGAAGGAGATAGATGAAATAAATAAATAAATAAAAAGTAAATAAATGAATGAAACTGTTGTGTGAGCTTCTGCGAGGGCAGACAGGCGTGTATAGAAAGTGGGCAAATGTTTTAGCGTTCACGATGGGACTAATTATGAGCTCGGGTCGAGCTTATTGTGCCATTTGTTTTAGAGCGTTTTCAGGGGCCTTCATGTGGAAACAGAATGGAGGGGAGTCATTTAGAGGGCAAGCGTGGCTTTTGCTCCAATGGCCAGGTCTCCAAACCCGCTGAAGTTTAAAATCGTAATCATAACTATTCTTCATGGCAAATATAGAGGACAGCTTTTTTCCAGCTCATCCAGCAAGCAGCTTGATCGTTACTGACGGAGAAAACACTGAAAGTGTCTCTTTACACTGTATTTATCTCAGTGGTAGACGGCATGCATGATTCTTCTCTCTGTGTCTATCTCACACACACACACACACACACACACACGCACACACACACACACACACACACACACACACACACACTCACACTCACGCACAGACACCGTCACAGCAGCTTTACTCTCATCCGCATGTCTTTCTTTCCTTCACATCTCACCCACACATATGTTGTGCTCCTCCAACCCATTTAGTGTCTCTCTCTCTCTTTCTCTCCCTCTCGCTTTCTCTCTTTTTACAATTACACAAGAACAACACACTGTTTCAGTGTTTTTAACCTAAAAAAACATGAACACACTACTCATCCAAATACATAATAGGCTGTTGGCCACCTTACTTTCTAAGCAATCAGCAAAAAGCTGCAACACCATTGGACAGAGGCAATTTGCAGCCAGTCTAATGGCATCAATAGGATGCATCTGCTCCAAACTACTAAAAATACAGCATGACTCCGTCTTTGCTCACATTCAAACTCAGTTTCTGTCTGTTGACCCCACTCCTTCCTCCAAACAGCGGAAGCCCTTTAAATATGTAGAACATCCATGTGTAGATTTTTCAAAAAGAAAATAATAATAAATAAAAATTCTATTGCGGTTTAGGCTGTGAGATGTTCCTGGATCAGAAAATCCATGGTCAGAACTATTTGCCAAAAGGAATATGTCAAGCTTGACTGAATTCATGCAATGTTTATCCTCAAAGCTTCAGCCAGAAGCTTGCTATGGACTTCGCTGCATGGGGAGAGTCCCTGCTTTGCAGATTGCACTGTAATATTTGACCCCATCAAACATCCATTAAAAGCCATCCAGAGCAACAAAGACAAACCTTTCATAGAGTCTTCCAACCCCTCATGCAGTACCTCTGAAAGCATTTGATCTTTCTGTGTTGATCTCTGTTTGGGTTTGTCCAGGAACATGCTTCCAGCCTCCAGATGGCTCCAGAGCGGGTGTCCTCCTGTTGGATGGCTGGCGGTCCTCTCCAGTCACCCTAATGAGAAAGCCTTCTGTGATGGTCTTGGCACATATGGGGATGGTCAATCCCAGTGGCCCCTTCAGAAGTGTGGGCTTCAGCTCACCTGCCAATGATATGGTGACCACAGAAGAGTATAGAAGTAAAATTTAAAAGAAGACCTTCTACAAAGGTTCGAAAAGAGTTCAGTGAAGCAATGCTATAGAAAACTTGTGGTTCCCTAAAGAAGATTTCTGAGAAGTTCTGCATTAGAGTGTGTGGAGCCTTTTTAACGGCTGAATTAACTCAAAAAAAGTGCAAATTATATACAGTACTGTGCAAATGTTTTAGGCGGGTGTGAAAAAATGCTGTAAACAAATAATGCTTAAAAAATGGAAGTGTTGATCATTTATTTTCATCAATCAACAAAATGCAGGGAATGAACAAAAGAGAATCTAAATCAAATCAATATTTGGTGTGACCACCCTTAGCCTTCAAAACAGCATCAATTCTTCTAGGTACACTTGCACACAGTTTTTGAAGGAACTCTGCTGGTAGGTTGTTCCAAACATCTTGGAGAACTAACCACAGATCTTCTGTGGATGTAGCTTCCTCACATCCTTCTGTCTCTTCATGTAATCCAGACACACTGGATGATGTTGAGATCAGGGCTCTGTGGGGCCAGAAGAACTGATGCTGGTTTGAAGGCAAAAGGTAGAAACACCAAATATTGATCAGATTTAGATTTTTCTTTTGTTCGCTCACTTTGCATTTAGTAAATTGATAAAAATAAACAATCATTATTTATATTTCTGAAAGCGTTCTTTGTTTACAGCATTTTTTCCACACCTGCCTAAAACTTTTTAAGCATAAAACTTTTGCACAGTACTGTCTAAAGGTTTATATTTAACAAAAATCCTCTTTAGCTGTGGTAACAGTCTAGGAAGGCTTTACATTATTTTGACATGTTGCTGTAAGGATCTGATTGCATCCAGCCACAAGACCAAAGACGGAGGTAACCATGCTGGAAGATTTGTTCTAGATCACAAACTCCAGTCCAGCTGATCTCAAGGGTATGGAGACAATAGCTTTTCTATGGAAATCATCGCAGTGATCATAACTTTTTTCTGCAATGGATTCTGCTTAAAGTGGGAGAATTCCCTACATAAATGGGTGTCTGAAAACTTTGTAAAGTTTGTAAAATGTTATTACATTGTAATGATACATAAACTAATCGAGTGTGAATAATATTGCATGAAGTGAATAACTGGAAAACAAATACTAAATAAAACCTACAATTAAAAAATTCTGAATATTTATAACACCGTCAAAATAAAATACAACGGAAGCAAAAGGTTTTGACCTAATTCTTTAAATTCATTCATGCAGATGATGTCAAAGGAACGATGCGTTTTTTTTCTTATATGTATGAAAGTGAAGTGAAAGTGACTACCACACAGCAAAGCACATTGTGAACTTCAAAGAAATGCTTTCTCTACATTTAACCCATACGCATCGTGTAGCAGTGGGCCACCATATCCAGCTCCTGGGGAGCGGTGCTGGGGATGCTACCTTGCTTTAGGGTACCTCAGGGTAAAATACTGGCCTGGGACTCAAACCCATGACCTTCCCATTATGGGCCAAGGGAAGGTAATAGAAATGATAGGTTAAACAGGGAAGGATGTATCCAGTATGCAAATTAGACCAATTTGAGCCAATTGGAGGAATGCATGTCATTTACTCAATAAGACTGATAATGACTTAAATATGCATCTTGTGATATGAGGCGCAAATCCCATGAAATTTGAAAAAGTATTTAATCTCTTTTATTTGACTTGATTGGCTTTGTCAGATTTAACACTTGAACTGGCTGCCAGTGCTGATACTTTAAGAACATTTTTGAAATCATTTCACTCAGTTAAAGTGAAGAATATTCTCTCTCACACACACACACACACACACGCACACACACACACACACACACACACACACAGCTTAATTATGCCTTTGCCATACACTACTGTGCAAATTGTGTAGCAGCAGTGTTTGTCATTCTTCCACTGTTATGAGAGGTGAGGCTGATATGGATCAGATCTTCCGTGAGCGATGCAGTCAGTTGTCATTTCTCCATTTGAACCATATTGTTCTGTTTTTTTATGTGTTTTGAAAGAAAGTCTTTATTGATCAAGAACTCCCCTCTCATGTTAAGATGTTAAAACAGAAAGGCACAACCTGGCAGCGCCTTACAAAAACAGACCCCTTGGGATGAGTTGACATTAACGTTGAATTAAAATAACACCATCACAGGTAACATGCCAAGATTGCTCAGCACACTGGGGATTGTACCGTATCATATTATGAAGTCGCCTGGGAGACGTGTTATTGCAAGAACACAAAAAGAGGTTAGCTGTGTCTTCAGGCACCATATGGGACGCGGAAATGACATTTAGCCAATGAAGTGGGCTCGAGCCAACCCGGAACACCTCAGCGCACATGATTGACGGATAGCCCTCAAAGAATTAAGATAAGAAAGGCATAAGTGCGGAGAAAGTAGGCAACGGGCAAAATGTCAGCTTCAGGGTTTCTTTTGCTCTGCTTTTTCCAGTTTTTGGGGGAGATGCATTTACACACATGCCATACAGCCTCTAGGACCTCAGGAGTTTCTTTGAAAGGATTATCACTTCAGAGATATTCTTTAAGAGGACTACAAAATCCTTAACCTGTCAAAATATTATGCCCTTTATAGAAAGCGATAGGTTTAAAAAGAAGTTAACAGTAGATTTATGACACTAAG
>CM029386.1:16249414-16564414 GCA_017165825.1 Hepsetus odoe
AACCTTCTTTAGACAAATGCTCAGCCCAGTTCTACCACTGTCACCTCATTATATAATCATAAAAAACAGTCAGTTTCATTTTAGTATATTAACAATGGCATTGTGTTTGCTTTCAAACAAAAATGTCTTTTCCAAACAAAAAAATATGTTTTTTTTTATTATTTTGCATTGTGAAGTCAAATCGGTTTTATTTACTTAGCACTTTTTACAACTGCGGCTGTCACAAAGCAGCTTCACAGAACTCACAGAGGAGATCACGGAGGAGATCACCTCGACCTGACACGTAAGAAGTGGTCTCTAAACAAGGCACCTAAACCAACCGTGACATCAGGGAATCGGAAAGAATGGGCTTCTCCAAGAGATGCTCGACCTACGAATCAATAATATTGGATGTCTGAGGAGCCATAGATTCTTTAATTGAAGTGTTTTCTAACAGCATCACACTTACCCCATTAGTTCTCCCATCTGAGCTTGTTTTCTTTCCTCGCTGTGGTTTATGTAATCTGTGGAAGCAGAAAAACCTTGTTTTGGTGGGTTGTTCAACAGTAATGATGATAAAAATAATCCATTAAACATATTTAAGTCAAGTTCATCGATGGGTGTGTTAACATCAACACAATATAACTGCTATAGCCTCATTATATATTCACTTAAGGTCAACGCACTTTTTGATTTTAGGAAATGTCTTCATCCACAGCCTCTATTTAAACTGCCGTGAACACATTATTGAAAGTGAAAGCAAAAGTGACAAGTTGTCAGACAAAATGCGTCATCTGAATTGAAACCGTACGCACATGTGCAGCAGGGGGCAGCTATTTAAAGTGCTGGGGGAGCAGTGATGGGGACGGTACCTTGCTCAAGGGTACCTCAGGAATGCCTACTGGTCTGGGATTTAAACCCATGACTTTCCAATCCTGGGGCAACTCCCTAACCACTAGGCAAACGCTGCCCCCTGGCCGGCAAACAGTAAGGACAGTGGAAAAAATCCTGTGACCCTTACAGTGAGAAGGTGCTGGGTTTGATGCCGAGCGAGGGCAGCCTGGAGCTTTTTTATATTTGGAGTTTGCATGTTCTCCATGCATATGAATGGATTTCTTCCATGTGCTCTGGTTCCTCTGGAATGAATGAAGGAACACTTTTCCCTACTCTTGGTCCTAGAGGCCCACTGCCTCGCATATTTGACCTCAACACACCTGATCCATCTGCTCATTCACAAGCCCTTACTGCAAAAGAACGCTGAGGCAGGTTACATCCATACGAAGTTCTTCAATCAAGAAGAAGTTTAATCAAGGCAATGGTTTTATATGTGCTCTTAAGAGCCATCCACATGTTTCAATAGTCGAGCCTCTTATATATATAAAGCTCCTTCTAATAATACATACAGTACTGTGCAAAAGTTTTAGGCAAAAGAGAAAATGCTGTAAACAAAGAACGCTTTCAGAAATCTTCAATCAGTTTACAAAATGCAAAGTGAGCAAACAGAAGAAAAATCTAAATCAGATCAATATTTGGTGTTACTACCTTTTGTCTTCAAACCAGCATCAGTTCTTCTAGGTACACTTGCACAAAGTCAGGGATTCTGTAGGATTATAGTCGGTGTCTGATCAACCAGTTTTACCGAACAGGTGCTGATGATCATCAACGTCACACGGAGGTTGAAACACAGTCATGTTTGGAACAACCTACCAGCCGAGTTCCTTCAAAACCTGTGTGCAAGTGTACCTAGAAGAACTGATGCTGTTTTGAAGGCAAAGGGTGGTCACACCAAATATTGATTTGATTTAGATTCTCTTATGTTCATTCACTGCATTTTGTTGATTGATGAAAATAAATGATGAACACTTCCATTTCTGAAAGCGATCTTGGTTTACAGCATTTTTCCACACCTGCCTAAAACCTTTACACAGTACTGTATATAGGATTCTGATTATTGAAAGAAGCCCAGTCCTAAACTGACATATTTTTTCCAAAGAAAGCCCCAAGCTACTGTATACTTATATATTCAACTTGTGAGGGCTACACACATGATCTGTTAACCCATGAGTCATCTCACATGTATTGCATCCCACTTAATAAACATTTACATATTCAGTACTAGATGCTAATGTGCTGTGCTGTGCTACCAAGTCATCAGTACCTTAAAAAGATTCAGTTATTGCACAATAATTGTTTATATGCTAGATTTATTAAATTAAACGAAACCCAAACATCCGGAACCGTCTTTTAAGGCCTCATGTTCATCTTCCTTCGGTAATTCATCAAAATGTCAGAAAGTGCTCCCTTCAGAAGTACATTCCAGCTAAATTGAGTAAGAGAGCATCTTAGGCTTTTAAGCAAGGCGGCTCTCATTAAAAGCACGTAGGCGTGTGTGCAGCTGTACAGAACAAATGGTAAAATGTGAAATGGCAAGGTTAGTTGATTTATTTATTTATTTCATTTCTATATTTTTACCTGCAGGGTGATGGCGCGGTGCATCTGTTAACACAGACGGGAGCAGTAAGCAGGCTCTTAATTGTTTTTTGTGTCTTGCTGACGACAGTGCGAGGAAACGAAAGTGGACTTATAGAGCTTGCAAGGATTTGTCATCACTTAGCAACAAGTGATGCTCAAAGAACCCATCCTATCTGTCTCTCACACACACACACACACACACACACACACACTGCCAGCAACATCTCCTACACTATTTAGTCTACCTCTCTGTCTATATTACTCTCTTCCTATCTTTCTCGCCTTTACCCCCCCCCCCCCCACCACCCCTCGGCTGTATCCCTGTTAGAATTTCTTCTCTGCTTTTGTTCATGCTTAATCTCATGACAAGCTCATACAGCAAGTCAGCTTGAATTGAAGATAATCTCTTGAGGTTTACCATCAACACATGCAGCCAGGTTTACTCCTCTGATTTGCATAGCTGCGTGGCCGCATACCAATAAACCAGCTCCACTTGAAAAAAAAAAAGTGCTCTTAAGTAGCTACGTGCCCTTGCATTGATTACTATCTTCCAACTTTATACTGATCACTGCATCTGGCTAACGTATGTTTTTTTGTTGTTTTTTTATGTTTTTTTTTGTTTAGGTTATGCAAGCTCACCTAGAAGGTCCACACATCTGTCTTCTTGTCCATCTATCTAGCTGTCTGTTTATCCACCACCTCCATTTACCTGCTGTGATAGAAACAGTGTAGTTTACGCAAACAATCATTATTTTAAATGGAGCTCAAACCATCTTTATAGTCTGCAGTCGAGGCCAGAATGACACAAGTATTGGTTTTCACAAAGTGTGCCGCGTAAGTGTTTTTAGGTCATTTTTGGCAGATTTTTTGTTCAGTTACTATGGTAACTGAAATGTAATTACAAGCATTTTATTCATTTATTTTTTTTAATTAAAATTATATTCATTTTATGCAAAGTGTCAGTATTTGCAGTGTTGGCTCTTCTTTTTCAAGACCTCTGCAATTCTTCCTGAAATGCTGTCAATCAGCGTTTGGGTCCTGACTGATGGAGTCCATTCTTGCATAATCAGTGCTTGGAGTCTGCCAGAATTTGCGGGTTTTTGTTTGTCCACCCGCCTCTTGAGGACTGATCACAAGTTCTCAATGGGATTAAAGTCTGGGGAGTTTCCTGGCCATGGACCCAAAATTTTGATGATTAGTTCTCCAAGCTACTTAGTTATCAGTTTTTCCTTATGGCATGGTGCTCCTTCATGCTGGAAAAGATCCTGTTCTTCACCAAACTGTTCTTGGATGGTTGGGAGAAGTAGCTTTTGGAGGATGTTTTGGTATCGTTCCGCTGTGTTGTTCTGCAAAATTGTGAGTGAGCCACTCCCTTGGCTGAGAAGCAACTCCACATGTGACTGTTTTCACAATGCTTTACTGTTGACACAGGAGCGATGGTAGCTCTCACCTTTTCTTCTCCGGGCAATTTTTTCTCCAGATGCACACAAGCGGAAAGGGGATTCGTCTTTCTTGAAGAGAAGTGGCTTCATTGCTGCCCTTCTTGACAACATGTCATCCTCCAAAAGTCATCACCTCATTGTGTGTGCAGATGCCTTCACACCTGCCTGAGGCCGTTCCTGAGCAAGCTCTGCACTGCTGGTGCCCCGATCCCGCAGCTGAATCAATTTTAAGAGACGGTCCTGGTGATTGCTGGACTTTCTTGGACACGCTGAAGCTTCTTCACAACAATTAAACCTCTCTCCTTAAAGTTGGTTAAGGAGCAATGGTTGATTTAGGTGTAATCTTACTAGCAGCAATATCCTCACCTTTTTGTGCAAAGCAGTGATGACTGCCCATGTTTCCTTGCAGGTAATCATGGTTAACAGAGTAAGAACAATGATTTTGAGCACCGCCCCACTTTTAGAGCATCCAGTCTGCTATTCTAACTCAATCAGCATTTTCATGGCAAAGAGGGACTATGCAATAATTGCAATTCAGCTGAAAATCTTCAGAACATT
The DNA here is from genome assembly GCA_017165825.1 of Hepsetus odoe. Lineage (NCBI taxonomy): Eukaryota > Metazoa > Chordata > Actinopteri > Characiformes > Hepsetidae > Hepsetus > Hepsetus odoe. The sequence goes on from CM029386.1 coordinate 16,253,866, forward strand.
CTTGAGTTTATTCAAACTGCCATCATTAAACTAAGCAACAAACTTTGTGGGAGTCTGTGAAACTTTTGAGCAAGGTACCGGTCCCTATCACTGCTCCCTGGGCACGGCTGCCTGCTGTGTGTATTTGTTAAAAGCAGAGGAGCATTTTGTTGTGATTCACTGTTTGCTGTGTTGTGGTGTTCAAAATGAAAAAAAAAATCACTTTCACTGTAAATCTATTATTATTGTTTTAGATCGACTTGATCAGCCTTAACAAATGGGAAACGAGACTAGAAAAAAAGAAAAAAAAAACGTTTCACAGAAGAAGCTATTTCTAAAGCATGCTAATTGAACATTGTGGGGTTGCTGAGGGGTGAATTTCCTCAGCACTGATCATTATCCATGTGATTTCCTCTCTCTAACTGGACAATAGGCTACATTAACCTGTGTTTGATCTGTACTCCCTTAGATAAAAGACAGTTGCTCAAGGATTGCTTTGTAGACAGGAGGTTAGACACAATCCATAATAGTGAGATTCTCACATTAGGAAAAAAAAAAAAACAACAAAAAAAAAAACACCAAGCAGCAGCTATTCAGTGCAAAAACTCAAGCCATTTTCCAGGATCTTACTTGAACTTAGTCCTGAGTCCAAAGTCCTGAGCTGCATGGTTGTCACAACACAAATCAGGTTCCTCTGAAGCACCTTGATATTAAAATCTGCATGTTTACAGGTGATTCTGGAGCCTCAGAACTGAACACTTTTTCTGAAAACGCATTTACCTGCATGCTGTTTTCATTAGTCTTGTCAAATCTTAGTTTTTAAACTGGGCACTCAAATCTTGCTTTACAGCCATGGTGTCTTTAATTTTTATAGCTGCTAGCTGGGCAGACTTTGACTCCTACTAGATGTAGGAGTAGTTAACAGATGGAGCAGTTTATTATTCACAGCTCACTTTTAAAGGAGAACTTTAAAGGTGTATTTTGCTATACCCTGCAGAGAGCTTTGTCTGCCATTTCTTTAAATTAGCATCAGTTCACAATGATTTCTGAGATTTCAAGTACATGATTTCAGCCAGTAGAAACATCCTTATAGAAGTTACTTTTTACTTTTTTACACTGAGTTTCTTTTACTCCAGTGCTAGACGAGGTGGAGACGGTGGGACTGATGAAATAACAGGCAGCTGAGCTGGAGGTGGCAGAGTTAACGTACTGAGATTTGCATTGGGAGTGATGAGGATGGACAGGATTAGGACAAGGTAGGACAAAGGCAGAGAAGCAAACTTGCATTGGTTTGAACATGGGCCGAGGAGAGATGAGGATTATATTGGGAAAAAGAGGAAGGAGCTGCCGGGCAAGAGGAGAAGAAGACTAAGAGGAAGTTTATGGACATGGTGAGAGAGGACATTTGGCCTCCTGTGATTCCTGTGACAGTTTCTGATGTGAAAAAGATAAAGTTGAAAACTGGAGTAGGTGGTGGAGTGTCATCAGATTTTAAAGGTGGCCAAGGTTTGCTTCAAAGCATGTCTCTAAAACTAATGGTAGCCAATCATATTTTGTCATGCAGGGCCAATGGTGGCCTAGTGGTTAGGGAGTTGCCCTTGCATCGGAAGATTGTGGGTTCAAACCCCTTATCAGTAGGTTTCCCTGAGGTACCCTTGAGCAAGGTACCGTCCCCGTCACTGCTCCCTGGGCAGCTTTCATAGCTGCCCCCTGCTGCATGGTGTTTGTGTGCATGGGTTAAATGCAGAGGTCCAATTTCACTGTGTGCTGTCACTTTCAAAGCACAGAAAATTTGAAATCAAAATAAAATACAGAGTCAAAAGCACTCCTTTAGTTATCCTCCTTTCTAACCATGCATGCACTGACAGCACCCAAAAGCTGTGTTTACCATATAAGCCTCATTGCCATAGAACAGTTTTTTTTTTTTTCTCCAGTCTGATGCTTTTGTCTTGATGGTTCATGATTGTGTTTGTGTATGGGTCCAATATCAGTCTTTGAACAATTGTGCACCCTGAAACAACCTGCACTCACTCATTACATTCAGTCGCCTGAATTATCTATATGTGTCATGAACTGCAGCAACAACAACAGAACAACAAAGCAATCAAATAGCAGCCTTCATCATGAAGATAATTAGCTCCAAACAGCTCTCAGTCAACCATGTTTGGGTAAGAAGCCTAAAGAGTCCAAAATACATGAATGTTTTACAGTATTTCTGGCAGAATCGGCAAGTTAGAAACTACTTTTTTAAATGTTTGAAATAATTATTAATGTGGTTTAAGCAAATCATTGATTATTCATATTTTGCAGACACTGCGATGTTATTCTCATTTTATCATTAAAGCGTGGTTGAATTCAGTTTTTTAATCACTCAAAGGAAAACTGGCTTTTCTATTTATTTCCTTGTAATACAGGGGTACAGTGAGCAATATAATTGGACACTAGCCCTTAAGACACTATGTTTCAGACCAACTACCATCTTTATTAGGAATTCACCAATCAGTGCTTAAGTCTGAATGAGAAATTCATTTAAGAACTTCATTTATTTGACCATATTTGCTCATCATATTGTCAAAAAAAAAATATGTGTTATTGTATCTGTTACATGCTCCACATTAAATGTTTTTCACAGCTCTGGATAGACCCTGGATTCACCCTATGAGGGTTGCTATAAACTGTGCAACCCGGGTTAGGATGAGCAGCGTTAGTTGTTAGGTGCAATGTCATTAGCTCCGTACTAGTATACTACTTGTATTGCACAGGGGTGAAAGGAGAACTTCTGTGATTAGGGACCAGGCCCCAGGATCAGAAGGCCATGGGTTCGAATCCCAGACCAGTAGGATACCTTGAGGTACCCTTGAGCAGAGGCTGCATTTCATTGTGATTCACTGTGTGCTGTGTTTCCCAATGACAAATAGTCTCTTTCACTTAATATTTATGTAACATTATGAGTAGCCAAAAAAAAAAAATGCAATATTCATTTGTGGTTCGTTCTCCAAAGAACTAAAACTTGAAAATGAGTTCTTAGAAAGCATACAGCATACAAGCCTGCATTCCAAACTTAAAGTCAAGTGTTAGTAGCCTCCCTCATCTCCTCCAGCACTCACACATGGGAAGATAACATCCCGTAAACCAATTTCCGTGTTACTTCCTAGAAAAGGGTCTCCTGTTTTCTGGGATTGCAAATAAATGAGTTGCGGTTGAACAGCAATGCCTTCTTTTCTACTTTTATATTCTTATTTTCAGACCTGGAAGTTGCTTCATTACACACTACATTTAAGTTTTCCCTCCCATTTAAGTAATAAGCTGAAGATACATTCTAACTAAACCCCACATTAAGATCAGACAGATTATTCCCCCAGCCTGCTTCAGAGTCTCTAAAAGTGCACGAGATCACAGCTACTCTGTGGAGCTCTTTCCTCCGAGGACTTATTTATATAGTGTTGTAATTAACTCAACAGGAAGCAGAAACGGTCTTGGGTCAGAATAACTGCTGGAGTCTTTATTTCTTTAATTTCAGATTAGCTTTCAAGAACACGGAGTCTTTGAGGGAATTTGCATGAGCAGGCATTTCAAGTCTATGTTAGTAGTCAAGTTCCAAGGCGTCTTATTTTAAGTACAGGCATGGACAGAGCAACACAAGCATCTCATGAAACATGGGTTTAACCTTTAAATGGCCAGTGCAAGATTGGTCAGACAAGACGGATGTTAATTCGCTTCATGAGGTAGGTGTAGAGGATGCTTTACAATAAGTAAAAAACAAAAATACACACGAGGAGTGTCAATGTTGGAGCAAGTTCAAAGGAATTTCTCTTAAAAATGGCAAAATGGGTTAATCCAAGGTTATCAAATGAAACCATTTTGAAAATTGGAATATATCAGCTGCACAAAAGCTTCAGGATTCTTTTGAAAGCAATAAAGGAAATCAGTAGATTTACTTGAAAATGTGATGCACAGATGTGCCACCCTGCAAGTGAAATAAGTGAAAGTGACTATTCTCATCATTGCAAGGTCACAGCACAGCACACCATGAACCACAATGAAATTGGACCTCCGCATTTAACCCATGCAAACATGAAAGCACCCGGGGAGCAGTGACAGGTACGGTACCTCGCTCAAGGGTACCTCAGGGCAACCTACTGGTGAAGGGTTTGAACCCACAATCTTCCGATCCTGTGGCCCACTCCCTAACCACTAGGCTGCCGCTGCCCCAAACACACACCATGCAGCAGTGGGCAGCTATGAAAGCGCCCAGGGAGCAGTGACAGGGACGGTGCCTTGCTCAGGGGTACCTCAGGGTAACCTACTGGTAGGGGGTTTGAACTCACAATCTTCTGATTCTGTGGCCGACTCCCTAAACACACACCAAGGTGTGGCTGGTATAAATGGGCTAGTTGTAAGTTAATGTGATCTATATTGCACTTTTTCAAAGTTGTGGCTACAAAAGGATTTATGACAACTTTTAAAATGGAATAATCCAAAGCAAGAATAAAGAAAGAATAGGATCAGCAAAATATGGAAACGATAAGACACATCAAATTATACAAATCAGTTCAAAATTGCAAACCAGCACTAGTGCCACAAACAGGTCATTATAATGCGGCTGCTTAAATGAAACACTGAGCTGTAGATTGGCATGTCTTGTTTCTGGTTTCATGTCAACAGTGCACATGTCTTGAAGTTTTGTTTTGTTTTTTTTATCCATTTGGACTCATTTTTAAGCCCACAAAGTTTAGCTCCACCACCTCAAAGCCTGCAATCCACAGAAAGGACATCTAGCTGCGATCCATTAGCCTAAAACTTGCTCCAGATCATTGGAAATGAGTTGATAAACACACGAATATTCGCTGTTTACTTAGTTTACACCGTGATACGGCCAGCAAACAAGCATCTCATGACAATGAGCATTGCAGAAAAAATGTATATTGCCTGTTTTATGTCGTATTTACCCTTCAGTAATGATTTTGGCTTGAATGCTGTTAGATTCTGCTAATGCTGTAGTTAGAAAGTGCGGCTGTGAAATATACTATGCTCGTTCTAATAGCCCATAGGTAATGGTCCACATCAGCATCAAAACAAGTGTGCCCAGTTATTAGCAAGACCCCTCATTTTATAGTTTCATTGCTTTAGTTGGGAAAGGCCACTCAAAAGGTAATGCTACACTGCACAAGCTATTGATAGCTGTTATTATATTTGGCCCTCCCATCCAATGTTATGACCAGCCATTGCAGCTCAAAACAAAATCTACATCTCATTCAGCTCATGATTAGTGTTGAAAATAAAGTGTGCAGGAGGGTAGATCTCTAGGAGGAGGGCTGGCAACCACTGTTCCATGGCACCGGTGGCATTTTCTCTCGCAAAGTGTGGAATAGATGCTGTTGTCAAGGTGAAGCAGGGCCCTACGCCTTATTACGCACTTGATTCGAAGGTAACACTAGGCATTTTTGTTACTTTATTTACCCCCTACAAGCACAAAATGCTCAAGGCAGCTCCAGCTTTCTTTGGAATATGGACTGCATGAAATTGTTCCTCACTGTCACTTTTTCCTTACTCTGCTGTTACCTCGAGCTCTCCGCGACAACCCGCCTTGCGGGCTATTCACACTGTAATTATCGACGCCGGTGACAGAGCAATGATTTATCATCATTATTCTTGCAGCGGATAAAATGTAAATCTGGATAATGGCTGTCATTTCAATGGGGGGAGGGGGTTCAGCCATGAAAAACTTAGCATACAGATTGATTCTCAGCTGTCCGTCGCTGGCGCTGACGGAAATTAAACAGTGAGTCATGCGGAGCGACTTAAGATCGCCGCACAGTGACAGAGCCGGGAGAGACTATTGGCCACTTCCTTCCTCTGTAATCCAGTTCCCCCTGGGCTCATTATGGCAGTCCGGGACGTACTTCACTCTCACTAATACAGCCTCTCATACAGCCCACAATCCACATCAAGGCCCTACCCAGGGACTCTATATGAAAGCAAAGCTTTGTCTTTATGCTAACAGTTAGTGTGCTTGTGTTTTATTTTCCAGATAAATTGGCTGCTTGACGACCAGGAGAAGACAGATGTTCCTCTTTTAAAGATGTGTGTCATGTTGTTTGGTATTTTAATTCCCGCATGAAATTTGTCATGTCAGTTCAAGAGATAACAGCTGGGAGGGGGACACGCTGGAGCGCAATATATACGACTGCAGGGTCTTTCAAGTCCTAATGCTTATGGCTTTATTGATGTCCGCTATAATCACAGTAAAATATGGTGGAAGCAAGTTTTCAAACAGCCGCAAGGGACAGCTGACGCGTTCACTTTAATGACTGCTGTTAATAAGCAGGAAGAGAGATACCTCCAGGTATACAAACCTTTATTAAATTAAACGCCACTGGTAGGGCAAGTCAAGGAAGTTTCTGTTGCCAGAGCAGAAAAATACAAGTGACAGGACTGAAAGGAAAGAGAGAAACAAAACAAAACCACCTACATGTATTGCATATTTTGAGCCACAATCATTTCTTTATATTTTGATTCTAAAAAGCCAGATTTTCTTGTTTTTATGGTTTTTTTTATTATGCTCATATTTAGGGGCAGCGGTGGCCTAGTGGTTAGGGCGTTGGCCGGAGGATCGGGGGTTTGAACCCCTTCCCAATAGGTTGCCCTGAGGTACCCTTGAGCAAGGTGCCGTCCCCGTCACTGCTCCCCGGGCGCGTTCCATAGCTGCCCACTGCTGCACGGTGTTTGAGTGCATGGGTTAAATGCAGAGGTCCAATTTTGTTGTGGTTCACTGTGTGCTGTGCTGTGACCTCGCAATGACAAGGGTTGTCACTTTCACTTTTCATTTTTTTAAATGTATTGTGGAGGGAAAGTTCTCCAGGCTTCCTGAAGGACAAAGTTTTTGTCTCTCGTTTTCAATCCAGCCTCTGTACCGGACCAGTTTCCGAGGTTGGTTAAACCACAGAATGACCCACGTATGAATCATTCATACGCAACAAAGCCGTCTAAACTTAAAGGCATGAAGCAGTGAAGAAAAAAGAGCATACGAGTCCACATGATCAGGCTGGTGATTAGTCTACTGCTGATGCTGAATGCTGATTGGTTGTAATCCCTTTTTTTTTTCATTCAATACAATTCTTTCTTCTTCTGCAAGCTTTTACAAAGATAAACAAAGGAGTTCAAGGTGGCTGAGGTTCTCCAGATCTCAATCTCACATCGGGGGTTCAAACCCCTTTCAAATAGGTTGCCCTGAGGTACCCTTGAGCAAGGTACCGTCCCCATCACTGCTCCCCGGGCGCTTTCAATAGCTGCCCACTGCTGCACGGGTTTGAGTGTGCATGGGTTAAATGCAGAGGTCCAATTTCGTTGTGGTTCATGTGTGCTGTGCCGTGACCTCGCAATGACAAGGGTTGTCACTTTCACTTTTTTTTTTTTTTCATCAGTGTAGAGCTCACCTACTGGCAGATGCCACAGCACACCTTTACAGGTCCTGCGGAGCCCAAACCGCAGATCGGATCTGTTTTGAAGGCAATATTAGGCAGGTGGTTGTAATGCTGTGGCTTTACATTTGCCAGTGGCAGCTCATAAAATGTAATATAACACGGTATGTGAGGAATGTAAGAAAACTGCCAGCATTTCAGTGAGATGGATACAGTTCAGTGCAGGAGTGTGTGGGGAGTACAGTTCTGATCCATTTCTGATTTAGGAGTCTGATAGCCTAGGGGGAAAAAAAAGACAAACCAAAAATAAAAAACATTTCCCTTCTTGGCAGTGAAGGCTTGAACCCTTTTGACAGAAAGCATGACTGAGAAGAGAGAGTGGCTATTCTTTCAAAAACAATGCTTATATTGACTTTATTAGCAGATCTGTATTATCTATTGTAGAGGTGTGTCCCATGAGTGAATGCATAAATGGTTCTTTGATTGGTTGAATGGATCTTGATGGTAAGAGTGTTGACTGGTTAAGCAATAAACTTGATTAATTACACATGTAGTGTGTACTGAAAAAGCTTTTTCACTTTCAGGTGGATAATCTATAAGTAACTGGAAGTTCAGATGCAGCCAAAACCAGCTTTTCCTTCAGACTGGTTGAGAGACTGACTAAAGAGAAGCCATTCTCAATCATGCTCGATCAGCTGTGGATGATATATGCCACTCAGCAGAAAAGCTTTCCGTTTCTCACCTTAAACAGGTGCTTTAAAATCCTGAGATGCATTAAGCAGGATGGAGGACAAATATGGAGCACTTCCTGAGCATTGCCTGGTGTTTGCAGCTTGCTCTCTTGCTCTGGATCATTGCATTGGATACTATAAATGATATACTGTTGTAAATAAATTTGATTTAATGTAAATTATAAACTGTTGCATTTCATACCAACTTTGCTAAGCCTTCCCGCATGGGTCGTGGGTTCAAATCCCAGACCGGTAGGTTGCCCTGAGGTACCCTTGAGCAAGGTACTCTCCCCATCACTGCTCCCTGGGTGCATTAAATAGCTGCCCTCTGCTGCATGTATGTGTGTGTGTGTGGGTGGAAAACAGAAGTTGTGTTTCACTGAGTGCTGTGCTGTGTTTCACAATGACACATAGTCACTTTCACTTTACTCTATGGCATGTTTTCAAAGTCATATGGATAAAAAGCCAAATGACTGGACAAACTTTATAACATACTTTTGGCAACCGTAGCTGGATAATAATATAATAATCACCAGACTTTCTGAGCCACACTGCTCTGGCTTAGCTGAGCTCAAAGGTTATTAAATTGGCTATGAGTGGTTAACTGCCTTCACAAAATGAGAGAAAAAAAAAAAACTTGGCAGATAAAGACATGTTATTAAAGTGTTCCATCATTTAGTAATTTGAAAACTGCAACTGTCCATTCCGTAACCGATCCACGGCTCATCAAGAGATGGCAGGACACTTCCACAGTCCCCTCTGAATACACTGGAACAGCAGGGCCAGTTTTTGGTTTTTGAATTTGAGATCAAGGAGTGAATTTGAGATGGAAGTTCAGATTTTAGAGCAGCTCTTCCATTACTTTTGGAGTGTTTTTGCTCATACCAGGTCCGCAGAACGGAGGCAGTGATTCAGTCTGGCATTCACACTTCAGATAAACCACCCCAGAGTTCGTGTGGGAGCAGATTGATCCTGGAATATTTGGTTGGTCTTGATCTGCTTATTAAGTTTAAACCAGCTTCCTGTATTGTTGAAGGCAGGGTCTCTGAGACTGTTATAACAGTAAACCTCACAGGATTGTGATTTCTGATTTATCTCAACCAAAAATGGTTGCTCAAAATATACATTTATATTTACAATAGAGCCATCCCTCTATTCTTTCTTAATAAAAGTGTACACATCCTTTATTATCTGAGCACTAAAAATACCATTTAAAATGTCAGTCCATCTATTCATCCATCCATCCATCCATCCATCCCTCTATGCATCCATCCATTTGTTACCTGTGCTTAAAAAAATAGGTTTTAATGGATCGGAAGATTGTGGGTTCAATTCCCTCACAAGTAGATTGCCCTGAGGTACCCTTGAGCAAGGTACTGTCCCTGTCACTGCTACCCGGGCGCTTTCAATAGCTGCCCCCTGCTGCACGTGTGTGTATGGGTGAAACGCAGAGGTTGAATTTCGCTGTGTTAAGCTGTGCTGCGTTTCATAATGACAAGGGTTGTCACTTTCATTTTCACTTTTTTAAGGGGAACATGCCTCCATCCATCCATCCAAATCCTGCTCCTAATCCTATTCAGTGCATAATTTTTTTTTACCAATTCAGCTAACTGTTCATTTAAGTGTATTTTTGCCTACGATCGAATGTAGTATCTGCTTCCTCCTTTTGGTTTTGTGTAAAGCTGTGCTGAAAGGGGAGGCAGGACATGACAAACCAAACATGCTTATAAAGGAGCAGCTTATATCAAAATGCTGACATGGCAAGAAAACAACTTTGATGAAGCTGCCCTGAGGATCTAAGCATTTGTGGTATCAGGACATAATACTTTTCTGTCAGTCTGGTAGCTGCTGAGTGTTCAGAGCAGGGCTAACAGTGAATGAAACCAGGAGCAAATCGTGAAATAATAAGCATGATCTTGTTTGCGTAACGCTACCAGGTCCTAATAGCATTCATGATAATGGAAAATCCCCTCTAAACACACTTGATTTGTGTTGTCATCTCTCACATATTTCAGTGCTGCCCTTTTCCTGACTTTCCATTTTATGAAATTCGTCTTTGTGGAGTGTCGTGATTTGGGGACTATATGATATCCCTGCCTCGTTTTTCATTTCAATTTCCAGTCCCCTCATTTAATGATAAAACAAATAGACTTTTATTTCCCACAGTTCATCAACTGTTTCATTTTCTCTCTCTCTCTCTCTCTCTCTCTCTCTCTCTCTCTCTCTCTCTCTTACTCCTTTTCCCTTCCTCTTTCTTTCTCTTCAGTTCATCTGTTGGCAAATGATAATGCTCCTATGAAAATGTGCCATCTTCTATTTATAGAAGATGGCTGCCTGCCAGGCTAATAAGTTCTCTCTGACATTTCTGAGAGCAGAGAGATTGTCAATTTAGCGCTCATCGAGCGTCACAGCCCCCCGTCTCACTGTCTCATCCGCAACGCTTTGCCATCGGTAAGACTGTCTGATGGAACAGAGGCTGCTGTTGCTGAAGCCAGATTTTTTACACACTGCACCTCCTTACAGTGAAGCACAGAGGACACTCTGTCCTCCAGCCAACCTGCAGCCAGGTTCCAGCCAAATTCCAACCAACCTGAGGATAAATTCCAACCAAAGTCCAGCCAAATTCCAACCAAAGTCCAGCCAAATTCCAACCAAAGTCCAGCCAAATTCCAGCCAAATTCCAACCGAAGTCCAGCCAAATTCCAACCAAATTCCAGCCAAATTCCAGCCAAATTCCAACCAAAGTCCAGCCAAATTCCAGCCAAATTCCAGCCAAATTCCAGCCAAAGTCCAGCCAAAGTCCAACCAAAGTCCAGCCAAATTCCAGCCAAAGTCCAGCCAAAGTCCAGCCAAATTCCAACCAAAGTCCAGCCAAATTCCAACTGACCTAAGAACAAATTCCAGCCAAAGTCAGCCAAATTAGTTAACCTGTAGCCACATTCTGCTCAAACTCCAACCTGTCCAGATTCACCAGCTTTTACTTTCATCCAGGCGTGTCCTGTTCTGTCCATCTGTTTCTTGTTTTTATTTCACTTTCTGATTTTTTTCCATTTCCATTTACGGCTAATCCAGAGCGACTTCCATGTCTTAATTACAGGGACAGTCCCCCTGGAGCAACTCGGGCTTAAGGGTCTTTCTTTCAGCCTAAACTTGTAAAACATTTCAGAATTTCAAGAATTAAAGAAATGAATGCAATACTTACGTACCGCAGATTTAGTTTGTGGGTGAAACTAAATGAGTCTTACAAGTAAATCATTATGAGTGGACTCTAGTCTTTACTGTGACTAAACTGTGGTTAAACTGAAACTAAAATATCCCCCATAATGATATAAAATATCTCCCTGATGCTTAGAGCTGGAAATTCCGCCTGCAACATTGTGCTGAAATGAAGCAAGTATCCCTCTGCCTTCAGAGTGAGGGAATTACCACGGACAGTGAAGAGTCGCTGCAGGACTAATATGGGGCTTCACTGCAATGTAAATCAGCTTTTATAATCTAAACCAGACTGCAATCAAGCACTGTATCGTTTATCAGAGTTCAGCCGGCTGATTTATTCTGCACCCTCACTGATACATGAGAATATGTTGGTGTTTATCACTGGATTTACAGTGATTGCTGTCTATCTGTCACATGACGAGGGCTATGATGGAAAAATCCATGCTGCTAGAGTGTGTGAGAATAACTGAAGAGAACAGATTACTGTTGCCCAAAGCTCATAACTAAAAATGTGTGAGAAGGGGGGGAATGGGTAAACGAGAAGCAATCCACTGCAGCTCCAGACCAGCCTCTGATGGAAATGGTGCATATGTGGGTCTTGCCTGTGTTCATATTACCTGTCAGCCAGCTGGTTCAAGCGGAGTGACTGAGGAGAAATGGTGCCCAAGTGTTTCTGTCATGGAAACATGCTCACTAGAGGGTTTTTTTTTTTTTTTTTTTTAATAATACTAAAAATAACCCAACGCTACAGCATCGCAAATATGGAGAAAAACAGTGCTAGGCCTTCAGTTTGGACCATAAATGTACAAATTTAGTCTAGAGGGCTTTTTTTTCTGTAAACTTGTTCCTGCCTATTCAAAACATCTCTGGTTGTTTCCTAAATTTATTGTATTCATCCATCCATTTTCTGCCACTTGTCCCAAACGGGGTCACAGGGGAGTGCTGGAGTCCAACCCAGCACACACAGGGTGAGGACGGGGGACGCACCCTGGACAGGTCGCCAGCCCATCGCAGGGAGGAGCGAGACGGGGACGGCACCTTGCTCAAGGGTACCTCAGGGCAACTTATTGGGAAGGGGATCGAACCCCCGATCCTCCGATCATGTGGCCAACGCCCAAACCACTTGGCCACCGCTGCCCCTTGTTGTATTTAATCGGATGCTTAAGGTCTTCAGCCCAGCTCCTGAAGGCCTATCCAATGGGAAAGGCCACTTAGCTATGACCCAAAAAAAACCCTCTTTCCCCTTCGCTTATCACCACAATCTAACCCTCAACACTACTGCAGTGCATATTTTAAATACACCAATCACAATGCGTTTTATGTCAAAGAAAAATGTGCTATATTGTATGCACAGAAATCATAAGGCCTTTAAGGATTTGAAAGGCCTAGTGCTCCTCCACCTTGCTTGTCTGATCAAAGCAAATATATATATGCAGCTGTAAAAAAAGAACATATATATACATTTATAACAGCTATATATTATAGTATGTATAGTATACCTCATAACCTGCATGCAACTCGTTTGGCCTGCTTTCTGAATGATACCGAGCACAGAAACATTAAATAAAATATGGGTTAATTGACTGTGTTCAATTAACTTTACAATAACCCTTAATTAAACTTGCACAGTGTTGTTTGATTACTCTAAGATAATGACTGTTTGCTCCTTTTCCTCTGCCTTGATGAAAACATGCCGCACGAGAAATTGCTACAGTTCCGGTGCTTGTGTTTTAGTTGTGCATGAGATTTTTCATTTTAGCACCGAGAGCTCATTAGTAAAGCCAAACCCTGACAAATCCCAATTAGACATATTTTACATTTTCATAACGGATGGTCATTTTAAATCTTATCTCATTTTAAATGCCATAGGGCTTAAATGATGGATGGATGGATGGCTGGATGAATGAATGGCTAAAGTTTAGCATAACATCTTACAAAACAAGCATTTCATTCATCGTGTGTAGTGGTCATTGCGTTTTTTGTTGTAATAAAGTAAATGACAAGACAACTTACAACTCAAATTACATGGTACCAAAAATGAATGGACAACTACATTTCTATTATCGTAATATGTTTAATGTTTTTAATGTTTGTTTCAAACAACAGAACGCTGCATGTCATGCATTTAGAAAGACAAAAAAATACTTCTCATAGAATATTATAGAGTGTATTTGAATTACTAACATTTGATGAACAAAGCATTCAAGTGAAAGTGACTATTCTTGTCATTATGAGAGCACAACACACTGTGAACCATAACAAAGCTGAACTTCTGCATTTTAGCGCATGCACACAAACCGTGCAGCAGGGGGCAGCTATGAAAGCTGCCTGGGGAGCAGTGACAGGGACGGTACCTTGCTCAGAGGTACCTTAGGGCAACCTACTGGCAAGTGGTTTGAACTCACAATCTTCCAAGCCTGTGGCCGACTCCCTAACCACTAGGCCAGGCGCTCAGATCTGATTGTAAATGTGGAAATAAAGTTGGAAAAAACTGGATCTCAGGACTGCATCACCCAGTGAGTGTGCAATATATGAGGGAATGTTTCTTATTGGTATAAAGGAAACTGAAATATTGGATGGAACCTGAAATATGCGTATTTATGTGGGATTCTGAGTAACCAAAAGCAAAAAAAATGTTTGCTGGGACTATTCTATCCAGGGATTTGCTTTAAAATGTCAGGTTGTATAATTCATTAGTTATATGCATCCAAAATTAATAATGAATGATTAACAATAATGATCCAGTTCAAAATAACAATGTCATTCATATATCAGCATGCAAATTAGTGAATCAAATGATTTATTAATGCGTGTGTTGCAACTGCGCAATAATAAATAGGTACTGAATCTGCAACTATTGAAGTTGCTGTTTATTGGGCTCTGTTACTATAAAATATTGCCCCGAAAAATCCAGTTATTTTCTGACTTTTCCAAATGATTTACACAGCATTTGAATGATTGTAATTTAGCGAAAGTTTAATTGTGAGTATACAGCACAACACTCAGTGAACCCCAATGAAATGTATCCTCTGCATTTAACCCATACACCCAAAGCGCAGCAGGGGGCAGCCATTTAAAGCACCCGGGGAGCAGTGATGGGGACAGTACCTTGCTCAAAGGTATCTCACGGCAACCTACTGGTAAGGGATTCAAACCCAAGATCTTCCAATCCGATTTCTGTTGTCTCTTTTCCACTAATCTTTATTATAATTGTTATGTATAAATGGAAAGAATCACCTCTTTGGCCAGCGTTGCTCTGGAAGAAAATCAAAAAATCCAAAAATAAATACATAAAGAAGTGGGACACGTTTTCTTCTTTGGCGGTAAAGAATAAATGATTACGACGGGTTGTGTTATTATTGCGGCTGCAGTCATTTGGTTCCTCTCTGCCCGAAATGAGCTCATTTCATGCTCCGCCAGGCAGTCTGAATCCTGAAATGAGCGCAAATTGTCACTCGCACCCAGCCAGTGGACGGACGGATAGCGATTGCCAGATCACGGAATTCAATAGTAAATGGCGAAAATCAGGGGGGCAATAAAAAAAAATAAAAGCCACCCTACAGTTCACATTACTGCCGGACGATTTGATGGCTGACATGTTTTCGCTCAGGATGGTTCTCGAGGAAGATGGATGTCTTTCTTGAAGCGTTTCTCTTTTAGGGGAATAAGTTACAGGCCTTTGCTGCTTATAAGGAGGGCCTTTTCATCAGACACAGCTTAAACCTCTTACCCTCCGAAGCTTTATTCCCAGATCTAGCTTGCAGATTCTAAATTGGCCAAAAACAGCTTTCGTAACAATGGAGCCGGGAAAAGTCATTAGAAGCACTGCTGTAGAAGTACCTCTTTTGGTTCTTCTTTCAGCAGAGCTTGTGCAGAACATTTAAAACTTCATATTATTTCAGGCCTTTATTCCAGCAACAGGCTCTCAGCAGTTCTGCCTCTAAAGTACCCCAAAAATTCTTCCAGCGTAAGTGTATAAGTCAATTTCTATTACTGTTTTCACAACATAGTATCTACAAGAGGCAGATTTTTATTTATTTATTTATTTTTACTTTTTGGATATGCCATCATTTGAGATTTAATTGAGTTTAGATTTGAATTATTTTTTATATCCCCTTAATTTCTGGATCACTCGGTGTGACTCGTTTTGCTGTTTTACCTTTAAAAAGCACATGCTCTGATTTTTCTCCACTGTGTGTAATAAGTGTAGCAAGTCACCGAGTCTCCTCTTCCAAAATGAAAGAGGACAACATTATGAAGGGGAGAGAGACGGAGAGTGCGAGAGGCAGAGAGAGAGAGACAAAGGAGTGCAGAGAGCACCCACAGGGAACAGGACAAAGACACGCTTGCCAAAGATACGGAGAAGAGTGGAACAGACAAGTCTCTGTGTTGGGTAGTCAGTTTCAATAATGGCCGCCTCTTCCCACCACACAGCCAGTCTGCAATAAGAGCTCCACCTGGCAGGCGGCCTATACGAGACGTAGATCCCAGAGGGGGAAGCCTTTTCATAGCCAAACATCAGCGCAGGATAAGACTCGGAGGACACCTGCTCTACCTCACACTTAGTTTTCATTCGTAATATCATCCCTCATTTGATTGTCTATATCGATGATGCGTCGACTCCTCAGACAGTTTATTGCTAGTGTAGATTTCAAGCCACTCTAGAAGGTCTCATGGTATTAAGTTGATGTATTTGGTGATTTTTAACCAAAAGAAACACTTCATTACAGGGTTACTGGTAGGGCTGGAGAAAAGGAATACCAATCAGGCAAAGAAGGACTTTGGAATGTCCTTGAAGAAGCTTGGAGACGACTTAAAGAAATGACAGGAAGTCTTGGCTAAGAGAGTTCAGGCTGTGTTGACGGAAAAACGGTGGTCTTTCCAAATGTTGTCTTCAAAGCTTGTTAGTATCATGCAAACTCTCTTTCTGTATTTATATGTATATTTTCACATGTGCAATAAATCACCGTATCTATTGTCAAACTGTAAAAACATGTGGCTCAAGATTTTTTTGCATGTTTGTTGTGCCCCTCTGGATCAAAAGGTTCCAGGTTCGAATCCCAACTCTGGCACTATCACCACTGGGTCCCTGAGCAAGACCCTTAACCCTGAGTGTCTCCAGGGGGACTGTCCCTGTAATTAGGACATGTAAGTTGCTCTGGATAAGAGCGTCTGCTAAATGCCACAAGTGTAAATGTATTTGTGAGGAATAGTGGTACATTGCAGTTTAGATTGAATATAGTGGCAGTTTCTATAATATATAAGGTAAATCGCAGTTTTATAATACAGAGTGCTAATTACAGAGATAATATAGCAGTTTATTTGTCATTCTGCATATTTTTAATCAAACTTTGCTTTACATTGTTCTTTATATCTTCTGGCAGAGCCTATTTGTGCAGTTACATATTTAATTTCCCTGAGGATGAATAAAGTTTTCTTCTGATTCTGATTGTGGGGCAGCGGTGGGACTAGTGGTTAGGGCATTGGCTGCATGATTGGAGGATTGGGGGTTTGAACCCCTTTCTGATGGGTTGCCCTGAGGTACCCTTGAGCAAAGTGCTATCCCTGTCACGCTCCTCCCTGCGATGGGCTGGTGACCTGTCTAGGGTGTGTCCCCTGTCCTTCACCCTGTGTGAGCTGGGATGAACTCCAGCACCCCGCTTGGGACAAGTGGCAGAAAGTGACTGACTGACTGATTCATTTACATTTATGGCATTTAGCAGACGCTCTTATCCAGAGCGACTTACAGGTCCTAATTACAGGGACAGTCCCCCTGGAGACACTCAGGGTTAAGGGTCTTGCTCAGGGACCCAGTGGTGGTAGTGCTAGAGGTGGGATTCAAACCGGGGACCTCTTGATCCAGAGGTCCGTAGGCAAGTACCCTACCTACCACTAGACCACCACCACCATGAGGTTCTGATCTAAAGCCCTCTCTGCTCTGCTCTCGACTGGTGAAACGCAACTATTTTCTAAAATTAAAAGCCGGTTTGTTGGGATTTGTTAAAGAAACATTAAGCCCCACGTGAAGGATTTCTGCAGGACGCCACACATTTATGATGCATGAGCCCATAATCAATGAACACCTATGATGCTAAAGTTACATCCCCCAAAATGTCTGGGCGTTACATCATCGGCTCATGATGTTGTATGGATGGGGTTCTACGCATGCAAAAGGATCGGTGTGTGCACTACACATCACGGAGTGTGGCTTTCGGTGAGTATGAAAATGAAGCAGTCAGGGAGAGACAATGCAACATGTCAGTGTGTCAGGCACTGAAGTATGGCTGCTTGTGCTGTGATGTCAGCAGCAGCCTTGCATCTTAATGGCTGAATGACAGTCGTGCTTAAATGCGCAACGCCAGGCATCTCACTCGCGCTGCTCCAAATCCCTCTCGAACGAGAGCATCATGACTCAAGGTTTAACCTTTGTGTTCAGCTGCATCAGTCAACTGTGCACATCAAAGACACCCAAGTAAGAAAGCAAGAGGAAGAATAGAACAGCTCACAACGGCCAGTTGGCTCAGTAGCTGGCCACCTCCAGGGGCTGCTGTTGCTCAATCCTGTACTCCATCAAGGTTCCAGGAGTAATGTTAATAAAGTTCTCATTGACCTTCTTGGGAACCGTCCCCCCCGTGATTACCATAAACACCATCATCGAGTGTAAATTACAAATATAACACCGCTGTTATTAAAGTCACTGAAAAGCCTTTCAGAATGCTGCCCCTACATTAAAAGTCACTCCTTCGCCGTAGGGTTTAAATGCCAAACAAAAGAAAGGGACCAATGGACAAAGGCCTTTTTCTCCTTAAATACCAAATCTTACAAATTGTGCAGCCTGGGAAGAATGAATAATTCATTCAGTCAGGGTGAATGTTGCTCTTATCACAGATAAACATCAACTGACATTTGGCATGGTATTTGACTTCAGTCTGGGCCAATTTCTGAGAACAACCTTCCCAAAATTGGCCTGGGAAGAAAATCAAATTGGCAAATTGATAGTTTAGAACGAATTATTCCAGTCGTAACAACTGACTGGCCCCATCTGAAGTCATTAAACACTTTTAAATACTGTACAGCCATGCGCCTACATACGTTTCCTGGGCATATTAATGATTATTGACTTCTATAGTAAAGGTGCAATTTGTGAAAAGCGTTTTAATAACACTCGGAATTACTGGTGCAAATAATTCTTCTAAGCATTGGTGCGAATGTCTGGATTAATATAATCACTGAAAGGCCCAATATATTTTGAGACACGGTTCTCCTGACTTCAGTGAACAATATGATGTAATTGCGGAGAAAACAAACAACTGCAGATGTCGTGTGGAGGCATCGCTTGCCATTCGCTGGACATGAAGTTGGGTAAACTGGACAAACACACAACGTGACAAAGCCTGCGATCAGTCTGTGCAAAGAGACCGAACTAAACTCAGAGACTGTGCAAGCTTGTTTTAGCTTGATTTAAACTTCATAAGCTTCATTTCACTTGCCTTGTGCTGTTCATTGAATGACCTTTTGACCACCGTTGCTGTTAGCAACCCTCATTTCCTCGGTGGCTAGGTGTTTAATGCAATTGCTATTTTCAAAAAAAATTTATTTTCTTTTATACTTTTGCTGTTAAGTGCATTTCTTTCTTTCTTTCTTCCCATTTCTATGTTTTACAGCATTCAGCATCATCTTGTTTAAAAAAAAATGAAATGTCATCCTTGAAATGGGGTAAGAAGATTACCCCCCCACCCCACTTCATACTGTAGCACTCAACTTTAACACAATAGGACCATCACATGAAGAACAGAACTGGTATCCCTCTAATGGGATAGAGTTGAGGAGGGGTGTCACTTCCTGTTGAGATGTACAATAACATTTTTGGTGCTTATTATTGGGGCTTTAGCCAAACGTAGCTATGCCACAGTGCTCGTCCCCTCTATTATTTATTGTCATTTCTACAGGATCCTTGTAATGACTCAGGAATCATAATCTGGGATGACTTTTTGGGGGAATTCAATTTCCTATCCCTCAAGACACAAGCAAAGTGGATGGAATCATTATTAAATTTGTATGGAGGCAGACGGATTGTCTGGTTTCTCTATTACTGCCTCACGTTCCTTGCAGCCGAAGAGACAGTCCTTTATTTTCTGGAAGTTTAACGCTCCTCAAGGGCGTGCGTATATTTGAAGTTACATCAGCAAGGCATCCCAGAGACCATTAATATATTCTACACAATACAAAATATGACATCTGTGTTTAACCCAGTCTAGTCCAAATATTTTTAAAACCTTTTCTATTTTCGATTCTCAAATTGCAGGAATTTTTAGTGCTTCGAACCCTGCAAACCAGTCCTGGGTTTGATTCCCAGTTGGGGAGGCTTGGGTCCTTTCTGTGTGGAGTTTGCATGATCTCCACATGTTTGCATGAGTTTTCCTCCAGCTTCAATTTCCTTCAGCAGTCACAAGACATGCACATCAGGTGAACTGGAATTGCTGAATATTCACTAGGTGTGAATAGGTGTGCAGGGAACTGGCAACCTATCCAGGATATTTCTCTTGCTGGGATAAACTCCAGCAACTCTGGTTAAGATAAGCAGCTCACATAATAGTTAGGTGACCTGAAAGAATTGAGATGGAAACGATCTGAACTTTAATGCTATGCTTTGTGTTAGTATACTCTCTAAGGAACTTAAACTCAGCACTTTTCTAAAGCTTATTCAACTTTTGAAAGCGCTGCCCTCTAAAAAAACAAACACTTTTTTATAGCAGCCTCATTATGACTGTCTTGTGGCTGCTTCCCATTTGATTATATGTATTATATGCAGTAGTGGTTGAGGGAACAAAGGCTAGTGGGAGCACAGCCACTTTTAGCTTTCGTAGGAACGCTGTGAAGTCTTCTTTTGTTGCTTTCTCCAGTTTTATCCATTTTCCTATATTCCTACATTCATCAGAAATAACGTTGCTAAAAGGGTCCTTTGAAGTGACTATATATTAGAACCCCTCTTGGTTCCCTAAACTACCTTTCACTGGTTGATGGTGTCACAACCCAAGTCCATGTGTCTTTTATTCTGATAACTGTATTTTTTCTACGTGTTCTTCTGCTTTCGATCTAAAAAACACTTAAGCTCTGATTTTTAGGAACGTTTGTGCTTTCAGATCTTTGACTGGCTTGATGCAGTGACAGGGCTGATCAGTATGTTACTTAACAGGCAAACAGCTTACGTAAAAGTAAATGTGAAATAAATAAATCAATAAAAAGGGCACACAAACTAAGGCGAGCTTCTGGAATAAGGTATGATCTTACCAAACAGGGACGCAGCGGGGCAGCGGTGGCCTAGTGGTTAGGGAGTTGGCCCTGCATCGGAAGATTGTGGGTTCGATTCCCTCACAAGTAGGTTGCCCTGAGGTACCCCTGAGCAAGGTACCGTCCCGGTCACTGCTCCTCGGGCGCTTTCAATAGCTGCCCACTGCTGCCTGGTGTTTGTGTGCATGGGTTAAAAGCAGAGGTCCAATTTCGTTGTGGTTCATGGTGTGCAGTGCTGTGACCTCGCAATGACAAGGGTTGTCACTTTCACTTTCAAACATGGACGCAGCGTTGGTTAGGGAGTTGCCCCTGCATCAGAAGATTGTGGGTTTGATTCCCTCACCAGTAGGTTGCCCTGAGGTACCCTTGAGCAAGGTACTGTCCCCGTCACTGCTCCCTGGGCGCTTTCATTAGCTGCCCACTGCTGCATGGGTTAAATGCAGAGGTCCAATTTCGTTGTGGTTCACTGTGTGCTGTGCTGTACTGTGACCTCGCAATGACAAAGCGGGGTCGCCGGGGGTGCTGGAGCCCATCCCAGCTCACACAGGGCGAAGGACAGGGGACACACCCTGGACAGGTCGCCAGCCCATCGCAAGGAGGAGCGTGACGGGGACGGCACCTTGATTGATGTTACAACTCAATTAAAAAAAAAAAAGTTTATTTTCTTCTATATGTCAATTCTTTGACTCCAATCATGATAATTGCTGACTTGGTTCCTATAAATGGTCATCACTCTTGCCCTGCCTGTGTCATCTTCTTATAGATTTTCTGTTGTTCCTGACAGTGATTGTAAACCTGTGCGCACTGAGCTAAAATAATACCCTAAATAGTAAAATAAAATCATGTGCAATGATTGGTGCTTTAAGGATATGCATGCAAACCGAGGCCAGCTTTTGGAACGAGACAGTCTGCAAACACCCCACAGAGTTGGGAATGTATGAATCAGTTCACATGGAATCACAATGCCATTGAGTTTGCTGCCTTTTAATTGTTATTGTTCACTTTCCATTCGTCTCACCCCTGTTATTGGGCGATAAGGCTTAATTGAATGAAAGACGGTGCTTTCTCTGCTCTCCCTCTCTCTCACGCTCACTGTTTCAGGATGTGTTAAAGATAGGAAAGGTTAACTGAATGCACTATTGTTGACAGCTGTTCATAGTACTGATTTGATTACAGACTACAAAAGATAATATTCATTTCTCTTACTGCACAATTACATTTTTAATGACTTTATAACAAAGAATGCACAAATAAAGAAAAAGTATTGTTTGTATATATACATATATATACAAACTGGAAGCTGGAGGAAGCAGAAAAAGAGAAGAACTCAATATTATATACATATAACTCAATTACCCTTAATTACCCCAGAAAAAAAAAAAAAAGTTGAATTATTTTATCACACAGGCTTGTATTTTTGAGCTCAAAATTCATTTGCCTTTCTCTGAAGGCCAGGAAGGCCCTGAGGCTCCCCCTCTTTGTTGAAAATGGTCTCAAGCCATTTATCAAGTGTGTTTATTTTTGTAGAAGAAATACGATATAACATTCGATATATTATTAAATGGCTATGAGTTATGAAACAAAGATTCCTCTTATTCTGTCTGCGACATTAGAGTCATAAACAGACAAGGTGTTAACTATTAATTATGGTTATTGGTGCAGAAAATTAGCACTCCCCTAAGATGTCTTTGTTCTAAACCTAGTAAAGGCCACTTGGCTGAGCCGCCTCGCCTCTTCGCATGAAATGAATTTTCATAATATCTTCATAATTGCAGGCGGATGGTGAAAGAGAAGGAGTTCAGTGGGTAATTCGCCATGTCTTTATTTGTCAAGGTAAGCACTCTTGGCCTCCCACAAGAATTTTACAAAATGCTTAATTCAGCAACCGAACCTCCGCAGATAAGAGTTCATTTAGAGAAATCCAGTAGCTGCACTTGTAATTATCCACTCATTAGCAATGCTAATTATTGTCCTTTCATAACTGCTGATGATGTTTAATCACAGATTGGGCATGGGAACGTATCTATAACAATAAACAGCTTTGCATGAAATGAACATTTCAGAGAAAATGAAAAATCATTTTGCTACATGATGGATCGATTAGAGGAATGAAAACAGCATTGCCCCGCAGGGTCATTTCACATAGGGGCTCGAAATGGATTTGTTGTATGAATAAAAGAAGTGCTAAGTGTTTGCTGGATGCAGTTCAGCCCAGTATGAGTGATTCGTCCACATGCGATTTAGCTGCCAGTCTCTAGTGCTTGTCAACCAAGGCAAGGCCTCAAAATTGCTCCTGTGTGATGAAACATTAATGGGTGTTGTGTTATAGTCAAGAGTTTGTTGATATTGTGCAAATACAGACCTCTATTTTTCCATCAAATCTTAATGAAGCTCTGCAATTCTGGCAAGGCACCATGGGTACTTTAGTGATAGTACACCTCCCACCGGCGCTCAGGCTATGAAATAATGATGACGAAACAATGTAAGTTGCATTTTATTGTCCTCCAAATTCAAGACCATGAAAGTCATATAGCAGTGGGTGCCAGTGGTCTAGTGCTAGGATACTTGCCTATGGACCTATGGCTCAAGAGGTCCCAGGTTTGAACCACCACTGGGTCCCTGAGCAAGACCCTTAACCCTGAATTGCTCCAGGGGAGACTGTCCCTGTAATTGGGATATTGAAGTCTGGATAGAAGCGTCTGCTAAATGCCGTAAATGTAATATAACTGGTGAAACCTTTGACTTCAAAGTTCTCCAAGTGTGAAAAAAATCTCTGTTGGTTATCATTAAACTTCCTAGCTTGAACTCCTTTAGCTGCACAATCCCCCCCACATTTTCTTCTCTTGGGCTCCCAGTTACAGATGGCTGTGGCCTGGAAGCAAACCAGGACATTATGATTAAACTGTCGTATATCACCAGCTCTCCACCATTAACAGATGTAAACAAATATCAGTTGATCATGGTCTTTATCCTAGTTATGATCTTTATCAGAGTTATGATGTGCACTGTGGGATGTTTGATGGCAGAAATAAATAAATAAACATCAAAAAAGCATGTCATGTTACTTTTCCACAAAAGATCACATTTTCCGTCCAGTTTTTTCACTTTTTTTTCCTCATTTTTGTCATAATCTTTACCATTATGCACGGTTCTTCCTGTCTTTAACCACATTTTTTAACAATCCTACTTTAACTACATTTAAAAAACAATAATGAAAGAATACAAACTACATACATCTTTAAACGGTTATGCGGTGACTGACTGTTCACACTTAATACGCTCTGTCCCGGGCCAACACTGGGATGCTGTGGTTAGTCCTGGGTTCTATTCCCAGCCTATGTTTTCCCTGTCTGTTTGGGTTTACTCCCACAGTCTAAACATATGTAGAGTTGAGGCATTAAACATGTCAGGTTGGCTTGAGACATAATCGTCTCTGAGGTGCGCCTTCTACCCTGCAATGAGCTGGGGACCTGTCTATGCTGTTTCTTTCCCCCTCGAGATCAGAGTGACTGAATGAAGGAAAATGATGATGCTAATGATAACAATGGATTTCGGGACCATTCGCATGCAAAAAGAAAGAAAAGAGAAAAAAAGAAAAAAGAAAAACCTGACATTTATGAGTAGCATTTTGTAAATTCTGTAGTTGGGCTAAAGGAGTGGGACTAATAAAGTTAATGTCTATGTCAATAACGTGACAGCAATTAATGCTACCCTTTTCTTTCCCTTTCATTCTAATTCCTTACTGGGATCCACAGTAACATCGTGAATGCTGAAATCAAAATGATTGTTCCTTTAAATGCCCTTACCAGGCGATGTTTGTAGTCATTTTAAGGACACATGTCCTCCCCCTCCTCCTTCAGTCCTGGTGATGGAGGCTTGCTAATAAGCTCCTGCCCTGCAGGCCTTAGGGAGGATGGAGCCCATTCGCTCTGCAGACAATTTCCTTTTCACTCATATACTCCTCTGTTAATCCTGAAGCACACACACTTCAGCAGAGACCCCGAGGATCTCAGTCAAGTGGCAGTTTTTAGTGCTCTGAAGGAGCATCACCCAAACACATATGCATATTTGTATATTTCCGTGCTATGTTCACATGTCACTTTGGTTGTATGTGGCACTTTTGATGTAAAAATTTCAGACGTCAATGTGAATCAAGTTTAAATATACAAAACAAACTGACCTGACACTAATGATTTAGAAAATTAATTTATTTTCATTTTTACAGACAAAGCAAAAGCTCAATATATGATTATTTTTTAAATTGTAATTTTCATTATGGTTATTTTGCAAGGATTCCTGGGTGTTTCTCTGCATTTCACTCTACAGAGCATCTAGAAAATATCCACAGCACTCCACTTTTTCCACAGTTTGCTGTGTTACAGCTTAATTCCAAAATGGATTTAATGCAAGTGGTTAGAGAGGACATGCAGGCATTGGGGTAAAAGAGGAAGATGCAGAGGACCAGGAGAAATGCAGATGGAGGATCCACTGTGGTGACCTCTAATGGAAGCAGCCAAAAGGAGAGAAAGACAACTATTTTTACACACTACTTAGTGTGCTGGCATGGTCTGAATAGACATGATTAATGGAAAATACTTTATTTTGTCAGTTCTGTTTCATGTCGGATGATAGTGAAGATTAAGCTGATGAGGCTGACAAGTGCTCTTAAATCTCTTCACAGGTCCCAGTACCAACCATGACCCTGGTTAGAACAAGTGGCTCTGTGGGGCAGCTATTCTATTGGTTATGGGAGCGGAACTGCTGTTCGTTCAATCCCCAGGACTGGTAGGAAAGCTGGTGTGTGTTCACTATTGGTGCGTTTAGCAGAGGATGAATTCAAAGGGATTTCAATTATGGTTGTTGCTTCATTGGTTGGTTAGTGAAAGTGACTATTCTTGTCATTGAAGCACAGCACAAGGTGAGCTAGAATCCAATTAGTCCTCTGCATTTTACCCATACACACATGCAGCAGAGGGCAGCTATTGAAAGTGACTGGGGAGCAGTGATGGGGACAGTCCCTTGCTCAAGGATACCTCAGGGCAACTTACTGGTCTGGGATTCAAACCCACAACCTTCTGATCCTACGGTCAACCCCCTTACCACTAGGCCACCGCTGCCCCTTGGCTCTGCATGTAACCCATACACACGTGCAGCAGGGGGCAGCTATTGAAAGCACCCGGGGAGCACTGACAGGGATGATACCTTGCTCAGGGAAACCTACTGGTAAGGGACTCGCACCCACACTCTTCGGATCTGCCGGCCTACTTTTTAACCACTAGGCCTCCGCTGCCCCTACAGAGTACCTATACCAATAATGGACAACAATATTGCTTCATTGTGCATGAAAGGCTCACTTAAAGAAAACATATGTCTTTTAAAATCTAATCTTACAGGATTAGGGATAGAGCCTCACCCAGAGCCTTTTTCCATGCATTTTAACATTTTCTAGAATGGAATAAAGTTCCAGCGGATCTCGTGGGTTTATGACGTCATAAACTGGTTCACGGAATTACAGAGTTCTGGAATTCTAATGAGCCGAGAGGCATCACAGAGGATGCTGGTTGACTGAAATAAACCAAAGTCTGTTATTTTCCCTCTGTTTTTCTGAATGATTGCAATGTATTGCATCACTGAAAAACAAAACAGATTGTTTAGCATAAATATGTTAAACCACGAATGTTCCGTGATGATATGCAGATGATACTGTATAAATATAGCCTGCATTAATGTATTCATTATACAAAGCTGTAAGTATTACAGCATTAATGATGTTCTACTAATGCTCACTATTTTGGAACTTCTAGAGATCACTAGGCATCTTGATGTTGCTATATATCATATTAGAATATTAGTGTGTTCTTTAGAAGCCTTCTTGTTATGATACCCCAAAAATTCACTTTTCATCTGAAAGTGCTGAAGGCTTTGCTAGCAGTGTCTATTCATAACACTGAAGTCTCTCTCTCTCTCTCTCTCTCTCTCTCTCTCTCTCTCTCTCCGTTGCTGTTTTTGCCTTTGCTTACTCAACACGATCATTCTAAGCTCTGGGAAAATGAGGGCTCTGTAGGCTTCCAAAATATGCGGACACTGTCTTTCGCCAGCCAAATCACAGGACATGCCTTTGCTGGGGAATCACATCTATGTACTCTAGCTCAACTGCAGATGGTGATTAGAAAAACGGAGACAGTTGAGTAAAGACAAGCGGACAGGTGATGAGGGGTCTGCTATTTGGTTATTTTTCTCCCTTTTTCTCTGCTATGTTTGGATTTGAACCCTTAGAATTATTGAGAATGATTGCCTTTGTCTGCCATTTTTAGTTACACTGAATTATAATGACTGATAAATATGTTTTATTTCCATTCTGGGTGCGAGTCTTGCAGCTTTTTTCTCTTTGATACAGTGCTAAGAAGATAATGTGTTGGCGGGGAGTCTCGGTCAGCATAACTGTCCTCACTCCCTCTGGGTGGGTAGGAGGGGTAGGTGGGTCTCTTCCCAGTCGCTCCGCCAAAGCGAAGAGGATTGATGGTTATTGTTCTCTTGAAAGTGTGTTTAGCTGCCCAGTAATGTTGCCTGGAGTCATGTGTCTTTGGGAAAAGTGAATGTTCGCTTAGTACCTTGATCGTATCACTTATTCAGTGGAGGACACCTTGCTTGGTGGGTGTGAATGAACACGGGTAAAACTAGAGAGAAATCTGCGTTAAAAAAACTTAACAACACATATCGATGCTCTATTGAGGTGTTTTCATGAATAAATGATACGCTTCTCAGTGGTTTAAGCTTCATTCTAAAGGACTCGTATTAGTACATTAGTAGATACCAGTCATACCAGTCAAAGTAAATATTATAAGTTGCTCAAAAACACTTTGTTAAAACCTTTTCATGCATATTTTGCAAAATGAACCCATTACAATTCAACTGAGGCTTAATTCGTTAGAGGCATAAACGTGGGTCTTTTCATGGCGTTTGGTCACCAAAAGCCTGTGAGCTGGACAAATGTGAAGTATCAGTATCCAAATAAAATGCATCTGTATGAATAGGGTTTGGACTGTAAACTAAAAATTAGTTTTTTCAGAGTGGATTTTATCTGCATCTGAAACTTAGCCAGTTTTCGGGCCTTCAGAAATGATAAATAGAAAATAAATTACATGTTTACTGCTAATGATCAATAGCTAAGCTGCTCTCACTGATGGAGGAGATCTGGTCTCTAATCTCTGCTCCCTGTGAGACCTGGCAGCTAAAATCTGTATCAAGACTAGAAGAATAGAAGCAGACAGTCGGTGTGAGTAATGGGGAGATGCAGTTACTGATAAATAGATCATCTCACTGGGAGTAATTACACACACACACCTCACCATGACACTTATGAAGCCAGTGCTGAAGCTAGGAGGGCATGGAACCCACTCCTGTTTTAACCACAGATGAAGTAGGTCTCTCTCTCTCTCTTTCTTTCTCTCTCTCTCTCTCTCTCTTTAAACAGGTCCCCTTTCTGGTGTACCAACTCTATACCCCCCCCCATTTCCTTCTTTCCCTATCCTGCTCCCGCTGTCATCTCTAGTTTTTTCCACTGTCTTTCCATATCTCCTCCCTCCTCCCTGGCTCTTTTTCCCTTCTCCCTCTTTCCAATTCATTTGCTCCCTGCGGCTCACCTGAGATTGATGCGTGGTGTGTGTGATTGCTGTAATTACCCCAGTCCTGTCGTTCCCACATACTTTGGCCAGCGGCCTCCGTCGAACGCTGGGACGACCAGGCACCACTCTTTCCCTCCGGGCTGTGGAAGGGCTGGGAAAGGAGGGGGTACACACCAACTCGGTCCAACTGCACAGGTGTCTGCCCTGTAATTAGTGGGTTTTGATCCAGATCAGTTATCTGGATTAATATTTGTTCTGAAGAAACAGAGTGGGCTTTACACGCAAACAAGTGTTTACACAAGCACCCGCTGTAATATTAATGTTCAAAACGTATCTGTTTTATTATTTGACATGGTTCCCTGAGTTCCTTCAGCCCTCCTTCAGCTCTTAACCATGGAGATATTTCAATCAATTAATTAGAAACTACATATTTCATTCCATTTATATGTATCTTTTTTTTTACCATAATCAGATCAATATAAATGGTCAACATGTGCACACATATATAAACATAGTGGTGCTTGATTTGTGTCTTCACATATCGTACTAGATTTTATATTTATTTTCTATCTTTCCATTAGAAATGTTGTTGAAGGACCTGAAGTAAGCAGGTTAAATGTGGTAAAGCTGTTTGGAAGTGAGGAATGTACTAAAAAACCTTTTAAGATGAATATTTGTTCATGTATGTTCATGTATGTGTGAGCCATTTATGCAGCATCTCCTGACACTTTTGTGTCTAAATGCCATTATTAATCTAAGATGAATAAATAATCATAATAATGTGGCGTTATTTCTAGGACAGCCTTTTGCTCGCCTGCTGCGGATGCCACTTAAACATTTTTGCTCAAGTAAAAGTAAAAAATACATTTCATCTGCACTAATGGACAGACCAAGATATTCCAGTCATTTCTTTTTTTTATGTTACAGAGTTGAGATGGGTGCTGATGTTGGGAAAGGACCAGTGATTACAAAAAGTTGATTAAAATCTAATCAGTCAGTCATTTTCTGCCGCTTGTCCCAAGCGGGGTCGGGGTCCATCCCAGCTCACACAGGGCGAAGGACGGGGACACACCCTGGACAGGTCACCAGCCCATCGCAGGGAGGACACCTTGCTCAAGGGTACCTCAGGGCAACCTGTTGGGAAGGGATCGAACCCCCGATCCTCCGATTATGTGGCCAACGCCCGAACCACTAGGCCACCACTGCCCCCGGATTAAAAGCTAATTGATTAAAAATAAGAGTTTCTTAAAATGTAAGAACATTTGAAAATGAAATGTTAGAAAGTGGGGCAGCGGTGGCCTAGTGGTTAGGGCGTTGGCCCTGTGATTGGAGCATCGGGGTTCGAACCCCTTCCCAATGGGTTGCCCTGAGGTACTCTTGAGCAAGGTGCCGTCCCCGTCCCGCTCCTCCCTGCGATGGGCTGGTGACCTGTCCAGGGTGCGTCCCCCGTCCTCGCCCTGTGTGCGCTGGGTTGGACACCGGCACTCCCCCGCGACCCCGTTTGGGACAAGCGGCAGAGGATGGATGGATGGATGGATGGATGTTAGAAAGTGTCAAAATGTTGAGAGTCAAAGTAAAAAGTCATCGAGTGAGTACACATACCTGAAAACTCTTCCCACTTCTGCCTAAGTCTTAAAATGGCTCCTCTTTGTTTTTTGTATGTTTGTTTTTCAGCTGTTCTGCAAAGCAGATGACTGGGCTGCCGACGGGTTTCTGCAGGCCACACACATCCGCTAGTGCTTTTTATAATGAGACAGTTCCGTACCATTCCAAATGAGTAATTTTACAGAAGGACAATTGTCTCTCATCCTGTATTTGATAGATTAAGCTTTCAGCTTGATCCACACTTTAATTATTTCTATAAAAATCCATCACATCTATTACCTATTCCTGCCTTGTTCTTCATAGTCACACAATAATAATTTGCAGCGCTGCATTTTTTCTTATTCAAACATTCTAATCAGCAACTTCACAGTAATTAATGTATGTATTCGTCTCTGGGGGCATCTTTCTGAAGTTCTTTAATTATCTTTACTTTTGTCTGCTGCTCAAGCATGGAACAAGAAGGAATGAGGCAGCACTTTTGCCTTTTTGATGGCAAGTGGGATCTGTACAGGTTGGCAATGGTTCCAGAGCAGGGTAGATGACTCCAAGGCATTTTCCATAGTGCCCCACATCCTTATAGGAAAGATTGTTCTGTGAAAGCATTTGAATAAATACAAAAACTAAATCCTACGCCATTATTTTTCTCAAACTGGGCAGCAGTGTCCTGAAGATTAGGGACTTGGCCCCGGGATCAGAAAGGTTGTCGAATCCCAGCTCATTACTTTGCCCTGAGGTACCCTTGAGCATGGTACTGTCCCAGTCACTGCTCGCAAACATCTGCCCCCTGTTGCATGCATGTGAATGGGTGAAAAGCAGAGGTTGCATTTCATGGTATGTGTGCTCTGTCACAATGGCAAATAGTCACTTTCACTTCACTTAAAAGTCATGAGTCAGCCAGATTTATCATGTTTCAAGAACACACAAGGTCTGGGAAACTTGTTAAGGGATGACCTTCAGCAGCTTCAAAGCATCAGCTCTGTAAAAACTGCGTTAAGGCTTTTGCACACATTTGAGTTTTCACCGTCAAGTTATAATTTTCAGCATGGCGATGAAGGGGGTCAGATCTTTTCCCTCTTAACCAGAAGCTGAAGAGTTTGAATTCCAGCTGGGTCAGTGAGGATCCTTTCAGTGCAGAGTTTGCACGTTCTCCCTGTATCTGTGATGGAGTCCATCAAAGAGATGCATGTCTTTTGGACTGGAATGCTACATTGTCCCTTGGTGTGAATGTGTTTGTGGGGTAGTGAGCTGAAGACCTGTCCATGGTCTTTCTCTACTTTCCACCCTATCATCGCAGACATGTCCCGAATTCCCTGCTCTGATCTGGATTAGCAGCTCAGACAATGGATGGATGGATGTTGTCTTTTCTAACAGAAACATGTGTATTACATTCCAGAAAATGTTTAGAGATGCCCAACAATGTTCTTTGTAACGACGGAACAGCGTTTAAAAGCTTTTTATTTGATGCTCCTTTAAAGAACCCTAATTAAAAACGTCAGCCTGCAGAAACTCTTGATGTGATGATTGTTATATTTCCTAATTAAATGACATTGCACAAATGTTACTTCTCTAATGTTTAAGATCTTAATCAGAAGCCAGATAATGACATTTGGTAAATTAAATTTGGACACGTTTGAGAAGCCAAACCTGAGAAAATCAAAATGATGTTTTATGAGAGAGCACAGTTTAAGAACTGTTTTCGTATTAATTAACCTTTTCAGCACCTACATACACCATACATTTCCATTTCTACTAAAACTAACGCCATTTAGGAACGTGTATAATAAATGATAACTATCAGCAAATACCTCATCCTTGTCAGACACAGCTTTATCTCACACTCTGGCTTTCATTTTTGACACATTACACTGTTTTTCTATTGTCTATTTTTATGCAGTGAGGATGCGTAATTTCAGACATCTGCAATCTTGCAAACATCTGCTGGCTCTAAAAGCTACATCCTACCTTTTTCAGTCGGTCAGACAAGCTCAGGGTGTGTTAAGGCAAAATAGTCTCCAACTAAAATAATGATTTCTGTAAAATTTATTTGGATGATCAACTGTTAATGGGGCAGTGGTGGCCTAGTGGTTCAGGACTAGGGCCCTTTAATTGTAAAGTTGTTGAGTCCCAGACCAGTAAGTTACCCTGAGGTTCCCTTTAATAAGATGACATCCACAACACTGCTCACCATGTGCCAGATGTATGACTGGTCCCTGCTGCGCAGTGATGGGTTGAATGCAGAGATCCATTTTGTCTCGATGCACTATGTGCTGATGCGTGTTTCGATGAGAAAAATGCATTTTACTTTCACTCGCTCACATCCTGAGCAGGTCACCAGTCCTTCACTGAATCCCTTTCACTTAATTCTTTCTGCTTTGTAGGTGCTCAGCCTCTTGTTAACTAACTTTCCATTAAATATTTGTTAAACGCAATGGAAAACTGCTGAAAAGTGGCTGGAATTCCCCTTTTAAGGCTTTAGTTCCCTGGCGCAGTGAATGTAGTGCACTTTTAAGATGTATTTAAGGCAAAATGGAAGCTTAATGATGATTTTTTTGTATGTTATTTGTATCTTGACAACATTGGCAGGAATAAAAATTGCTGAGAGGGTACACATTTTATTGAGATCACATGCATCAGAAGCATTTCACTTGGAAAGTACCAGCCATGCAGTGTCATACAATATGTCTGTCATTTCAAATAACCTTTTTTACTGGAATTCTAGTGAGGGTGAATCATGAAGATGCGCCCAGCAGGCTTATTTTTCACATGGTGAATTTGAAAAGGAAGTTTCGTCTTTTAAAATTGCATAACAGGAAGAAATGTTTTCAGCAGCTGTGATTCTGCCACTCTTCCAACAGCCATTTAAAAAAAATACACCAAAAAACTCCCGCACCAAAGATTCAGTGCTCAACAAAGCCATGAATATGTCTCATCCAGCCAAAGATGGACTTGTGGGAACACGAATCTCAAAGTTATATAGACGAATTGCATTCAGAGTTTTGGTCTCCAAGGCAACAGCCTTTGTTGCTTTGTGAACCAATTTATGATTCATGCCAAGCAAAGGCTGTGCTAGCAGAACGTCCATCAATCGTTTATGGGGACAGTCATAAATGCGCCATACTGACCAGCTCTATTCACTTCTATAGTAAACATGGCTGAACAGACCCCAGATGGCTTAACAATGAGCAGTAACTTTCTGATCGATGTTTCACAAAGGGAGAAATTTTATATACAGGTCTGTGTGTCAAATTAGTTTAGACTTTCAAAAACTTTCAATGTGAAATTTTTACCATTTAAATATGAAGCATTGTTCAACATCTCAACATCTTGCTGACCTTTAGGAACACATTCAGTGCCACTGCTGCCAACTGTTTTTTTAGTTGCTTACTGGAGTTTCAGCCATTTGTAGATCTTCAAGATTGAGACAATACCCAGCATCTCTCAATGTCTTTCTCTTCCTTATAAGAACTATGTTGCTCAGTTCTTTGTTTCAGATGATATCCATTTGAATTTTGCAAGGTGATCTTAAATTGTATATTACAAAAGTCCTTGGATTGGGGTTGCCAAGTCTCTCACTATGAAACAAATGTATTGCTATTTTATAGATGGAGTCTGCATTTCCCCAGTTCTGTGTGGGTTTTCTTCCAAGTGGACTGGAGATGCTAAATTGCTCGTAGGATTGAGTGTGTATCAGTTGGTTTGCTTATGTGTCTGCCCCGTGATGGACTGGCAACCTGTCTGAGATGTTTCCCTGCCTTTTGCTCGGGTACACTGGGACTGACCTCAGCTCCAACCTTGAACTTAATCAGTTAAGATGTTGAGTGAGTGATTGAGTGAATGAGTGAGAGAAGTGAAAGTGAGTATTTGTACACATTGTAGGGCTTAGAAATTAGTTTATTATAGGGACAGCTCAGGCTGGACATTTTGGAGACAATGTTAAAGAAGCAAGGTTCGGTTGGACATGTCCAGAGGTGAGATGAGGATTATATTGGGAGAAGGATGTTGAAGATGGAGCTGCCAGGAAAGAAGAAAAGAGGAAGACCAAAGAGGAGGTTTATGGACGTGGTGAGAGAGGACATGCAGGTGGTCGGTTTGAAGGAGGAAGATGCAGAGGACCGGAAGAAATGGAGACGGATGATCCACTGTGGCAAACCCCTAAACGGGAGAAGACGAATAAGGAGAGGAAGAAGAAGAAGAAGAAAAAGAAGAAGAAGAAGGAGAAGAAGAAGAAGAAGAAGGAGAAGAAGAAGAAGAAGAAGAAGAAGAAGTAGGGCTTCTCTTACTG
The DNA here is from genome assembly GCA_017165825.1 of Hepsetus odoe. Taxonomy (NCBI): domain Eukaryota; kingdom Metazoa; phylum Chordata; class Actinopteri; order Characiformes; family Hepsetidae; genus Hepsetus; species Hepsetus odoe. The sequence continues at coordinate 16,288,016 of CM029386.1, forward strand.
TAGAAACGAGAAGTTCTTAGCTATGCAAATGTTTTCCATCTGCTTATATTTAAGCTTATACTTAGGCTATCCAAACAACATCTGTTCTGTGTGAACAAGAACGGGTCACTTTGACAGTGGAAGGTCAGAGATACAATAATTAACTGCAAACTGATGTATTTGCAGATGTCTTTCCCACTCAATTAAATGTCTTTCTTGATTTTTATTAGATGACTTCTGTAACATATGAATTACACACTAAATATTCATTAACAGTGCTATTGTTGAATAGAACAAAATGTTATTACAGAATACAAATCAGGTAAACCAAATTCAGCGGAAAAAGACCAAATAAAATTGTAAAATGTGTTAAGAATCAAGTCCACAAATAGCACACAGCAGGGATATTTTTTATTTCATTCACACTTACTAGAAATAGTCTGTGGGGTTTTGGCAAGGGGTGGTGCCATTCAATCTGTCTGTCAGTTTTAGAACTTATTGTCAGACGTATGAGATGAATTTATGATTGTCGTGTAAAAGCTTTTAGACTTTTTTATTAGCTGAGGGTAATATGCTTGCCATTGTAAGGCAAAATAGTCCCCAGAAACCATTTCCATTACTGACATTAGATATAAAACGGAGTTTACTGGAGCTCAAACAGCTTCACATATTGAAGAAAAAAGGGGCAGCGGCTGTCTAGTGGTTAGGGGCAAGGCCCCAGGATCAGAAGACTGCGGGTTTGAATCCCTTACCAGTAGGTTGCCCAGAGTTACCCTTGAGCAAGGTATCGCTCCCATCACTGCTCCCCGGGACACTTTCAATAGCTGTCCCTTGCTGCATGTGTGTAATTTTATTGTGTCTCACTGTGTGTTGTGCACAATGACAAGGATGGTCATTTTCACTTGGGATAGTCAATCAAATGGATCGATTTGTATTGTGAACATTGGTATCTATCACCCCCACTGCAGAAAATCTGTAAATTCTCTACAGTGGATCATTTTCAAACTGACTCTGTGTTTTTTCTGTGTTCTCCCAATAATAGAATTATAAATCTCACTAAATTCACAGATAATGGAATCATTTTTATGAGCCAACACATCACACAGCTGATGTTCAAACCTGAGCCCCAGCAACAAGCCTGCTCCTGGTAGTTTTTTCTTATGGACTCTCATAGACAACAAAGCCCGCTTTGATTATACAGTACAGTTCCCTTGGGGTCCGGGTGGTAAAATGCCACTTTTTGCTGATCATCTCACAGTTTTGGCAATTTTCGCTCGTTCATATCCTCTCTCTAATTACCCACTCTCTTTTTCTGCCAAGCAACATGGAAGAGGATGATCAATCTGGCCATATAATCCGGATTTATTCCCCAACATCATATCCATAATTAAAAAACGAAGATTAATGACATCTTTAAAATGTGACCTACGCAGTGGAGGGGATACAGAATATAGAGCTGTTTGGTAAATAGAGATGCTGGAGTTACACTCTATTTGCCGCATAATAACATGGAGGGGAATCTAATTAATTGGGAACATGTCACCTACACTGACCTTCCTGTGAAAGGGGGATTCTGGATAATATAAGTTGCCAAATGATGATACTGGAAGGCACAGAGATGAAAATATATATTGGAGGTGGTGACTTCATTTATTTAATGTAATAAATGTATTATTAGTTTTTTTTAATCTGCTGCTTCCATATTTGGTACATTAATAAATCACCGGAGACCTGGAGGAAAAGCATGTTTACAAAGATAAAGCAGAATGGAAGCTTGCTTTAACCAGTTTTGTTTCGCCGGCCTAAGAAACGGGAAAGGTTTCTGAAGCTCTGTGGAATGAAAATGAAGAAACAGTAAGTTCAGTTCATTCTGATTCATCCAAATATGATATAGTCATGGTCGTGGGTTTGAATCTGAGACCAGTAGGTTGCCCCGAGTTACCCTTGACCAAGGTACCGTCCCCTTCACTGCTCCCTGGGTGCTTTAAATAGCTGCCCCCTGCTGCATGGTGTGACAATTCACAGTGGTATGAATATTTAATTATTTATACAATAATCCACTACATATAAATAAACTAATCAATAAATATTAAAGAATAATGAGCAAGTTTGTGTGAAAATGTGATCGGCGCAATAAAACATATATTTTATAATGAATATTTCTGGGACTAGATCAGTTAAGCATGGTTTTGTTCTCTTTTTTGTTTTTATTGCTAGGAAATTACACATTCGCTAGAAAGCCAACTGCATATTTGTGTGTGCTATGATTCATTAAGGAACTGCAACCCAAGGTACTCGGTTATCAATGATTAGGTTACAGTGGGGCTTGAAAGTTTGTAAACCCTTTATACTCGTATATACTAAAGCCTAAATATGACCTAGAACCCCATTAAACCAGTGACACAAAAATATCATACTCGGCCATGTATTCAAGAAAATGAGATAATGAGTAAGAAAATGCTTCAATATTGCACATCTGTGTCTGAAGATCTGCTTTCAGGACTTGTGCAGCAGTAAACTCCAGATAAACATTTTCAGCTTGGAGGTATTTTAGCCATATCCTCAATTTCCAATCCCAGTAGAGAACAGCTTGACTCCTGGGACTTTGATGAGTTTCCTCACATGAACTGCTCACATCAGTTGCTCCTACACCACTTCTATTGGGGTTAAGCTCAGTTTGGGTTGATCATTACAAAGCATTAACTTTATTCTTCTTTAATCATCCTTTGATCCTTCCTTTGATTGTGTACTTGGAGTTATTGGTTTTCTGCATGACCCACTTTTTCATGAGACTTAATTCACAGACAGATTATATTTTACAATTTAATGGTAAATACCGGATTCCTTGTACCATCCATGACGGCACGACTACAGCAAAAAAGAACCAAACCTTGATGCTACCACCACCAGATTTTAAGGATGGAGCTTATGTTAGAATGCAGTGTTGCTTTTTTCAAACATAAGGCTTCTCATTTAGCCAAAATGTCCTCCGAAGTCTTTGTCTGTGTCAGGAACAATCTCAGAAACATATGTTAAGATCAAACTTGGACAGATCTCTTCTTGTCATTAGTCATCCCACTGGCTTAAAGCACCTGTCTCTTATTCCATCCGCAAATTAACTTCTAATCCTAGAGGCTCACACATTCACTCACAGATAGGCAATGCTGGATCATTGTCTTCAACTGAAAGTGAAAGCGACTAACTGTCTTTGTGAACAGCACAGCACGCAGTAAAACACAACAAAATGCAATCTCTACTTTTCACCCACACGCTAGCGCAGCCATATCCGGCACCCAGGGAGCAGTGATGGGGACGGTAACTTGCTCAAGGGAAATTCAGGGCAACCTGGTTTGGGATTCAAACCCATGACCATCCAAATCGAGGTCGAATCCCTAACCACTAGGCCACTAATAAGTGGGCAAGAATGTTTTGTCTCTCTTTTGTTTAACTGGGATCTCCTTATCTTCCTTTTAGGTCTCTTTGCATGTAATCAGGATATTTTGTAGGTCATATACGTGTAGAAATAGAGAAAATGTTAAAGGATTGAAGTTTTAAGCATCGCTTTATGCAGGGCTAAAAGTAGGGTTTTTAGGGTTAAATATATTGATATTACCTCTATTTTTAAAAACCGAAGTTGTAATGGGTGCTGAGGGACGTGCCACAGGTCTCAATGAGTTCTGCACTTGTTCCACTGCAGACATCTACATTTATGTTAATTTCCACTGTTTCACTTTAAAGGGTCATTTAACAAAGTTCACTGGAATTAATGCAGTAATGTAACAAGCCTAAGGATGGCCCCTGGGAACCCCCAAGTGAAAAAAGGTGAGGTACTGAATTAGAGGCAGCATCAAGTATTCAGGCTCCACCGAGACCGGTGTCCTCCGCAGAACCTTCAACCCACTGCACTGCTGGTTTGAATAAAAAAAAAAAAAAAAAAGAAAATGGATTACTGACAGGGTACGTTGGTGGAAGAGTATATCTGCAGAAATAAGGGGCTGTTTAGACATTAATAGAAGCCTCATGGGTGTATCTGCTGGGAGAAACAAGGTGACAAGATGTCGTCGTGAATTTTTTATGGACTACTTCAGGGATGAGAGAGTGATGGGCGAATGAGTAGCGCAGGTGGCAGCGGACCACATGCGAAGGTCAATGTGTGTGTGTGTGTGTGTGTGAGTGTGTTTGTGTGTGTGAGTGTGTGTGTGTGTGTGTGTGTGTGTGTGTGTGTGCAGTAAACAAAATCTAAAGGAGGCCCCAAGCTCATTCTTTCATTCTTGCTGTAATACTGATACGCTCTTACTCTGGGCAGTTCTACATGACCAGTGTGCATAAATCTTTTACTGGAATGCTGCAGACGGACGGTCCTCAGGCTTAATATTCAGTGTTTTAAATCATTTTTGTCAGTTTTATGTTGGGGGCAGATCCTATCGTTGCAATGCAGGCTAGCGCTGAACGCTCAGCCAGTTGTTGGACTTCAGTTGTGAACTTTTAATTGATTTGTGGCTTTTCAAAGTGAATGTGCCTAACATATTGTCATTGTACATTATTTATCTTCATTGGAATGATATATTTATATGTACAGTACTGTGCAAAAGTTTTAGGCAGATGTGAAAAAATGCTGTAAACAAAGAATGCTTTCAGAAATGGAAGTGTTCATCATTTAATTTCATCAATCAACAAAATGCAGTGAATGAACAAAAGAGAATCTAAATCAAATCAATATTTGGTGTGACCACCCTTTGCCTTCAAAACAGCATCAGTTCTTCTAGGTACACTTGCACACAGTATACATACACACACACACACACACACACACACACACACACACACACACACACACACACACACATATATATATATATGTACATGTATATGTATATGTTATTATTATTGCTACTTCTACTACAAATCATAATAATACTATTAATAATAATAAAAATATAAACATATTCATCTTCTTCTTCTCTTTCTTTCGGCTGCTCCCGTTTAGGGTCCTTTAGGGTCCTTCCTGTCCTCTGCATCTTCCTGTTTCAAACCGACCACCTGCATGTCCTCTCTCACCACATCCATAAACCTCCTCTTTGGTCGTCCTCTTCTCCTCTTTCCTGGCAGTAAACCTTCCCTTTTACTCTCGCTGGTACCCGTCTGTCACAGGTCACTCCAGCCACTCATCTCCACCCATTCCAACCTGCCTGCACTCTCTTCTTCACTTCTCTTCCACATTCCACCTTTGTTACATCTACTCCTTCCATCCTCACCAGTTTCCTCCCTTCCATTCACTCTCATGTATTCTGTCTTTGATCTACTCACTTTCATTCCATCTCTCTAGATTGTCCGCTGCTCCCTTCTCTCACTGCAGATCACAATATCGTCAGCAAAAAATAAAACTAAAATGAACATATCTATGAAAAATAATATTCAATTATCCATCCATCCATTATCTGCCGCTTGTCCCAAACGGGGTCGCGGGGGAGTGCTGGTGTCCAACCCAGCGCACACAGGGCGAGGACGGGGGACGCACCCTGGACAGGTCGCCAGCCCATCGCAGGGATAATATTCAATTATGAAATTATTAAAATATAAAAAATTAAAAAAATCAGTAATAAATTAGCAATATTATCAGAAAGTAGCGATTCAATGTTTTTACTCAAGGTGAAGTATAAAGAACATGTTTTGAAATGTTTTCTTGGTGCAAAAGTAAAAAGTCGACATTTAAAGACATGCAATCATACCAGTTTGTGTGCAAAGCTAACTGAAACTTACGCCATGCATATTAATATAATAACATCTATTAAACCATTAATAATAATATAATAAAAACTGTTAAACCATTTTAACTTCAGATACAATAACAAAACAATCTACGGTAACTGAAACATTAATGTCACGGCTTCATTATATACATTCACATTCTCACATTCAAACACTCCTTCTGTCTGCAGCTGGGTCTGTCTTTCTTCACTGTTTCTTTTTGTTGGGTTGTTTTCATCCCTGATGGATGCACCAAAGGATTGTCTGTTTTATGGTTTTTTTTTTTTTTTTTTTTTTCCATTTATGTGAAAATTGTCTTGATGATGGATGGGAGTGCAATGATGCAAAATAAACATAATAAACAAGTTTAGGAAAAAATATAAAACATTCTCTAGAACAGCACAAAACACTGACAACTCTAGTTAAGTACAGTAACAAAATATTCATACTTTTCTTTCCAGCTTCCCATCAATAGATTACACCGGAAAAAAAAATGCATTATTTGTGCATGCTGTTAAAACTCACTTATTCTTTTGGAAAGTCAAGCTCAAAAATCAACAGTGAGACCCTTTTAATTTCTTCTAAGTCATTTCAAGCTCGCAAATCCCTCACTGTGATATCTCCAGACTAGCTTTATTCTATATCACATAAACAAATAACTGCTGAAGTTTTCAAAGAGCCCTGAAAAGAAGACACTGAAAGAAGAAACTGGGCCGGAAAAGAAGCAGCATATGTTGTAACACAGCGGTGTTCTCTGTGATGCGACTCTCAGAACGAGTGTTTGAATGATGCCGGTGAATAAGTAATCAAAGACTGTGTAGCATTTGCAGTCAGAGGTTACTATTAGAACCAGCGGCCCACTGTGAAGCAATTATAATGTTTTGGTGTCAGTCGTCATAGGAGGGCTTGTTCAATGGCATCCAGTAGACACGCATGCACTATTCTTGATCTGCCTTCATTATCTGTTAGAAGAGGAATCTGAGCTTTTTCTACTGCCCATTATTTTTGCAGTTGGATGCTTTGCTGTTTTGAAAAAGATCTACTTCTCCAGAAAGATAATATTGGCAGTCCAGAAACCACCAACCATGACCTTCATTTGTTGACCACTACATCAGCTTTGCCTACCGTACAGGCTGGGTTTAAGTTATTGATTGTCACTCTTCTTTTTCAGAATTTTTTGAAGGTTTTGCTGTAAAGCTGTTGAGGGACAAATGTCAAGACATTTTGAAAGTGAAAGTGAAAGTGACAAACCCTCATCGTTGTGAAACGCAGCACAGCACAAAACAGCGAAATTCAATCTCTGCGTTTCACCCATGCACACACGTGCAGCGGGGGGCAGATATCGAAAGTGCCCGCACACGTGCAGCAGAAATCAGCTATTTAACGCACCCAGGGAGCAGTGATGGGGATGGTACCTTGCTCAAGGGTACCTTAGGGCAACCTATTGGTCAGGGAACCGAACCCACAATCTTCCGATCCAGGGCCAGCTCCCATTTTGTACACAAAGAGACAATAAGTGGACAATATACTGGACACATTACATTGCCTGTATCTTCCACATCCTTATGTTTGATTAGTTATGCCTTATCTGAGACTAACATAGACTATAATTGAAAATTGAGAGGCAAAAACTATTACATATTCATTAGTTTGATATCAGAGTCATGGGAAAATCTGGTCCAAATCAAAGTCCTATTACCGCAGTTTTTGTTGTATCTCCTACTAGCAGCAGGTCCAACTCTATCAGTCCACTTAGCAGTTTTAAGGTATTTTATAACAGCAGTTTATATTAAGTGTACTTCTGGATAATAATTTCATTATCATTTTAGAGCCATCTTCAGCAGAGGTCCCCATCTCTGGCCTTTGTGGCTACTGTCCCAGTTCAGTTACCTGGTTAACCTGTTCATAGCCATGTTTATTGAGTGTTTTTGAGGGAAGGAACTCACAAATTGGGATTTACCACAATTATTAATTGAAATGTTTGAAAAAGTCATTTACTTTAACTATTAAACTATATCATATACTATGTTATATTAAATAAGCAAGTATTCTTATTATTAAATAAATGTCAGAAACCTAGTGAAAAAGAACAAGTGGGAAAAATCTGATGGTCTGATGGGAAAAAAGGTTTTCATATAATTTATAATTATAATTTTCAGGACACGAAGAAGATGTCAACAAAGTCATTACTCCATTTTCATCACAATGAAAGCAAGTATTGCTAGAAATGAGCGTGGTATTTATAGAGCCCGGTCATTTAATGCAGAAGCGGAAAAAGTGGAACATGAAATTAAATAATTACTTAAATTAGCAGTAGTAATCTAATGGACAGATTGATGGATGAGGTTAGACCAGAGCTCACATGGACAATGTTTTCTGATGATATTGTGATCTGTAGTGAGAGTAGGGAGCAGCTTGAAGAGAGCCTCAAGAGATGGAGATATGCTCTAGAGAGGAGAGCAATGAAGAGAGAAGGTTCAGGAATATAATGAGACCAGTTATGGTATATGGGTTGGAGATGGTGGCACTGACTAAAAGACAGGAGGCGGAGCTGGTGGTGTCAGAGTTAAAGATGCTGAGATGTTCATTGGGTGACAAGGATGGACAGGATTAGCAATGAGAATATTAGAGGGACAGCTCAGATTAGACGATTTGGAGACAAAGTTAGAGAAGCAAGGTTGCGTTGGTTTGGACATGTCCAGAGGAGAGACGAGGATTATATTGTGAGGAGGATGTTGAGGATGGAAGTACCAGGAAAGAAGAAAAGAGGAAGGTTTGTAGATGTGGTGAGAGAGGACATGCAGGTGGTTGGTTTGAAGGAGAAAGATGCAGAGGACAGGAAGAAATAAAAATGGACGATTTGCTGTGGCGACCCCTACATGGGTGCAGCTGAAAGTTGAAGAAACAGTATTGATCTTGATTTTTCTTTGGTAAATTCTTTCCCTTAACATGTTTTACCATGCATCTTCCTGCACTAAGAGATTTCTGTTTATCTAAATATCAAACTCTTTATTTATTAAGGGAAGAAGCTTGGTCTAGGAACATCTGTTTTAAATTCTGAAAGCCTTTCCAGACAAGGCTTATATTCACAAAAGGCTTATATAGAATTGAGGCTGTTTGTATTAAGACTCTGAAATAGGAAATATACGATTGTTCATCATCACAAGACCACTGGAAGTAGACAGAGTGAACCCATTTAAATGAATAAAAAGCCTTTGAGGAAATTACCCAGTATTACATATTTGTGAGAGGCAGAAGTATGAGAACCTCTAAGATTAGCAGTATATTTTAAGATGGTATAAGAGATTTTTAATAAATGAGATAAGATCAGATCTAAGTGGGCTTTATTTAAAGAGCAGGTTTCTATCAAAGTCTTTTACAACACACATTTGTGAAAGTGTATCCTGGCACTCAAGAGCTTATTGAGGACTTCAGAAAAAGAGTTGTTGATGCTCATCAGAATGGAAATGTGTACAAAACCAAAACGTTTGGGCTCCACCAGTGCACAGGCAGACAGATTTTGTACAAATGAAGCCATTAATGCCCTCATCAAGAATGCTTTTCCAACATGGAGTATATTGGGAGAAGGATGTTGAGAATGGAGTTACCAAAGAGGAGGTTAATGGTGCGTGGTGAGAGAGGACATGCAGGAGAAAGATGCAAAGGAGGAAGATGCATAGGAACCAGAAGAAACGGTGATAGATGATCCACTGTGGCAACGGCTAAAGGGAGGAGCCGAAAGAAGAAGTTGACTATTGTTGCACACTTCTTATTGTGCCAGCATGGCCTGAACAGACATGTTTAACAAGCAAAACATTTTATTTTCCCAATAAAGACAAATGATATTTATCAGGGCTGCAGGCAAGGAAGACTAGGCAGAACCTTTCAACGGAGCACTAAAGAGAGAGAGAGAACTGATAGTATCAAGGAAAGAGAAGCGAGAAAGGATACAGTGACCCAGACATTAGATGTGAGATTCTAAAGAAGGAAAGACAAAAACTGAAGAAGAGGGTTCAAGGCAGAAAGGTAAGACTTGTCAGAGAGTTGGGATCAAGTGAGCGAAGGTCTGTCAGAGGGTGTTGGAAGGATGTGCAGAAAAGGTTTAGAAAGTACAGAGATATGTAGAAGTGCAGCAAGTCATCACGCCCCCAGACAGTCCACTAGATCAGAATACCAAAGAGCCAACTATAAGCAGACACGTGAGGGACAGAATAAAATCTACAAAAATTCAAGGGAAATAAAAAAAATAAATAAATGGGGAGCAGGGAAACTGACAGATGAAGCAAAAAATGGTGACAAATCAAATGGCAAACAAGAAGGTGGAGATAAAACATAAATAAACTCTCTGCAGACAGAAACTAAGACAAGGATATTGGGAGGTCAGCACTGGAACATCAAGGGAGCTCATCTTTGTCAAGAACTTTGCATGAAAAAACTAGTGTGTGACAGAAAGGGGCAAGACTCTGATCAACTAGACAACAACTGACATTCACGGTCATTCTTAAGATTACAAGATCACCCAGTTTCGGCTGATTAAAAAATACTATTGAGTGAACAGAAAGAGGCCACATAGAAAAAGGCAGCATTTCCTGGGTATCGGACAGATTCCTCATGAGCTCTTCTCATGTAGCATCAGATAAAACTCCATCACAAGGCAGATTAAGCACCAACCAAAGATTCAGCCTGACTATCTTCCAAGTTCATGAACTCAGCTCTGAAGCTCAGAAACTCTTCCTTCTGAGATTTGCAGCCTTTCTGTGTGCCAGCACCAAAGGCATCTGACTGGAAAACAAGTATGTTTCAATTTCATAAAAAATCATTCCTGATGCTTCGGGCTCTCAGGTCGTCAGGTGTAGTAAAGTCGATCGAACTAGTGGACAACTTTCAATTAGTTTGTTGCTCTACAGCAAGAAACTCCTGCCTTCTTTGCTTCTGTTTATGTGGCTTAAACAAACATGCGGTGCTAGCTCCCGGATCAAAGTGGAATCAATGTTGAATGGAGGCGAGCTCAAGAAGAAATAGCGACTCCGATCCAATTCGACGTAAAAGTTAAACATGCACGGCGGGAGTCTTGTGGATCCGTTCTCTCTAAACTAGGAGAAACTTGAAAGTGAGACTTCAAAACATGCTCATGTGGTTCACAATCAAGAAAAATCACACAGATGCCTGCAGTGAGAATCATACATGCATACAAACAGTCATCATACATGTTGATTTTGTGCAAGAAGTTTCACATAGCATTGGAAAATAGCTGCAGGTGAACTGGTTCTGCAAGGGAATGAGGTGATGGATGGAACAGAGTTCTTAGAAAACGTCTGAATTGTGCTCAGCTGTTTCAAATTATGGAAGAAGACGTGGAAAATATGATACACTCAAAGAGGATCCGTTGACAAAAAGATTAAAGAAGACCTGTAGGAAAAATAGCAATGCTTACATTTATTACTTGTCTGAAGCCTAGAGCAAATCCCTTGCTAGTTCTAGGTCTAAAACTGTCCTATTCCTGTGCAAAACTTACATTTGTCTCTGAATTGAATGTGCAGGGTTTCTTTTCAGTGAGATTACTTGGGCAGCCCTTCACTGGTAACTTGCTCAAGGGCACATTGGCAGTGGTGTTCTCAAGTTCTCATAAACTCATGAACTACTCACTGGCCTCACTAAGCCTCTCTTTTGTTATGTAGATAAGAGAAAGAAGAGAGGGGAAAAGTTTCATTCTTGAAGAAGCTGGAAGGGAAATATTCAAGAAAAATATTCTAAACTTTCTAATTGACATAATTGACAGTGAGCAGCGGTGGTCTAGTGGTTAGGGAGTTGCCCCTGCATCCGAAGATTGTGGGTTCAGTTCCCTCACTAGTAGGTTGCCCTGAGGTACCCCTGAGCAAGGTACTGTCCCTGTCACTGCTCCCCGGGTGCTTTCAATAGCTGCCCCCTGCTGCGCGGTGTTTGCATGGGTTAAATGCAGAGGTCCAATTTCGTTGTGGTTCACCGTGTGCTGTGCTGTGACCTCGCAATGACAAGGGTTGTCACTTTCACTTTCATTTAAAAAGTCTCTAAATCATCGTTTGGAGGAAAGAAACTCACTGGAAAGTTTCTTGAACCAACCTATAATAGAAGAAACTGAAATATTTAGTTGTCTTAGTCTGTGATCTCAGTCAGTTGAGGTTAAAATGCTTGACATCCAACCTGCAACACAGCCCATCGAGAAAAGGAACTCATTTTTTTCATTTTCTTTTGGTGCATCTGTCTGCCTAGTGATCCCATGGCCAGGTATTCTTTGGCCGGCCTCTCTTCCTCCTCCCTTGAGGGTTTCATGTCAAAGCTTGTCTGATCTCAATCAGATAGTAATAAAACATTTTTTAAATAAAAGGTTTTCATAAACACGAGCGGTTTGTCAACACCATTGGTAAAAGTCAATGCAGGCAGAAGAACGTTTTAGTCCTTCTTTTCAAAGGAATAGTCTTTGTTCTATTTCATGTGTTTATCTGTTTATCAGAAATCCTGCTGAACTATTTGCAATAATGTCTGCTTTAATAGTAATAGTGACAACCCTGGTCATTGCGAGGTCACAGCACAGCAAGCGTGAACCACAACGAAATTGGTCCTCTGCTTTTAACCCATGCACACAAACACCGTGCAGCAGTGGGCAGCTATTGAAAGCGCCCGGGGAGCAGTGACAGGGACGGTACCTTGCTCAGGGGTACCTCAGGGCAACCTACTTGTGAGGGAATCGAACCCACAATATTCCGATGCGGGGCAACTCCCTAACCTCTAGGCCACCGCTGCCCCTATAAAATTAATACATGCCTTCTTCTTCTTTTTCTTACGGCTGCTCCCGTTTAGGGGTCGCCACAGCGGATCAACTGTCTCCATTTCTTCCTGTCTTTTGCATCTTCCTGCTTCAACCCGACCACCTGCATGTCCTCTCTCACCACGTCCATAAACCTCCTCTTTGGTTTTCCTCTTCTCCTCTTTCCTGGCAGCTCCATCCTCAACATCCTCCTTCCAATATAATCATCGTCTCTCCTCTGCACATGGCCAAACCAACGCAACCTTGCTTCTCTAACCTTGTCTCCAAGACGTCTAACCTGAGCTGTCCCTCTAAAATACTCATTTCTAATCCTGTCCAACCTCGTCACACCCAACGAAAATCTCAGCATCTTTAACTCTGACACCTCCAGCTCCGCCTCCTGCCTTTTCGTCAGTGCCACCGTCTCCAACCCATACAACATAGCTGGTCTCACTACTGTCCTGTAAACCTTCCCTTTTACTCTAGCTGGTACGCGTCTGTCACAAATCACTCCAGCCACTCTTCTCCACCCATTCCAACCAGCCTGCACTCTCTTCTTCACCTCTCTTCCACACTCGCCGTTACACTGAACTGTTGATCCCAAGTATTTAAACTCCTCCACCTTTGTTACCTCCACTCCCTGCATCCTAACCACTCCACTTTCCTCCCTTTCATTCACACTCATGTATTCTGTCTTTGCCCTACTCACTTTCATTCCTCTCCTCTCCAGAACATATCTCCATTTCTCCAGGTTCTCCTCAAGCTGCTCCCTACTCTCACTACAGATCACAATATCATCAGCAAACATCATCGTCCACGGAGACTCCTGTCTAACCTCGTCCGTCAACCTGTCCATTACTACTGCAAACAAGAACGGGCTCAGTGCTGATCCTTGATGTAATCCAACCTCTACTTTAAATGCATCCGTCACTCCAACTGCAGATCTCACCACTGTTACACTGCCCTCATATACATACATATCCTGAACTACTCTCACATACTTCTCTGTAACACCAGACTTCCTCATACAAAACCACAACTCCTCTCTAGGCACCCTGTCATATGCTTTCTCCAAATCCACAAAGGCACAATGCAGCTCCTTCTGACCTTCTCTGTACTTCTCCATCAACACCCTCAGAGCAAACATTGCATCTGTGGTGCTCTTTCTCTGCATAAAACCATACTGCTGTTCAATGATCCTCACCTCTTTTCTTAACCTAGCTTCTACTACTCTTTCCCATAACTTCATGGTGTGGCTGATCAACTTTATCTCTCTATAGTTACTACAGCTCTGTGCATCACCCTTATTCTTGAAGATTGGTACCAGTACACTTCGTCTCCACTCCTCAGGCATCTTCTCACTTGCCAAGATTGTGTTAAACAATCTGGTCAGAAACTCAACTGCCATCTCCCCTAAACATCTCCATGCTTCCACTGGTATGTCATCCGGTCCAACAGCCTTTCCATTCTTCATCCTCTTCATCGCTGCCCTTACTTCCATCTTGTTTATTTGCTGCACTTCCTGGTTAACTCTTCTCACATCATCCAGTCTTCTCTCTCTCACATTTTCTTCATTCATCAGCTCCTCAAAGTATTCCTTCCATCTGCTCAACACGCTCTGTTCACCTGTGAGTACGTTACCATTTCTATCTTTAATCGTCCTGACCTGTAGCACATCTTTCCCAGATCTGTCTCTCTGTCTAGCCAATCAGTAAAGGTCCTTTTCTCCCTCTTTACTGTCCAACCTCTCATACAATTCACCAAACACCTTATCTTTGGCCTTCACCACTGCTTTCTTCGCCCTGCGGTTCATCTCCTTGTACACCTGTCTACTTCCTTCATCTCTCTGTATGTCCCATGTCTTCTTTGCCTCCCTCTTCTTTTGAATACACTCCTGGACTTCTTGGTTCCACCACCAGGTCTCCTTATCCTCTTTCTTCCTTCCGGATGTCACACCAAGTACATTTCTAGCCATCTGCCTGATCAATTCTGCAGTAGTTTCCCAGCAATCCGGTAGCTCTTCGACACCTCCCAGTGCCCGTGTTAACTCCTGCCTGAATTCCACCTTGCAGTCCTCCTCCTTCAGCTTCCACCACTTGATCCTCGACTCTGCCCTCACTTTCCTCCTCTTCTTGACCTCCAAGGTCATCCTACAGACCACCATCCTATGCTGTTTAGCTACACTCTCCCCTGTCACTACTTTGCAGTCTCTGATCTCTTTCAAACTGACCCTCCTGCAAAGAATATAATCCACCTGTGAGCATCTTCCTCCACTCTTATACGTCACCCTGTGCTCCTCCCTCTTCTTAAAATAAGTATTAACTACAGCCATTTCCATCCTTTTTGCAAAATCAACAACCATCTGACCTTCAGCATTCCTCTCCTTGACACCATGCCTACCCATCACCTCCTCATCACCGCTGTTCCCTTCACCAACATGACCATTAAAATCTGCACCAATCACCACTCTCTCTCCCCTGGGTACACTCTCTATCACTTCATCTAACTCACTCCAGAATTTTTCCTTCACTTTCATCTTACAACCAACTTGTGGAGCATAAGCACTAACAACATTCATTATCACACCTTCAACTTCCAGCTTCAAACTCATCACCCTCCCTGACACCCTCTTCACTTCCAAAACACTCTCCACATACTCTTCCTTCAGGATAACACCTACTCCATTCCTCCTTCTATCCACACCATGGTAGAACAGTTTAAACCCCCCTCCAATACACCTGGCCTTACTACCCTTCCATCTAGTCTCTTGCACACTCAAAGTGTCAACCTTCCTTCTCTCCATCATATCAGCTAATTCTCTACCTTTACCAGTCATGCTGCCAACATTCAAAGTCCCTACCCTCACTTCCACTCTCCTCTCCTTCTTTCTCTCCTTCTCCCTCTGGACATGCCTTCCTCCTCTTCTTCTTCTTCTTTGGCCAACAGTAGTCCAATTTCCACCAGCACCCTGTAGGCTAACAGCACTGATGGCGGTCGTTGTTAACCCGGGCCTCGACCGATCCGGTATGGAATTCTGTATCGTTGTCCGCATATTGATTTGGCAAAGTTTTACACCGGATGCCCTTCCTGACGTAACCCTCCCCATTTACCCGGGCTTGGGACTGGCACGAAGAAATACACTGGCTTGTGCATCCCTAGTGGCTGGGTTAAAATTAATACATGCCTAAAAAAATGAATATATACCTATAAAATTAAGAAATGCCTATATTAATTTGTCTATAAAATTAATTTGTGCAAAATATTGAAAATGAATGTACAAAATTAAGGAAATTGAAATTTTGGGAAATTGGGATTTTTCAAAACAGTGTGAAAAAGTACATAATCTATAACTCTGTATCACAACACTCTTCTTAAATACATGAGAACTTTACACACGTTGTTCACTGTTCCAGTTTGGTTAGCTGAGATCTTCGTCTCTACATGTATCAGTGCCAATTAACACAGTATTTTAAAATAGAGGAGTCATGATCTCTTGCTCTTTATCTGACAAATTTGTGAAATTTACAGCAAGAATTGCAACGAAATATAATAAACCTTTATACTGACATATGCAGCAAGCTGAGCCCATTCATCTAAAGATATCAAAAAATATATCTTTTAATACTGATCCCATTTTAAACCTCTAAAAGCGATTATGTTATTCGTTTTGAAGGAGGAAGATGCAGAAGACAGGAAGAAATGGAAACGGATGATCTGCTGTGGCGACCCCTAAACGGGAACAGCTGAAATGAAAAGAAGAAGAAGAAGAAGAAGAAGAAGAAGAAGAAGAAGAAGAAGAAGAAGAAGAAGAAGAAAACATCCTAAACAATATCCTCTTATGGTCCATCCTGAACCAATATTTAACCACACACAAGAAAGATGTGAAAAAAAGAGATGTGCCAGCACTTCATTACTGAATGCTTAGTAACGATAGTAATCATAGTAATTCTAAGTAATAATCATAATAATTACTCAAGTATCTATTAATATTATGAATCTGTGATTGAGTAATAATAGTATTCATCAATAATATAAAAAACAAATTAAAAAGATCATTGGAAGTAGAATGCCAACTGCTTTTTCATTCTTTTTTTCATTGCTTTAGCTTAAACTGGCAGCTCACAGTTTGGGATTTGCCTATTAAGCCTAAAGGGCACATGTGAATACTTTCAGAAGGTGTGGTAACATGAAAGCAAAGAAGGAAGAAATGGGAGCATTTTTGCAGAATAAGCAGAGAGCCAGGGTGAAAAAAGCATGAATTATGCACGCTTTTCAATATCGCCTTCGTTATTTTCCCTCAGCACCTTTCCACCATGGCATCGATCCCTGGCATATGAAAGTCCCCCAGCTTTTCTACCTGTCTGATTTGAATAAGAGTGGGGGCAAGATTGGATTTTGGTGAAAGGTTGCAGTCATTAACAGTAGAGTTGGGGAGGGAAAAAAAAAAATAAAAAATACGCTGCACATGTTAATATATGTGTATGTGTGTGTATTAGTGAGTGTTTGCGTGTGCTAACTGTCACAGTCCCCATTTATCATTTGAAATCTGCTGACCCAAACAACTCCCGCCAAATTGGAGGCTCACTAAGACCGTCTAAGCTTTATCCGGGGGAGGAAACATCTTGGTCTTTTCAGAGCAACCCCCACCATGCTTTATCAATTAGCTTGACACGAGGGGCTCCCAAGTGATACAGCTGGTTAAGAAGGTTGAGTCCTCTGTGCTGAGTTCAATTTCCAGCAACACCTCTGCCATCTGGGGCCAGAAGGCCAAGAGAACACAACTGCCTTTTCTGTCTTTGGATGCCAAACGATAATTTAGCTCCTCCTGTCAACAAGAGCAGTACTGGCCATCTGTTAGGTCCCATGTACAGAACTGGGCTAAACTGGGAATAAGGAGGATAGTTTGTTATGCAGAAATGTCTTCTAGGATCTTGTATGAAGAATAGTAGCATCTCTAAGGTCTCTAAGGCCATGTAAACAACACCTCTATACTTGAAGCCCTTTCCTTCCTCACACCACAAAAATAAGCATCTAGAAATCATGCAGATACATGCAGCTAGAACTTTGACTAAAACTTGATTCCATGGTCAGATGAGATGACTTTTTGGCAAAAATCCCCAAAACACTCAATTTGGGTATTTTTTAAAAAGAAGGATGGTTAAACTGAAGGAGCTGTAATGATTTCTGACTGTTTTACTTCCAAAAAGCCATGAAGGAACCATGAAGACACCAGAATTATTTGAATGAAATCTGTCTACAGCTCCCTAAAAACCCAAATGAAGTTATGGCTGGATTATAGTTAAACATATGTTCAGATCAATAGAATAATAATTGAATAACTAGTTCACTGTCAGCCTCCACTGAGCCCCTGAGGCACGGTCCCGGTCACCGGACTTCTGAACCAGATCTTCCAACCAACCACACCATCCATTCATCACACTCGATCCTTCACACCTGGCCAGCCGGTTACTTAAGGAGTTCCAGAGCGACCCAGACATGTCAGTTAATTGTTCTATGCATCGGCTTTGTTCGCGTCTCGGTTTGTTTGTTAACTATTAAAAGAACATGACACAAGCAAAGACAATCCAGGAATGAGTTTCCTCAAAGAAAAGTGAAGTGAAAGTGACTTGTTGTCATTGTGAAACACAGTGAATCACAACTATATGTAGCCTCTGCTTTTCACCCACACAGTGAGCAGTGATGGGGACGGTACCTTGCTCAAGGGTACCTCAGGGCAACCTACCGGTCTGGGATTTGAATCCACAACCTTCCAATCCTGGTGCCGATACCCTAATCACTAGACCACTGCTGCCCCTTAGGGTGAGCTGAAGGCAAAACCAAAAGAGAGAAGCTGGAATCCAGAAGGAGGTGGAAATCTGTATTCTGCAGCTCATAATGTGAGAATTACGGGATAGAACTTTCTTTTTTTTTACCAGCAGCTAGAATATGCACATCATAGTAAATGCATGGAGTTTTGTTGATAAGGATTTCTTCATCTCTTAATTTAGTTTGATGATTTTTTTTTTTTTTTAATTAAGACATTTGACCTGTGACCTGTTTGAATCCTTATTACCAAGAGTCCCATTGATTTTAGAGCTGTATGTACAATATGGCGGATTGATTTCTTTTTCATATTTAAAAAGAACATTCATAACAACCAATGAAAAGTGCACGGAAGATAAACTGCAATGTTTCACTGGAGTAAGAGTTAATGTATCAATTAAAGTGTTGGGTCAGCAGAAACGCATATCACATGGCCATAATATTACTGTCTTTGGCTCACGCTGGAAAAAAAACATCAATATTATTGAACAAACATTTACTGATGAGGAGATTTGCCTCTGTAGTCCACATCACTATATTACCCATTTAAATTTATGGGCAGCTCTTAAAAGAAGGCATTTTGGTGAGACGGGATGCCAAACCCCTTTAAGATGGGAGCCAAAAAGAGCATCACCTCGACAAAGAAAATACGAGGAAATAACCTCGTATCAACAATTTGGTGCTACAGTTATTCATTAGTGTGACCTGAATTAGGATGCAATAAGTGAGTGCTCCATGGCTGGGAGAAATTGGCAGACTAACATTATAGAAAAAACTGCCCAGTTTGCCATCGCTTGCTCTCCTCTTTCCTGATAATAGCTCTGACATTTCCAAGTGACACAACCCACTATGGGACAGACTGTCACTTTGCTTTGAAAGGGTGTTTGTGTAAACATGCATATCACCTCATATTTCCCCAAAGGGAGGATCAAAGTCTTCTTGGCTTCCTTGTCATGATCAGTAGGATGACATGATTACCATCATTTCTGAGGATATCCCAGTAAACATTATCCTGAGAGTGTATAATCAAGAAACCATGTGTAAGAGAAAGACACAAGAAGACGCAGAGGCACCAAAAAAGATTTCCACTAAGCGGCTGAGCAACCGCATTAACAGCCATGTCCTCATATGTCAAAATGCATGAAAACAATTTGGACGCGGAAAAATGTCCGTGCAGCCGATCCGGCCTCATCGTGTTTGTCTCCAACTGAGAAATCAGTCGAACAAATCTAATGATACACCACATTTCTCCTCTCTATTGCGATGTATTGAAGAGTCAAACATGGCTAATTTCATTTGTGCACTCAGATCAGGAGAAATATTGCTCTGAGTCAGGGGGAAGTGTAACTCCCACAGCACTGCTATGAACGGTTAAAGTAAGCTTATTAATTATCTGCATCAGTTTATTCATTAGATGTGATAACACACCATCGAGGGAAGAAGGTGCAGTAAACTCTTGGAAAAAGGTGTGCCAGGATGGATTCTTAGTGATGCAAATGAATAAAACATTTTTGGTACCTTAAAGAACCTTTTAGTAGATGGTATATGATGTGTGAAGACATTAAATGAACCTTCATATGATGTTATTATCTTAAGTGAAAGTGAAAGTGACTAAGCATCATTGTGAAACAGCACAGTGAGACACAACGCAACGCATCCATTTTAAGCACCCATTTTAAGCACCCAGGCAGCGGTGATGGGGGCGGTATCTTGCTCAAGGGTACCTCAGGGCAACCTACTGGTCTGGAATTTGAACCCAAGACCTTCTGATCCGTGAGGTCTAGTCCTTAAACACTAGGCCACCAGAAAGAAAAATGCAACCTCTGCTTTTCACCCACACACGTGCAGCAGAAATCAGCTATTTAACGCACCCGGGGAGCAGTGATGGGGACGGTACCTTGCTCAACGGTACCTCAGGGCAACCTGCTGCTCTGGGACTCAAACCTTTGACATTCAATTTCCAGTGGCCTATTCAGTAACCTATCCTGGAGCTTAGTCCCTAACCACCAGGCCACCGCTTCCCATGTCAAAATGTAAAGGGAATAAAAAATGGAAAAGAAAAAGATCTGGAGAAGAATTTAAAAGAAAAACCAACCAACCACAAAAAAAAAGAATAAAATGTGAAAAAGTGACCACTTTAAAATATAGTTAAGTAGACCATAACATAAAATGTTGTGAATTGCTGCTACAAGCCTTAATAAATAATGGTAGGCCAAAACCTTCTAAGGCATGGGAACAGCACCATACTGTGTAGTTACTTAATACGCTGTATTGAGATAATTAAGTCTTCGTGAGTGAAGTATTTTTTTTCTCCTGTTAATTTGTAGCTACAATTGAATTTTCTCTTTCGCTTCCATGCCCTCCTGCGTCAATGCAATGCGTTAGAATCTCAATTCTCTCCTTTTCTAAACCCTGGCCATGCAGCGGTGAAATGAAAATGATGATTTTTTTTCTGTTTCCCTGAGAAATGTAAGGTCTTTTTTGGATAATGTACCCTTTCACTTTTTTGTGAAGTGAGCTGTAAAAACAAAAGAAGCACCAACATGAAATGCACTCTTTTATCTCTGTCGTTCCACTTTCCAGCCGTTTTCTCCTGCTGCTTTGCTTTGACTGCTTCTAAAACCTCAACTACCGAAACGGCAGGATGAATGTGATACGCTATAAGAAATTCCTCTACCTCTTCACCACTGTAACCCAAAGCTGTCTCCAAAGCTGATGATGCATCACCACAGACGTGTTCTCTGTCTGTATGTTTGGCTTCGTCTGGAATATCAGGGATGTCTCAGCAAACTCAGTGCCAACTTTTTCATTTACTCATGAGCGCGGTGTAGACACCGGAAATACACTTCAGCGTGCTGTTGATCGTGTCACTGAAGGGATGACTGTAAAGTAAAAACCCTGTTGATTTTATGACTGCAGCACTGTATACAAAACAAAATGTCGCAGATTGAAATGATGTGTCAAAAATTCAATTTATAAATAGATAAGATAATGCATAAAAAAAATAAATAGGTATGTTTTTTTTATAGGCTTAAGTAATGTTGGCAATTGCTCTAGGCATTGGGGTGAGTGCTGGTTAGGCCTAACCTCCCACCGAATCTAGTGGGCATTCTGGAAAGTGAAAGTGACTATTTGTCAGTATGCACCCACAGCACTGAGCCATATCCAGCACCCAGGGAGCAGTGATGGGGATGATACCTTGCTCAAGGGCACCTCAGGGTAACCTACCGGTCTTGGATTCGAACTCGCAACCTTCCAATAAAGGGGCCTGGTCCCTAACCACTACGCCACCGCTGCCCCACATCATAACACCTCCTCACAATCTGCAGCACTTGCTTGTCTAAATTCATTAATGTTCTAGTCAAGTTTTGAGTTTTTAATTTTTCTACACACATTAATTTCCTTAATATTGATGTTTTATGTCATGGATATTTCTCTGACAGTATCTAAACATGACATTAATCCTAGGTGGTGTTTATTTAGATGATTATTTTCCTGCTTTCTTGCTAAAATGCCTAGAAATGCCATAAAGTACATTTCAAACATGCAGTTTCAGAAAACCCAAGCGCAGCTGCTGCTCGAAAACAGTGCAGAGAAAGCCAGACGATAACAAGACACGTACAGCCAGGCCTACGAGAGAAAGCTATAAAGGAGGTGACAATTTTGTATTTTTTAATCCTACTGTGCTTATGATTTCTGTGATTTTGGAGCGTGGTCATAGTCTCAGCCTCCTGGAGTGATATATAGATGAGCAGCATGCTATTCTCAGTCTTGCCATGCTTGAGCTTTTGCACCGTCTGGAGTGCTGCCATCTCCTTTGTGAAATGGGTCTGCGAGATGAGCTGCTTTCGCCGTACAGCCGTCCCCAGAAATAGGGGAGCTAAATGTCAGCCAAGTGATTGCATCACAACAGCGCATCCTATCATAATATCTCCCTGCTCTCTTTCTTTCTTTCTTTCTTTCTTTCTTTCTTTCTTTCTTTCTTTCTTTCTTTCTTTCTTTTTACTCTGGCAGTGCAGACTGACAATAATGCACAATAGCATCCAATTATCCAATTCACCACATTTTCAAAAATGGACCTGCCCTTACTGAGCACAACCCTTAGCAAAGTGTAATCTGATATTTGTGTTTTTGTACAAAACACAGTTGCACAGCACACTGGAGTAAATATATCTGAATCAATGACAGCTCGTTATGCCTGCAAAAACGGCTAAAAAAGTCAAATTTCTGAATCATCAAGAAAAGCAATGTGTGATCCCTTCAGCAGCTAGAAACAGGAAAGACTTCTTACTCAGCGCGTCTGGTTTAACATCAGTCTCGACTCTGAGTTACATTTCTCTCATTTTGATTTTGGTAGTGGATGGCAGCTGAAAGAGAATTTAAGCCCTGCGTTCATGTGTGAAACTAGTTTAATCATATTTATTAGCAAGATGGAGTTTCCGAATGAAACAGTGAAACAGCGCTGGTGACCTAGAACTTCATAATGCCACAAAGGATCTGATGTATATTGAGCTGGGGAAAATAAAAAGCATGATTCAACAAAGCTAAGAATTTGATGACTCCTATTTGGTTTGTCATGTGTGCACACGGTTGATCAAAAACTATCACAGCACCTCCAGCAATAAAGGCAACATGGAGCCTTTATTTGTTGGCTTTTTTAGTTTAAAGTGGCAGAAAACTCTTAAAACTCTAAAGACAGAAAATAACACAATAATTCAACCTGCTCATCCGTGGACTGTCCAGAAAACAAGAGCAGAGCTTCGGAAAAGGCTTTTCACTATATGTTGAAATGCTACGATGAGGATTTCGTAGCATGAGCCAGGAAAGTGAAGTGAAAGTGAAAGTGACTGCCCACAGCAGAGCACTGAGCGAACCACAACAAACAGCATCCTCTGTGTTTAATCCACACACACAGTGAAGCAGTGAGCAGTCATATCCAGGGAGCGGTGCTGGGGGCAACTTACTGGTCCAGGATTCGAGCCCATGACCTTCCATTCCAGAGGGCTAACCTTTAGGCCACCACTGCCCTGAGTTTTGGAGCGATCAGGTGCTAGTGTTGGATTAGTTGGTCCAACTCCAAAAGTAAATGTACCTGCGTTGCTCCAAAACAAAAACAACTGCTTCCATTGGTAATGCCTTTTCCATGAATTATATACCCCATGTGTGTCCAACTGAACACCTGTACCAGCAGTAAGAAGGGAAATGGGAAAAGTCTCAAAATGTTTCTCAGACGATCCGGTAAGAAAGGGTTAAACACATTCCTTCTTGAATAGAATTCAATTCACAGCCAAACTGCCTACACATAGACACAGATATGGAATGTGACAGTGCGGCATTTGAACGGCTGTTTACAGATGACATGCTATCTAGACGCTGCTGTTTTTCGGCTTCCATTAAGAGTTGGCTGAGGTTGGCTTGGCACTTTATAGGCTCCATCTCTTAAGGGTTTAAAGACTAGATGGTGCAGACGCAGATCAGCTCCCAGGGGATGAGTGCTGCTATTTATAAAGTGTATTCTCAAACAGGCTTTCATGTTTACTGCACTGTGTGCTACCTTGTGTTGATTTTCTTATAATCCAGCAGTACTGATGGAGGAAAAGCCTTGATTTTAAATAATAGAACAGTAGGACAGAACATTCAAGACTGAAATCAGCTAAGACTACTGGCAAGTGAAGTTACCCCAGTTAATATCACACTTTACTCTGTGAAAAAGAATCTAAAGGGAGCTATAAAGATTCACAGTGCAGCAGTTTTGTGGGTTTTTGGAAAACAAATCTGTTAACCGAAAAGTCAAGAGTTATCGTTGTTTTGCTTTCAAAGGATGTCAAATTATGTAGGTGTTAAAAGGCACACTTTTTGCCCAGAAAGCAAGCACTGTCTATGAGGTCTCTGGGTATTTTTTATTTTTTTATCCCATTTAGAAGCTTCAGAATTGGGCCCTGAGCTTCTTGTTGGAGACCTCTTAATATAAATCCAAAAAAATAAGCCCCAAAACTGAATGTAACTGGGATTATTTTTTCACTTCCCCATGTCTGAAACAGTTGATTGTTAGCATAGTTATTACTCAATATGATCAGCGAAGCCTTGGGCTGCATCAACCAGATCTGTGTTTTTACTGAATATGGATCTATACATTTAGGAGCGCACCATGATTATATCTTAAAAATAATGTACTTAAACCAAAGAGGGTCATATTACTTATAAATTCTAAGTTTATTTTAGTTTGAGCTGCATGAGAGCTCTAAGCTTCTCATTTGACCCACAAATGAGATGGAAACAAGCCTGAAATTCTTCAAGCATTTGGGAGTCCATTTGTCCATTTTCTCTCAATGATTAGGTTGCCAAGATCTATACTGATCATTAGACAGAACCACTGTCAAAGTATTATAACTGGAATATTTGGAATATTTGGAATATTTGAAATAAGGTCATAGGCTTTAGTGTTTAGTGTTCAGTGTTGAAGAGAGGAAATGGAAACTGATGATCCGCTGAGGTAAACCCTAAAAGGGTGCAGCTGAAAGCAGAAGAATTGATGACATGGAAAGCAATGCAATACTATTTTTTACTCACAAAAAATGTGTGAGTGTCAGATTCAGAACCTTAAAGAACCTTAGAACCTTAGAATCCTATATTATTAAGAATCTGATTTGAGGGTTTTTCCTAGAGCGACCACATTATGTGGAAAATCTTAAAAATAGTTCCACTGAAAGGTCCAAAAATGGTCCTTCTATGACATTGTGCCAAGCACCTTCTCAAAATCTTCGTTACGGCAAGTCCTATATTTAGGAATGAGAGTCTGAACATGTTGATGCCTCTCGGGTGTGAAGGTGGTTCATTTGTGCAAGAATGTGGGATCTTATGAAACGTTTAATAACACAATCTAAAAAAATCCCCGAGCCTCCCCCAAAGATTATTATGTGTTCAATAAGCAGGGAGCAATACGGAGAAGAAGCAAGAGACTACTCTGTGAGATCTTTGAAGATGAAGACATGAGTGTATCTGTCAACCCTCCACCAAGAGAGTCATCATAGTAAAAGGCCAGAGCCTGTAAACCCCTCTCCTTCAGAACTGGGTATGGATTTTTAAAAGAGTCAATTAAAAGTTCAATTTCAGCCTGGAATTCAATCTCTCCCCCTTACTGTCTCTCTCTCTCTCTCTCTCTCTCTCTCTCTCTCTCTGCCAAAGCTGAATACACTCAGTTTTGTCATAATGAAAGCTCTGAGGCTTTTTCTCTTTTTGGGAAATGAAAACAACAAAATACATCTTAAAGTGGCATTCTGACAGACCTTGACACATACAAATGCAAATGTCGAGAATGCCATTATATGCCAGCAAACACAGTAATCAACTTGGAGCGATGGTAATCAAACACCTTTTATTTTCTTTTTCTCGCAGGAAGCAGCTTTTTTTTTTTTTTTTGTAATTGCCACGCCATTTATTAAATGGGGTTTAAAACAAAACAAACATCAACACGAAACACTCTGTATTGTCTCTGTCTTTTCGCTCCCTAGCCGTTTTCTCCTGCTGCTTTGCTTTGTCTGCCGCTAAAACCTCAACCACTGAAGCAGCGGGATGAATCAGATACTCCGTATGAAATTTCTCTACCTCTTCACCACTATAATCCAACGCTGTCTCCATATCTGATACAGCGTCTCCACACATGTGCTCTGTCTCTTTTTTAGTTTTCCCTGTTTTATGTATGAGGTTACGTGTGTGTGAACTCAAGGTCAGCTTTATTTATTCGTGAATATTGTGCATGCCAGAAATACTATCCGCTGCAGATTTCCTTTCAATCCTTTAGACTTCATGAATACTTTTGGCCTTAACAAAACTGCATTTGTCAAACTCTCGAGCCTGCCGGGACAAATCAAGGGTATGTGTCCAAAAAGTTGTGCAGAGCTGTGCAAATGAGTCCACCCAGTGTGATGCAGTTGTCCAATCTAGCTTTAACTTCCCACGTGGCATTTGCAGCAACAGTTGCAAAAAGCCTAATGTTAATTCAAGCCTTTTGTACCTTTTTCCCTCCATTTGTACTAAACGACCATTTACCGATGACAGTCACATGACAATCAACCCCTGCTCTCCAAACCAAAACCTGTCTGATTTCGTGCCCTCAAAAGGGTAAATGCCATAGAATACTTTTAGTTCCCCAAATAACCTTTTTTGGGTTAGAAATTATAAGTTTATATCAGTTAATTTAAAGCTTTGCCATTTTCCATTTTCAAGAAGCTTTACATTATAAAGAGTTTTTAAACTTTCAAAAGTTTATTGCACACATCTCATGCATGATCCTCTGAACTGAGGTAGTGCTGATCTAGTGGTAGGATACTTCTTTGTGGACCAAGAGGTTGCAGGTTAGGATTCAGCACTACCACCATTTGGTTCCTGAGCAAGACTTTTAATCTGAAGTTGCTCCAGGGGGGACTATCTGGGAGTTGGTCTGGATAAGAGTGTCTGCTAAACTGAAAACTAGTTAAACTAGGTTTAATCTACTCATTTGGAGGTTAAATGGTAACATTGCATTCTATGGATTGCTACATATTGCAGAGGTTTACTACTTCAGATGATGTGCGTTTAACACAAGGAATATCTCAGGATATGCACAGGATGTGGGGCAGCGGTGGCCTGGTGGTGAGGGAGTTGCCCCGGATTGGAAGATTGTGGGGGTCGATTCCCTCACCAGTAGGTTGCCCTGAGGTACCCTTGAGCACGGTAACGTCCCTGTCAATGCTCCCCAAGTGCTTTCAATAGCTGCCCCCTGCTACGTGTGTGTATGGGTGAAATGCAGAGGTTGAATTTTGTTGTGTTCTGCTCGGCTTTGTTTCACAATGACAAGGGTAGTCACTTTCACTTTCACTAAGTCAGGGTGCTGGACGTGAGCATACATTTTGTGCTATTGCCAACTTTCCTGGAAGTTAAATGCAAGACTGCATTTCAAAAGGATGACAACCTGGAGAGAGTATCACAGCTCTATGTCCATTCCTTGGACAGACACTCATAAATGCAAAGCTAATGGTTCATTATATGCCTGAAAAATTGAGTTTCACTCCAAATAACAATGCAGCTCTTTGTAGCAGTACAACAGAAGCATCTTTTATTTTTGGATTTTTGAATCTTTCAAAGCATGGTTGCAAAAAGACTCATTTTTAATAACATGAGATGCAATATTTTGTCACATAAGATATTTATGCGATAGTGTCTCTACACAATATAAATCTCAAGCACTATATGTCAAAATAAAGAACAACTTCATAACGGAAACTTGTAAGGGTTATAACAGTGAGGAGTGTCTGGACCTGCTGGCTGTTCTTTGAGGTTACAATAGTCACTAACAGATTTGATCTGATAATAATGTAATTTCTTGTCCAAGGGATGTTATCTAACAAAACAAAACTCTAGGACCTACAGCACATGTAAGTCTTGTGATAAAATTAATAAAGATAGGATTTTCCAAACAATGCACAAGTGATGCATTGCTAGAGGTAATCCCAACACAGTGTTCTTTTAGATTAGATTATAGCTGTTAGATTACGTAACCTGAAATTGTTCATATTCTCAGGATTCAGGCATGTTTCTGAATGTGCAGCAAGATTATACAAGAGAAACAGCATCTTCAACAAGGTGAATAATCTATATTAAAAAAAATGAAATTAAATACAAAACTGGCAAATATGAAATCAGATACAGCAGCCTGAGTTTTAAGACCCCGTGACCACTCACTGTCCACCCGATTAGACAGATTTAACCTATGGTTCTAAAATTATTAATGATAAATAATCTCATTCTGCACAATTTGTTTTAGTCACCTTCTTATCCTTCATCGCTGGTCAGTTTCCGGCCATAGGAACCCGTATGCTGGAAATGGTTGGTGGTCAGCGGATTATTCTGTGTACAATGGTTCACCGAGATGTTGAAAACTCCAGAATCACTGAGTGTGTGTGACTATAGAACTACAAGATGCACCTATTAAACAGGCAGTGAAAGTAGATGGACTAGATGCAGTATCGTGCTGAAGTCTTTCACCAGGGAACCACATTGTTGGTGCAAAAGTACTATTTTATGCCTGTCATCTTTGACATATTGAGTGGATTACATTAAAGAAATGAGAATAAATGTTTTACTGAGACAGGTTGCAAAAAGATACAAGATGTCTGGTTAAAAGTGTTCCAACCACTCAGCATTCAGCAACACCAGTAAACTAAATCACTGGCTTGATAATCCAGAATCACCTGTTTCTTCACTACTTCATGATAGATACATCTACATAAGATAGATGGCTCTGTTATGCTTAAATCATTTGAGCATAGTGATAATATACCTCCAGTGCTTCCACTGCAATTGAATAATTATTTAAAATGAGCTCTAAGTGCATGTAAAACCTTAAGAATTGCAAAATATTTTACTGCTTCTATACTTTACTAGATTTACTAGGACAATTATGGAATCTTTATTTTACATGGTTGAAATAATTTGTGTTCTTAGAAACAGCTTTTGCCAATTACTAGATATTAAAACATAGAAGAGCCAACATATACAGACTTAATATTCATTTTAAGTCATTCAGTTCAACTGAATTTTGTCAAAAAACTAAAAGACTTGTGGTGCTCCTGAATGCCAGCTGTGTATCATCAAAAATTCCCCTCATGTCAACAGGGTGGTACCAAAAATCCTATTATATGGGTCACTTTAAATGTCTGCCGATACCTGCTGGTCTGCAGTGCTTTGTATCCTTTCTTTTGACAACAAAAGCAGTGAAATTAATTTTTAACAGGCTCAAATACTGAAACACCAACAATGTCTTGGGATTTTGTGTTGCATATTACTGTATTTCACCTCAATAATAATAATAACCACTCATTCATGTTATGTCACTCATAAACCAGACATAAGCAAGAACCTGCTTAATTTAGAACATTTCACACAAGGAGTTTTGTTTCTCATGCAAAGACCGCCCGACAGCGATTGATTTCTTTTCTCCATCCAGCTCCATTTTTTGCTATTCAGAGACAAGCACACCATTGTCTGAAGTTATCACTCATGCTATAATAGCCAACTGGTCTTTTATAAAGTCAATTGTTAATGTTCTTACCTCCATTTCTTTTGTCACTCTTTCATTCTACAAAAGAAAATGTGACTTTTTTAAAACAGAGGGAGCAGAATCCAGACTCGAGATGTCTTTAGAAAACCTTACATGGACCAGCACAAGGATATACTTTATATTTCAACATTTCTATCTCCAGTTCAGCTTTATTGCCAATTGAGCTGTTCCTTTGCTAGAATGTAACTAGTAGAGAATACCACAGAGAGGACAATACTTACATGTCTTTGAAATTAGTGAGCCTTTTTGATCTGGGGAAACTTTGATTAATATTTGATTAAAAAGAAACAGACTTTAAAAAAAGTTATAAACATTCAACAAATGAGAAGCAATGCTCAAACAGAATCCAATTAAAGTTCCAAACAGGAGCCAAGCAAACATTACCACACTCAGATATCATAACATGAAGTACATTTACTACATTTACAGAAGAAGAGACTAGTGAAGAAGAAGTGGGATAGCCAGAGAGATGAAGAAAGTAGACAGGAGTACAAGGAAATGAAGCGCAGGGCGAAGAAAGCAGTGGCGAACGCTAAAGATAAGGTGTTTGGTGAATTGTACGAGAGGTTGGACAGTAAGAAGGGAGAAAAGGACCTTAACCGATTAGCTAGACAGAGAGACAGAGCTGGGAGAGATATGCAGCAGGCCTGGGTGATAAAGTATAGAAATAGAAACATACTCACAAACTAGCAGAGCGTGTTGAGCAGATGAAACAAGTACTTTGAGGGGCTGATGAATGAAGAGAATGAGAGAGAAGATTGGATGATGTGAGGATAGTGAACCAGGAAGTGCAGCAAATAAGCAAGATGGAAGTAAGGGCAGCGATGAAGAGGATGAAGAATGGAAAGGCCGTTTGTCCAGATCCTATACTGATGGAAGCATGGAGGTGTTTAGGAGAGATGGCAGTGGAGTTTCTAACAAGATTGTTCAACATAATCTTGGAAAGAGGATGTCTGAGGAGTGGAGATTAAGAGTACTGGTACCAATTGTCAAGAATAAGGGTGATGCACAGAGCTGTAGTAACTATAGAGGGCCACAGCATGAAATTATGGGAAAGAGTAGTGGGATCTAGGTTAAGAAATTATTGTGAGCAGCAGTATGGTTTTATTAAGAAAGAGCACTACAGATGTGATATTTGCTCTGAAGGTGTTGATGGAGAAGTACAGAGAAGGTCAGAAGGAGTTGCATTAAGCCTTTGTGGACTTGGTGAAAGCATATGACAGGGTGCCTAGAGAGGAGTTGTGGTTTTGTATGAGGAAGTCAGGTGTTGCCGAGAAGTAAGTGAGAGTAGTTCAGGATATGATTGAGGGCAGTGTGACAGTGGTGATGTCTGCAGCAGGAGTGACGGATGCCTCTAAAGTAGAAGTTGGATTACATCAAAGAGCCCTTTCTTGTTTGCAATGGTAGAAAAGAGGAAAAGAGGAAGGCCAAAGAAGAGGTTTATGGATGTTGTGAGAGAGGACATACAGGCAGTTTAGTTAGTATTGGGAGCAGCCAAAAGAGAAAAAAGAAAGTACATTCTCTACACTTATCAGATGCTTTTATCCAAAGTGGCATGCTTTGCCTAATGATAGGAAAGGTCTACCAGGAGCTGCTGGGATCTTGCTCAGGGACTCAAATGGTGCTTTTGCTGGAGACAGGGAAAAGCCAGGTTCAAACCTACCTAGGTGCACAGTTGAGCATCTGATGCCAGTCTACCACCACGTATTAAATTAGATTTGTGGTAGATGATTCCACCCTTCATTCATTGTCTTATCTGTTGTCCTGATTAGGGTTGCAGGTCTAGTCTATCCCAGCTCTCACAGGGCAAGATGTGGGGAAACATCCTGGACTGGTTGTCCGTCCATCACAAAGTAAACATAAAGACAAACACAGTCACACCTAGGGGACAATTTAGCATTAACACTCCACCTGACATGAAAGTTCCACTCCGAAAGAATGCCCTCCCTGCCAGGGAAACAAACTCAGTAAAAGATATCTTCAAATTCCATTACCAGCTATCGTTTTCTTATTAATTGAAGGAATATTCCACACTCAAGCCTACACGATAAGCAAGGCTGTGCTTTAAAAAATCTATTAAAGGACACCCTTTACAAACAGTTACAGTTAACTTATATCTAACAACAGAATTAAGCATACTCTGCTCATGATAACGTTGATGTTCCTGCAGAATGCAAATTAAGTTATTGTGAGTGAAGCGTTGAATTAAGGTCTTCCCTCTACTCTGTGTTTGTAGGAAACTGGTTGGATGATTCCTTTAATTTCTATATTCTGATATGTTGCTTTTACCATCACGAATAGCTAAATTACAGCTACACTTCAGAACAATTTAAGAAAGAAAGGACAAAATGTTGACATGAGCTGCACCGGTCAGTTGAGATCTCTGCTCTTTGGCCTGCATCAGTCCAGGTGAAGCATATAAACAAGGTTTACCATGGAGAAGATACCTTTATATCAGGAGAAGCACAATACAGTGATAATGATAATGAACATATGCTCAGTGTTTCCTCTCTTTATGCTATACTAGCAGCAGCATTTGGTACAAGGTTCTTCCAGGCTAACCTTGGTCAAAACACTGGCGCTGCAGATATTTTAAGATTGCATTATTCATTTTAAGAGACCACACTGCAGATACTTAGATCACTTGATAGCTTATGGAGCAGGGATCACTGAGGTGAGAACACTCAACAACTGCAAAATCTCAAATCCTGAAAAACACACCTGCTGCATTTTACCCTTCTATGGTTTTCCTGTTTTTGGGACTCGTTTTCAGTGTTTGCTATAAAAGAAAGATATGCAAGTCCATATTTTTTAATCCTCACATTCATTGTCTTCGAATCTTTTAATGTATTGAACATGTAAAATAGCACATTTTTAAACCATTTCAGCACAATTATAATACATATAGAACGTCTAGCATTTCTTGGTGTGGACTATACCTACCTAGCCTTTAGTAAGTGTGTATGTGTGTGTGTGTGTGTGTGTGTATGTGTATGCTTTTTTTCTGTGTGTTTATGTGTTTAACCTTTTTGACTATAGTGTTCCTGAACAGTGTTGCAAGAACTGAGATGTCTGTTGCATATTTCTGCAGACTTTACGCTCTGTCCTCCTGGAAACATGTGATCTAACAGTGTTAAAAGGAAAATATTAATCAAAACGACCTTGTTTTTAAATGTTAAAAAGTGAATATCTAAATATCTGAATATTCTTACATAAATTATTATGGCTTTAAATATATGTATTTAAAATACCAATAAACTGTGGGCCCATCACATATTATTATATAGCCAGTTATATAGTGAAGCACAACATGTGAGCAGGCCAGCAAGGAAGTGAAGAGTGGGACTTGCTTGTGCATGGCACAAACGTGCCAGGCCTTGTGTGAGCATGTCATAGGACATAGATA
This sequence comes from Hepsetus odoe, assembly GCA_017165825.1. Taxonomy (NCBI): domain Eukaryota; kingdom Metazoa; phylum Chordata; class Actinopteri; order Characiformes; family Hepsetidae; genus Hepsetus; species Hepsetus odoe. The sequence continues at coordinate 16,320,854 of CM029386.1, forward strand.
ATGTACAGTACTGTGCAAAAGTTTTGGGCAGGTGTGGAAAAAATGCTGTAAACAAGGAATGCTTTCAAAAATGGAAGTGTTAATCATTTATTTTCATCAATCAACAAAATGCAGTGAATGAACAAAAGAGAAATCTAAATCAAATCAATATTTGGTGTGACCACCCTTTGCCTTCAAAACAGCATCAGTTCTTCTAGGTACACTTGCACACAGTTTTTGAATGAACTCGGCTGGTAGATTGTTCCAAACATGACTGTTTCAACCTCCGTGTAACATTGATGATCATCAGCACCTGTTTGGTAAAATTGGTTGATCATACACCGACTATAATCCTACAGAATCCCTGACTTTGTGCAAGTGTACCTAGAAGAACTGATGCTGGTTTGAAGGCAAAAGGTAAAAACATCAAATATTGATTTGATTGAGATTTTCCTTTTGTTTGCTCACTTTGCATTTTGTGAATGGAGGAAAATAAACAACCTTTATTCATATTTCTGAAAGCATTCATTGTTCACAGCATTTTTTCACACCTGCCTAAAACTTTTGCACAGTACTGTATACATTTTATACTTTAATTATGAAATATTACTGAAGGCGTTCTATAATAGCATAAACCTATATATAGTAGAAAGTGGTAGAGCTCCACTTGATGCCAAGTCACTTGCCACAGTCTCTGATTGGTCAACAGACTCAACCCATGGTATTATGGTGACTGCTAGTGGAGGGTTAATGGACTTAATGTCCAAAGTACAAATAACGAGACATCTTCATGGGTCAGTATAGCCAATATATTTACAGATGCTTGGATCAAAAAATTTGAGATGAGGGATATTGCTAAGAGTGTTGAACTTTAGGAAGTTTCCTCTGAGCATGTTTGGTCCTTTGGATCCTCCCCATGAACTAAAGATCTAAAAACTTTCCCCACGCATGGGGGAGCATTACTGTGAGTAAGTAAGCAATTATAAGTCACTTGAATAAGTAGGTAAATAGGTGACTGTGATTTCTGAGAACATGGCCTCTTCTGACTAATCACTTCAATCTTCCATCACTTTGTGCCCCTCTGTGAAAATCCCTTTCACAGCTCCCCAGACAGTTTCACTTCAGAAAGCAGAACGGCTTTTCCTGAAAAACCTCTCTAAGTATCACTCTGTGTAATTCACCTGTTACCTATCAAGTGATGTCAGGATATGGACTACCTGGGTAAGGACTATTTTTCATTATGTAGTGCAAACAACTTGTCTTGTAAAATTATTTTTTGACATCGTGATGACAAAAGCTAATAACAGAAACAGTTGTAGGGTTGGTTGCCCCTGATCTAATGTCATGTTTATTCTCTAATTGGAACTAAGGAAATATCCTTTACAGAGGACACATATTTGAATGCACAGTTATTGTTCACTGTGTCTGTACAGAGTCTGTGCAGAAGTAATAAGGTAATTTTTTTTTACAAAGTTAGAAAAAAAAAAAAAAAAATAAAAAAAAATATATATATATATATATATATATATATATATATATATATATGAAATGAATAAATGGTATTAAAATTTGGAGAAAATTGCAAAATATTAAGGAATACATCTTTACAAACACACACACTTATTATATATATATATATATATATATATATATATATATATATATATATATATATATATATATATATATATATATATATATATATATATATATATATATATATAATTTATTTATTTATATTATATATATATATATATAATTAGGGGTCACCACAGCAGATCGACTGTTTCCATTTCTTCCGGTCCTCTGCATCTTCCTCCTTCACACCGACCAGCTGCATGTCCTCTCACCACGTCCATAAACCTCCTCTTTGGTCTTCCTTTTCTTTCCTGGCAGCTCCATCTTCAACATCCTCCTCCCAATATAATCCTCATCTCTCCTCTGGACATGTCCAAACCAACGCAACCTTGATTCTCCAACTTTGTCTTCAAGAAGTCTAAGTTGAGCTGTCCCTCCAATATACTGATCTTTTGTACAGTCACAAAATTTGACCAGGGATCTTCAGACTTTTATAAGCATCATTTCATAAAAGGAGCTGTAAAATATTCAGGGTCCTGTTGAACTATGAGACACTGGTATCAAGCTGTAGTACTGAAAATGTAGAGAACTTCCTCTCAGAACCTTTGTTGGCTGGACCAACAAGTAATATCACAAAGTGATTGAGAAGAAAATGTTCCTTTTGCCTAGTGAGTGGCAGCCATGTCGGCTGGCTGGGTCTCAGTGACAGCGATGGGGTTTAGACAGTGTGATGATGACAGTCAGCCATTATCATCTCGGTGTCAAACGGCTGCCTGCCTCCTTTTGCAGACTTACCACTGACACTCTACTCTACATGCTGTCACTGCTCTTGGAATGGTACAAAATCGGCCAGTGCATTCTCCGCAGGCCCGCTCCCAGTGGAACTGAAAGCGTCCATTGAACAAATGAAGACTTAGGCTTTGACCAAATTCCCACAAGGGGAAATGAACAAATGTTATATATGTCAGCTTCGCCAAAATAGTTCAGAAGTGCTGGCATTTGGAGTACAATGAATAGGCAGGGTTGAACAGCTCTTATCACGGCTCAGAGTGGCTCTGTGGGCAGTTTTGGTCAGCAGCAATAATGTTTAACAGCATTTTACAGCAGTGTCATGGTATTTATATCTATCAAGCAGTGGGGTCATATTCATAAAAACTAGGCACACACACTCATACCACATATAAAATGAAGCAAATTGGAAATGAATTTAATTCAATTCCTGTGATGGCACACACAGTGAATTTGTTCGTTTGTCCTCCACATCTAACCCACTATATAAACACTTTGTTATTGAACACACTCTTCAGAAACTGCAGCTGTGGGCTGCAGACATCTGCTGTTGGGACATTTGGGTTAAATGCTTACCAAAGAGCAATTCTGTCACACATTTTGGTTTTGTGAAGGTTGTTCACCTCCACAGTGCTGGGTATTGAAACGGCAAACCTCTGGTCACAAGCCCCCATGTCTTACCATCAGACCAGACCAGTTGTCTGTAATATATAGTGGAAAATTAAGGTTTAGGTTCCCCTGGTGGATATATATGTATCAGCTGAAAGAAGAAGAATATATATATATATATATTTCCATTTTTTCCTGTCTCCTGCATCTTCCTCCTTCAAACCGACCACCTGCATGTCCTCTCTCACCACATCCATAAACCTCTGTGGTCTTCCTCTTTTCCTCTTTCCTAGTAGCTCCATCCTCAACATCCTCCTCCCAATATAATCCTCATCTCTCCTCTGGACATGCCCAAACCAACACAACCTTGCTTCTCTAACTTTGTCTCCCTAAATGTCTAACCTGAGCTGTCCCTCTAATATACTAATTTCTAATCCTGTCCATCCTGGTCACACCCAATGAAAATCTCAGCATCTTTAACTCTAACATCTCCAGCTTCACCTCCTGTCTTTTCATCAGTGCCGTCTCCAACTCTTACAACATAGCTGGTCTCACTACTGTCCAATAAACCTTCCCTTTTAATCTTACTGGTTCCCGTCTGTCACAAATCAATATATATATTGCAGTTCCATCCTCAACACTCTAATGCATCATACCATTTGGTGAAAATTTCAGGTGTTCCTTGTTTCAAGCAGTGCGTAAGTAGTGCTGTTGTCTCATTTTTTCTTTTTATGGTTTGTTTCAGTTTCTCATTTTGTTAAATGTTTTGTTTTGGATAAATAAAGTTATTAAGAAATATTTCTTACTCGTATCTTCACCCTGACATCAAATGCTACCAGTTTTCATTTTGAAAAACAATGGACTACCACCAGGCAGGCATTATTTAGCTGCCGTTTCATTTCTCGGTGTCAAAATGGACCATTTTAAATGCATGATGGTTGTAAAGTCACAGTCAGAGTTTTTTGATTGTGGAGACTGATTGGGGCTGTTCGGACTTTTCCTAAGTAGCTGCTGTTCTGTCTGACATCCTTGAGGATCAATGTGTGAAGTCAAAACTTTCAGTCAGAACTGGGGTTAGTTATCTACACCAGCCTCAAAGGCACAGTAACAAAACCAGATTAAAGAAGGGTAATTATGAAAATATGGCTCCTACATGAAACCACATCCAGCAAATTTTCTAATTGGTTGGAAAGGAAGGAGTGTCCTTTGATGTATTTCCTGAAGGTAGAAATCTGTTACTGGTTCAAAGTGTATTCAGTACACCACTGGTTCATTTGACATTTATATTTGGAGCAGATATTTGCATGTTAGAGATATTTATCTTGTCTCCCTGTATGGAAGTCCCTTCTCTGTAAGCCCTGAGCTGCTTAGATCTAGTTTTGGAGTCACTGTGGTTCTGTGTGCAACCATTAATCTTCATTCCAAGGGTAGGGTTTCTTGTGATGGCCTTGTCTCTTCCCTTGCCATCCTCCTCTCTGGCTTTCTTGTTCTCTCTCTCCTGTTTAAACGAAGCCCAGGTCCACTGTATACTAAATCCTACAGCAAAAACTAGGAACCCAGGGCTTTCATTTAAGGCATAAAACATCAGACCTGGGAGCTCTGAAGGATAGGCTCAGAATATTGGCAAATAAATGAGGGAAAATACACAACACATTCATCTTGTTACAGTGCGCCGAGTGGATCCCCAATGAAATCATGTGTAATTATGCGCCCAGAGGAGAAATGCGCTTTTTCCAAAAGCTCATTCGAGGATACTGAGTAATGAGCATGAGGCGCAAGGAGGGGGAGGGGCATGACTTTAAGCAGAAATCATTAAATTATACATGCAGGAAGTTGAAAAAAGACTGTCATATGGAAACTCGCCTTGAGAGATGAAAGATTGAGTGTGTTGTCAGACATGACAATGCGCTGACCCTGGTGTAACCCCTCAGGTTCCTTTAAAGGTGCTGCATTTATTAAACATTAAAGGAATACACCGATTGTTCCACTTTATCTACTGCGCGTGTAGTGTACGATTGCTTTTTCTGGATCCCTTCACGTTGAAAAGTACAGATAATCAGTTCATCTGAAGCATCCCAGCGGGATAGCGTGTTGTGGGTCAATGAGTTTTGTGTTCATTTGAAAGTCCACACAAATGGTTTTCTGTAGTAATGGGCAAAACCCAACAGATGGCTGATTAAATTGTGTCATGTAAAAAAAAAAAAGAAAAACTATTCTGAAATGTATGAAGCACCTGACTTCATACACTCATTCATGATGATAATCACTGAATTATGACGTGAAAGTGACTATTGCCATGCGTAAAACACAGCAAAACAACCTCTGTTTTTAACCTCTTTAAAACACCTAGGGAGCAGTGATGGGGCAGTGCACGTTGCTGAAAAGTACCTCAGGGCAACCTACTGGTCTGGGACTGGAAGCATCAACTTCCTGATCCTTGGGCTTAGTCCTTAAACACTAGGCCACTGCTGCCCCCATATTATTATAGTAATTATATAATCAAAAAAATCTTTAAATTAATAGCATGCCTCCTTATAAATAGAATTGGTAAAGCTCAATGCTACATCAGACTGGCTAATATAAGCAATAACTGCATTGCAAGATGATGTCTTCCGACATGTGGTCCAATATAAAAAGCTTTGGCGACCCCAGGTATATACAATACTGTGCAAAAGTTTTAGGCAGGTGTGAAAAAATGCTGTAAACAAGCGCTTTCAAATATAAATAATGATTGTTTATTTTTTGATCAATTTACAAAATGCAAAGTGAGCGAACAAAAGAAAAATCTAAATCAGATCAATATTTGGTGTTACTACCTTTTACCTTCAAACCAGCATCAGTTCTTCTGGCCCCACAGAGCCCTGATCTCAACATCATCCAGTGTGTCTGGATTACATGAAGACAGAAGGATGTGAGCTACATCCACAGAAGATCTGTGGTTAGTTTTCCCAAGATGTTTTGAGATGACCTACCAGCCCGAGTTCCTTCAAAAACTGTGTGCAAGTGTACCTAGAAGAACTGATGCTGTTTTGAAGGCAAAGGGTGGTCACACCATATATTGATTTGATTTAGATTCTCATTTGTTCATTCACTGCATTTTGTTGATTGATGAAAATAAATGATTAACACTTCCATTTCTTCCACTTCCTTTGTTTACAGCATTTTTTCACCTGCCTAAAACTTTTGCACAGTACTGTATATGGCGATGGGAACAAGAGAGGCCTGTCTTGAGTAAATGACAGAAGAATTGTCCTCGTGCTCTCTGATTTAAGCCCTTCCCAGGTGAAGTACAGAGTAGATAATATAGGTCCCTTTGGACCTGGTGTATTTTCAAGCACATACTCATTACCACCTGAAAGCTGCTATGAATGCAAACAATGCTCCAGCTCTCCAGGTGCAATCAATGTGTCACCAAGTGGGCAAGAAAGCAGAAGGGTGAACACGAAATGATACCACTGAGACATTGGCAGTGGCCACCAAACACAGAGGAAAGTTGCCTTCAATCCATTAGCGATTCTCTATTAACATCAAAGACATGCATTCATGGCATTTTGCATATAGACGATATATCAGATGACTCATGGTATAATTTATGAAACTGTAGACACAGTACCAGCCTTTTGCACCACTTTAATTGCACAAATGCATTCTGCTCATGACTTATGCATGAACTGGGTCATGAGCTTAAACATGCAGTTAATGGGCCACGAGGATGATGGTTATGGTTAAAACGCGTATGTGTTTGATGGGGGAATCATAAAACGTGGGAAGATCTTTCAAAATACTGGGTGGAGAAATCATACGTGAGACGGATTGATATTCCTCTCAGTTTAGTTAAGCATGAGAAAAGTACGGTGGCTAATTTTCCTCCTCGTCTTTGTAAGAAAACATAAAATTGAGCCAAAACACTATAGTAGTAGATTGTCTCTCTTTAGTATTGGCATCACATATCATGGTTGGACAGAGACATGAGCCTTATAGATGTGCTGAAAGGTGGCTAGATATCACAGTTACATTGTTTTCTCAGCCGGGGTAGAAATAACCCGTCCATGGATGTTCTGGTTGGGAAAAAAACATAAATTAATGAACGGTTTCTTAATTATTCAACTTTCACTTTCTGTTTTGTCTCAAGTGTTTTGAGGGCACCATTTTTTTTTTGCACATTTTAAACTCTGGGCCTCAGGTGCCCATAGTTAGTTGGGTAGCAGTGGCCTAGCGGTTAGGGACAAAGCCACAAGGCAGATCGTGGGTTTGAATCCTTTCCAGTAGGTTGCTCTGAGTTACCCTTGAGTAAGGTACCGTCCCCTTCCTGCTCCCAGGTGCTTTCAATGGCGTTCAATAATTTCATTGTGGTGGGGTTTAGTAGCTGATATTAAAGTAAACCCCACTTTAAACCCCTCTTGTTCAACATGACAATCATTAAGACAGAACTGAAGCTGCTGCCAGTAAATGAGATGTTATGGGGATGTTTCCGGTGGCTGGTCAGTCTGTGGTTCGTGTAGGAGGTTTGCTCGCTAGATACCATAACAGCTCACCTTGCTGACGTTTAACTCAATCTGAAGGGAACATGATCTGTAACTAAATATCCAGCTAATGTTAAAGATTACTAACACTAGTGGTTATGGCGTTGGCCACGTGATCGGAGGATCGGGGGTTCGAACCCCTTCCCAATAGGTTGCCCTGAGGTACCCTTGAGCAAGGTGCAGTCCCAGTCCTCGCTCCTCCCTGCGATGGGCTGGCGACCTGTCCAGGGTGTGTCCCCCGTCCTCGCCCTGTGTGAGCTGGGATGGACCCCCGTGACCCCGCTTGGGACAAAAGCGGCAGAAATGACTGACTAACACCAATATTAACACTTTCAGCTAAATGTTTAGTGTGTTATTGAATATGAATCAAGTTTGTATCACCTAAATCACTAGTGGTTAGGGTGTTGCCTGCATGATTGGAGGATCAGGGGTTTGAACCCCTTCCCAATAGGTTGCCCTGAGGTACCCTTGAGCAAGTCACACTCCCGTCACACTCCCCGTCACACTCCTTCCGACCTGTCCAGGGTGTGTCCCCCTGTCCTTCGCCCTGTGTGTGTGCAGGTTTGGACTCCAGCATCCCCACCCTGTTTGGGACAAGCAGCAGACAATGACTGACTGACCTTCCTAAATCACTAGAACTAAAATTAGAAGTACATGAAACACCACACAATGCTTAAATCGTCCCCAATTTTGATTTTCTTTTTCTCACTTGTAAATCATACACAGGACATTTTACACTTCATCTTACACTAAGCCCATGCTTACCTTATACCGTACTTGCACCTTACAGACTTATAAAATATTTGATATAATTTTTGTTCCTGTCAGTTCATTAGTTTGTTTTTGTTTGTTTTGTAGATGCAGTTGTGTCTCTTTCCAATACATGTGTCTGGGAGGTGGCTGGCCGTGTTGGTGTGAGGATGGAAAGGTGTGGAATGGCTTCACTGAAAGTACTAAATCAGGAATCTCTAATAATAATGATGAATAATAATTTGTCTTAAATTGATTTGTCTTACATTTTGCTCCAGTGATCAAAAATGAGATTAAGCCAAAACAGCATTGATAGGATATTCTTCTGTGTCTCCTTATTATAAGGCTTGCATTATTACAGTGTTAAGGTTTTAGATTTACACCCATATTTCAGACCTTTCTTCAGAGAGTGCCGTAAGATGAATACTGAATTGAATATTGAGCTTCGTTGCATCATTGGAAGCAACAGAATTGAAGGAAACCATATTGCACAGCACTGCTCATCAAATATGTGTTTAGAAAGAGAGAGAGAGAGAGAGAGAGAGAGAGAGAGAGAGAGAGAGAGAGAGAGAGAGAGAGAGAGTTAAATGCTAGCTTTTTCCTGCTGACCTTTTCCAATTGAGCTCTACATTACTGCCTAAGTGTGTTTCCCCTCCGTGCCTGCCGCACACACATACACACACACACACACACACACACACACACACACACACACACACACACACACACACCTACACACACTATTATACACACACTAAACACAAAACACAATACTTACTTTGGCCCCACAACATGAATTTCAAACTGCAGAGTCACCTCATTGTGTGTGTGTGTGTGGCAATGTGTGTGTGTGTGTGTGTGTGTGTGTGTGTGTGTGTGTGTGTGTGTGTGTGTGCGCGTATGTGTGGGTGGGAGTCTGTATGTACAATTCCCCAGAGAGTCCTGTACAAACAGAGTCCGCCAAAGTCTATAGACATCCACACAACGCCAGCTTTAATCGTGCTCTCCTCAATATCATATTTGCCGAAGGGAGGCCCGCAAGGCCACGACCCTCCAGGAACTCGCAGGAGATATTTATTGAACCAGCAAAGGATTGCACAAGAGGCTTAATATTGATAGCAGGCAAAGGGGAGAGAGAGAGGCAGACGTGTCAAGAAAAATTAAGAGATCAAGCAAAAATATATATATTGTATAATATATATTGTCTACAGATTTAAATACTAATCAAAGATTGGACCCACAAGTTATTTAAATGTATTCAATAGTAATTAAAACTGTATCAATTAAAAGCAAAAAGGTTACACAATTACTTTTGTGGAAGTTTTATTTTTACTGTTTTATCAGCAAAAATTCAGGTTTGGCTGTTTCTTTACAAATGAACCAACAGAAATGTTTGATGAAGATGAAAATGACTACTTCAAAGACAAAAAAAATAAAAAAATAGTTGGCTTTAGATCCTATAGATCAGCATTCATAAACCCAGTGGGCAACTATATTGTCCCAAGCGGGGTCGCGGGGGGGTGCTGGAGTCCATCCCAGCTCACACAGGGCGAAGGACGGGGGACACACCCTGGACAGGGAGGAAATGACATATATTTATATAAACATTAATGGTAATACTTTATGCAATTGATGACACCTTCTGTACTGTTCGCATCCTCACTTCTCAAGGATAAAAGCACTGAGTCATCTCTTACAACGCCTGTCATACCAGAACACACGCAGTCCCCTGCAAAAGTATTGGAACAGCAAGGCATTTCCTTATGCTGGCTGGGGGTCAAACATATAACATAATAATTCGAGAACATGAGATCAGATTTTCAGCTTTTATTTTCTGGTTTTCATATCGAGACATGTTAAATAGATTATAGCTTTTTAAGTATTTGACCACCCAATTTTCTGTTCTCACAGCTGTTTAGTGTTTTAGTCACTGGGATGACCCAGTTGAGGTTAATGTTTTCTCTTTCAAAAAGTCCTCCTAACTAGATCCCGAGTATTTATTGTCAAAATACAGTTTCTTCCAGGCTGGCTTGCAGCATGATAAAAAAAAAAAGAAAAAAGAAAAAAAAGCTTTGCAGAGCTTTAACAGTGGATATTGCCGCAAAGCTATTTTATTGCGGGTGCTTGACTGCACATCAGTAACCTTTTGTCCTGTTTTCAGTGTGTGACCTGTGAATGAACTCAGATTTGTATCTTGGTAAAGTACCCATCTATTGTAATATCCCTTTTTAATAAAAAAAAACTGATTTATTTTTCCTCTTTTATTTGTTTTGAGAAAACAGTTCCGATCCATTTTTACGCAGATTGTCTAAGCAGTCGTTAATCTATTTTAGATGCACATGAGAAGGAAATCTGAAAGGCAGCTTAGGTGTGTCTGGGTAGCTGTTTAGCATAGATGCACAAAAGCTAAGAGCGATAAAATGAAACATTATTTAGGTGAAGGTAACTCTTTTTGTTATTGTGAAACACAACAAAATGCTTCCTCTGCTTTTCACCCATACACACCGTGCAGCAGGAGGCAGCTATTTAAAGCACCCGGGGAGCAGCGATGGGGACAGTATCTTGCTCAAAGGTACCTCAGGGCAAAATACTGGTCAACAACTTCCCGATCCTTGGGCCTAGTTCCTCAACACTACTTTACATATAAAGCTTTTATATCGCATTTAGTGCTTTGGAAGTTCCTATTATATATAAGATGCTTGCTTATCATTATTATTCTGAATTAGACATTAAGTAAATGGCCAGTTTTTGAAGTGTATATGTTGGAAGCAGTAATTTGGGCAAGCATAAGGAGCTCAGTGACTTTGACAAGGACAGATTGCGTTGTGTTTCTTGGATATATTTGTTAGTACTTACCAAACATGCTCCAAGTGACGACAACCAATGAATGGCAAACAGTCGTGGGAACATTTCCAGCAATCACACATCAGTACTTTTATATTTTCTATTAAATTGGAGAAAACTATTCTTTGCTAGCTTATTCTTTTTTTTTTTTACTTTTTACTCCTGGTGATGAAAAATAAAGAAACAACTTCAAAAAATCAAATACATGGCAGAGTCCTGCATTTTCACTCCGCAGTGCCCTAATTATTGTGATATGTTCTTAAAAATAGAAAGAGCTGGAAATATTTTACCAAAGTAGAAATTTATATAAGGAAGGTTCTTGCACATTTTCAATGGCAGATCTATCTGCTAAACAAAAAAAAATGCTTTTCTATGCCAGTAATTCTGGAGGGCACTGTATACAGGAAGGCTCATCCAGTCAAATTGAGAGTAGGTTTGATGCTGTTAAAGTGAATTGGTTGTCTGAATGGTGAATAGAGCTCTCAGGTCTGCAACGCCTCTCCACTGTACTTTTTCATAAGGTTCCTAATGGAAGCCTTGAATGAAAAGGAATCCGCCATTGCCCCCCCCCAAAAAAACCACAGATCATTTTCTTATCTTCCTCTGAATGTTTGCTAGGTAAGGCCTCAATAAATACTCCACAGAGATAGCAAGTGTCATTTTGCCTGTTCTCCTGCTGTGCTTGCAAATATAAACTCAATCTCTACTTGCAGTTTAAAGATGTGGGTGCTGTTTCCAAAGTTATCTGTTGCACTTGCTGGGAATTTCAATCACTGTTCACAGAAGGTGACCTTTTCTGTAAGGATGACGTGATTCTCCCTCAATCAACTATAATCCTCTTCAAAACTGGGAAACTGAATTAAAGTACAGATACAATGTCGATAGGACTCGAACGTAAGGAGATTAAAGATTCAAACATGTAGATTAATTTCAGAGGCACAAAAGACTGCTGACGAGCAGAGAATTCAATACGCCAGCCAGGGATATACTGTATGCTACATGGGATACCCTTCATCTGAATGCAGAATATACTGCTTTGTTAATGGAGGACAGAAGTTTCAATCTAATTTCTCAACCCAAATACAAAAAGTACAAGTTCTCAGCTCCTCTGCGCAGTTTGAACATCATCTTGCAGGACAGCACTCCTTATAGCCATGAATTAAGTTGAATCAAATGCATTTTATTCTGATTGCATATTTCACTTTGCTTAGATATTTAACATTTATTAAGAATAATATATATGTTTTTTTATTTAATTGCAAACTAATAAAGTATTTCACTCTAAAATAGCTTTGTTAGCATAAAACTAATTTATACTGCGTGTTGCAATAGCCAGATTGGTAGCTATTTAGCTGCAGTTAGCTTTATACACTAAAGTTAGTGAGAAGTAAGTGAAAGTGACAACTTGTCACTGTGAAACACAGCACATGACACAGTAAGGACAACAAAATACTTCCTTTGCATTTAACTCACACACACCATGCAGGGGGCAGCTATTTAAAGCGCTTGTGGAGCAGTGATGGGGACAGTACCTTGCTCAAGGGTACCTCAGAGCAACCTACTGGTATTTGAACCCACAACCTTCCAATCCTGGGGCCTAGTCCCTAAACACTAGACCACCACTGCCCACTACCTGATGCAGTGAAATCTTTGGATTTTCATTCTGGACCTTATTTCTGTTGTTTGTTATCTAAAATATCAGATCTAGCATTTCTACACCAACATCTAAAATCTTAAAACTACACATTTTTAGTTAAAAGCAATAACAAGCTGGCAGCAAATTAGCCCAGATTTACTGCACACGATTTTGCATACTGGACCTTTTTTTTCTTTTCATTTTGCAATTTCAACAGCTGGTTTTGTGCAGTTTTACATGAGTTAGCAGTAACCCAGCCTAAATATAAGCTCAGGCCTATCATGGGCTCCTTGGCATTGGCCTTCTTTTTAGATGACTATGAACATGATTACTGGATGTAATTACTTGTGGTTTGAGAATAAACAAGCTTTTTTTACACTGGTTAAGCTATATGCTTGAATGACTCTGCTTGTTGCTGCTCATGGGTTTTTCAAAAGCGACCATCTGACTTTGACCTCAAAGGTTACTTTGCTTCTACTTAGAGCTGATGACTGAGGACATGCTTAGAAGGGAAAAAAACAAAAAAGACAAACAAAAAGTCATTGGACTGTCTGGCCAGCCATGAACCACAGCCATCAAGAGCATTAGGACAGACAGGCTGCTGACTCTGGGGCTATTTAGACTCCCATATGCAAAGGCCCTAGGCTGTCTGATTGAGTTTATGGGATGACTATGGGGGAAAGATCTAATGGAAGGCTGAAGCTTCTGACTGCAGTCGTTGATCTCTCAGACTAATGGCACGAATATGGTCAGGAAAGTGACGGGCAATATCAGAATAATGAATCAGCATCTGAGGAGCTTTTCTGGAACTGTTTTGAAGAATTTGTGAAGAATTTTACTCACCCTTTAGTTCGGCCACATTGGCCAGGATCAGAAGACCAATAGGTTGCCCTGAATTACCCTTGAGCAAGGTACTGTTCCCATCGCTGCTTCCCGGGCACTTTAAATATCTGCCCCCTGCTGCACAGTGTGTATGGGCGAAAAGCAGAGGAAGCACTTTGTTATGTTTCACTGTGTGCTGTGCCGTGTTTCACAATGGCTGTAGTCACTTTCCCTTTCACTTTTACTTATAGATAATTGTTAGTTCATTGCTGAGGGTGTTTGAAGCTTGAGTTTACCCACAATGCTTTGTTAAAACAGGAAATACGCTACATTTTCATTAACCTATTCGCTGTACGTGTTTCCCACAAGGTTCCTGAGAAACCGCAGTCTAGCATTTCTTCTGCTTTGAAGAAACTAAGCTAAGATCCTGCAGTTGTTTTTTTCCAGTAAGATTTAAGTGAGTGAAATTACACCATTCTTTTGTTATTGAAGACACATGACAACGACTGAAGGTTAAACGTCAAATAATTGTTTGCTCAGTACTGAAGATATTTTTGCACTGTACACCAAAGTCTATATGGATGCTAGTGACAGTTTTATGGATTTAACTCCATCGGTTGCCCAGTGCAAGTTGTTGAAGTTGTTACTCAATAAATTTGCAGCCTTTTTTTTTGAGGTAGGTGACTTTCTTTTGGAGCATACCTTGGCTTAAGCATTTGGCAAAGCAGAGGAGAGGCAGCGGTGGCCTAGTGGTGAGGGAGTTGGACCCGGATCAGAAGATTGTGGGTTCGATTCCCTCACCAGTAGGTTGCCCTGAGGTACCCTAGAGTAAGGTACCGTCCCCGTCACTGCTCCCTGGTCACTTTCAATAGCTGCCCCCGGCTGCACGTGTGTGTATGGGTGAAACGCAGAGATTGAATTTCGTTGTGTTGTCCTGTGCTGCGTTTCACAATGACAAGGGTTGTCACTTTCACTTTATTACTGTTTCATTTTGTATTACTTTTCTCAGGTTATCACTGCATTATTTCACAAGTATTGTGCAAGTGTTATACTTACCCGAAGTACCAATATATATATATATATATTAGGACCATAGGGAAGAAAACTTTGTAGCTCCAAAAAAGATGATGTTTTTTTATTTGTTAATATATTTGCATTTTCAATTAATAATATAAATAAGTTTACATGATTCTACGCTGGGCGGGGCATTGGTGGCCTAGTGGTTAGGGCATCAGCCACATGAGGATCGGGGGTTCGAACCCCTTCCCAATGGGTTGCCCTGAGGTACCTTTGAGCAAGGTGCCGTCCCCGTCACTGCTCCTCCCTGCGATGGGCTGGCGACCTGTCCAGGGTGCGTCCCCCGTCCTCGTCCTGTGTGCACTGGGTTGGACTCCAGGACTCCCCCGCGACCCTGTTTGGGACAAGCGGCAGAAAATGGATGGATGGATGGATTCTACGCTGGCTGTTTTATAAGTGTTGGTTTTTGTCAGTTGCCATAAAAGACGTATGTCTGGCAGGCTTAGGAACTTTACCTTTGACTAAAACGTTACCAAGCTGCATGGATTTATGTGCTCAGAAGTCTTATTTCACAAGAACGTTTTGACGTGCACACCCAAGTCAAAAAGCATTTTACAATCTGTATTTTTACAAGTGCAAAGACATTTTTCGCTCCTCAGACTGGACTTTTGTCTTCCAAGGACACATAAGGCTTCAGTCAGAAGAGAAGCATCAATGCTTCAGGGAACAACTTCTTTTCTGTTCTCTCTTTTTTTTTAATACACAAGTGTTCATTCTCTTGTTTTTCCACTTGATGCTGGCCACTCAGGGAGCTCTGTGCGGTGTAGAAAGGGTTGATCCTCAAAAGCTACACTTCACCAAGAAAACTACACTTCACCAAAAGTAGGCCAAAAAAAAAAGTCCATTGATGTGTAATTCTGAAAACTGGCCATCTGTTCTGAAAAGTGGTGCAAAAATGTGACATATCCTTTCCTCTCATGACGTCAGTGAGCAAAATCCTCATAACGAACTTTTTAAATGGGCAATCTAGCAATTTCCCAAGCCTGACTCCTACTTATAATGTGTTGGTTTTGCACCAAAAACAGACCATAAATCATTTTTACATAACCATTTCCCCTCTTTCCTCATCGCTTATTGTTTTGTGCCTTCGACAATGCTTTACATACATGATCATAATTTCTATTGGCCGTCGGTTATTGCATATCATTCCGATGAAACGAAACACACCTTAAAGTGTCAAAATTAACATCACAAGAAAACCAAACAGAAAACAAATTGTATTTGCAGTTTAGTTTCCATAAACTTGAACCAGAAGCCGAGTGAACAACACTTTTAGAAATGGATTGAAATGATTTACATGCATAATTATACTTTCCCAGGAATTAAATGGGTAAACATGGCAAAGTCTCTTGTACTTTTTTAACACCAAAGCATGAAATATTAAACTATTATCAGCCCTTCTCTTGATTAATGCTCATATTAAAACCATATGCATGTCCCAATTTGTGTTTGGCGGAGAAAAAAATGGATTAGTGGAGTTTTTTGCATATTGTGATTAAACTCCTCCAGTTGTAGTGGTCACCAATTCCATGACATTTTACTGCATATAGTTTCAGCAACCTTAACACATGATTTTCTGTAGGACTTGATCATTTGTTGAGGCACTAAATGAGGCGTGCCGTTGGATAGAGCATGGAACAATTAGATAAGTGCAAGTAGATAGTGATCCACTCTTGGTATTGAAAGGCCTTCTCTGGAGCAATGACATGAAAGAATCACCCATTTTCCCTTTGCGGATTTTTTTTTCATTTTTGTAAATGAGCTATAAAGAAGGTTTAAAGAACCACCACTTAAGCTAATAGTTCCATACCAATTAAAGATGCTTTATCAAAGTGTTTAACCACTTCAGTCCATTTGCTGATTAATAACTAATTCATTTAATAACTAATTACGTCAATTCCTTGCTTTACATCTTTCTTTTTACCATATGGTTTAAAACTGCTGCATTACAAAGGCTGCCTTGAACTGCGCGCCTTCTTGTAACTGTGCAACACCTCATGGTAACTTTAAAGCTAAAATTACCCAAACTATGTCCTTGTTAATTATAGAAAAAGACAAATTAAATAAACAAATAAACAAATAATACCTGGAACCTCAAGTGTGATGCTGAGCTAGCAAGCTTATATTTAATGTACAGGCAAAACTACTGTCGTTTTACTACTATCGAAGTGAAATTCATTGTGAAACACAGCACAGCATGCAGTGAGAACGGAATGGAAAATCTGCTTTTCACGCACACACACCGTGCAGCAAGGGGGCAGCTATATTCAGTACTCGGGGAGCAGTGATGGGGACAGTACCTTGCTCAAGGGTACCACTGGGATTCAAGCCCATGGCTTTCCAATTCTGGGGCCTAGTCCTTAGCCACTAGGCCATTGCCACTCCACAAATATATTGCAGTTAGCCAAAAAAATCTGTTTTGTTTGTAATGATATGATTTGTGAAGGACTGTAGTTATTAATCCTTCCTCAGTTCCCACCATTTTGGTGCACCACCTACAGAAAGGCATAGTGACAAAACATAAGACAAAAAGCATGCCTAGTGCATACCTCGCCTTTGGATGTAACAAGCCTATGAGCAATCAGTGCTAACGCATGTGTAAGCATTGCATTAGCATTAAATTTCACTTTATTTCAGCATGTCTGCTTGCTGGATTTAAAATGAATGATCAATGGTTGAGTTATCTCCAAAAACCCTGTATGTTTCTTCAGAAACTCCTTCAGGCAAGACAAAAAGACTAAAGATAAATGGTGACCTGGAAGATGCAATTTCTCTTTCCGTTCTCATCCCACGAATGCTTTCTCAGTGCCGTTTTTCATTTGCCAACATTTATTAGTCTTTTCAGAGAAGGAAAACTGATCAAATGGGTAGTCATTGAGCGGGTCCAAGATGAAGATTTTTTTTTCTTCTCTTTTTTCTTTGCTCTTGGCTCAGGGTTGTAGCAAGCACAATGCCTGAAGGTCCATTTTGGAATACTTGACTGTTCCGACATTGGTATTCATGCACGATGCAATGTGGTTTCCCATATTCGAGCCACACTTCTCGAAATACGTCTGTCATGAGCCAGACTCCATGCTAATTTCAAGACTTCCTCAACTCTTGCAGCCAATTTCCATTTCTTGGTGCAACATAACAAAGCTTTCAAATGAAATATTTCCATCCTTATCTTTTCATGCCATGCCCATCTGAATTATAGATCTTTCTCGTCAAAGAGGTTACAAGTCACCAATTGTTCTCCTTCTTTGCAGGAAAAGGAGAACCAGTAATTATTTATCAAAGTGGCCTCAGAGAGCATGCACACCTACAGTAGCTGCAGGCCACAGTCAGAAGACGTGTTCAGACTTCTATGCATTCTACCTGTCATGGCACAGGACAGCGCTTCAGAATACCCATTGACAGAGAGAATCAATATCTAATTACCAGGCGCACATTACCAAGCAGGCAGCAGTGAATGTGAAAAAAGAAGTGGTCTCCCTCCTCTTGCCTTTCAAAGCTCAATAACACCTTCTGGATTATTTCTAAAATCGCTGCAAATGCCAGTTGGCTTGGAGAAAGCACTTGTCCTGTTCTTCCCTCCTTTTTACTCCCGCCCCCCATCTCCTTGAAAGTCAGCACTTTTGTCGCCTGGGAGATTTGTCTTGCCTCGCTCCATCACTCAGCTTAAGCTGCATTCGATTTACACCACCAGCCCCTAATGATCACATCACTGCTGGAAAGATGCAGGAGTTAAGCACACCTTGCAGATTTTAAGCTTCATCTGATTTGGGAAGGAAATTTCCCAGACATGTGTCCAGACTTCATGGTAAATTGAAGTAAAGCACATCGACACTCGTCTTTCAGATTTGTATTCTTGGCCGCGGGAAGCTTCACATTTTTATGCAGTTTGCCGGCAGTGAAATAACCACATAGTGCGGCTCAGACCACAAATGAAAGTGCTTCAATTCTGCATTTCTATTGAATCCAACATCTTTGCAAATTTTATTATCAGCATAAAAGTCTGAGGGAAGAGCAAATCTTAAATATCAAGCTCAGATTTATTAATGACAGAGTTCACTCTAGCTGGCACAGACTCTGATCTGATGAGCAGATCAAAATGCCTGAAGATAAGCTTCAATGGATGGGATCTATCGTTGGGCAGATTTTGACCTGGTCACTAATGTGCTTCAACTTAAAGAGTGACCTAGAAATAGTGCAGAAACATAACATTTCAGCATTTTAAAAAACACAATGATATTCAATGTAATCTCAGACATGTGGACCTCTTTGTGCATATCAAATCACAACAACAGAAATCACTTTTAAAAATCCTTTAAAAAGTCTCTTTCAATGACTTGTTTATCACCAGCTTTAGCGACTGATGGTAATGAACCTTTTTAATGTTTAAACACCAGCAAGCAATGAGCAATGGAGCACTAGAAATAGCGCATTATCTTCAATGCATATTGTTTTACAGTTGCTTCTATTGGATTAGATGATGTTAAAATGTTTCCTTCTGTTCTCCTGACCCCTCTGTCTTGTAGAGGACAATGGGAAATTGGGCAACCTTATAGGCTTGAAGCCTGAGCTAATTATTGCAGGAGGCCAAGGTAGTTGCAGGTGTGGCTCCATCAGGCCGCTGACTGGTGCTACCCCACCAGTGCGGTAGCCCCATATGGAGCGATAATTAAGAAGGTGAATGCCGGCTGCCCTGGATCTTTCTGGTGTCACTAAACGATCTTTAGTGATGCGCACAGGCCAGCTGTGCTGGAGAGAAGAGAAGAGCACCCTTCAAAAAGAAGGCCAACGGGGGACAGTGAATCACTGTTGTTAATGGCCAGCGCACATCTGCTCTCCTTTCAAGGGTGGCATCTACTTTTCCTCTGTCTTGATTTCTCTCTTCCCTCTCTCTTCTGGGCTGCAGAAAAGAAAAGTCAAGCAAATCCAATCAAGTGTGCAATCTGTTCTTTCTCCATTCACTGGTCTAGCATGTCAGGCTCTTTATTACTATTAGGGTTAATGTCTTGCACCCAAAGCACCATGGGAAACGATGAGAAAGCTAAAAAAAAAAGGCACATTCAAGCTAAAATAATATTGTTTCAGGAAAATAAGTCAAAATATCGTCCTTGCGCATTACCCTAATTAAAATAAGTACAAAAATACAATCTCGGTATCTTGTTTTTAGTTCTGATCTTCTCTTTTTGATGTTCTAAAATAAAACAACAGAAGAGTGACCACAAACCGGTGGCTCTTGTGGTTTTTTATGAACTCGCTTCAAGCAGGGACTTGCTCTCGGCTGGCCAAGGATCTCTGCTTTTCCCTATTTGTTCACATTTTTCTTTTTTTCTTTTTTCTGCAGAGCCACCTTTTTGGGAAGGCTATTTATAGGCATGGAGGCATTGTTCTGAACAGATTCTGCCCAAAAGGTAAGACACTCGATTCAAAGCTACCTTCTGACCTACTTTACTTGGCGAAAGCAAGGTTTTGGAACGCGAGGCTGTAATTATAACCAGGAAGTTATTTTTGCATGTCTAAAAAAAATACATCGTCCCATAGTCAAGAGGCATACCATCTTGTGCAGTGTGTGTGTGTGTGTGTGTGTGTGTGTGTGTGTGTGTGTGTGTGTGTGTTCAGGATGTGTATTCTCACATATACCCATATATGTCTGCATGCAATAAAATAAAGGTGCTGCTGATGTGTGAGCATGGTGAATGCGTGCGTGTGTGCGTGTGTGTGTGTGTGTGTGTGTGTGTGTGTGTGTGTGTTTGTGTATGTGAAGTGAAGCACCTGCTGCCCCACTTTCTCTGAGTGAAGCAGGCCTGTTCTGGGGAGACTGCAGTGTGGCCAGCTGTTGGTCTAAGCTGTGTCCAGGTGCTAAAGAAAAGCATAACAGACAGAGAGATGAACTCAAGCTGCCCATTACATGGTCACAAATACTTGTTTATTATTTCATTCAAACACGCATACACACACACACATGCACACACACGCACAAATGTACCTTATACGTTATTGTATCACTTTACAATAAGAATAACATTATAAAGATTTTAATAATGGTCTATAATTAATCTGATAAAGCCATTAATTAGTTCACAAAGCAGCAATCGGTTGTTTGCCAAATAGTGAAACCCACATTCATCTACACCAGATGATGTTGCTGTTCTGTTCATCTGCTTTCAGACCACACCATGAAGGTTATTTGTATTAAACGTATTTCAAAGTATTTAGAACAATTATGAATACCATTAATAATCAAATTATATAAATATATATAAATGTGGATTTGTCCATTGCTAATAATTGTTACTTAACGATACTATAATGTGTTACCCAACTTGGCATTCATTGCTAAAGCAGTGGCGCTAATCATTCAGTGTTGTGTTTTAAGTTTTAAGCTGGAGGACTAAAGTAGGTAAAGTGGGCAAGATTATCAGGGTAATGTCCCACCATCCAATCAAACTGCCTGTCTAAACCCACTGTTTTTTTCACATGCTTCTGTTGTAGCAAAAAATGAAAGGTGTCCAGTTTAGGCTACATGGATAAGGCTACTTTGATTAAAACAGGTAAAGTGAAAGTGACTAACACAGCACAACTAAACGTGACCTACAACAAAATATAGCCCCTGCTTTTCATGCAGCAGAGGACAGCTATTGAAAGCCCCAGGGAGCAGTGATGGGGACAGTACCTTGCTCGAGGGTAACTTAGAACAAACTACTGGTCTGGGATTCAAACCCATGATCTTATGATCCTGGGGTTTATTCCCTAACCGCTAGACCAGTACAACATAAGAGTGTTTACATGAATTCACTATATACTGGCAGGTTGTGCTGCATGATGTGCCAGATCAGAAGATGAACCTCTTTATAGGTAGATCTTTCTCGATTT
Organism: Hepsetus odoe; assembly: GCA_017165825.1. Lineage (NCBI taxonomy): Eukaryota > Metazoa > Chordata > Actinopteri > Characiformes > Hepsetidae > Hepsetus > Hepsetus odoe. Next base: position 16,342,325 of record CM029386.1, read on the forward strand.
GCTGTAATTGTGGCTCTTCTGCTGATTAGCTTCAACGTACTGTACTTGGCTTCCTTTGACTGAGCTACAGTTTAGCTCTACTAAATCTTTAGATAGAAGTATGTAGCATATTTAGCTCCAACACTACCTTTTCTTTCACTGATTTTCTTGATGTGGATGAGAAAACCCAACTCCCTGCCAACACCCCACCCCTAGAGGGTGGGGTGTCACTTACGCTTCATATCTGGCTAATAGTAAATTCAGTACATTACATATCATTGTGCAAAATGATTGTCATAAATCATCACATCATGCTTGCCTCAAACAGCATTCATTTTTAAAGCACTCTTAGATAGACTTGGTTGCGTAAGACACACTGTTATCTTAAAAAACGTACCGACAAAATTCAGGCATTCAAGCATTTGCGGATAATCTATATAAAGTGGCATCAAAATAAAATGTGGTCTTTGCTTCTTAGGACAAACTGGTGCTGTTATTATGAGAAGAGTATTGGTGGGTTCTCCACAATAATAAAGGCATCCTCTACACAAGTGTCCAAGATATAATAAGCTCCATAATCCGACGTGCATTGTGTGAATAACCAATACAGTCATGTTGAAATCCATTACAATGATATATATATATATATATATATATATATATATATATATATATATATATATATATGTTTTTGGCCCCAAAGCGTTTTACGATGTAAGAACCTCTTGTGAAACAAAGCACATTAACATCGTGTGAGAACGAAGCTCACTCGTGCATAATGGTCTGTAACAAGTGGTTCCACATGTCCAGGACATCCGCCCGCCGAGGCTCCTCCAATTAGCCCCGAGGAGTCTTCCGAGCTGCTGCGGCAGATTTGCTTGCAATTCGATGCCAAACGAGCGGTGGTTATTGGCCTACTGCTTCTCTGCCCCACACCCAGCCACGTTAAGTAAGACTGACATGATAGCTCATGTGCATTTGGAGCCTCACTCAGCCAGCCTTCTGAGCGTTAACTGTACGATTGAGCCTCTCATGTAAATCGCGGGATTATGCAGTCCACCATCCATCTGTCATGCACGCCGGCAATAGACCTTTATATTGGAATATTAGCAGCTCGTTTATCTTTTTTCTACCAAACATAGTGGGAGGGTTTGTCTAGGGAAATAAAAACATTAAAGATCAAGCACTGATGTACCAAGGTTAGAACATCCTTGATGGGTCTTCAGAAATGACATGCCTTATCGATGTATCCGTGCATGTGTAATGACCTGTACATATTACAGCATTTTAGCACAAGTTGCCCAGGGGTATATCAGTGGAAAGGAATTATTCAAAGGAACATTATTAAATTTAGCTTTGACAATCTCAACAGCTATAAAAAAAAATAAAACAACATCGGCGGTGGTCTAGTGGTTAGGGAGTTGCCCCGCATCGGAAGATTGGGGGTTCAATTCCCTCACAATTAGGTTGCCCTGAGGTACCCCTGAGCAAGGTACCGTCCCCGTCACTGCTCCCCGGGCACTTTCAATAGCTGCCCGCTGCTGCACGTGTTTGTGTGCATGGGTTAAAAGCAGAGGTCCAATTTTGTTGTGGTTCATGCTTGCTGTGCTGTGACCTCGCAATGACAAGGGTTGTCACTTTCACTTTAAGTGAGACTAGCCAAGATTTTAGGTCGTGTAAGAAACGGCAACAAGCCAAGACGTTTACAGGAGCTGTGTAAAAAACTGGACCAATCATAATTCAATTCATTTGCATAACAGCAATTTCCAGAACTTTTCACAAATTTCAAGTTCAAATCAGATGCATTCTGCAAACTTTACATATATGAAGTGATTACGCTGTAAAGAGTTGAAATATCAGAAATGTGCTCGTCTTTTTCTCAGGCTTTTAACACGTTTCAAATCAGTGCTGCCAGTGTACAGTATATGGATTTGTGGCTTAAACGAATTGAAAAATACAATTCTTTAAGTAATTTTAGTTTCATTTAATCTTTTGAAAGAACGACCTCTCGTTTAAATTTGCAGGATTTTTTGGAAAAGCTGAGATTTGCTTGTGAGACATTTCCAATTTTCTCTCTTCTCCAGGCTCCAGCAGGTCCTGGGTTTCACTGTGACTGGATGCCCAGGCCACGGCAAAGACGAGAAGTGTCAGACTTACACTCAGATACTCTAATGAATCCTTTTTGTAAATTAATATTACATTATTATGGTTTATTGGCTAGTTATTAGCATATTGGAAAAAGACAAATGTGATGGCACAGTAAAGTTAAGATACATTTTACAATTTAGGTTATCAAATACTAAACTCAAAATTAGAACACAAGTAGAACAATTTGTGAAACTAGCAGTCAATCACCAGTTTTCATTTCCAAATCAAATATGCGCACTTGACTGGTGATCAAGTATTCCAGCTTTTGTTTACAACTGTATCTGAACTTTGCATACTGATGACATCTTGTCAAGACTGGCAACATCCTAATTACAGTCACATGGTCACATCTGTCTTTAAAATGAAGGTTGCTGGACAGTCAGTCAAATAAGAACCATTTTCTTGGTTTTATAAAATATTTCAGTGTGAAGAACCTTTTGAAGTTTTGCCTTAAACCCTCAAAACATCTTGACAGAACCTTTTAAAGTACTTGAGTGAGGTGCCCTTGAGTGAGGTACTGTCCCCATGACTGCTCCCTGGGTGCTTGAAATAGCTGCAGTGTGTATGGATGAAAAGGAAAGGTTGAGAATCTTTGTGTCTCCCTGTGTGCTGCGCTGTGTTTCACAATGCTAGTTAGTCACTTTCACTTTGTCTCATCTGTGTACACCATGAAGATCTCATGTTTTATGTTTGTTTTCGTGTTCACACAGCTCTGAAAAACACCCGCCCTGTGTCTCAGATCCCATTTGTGACACCCGTATTTCGAACAAAGCCTTCTCAAGATGGCCTCAAAATCACCATAACATCTTAATTCGAAGATGATCTTTTATCGGAATGAGAGCCTTCTGTCAGCTGTGGTTGCTGGTCACCTTAAAGTTACTGCTCTTGACACACTTTTGCTCAGCTGAATGTGCACAGCCAGAGCAGAGAGTCTTTTTTCTCCCCAGACAGTTTCCTGTAAGTCATTGTTGACACCTGAAAGGCGCATGAAGTTGCTCTATGTGCTGCTTTCCCAAGGATAAAGCCGGATACAGTAATTTTTAGAAGGGTCCATCGATCAAGACCCAAAAGTGAACCAGATATGGACTGGGTCATTCTTCTCCTTGTCACGCCATAAGAGAGGGGAAGCCTGAACATAAATCTTCTGCTTGTTTGCCGGAGGGGCCTTAACCCGCAGATTCCTGCAGTAATTTCCAAGCACAATCATTGTCTTGTTTCCTGGGACTGGGATCAATAACTGTTTGACGTGCGTTATTATTTGAATATAAAGTGACAGCGGTTGATACCCCGCAGGGCTTAGCTCTGATCCATGCTGAGCTGGTGAAAAGGATGATGGGGTGCTGCTGTATAGGTCAAGAGGATGAAGATGCTCAGACACACACTAATACAAACAGAGCATGTCCCCAGCTGTTCCCATCTTAAACCCAGCCCTTCAAACCACTAATGCAAAAGCGCAGATCTACATGGATACACAAATCCTTAACCCCGTCATATGAATTTGTTATTGAAGCATTCAATGGAAAATGCGTCATAAAAGGATCCAAAATGCATTAAATGCATTAGTTGGCCAATCGCAAATAAGCAAGTGACCCCGTCAACAACAGTTACGTGACCCTACAGGGAAATTAGCAGATAAATTCAATCTTAGCTGCAGTAATGTTCAGTTATTAACGTTATTGTTTACATTTCCGTGCTTGTCAACATAATGAGAATACATGTGTAGGCAAAAATAATAATTGTGTATGGCTGGCAAGGTAGTAAAACTTTAGGTAACAGTTCTTTAAGTCACATATCAGAACCAATTTACCTTCCCTAAGCACTGATTCTCAACACCCCCTTTCCTGCCATCCCCATCAGCCCACAGTTTTGCCCACTATGTGTTGATGGTTTGGATGGAGACAGATGTAGACTTTCTGGCTCAATGGTTTAAAAATCATTTGAGATTTTAAGAACCATTAATGTGCCAGTACAGGCAGCAGCTATGGATTCCATCACACTCAAAGTAAGGGAAAAGCACTAGTATATATATATAAAATAAAATATAATTTTAATAATTATAATTTACAACATTTAGATATAATGGATTATAAGCATGAAAATGACACATCGGTGACTTTTGATCATGTTTTTCAAAGGTATTTTTTCCATTTTTCTTGCAAAACTATATTTTGTATTTTCTTGTTTTTTTCTTTACTTTATAAGCAGTTGTCTGGTAATTAGGGACACTAACCAGAACTGATTTCAATAAACTCTGAATCATTGCATGGGGACTCTGATTCCCACTTCTTCAGCAGGAATGGAGCTTTTCCTAGTTGCTGCTGTCGTCCCTGAAGCCATCAATGTGCCTTTTCTGCGAAGATGAAAATATCAAGTGAGGTGAAGTGAACCTTAAACAATGTTTCTTATTAAAGTAATACCTGTATTAGACTGGTCCTGTGGGAAGTCACCTGAATAAGCACTAATACTTTTCATTGTGGGATTTATAGTATGTAGAACCTTTAAAAACACAGAATGATAAGATGCCATAAATGAAAGCTTTTCTATAGATCTATATGTTCTAGAAAAAAAAAGAAGTGACTGTCCTTGTCATTGTGAAATGTAGCACAGCACAACACAACAGAATTCAACCTCTGCGTTTCACACATACACACACGTGCAGCAGGGGGCAGCTATTGAAAGCGCCCGGGGAGCAGTGATGGGGACAGTACCTTGCTCAAGGGTACCTCAGGGCAACCTACTGGTGAGGGAATCGAACCCATAATCTTTCGATCTGGGGCAACTCCCTCACCACTAGGCCACCGCTGCACCACTGCTTCTAGTGTGGAGCCATTAAGGAAGAACATCCTACTATCAGTTTCATCACACGTGCATGCATGTTCCTTAAGCCCCACCCACAAACCAACCCCCTAGACCCACTCTCTGGCCCATGATTGATGACTACAGTTGATGACATAAATTTCCCAAGGTGCTCCTTGGCCCATTCGTCTTCTATAGCTCCCCCCACCCGTCCTCCATCGTTACAGTAATGACGGAGCCGTGGCTAAACATGTTCCATTCAGATTACCTTCCCTTCATTTATTTAACCTCGCTGCCTGCTCTAATGCACAGGAGACGTACAGATATGGAGGTGATCTGAAGGGTGCTAGACATCAAAGACAGGGTTGCAGATCCTGAGCGGATGAGGCCAACGTCCTTCATTTGCAAACGTAATCGCTAGTTGTGAGGCTGTCGTCCTCATTAACCGGAGGCTTCTGATGCCATTGTGTTTGTGTGTGTGAATGTGTGTTTGACAGGCTCTTGTCACCACTTAGGTTATAATAAGGCCCTGTAAGCACAAGCCATTCCGTCCATTTTGCAGTAAATTACTGCTTTTCAAACAGTAATGATGTCACGATCAAGGCCATGTTAGGTCGGTCCTGAAAAAGCTGAAGAGAAAAGCTGTTGAGACAACAGCTATTTTTATAACCTTCATAAAATTGTGAATAGCTTATATATTTGATATAGTATTATCATATCTTTAGTATCGTGGGTAGTTCGCTGTAACTATACAAAGAAAAGAAGCTATGAAAACTAAATCAAGGCCTGAGGTCAAACATTCCAAATCACACCTTCTTGACCACTTTACATTTACATGTCCTGATTACAGGGACAGTCCCCCTGGAGACACTCAGGGTTAAGGGTCTTGCTCAGGGACCCAGTGATGGTAGTGCTAGAGGTGGGATTTGAACCTGGAACCTCTTGAGCCATAGGTCTGTAGGCAAGTACTCTACCACTAGACAACCTCCACCCTTGCTTTTAATGACTATGATGAAGAATTGGTAAGAAAGTTGAAGGAAAAGGTCCGTCCATCCATCCATCTATCCATCCATCCATCATCTGAGCTGCATATCTCAACCAGGGTTGCTGGAGAGCTCTAATCCTCTCAAGCGCTCTTAGAATGAAAGATGGCAAAACACCCTTTCACGTCAGTTTTCAGGCGTTCACAATGAAAAATAGTGACTTTCCCTTATTATAACAAATATTCATGTTTATGATGGACTCGGAGAATCGCATGCTTGTGTAAAACTCATGTTTGTGTAAGGGTGTGATAATGTGTGATATGAAGAGGCTGAGCACATAAAGAGAGCTCTGACTGCATTAGGAGTTCTCTGCAGCAATGAACAGCTTCAGCTTCGTAGATGCTGTAAAATGGTGATTGACCTTGTTTCTAAGGTCTCCCTGCATGGCCAACAGGGAGCAAACCCCCTGCATAGGTCAGCACTTTCACGCTCACTCTAATACATCCATACTCCCTTAATCACCCCAAACATGCAGCCTGCAGGCCAACAAACAGCCGAGACAGAAATATTTGAACCAGTTATCGAAGCATCATTTATTTCTACCCTATCCCTGTCTCTATATATCTGAATATATCATTTTCTAATTTCTTTCTCTCTCTCATTCTTTCTTTCATTCTTACTTGAACATACTGCTTTCTTTCTCTCACTCTGTCTATTCGTATTATTCTTTCTGTTTTTTTTCACTTTCTCTCATTCTCATGCTTTCTCTTTCTTTCAGTATTTAAATTCTCTCTCTCTTCTGCATTTGCCTGGCTTTTTCTGCATCCTTCTGGCTCTTTCTGTGAGTGTGTGTGTGTGTGTGTGCATAAGTGTGGGATAAAAGCAGGGAAAAAGAGAAACTTCACAAAGAGAAATTCATTACAAAGCCTCAGGCCGAGCTCCGCTCACTTGAGGCAATTAAATGCGCATCTTTAAAATCCAGCAAAAGTCCTTTTTGGTTTTGTAAGGGTTGCTTAATTCTTCATAGTGGACGCTGAAGGTGTCTGCAGTCTAAATGAAGGCAAAAAGGAGCTGAATGTTTCCGTTGCAGCGGCCAGGGTGCAGCTTTCATTTCTTTGTAGCCAAGATTTGATACTGGAGAAGTGTTGGCTGAAAGAGTGCGAGTCTTTACAACATTAACTGCGCTGAATAAAAAATAAACCAGAGTTAAATTTAAATGCATACACCAAAAATGCATCTCTTTAATACTGAACTGCAGCCTAGGATTGTTGGACTGTGTAATTATACAAGGAAATACACAGAAAAGCATCGCCAGAATCAAACTAATGGGTCAGAAAAATGCCTTAAAAGATTTAGTCCCCAGTCTAAATCATTCAAATGATGAAACTAAGCTGCAAAATAGTTATTTTTGGAAGCACAACTGTTGTAATGTCACAAAAACATTTAAATACAATACAGCGCATTTACATTGACCTATGATGCGATGCAAGGTGTTGTTGCTGCGTACCAGTTTATTGAAGTGGAAGCTGTCAGGAAAATGATGCAACATTGTTCTGTTCCTCAGCGTCATGAAGGAAATGAAACAGAGCAGCTTTTCAGATTTTAATTTGCACTTTTTGTGCCTGGGCTGCTTTTGAAAAAGGCATAATGTAGGGCAAACAAACAGCCTCCGTTTTTAAGGGATGAAGAGAGTTTGGAAAATGTTCATGAAAAAGTGATTTGATCTCTGTGGTACATAAAGCTACTTTCTTACATAGTAAAACTATGCTTATTTCAATATTCATCACATCGCCATGGGAATGCATGTTATTATGGGCCTGGATATGGAACATTTGCTCATGAAGGGTCCTCAACCTCTGAGAAGGAGAGAGGCTGGCCAAGATGAATGCTAAACCTTTTCATAATAATGTTTTATTCACAAGTGGATCAAAACATGGCTCAAGTGTGGAAAGGTCTATGCAATCTCCATTTAGATCCTACGTTCTTTGAGACACTTCAAGAAATAAGCTGCTGGCTTAATAGACATGCATTAATCAAAGCTATCCGAGTGTTCTCATTTCCTTATTGTAGAAAGCAGAAGGAGTAAGCCCAAGTTCAGTGTCCACTGCCAAGTTCAGAGCTTTGAAATTTCTAAAAAGAACAAGCATGGCTGAAGGGCACCATGGCCTATCGCGCAAATGTCAGTTTGTAAATTAAGTAAAGCTAAAGAAAATGTGATTTATTAAGACGCGAAGGAAAGTCCGAAAAGGTGCCCGCTGCTCTTTTATGTTCTTCTTTCATCAGAGTGAAGGATGACAAACATCTGACGCTGAATGGAAATTATCCATAAGGTAATTCCGTATGGGCTCCATTCAAAAGGCATTCAGAAGCAGCTGGCAACGAAAGAAATCTCAAGTCTTCTATACGGGCTTCTGAGCAGTAAAATGGCAACGCTAGTTAAAAATTCTTGGGAATGGATTCGGTTTATCGTTTTACAGCACTTGCACTCTGCTAAACACAATAAATGATGCAGGATTATTCAGCTTCACTTGTCTTGCCCTGCAGCCTGGTTTAGCAAGCATATGGCTACAGGCAATGTGTAGTAGACCTGGTATCAAATGTATAATCTCCAAGGCTCTAAGAACGAGATCTGTAAAATATCTTATCACTTTATAGCAGAAGGTTGAGAGCTTCCAAAAAGTGGAAGGGCGTCTCCGCACCCTGGGTCAATGGAATATGAGCCAATTAGAAAGTGAAACTTTATGCTACAGTCAAAAAAAGTGAGCTAGAGGTGTAAGACCAGAGGCTCGGTAGCTAAGCTTGGGTGAGGACCAGATGCTAAGCCTCACTGGCTTTTTCCCCCCAAGGTGGTGGTCCAGAAATCCTATAAGGCAGATGAGTGCTTCCATGAACAAGTCTACAGTTCCTTTGATTTTTTATGCAGGTTTCTATTCAGACATGCCCTCCCTGAAAAACAGCAGCTGCTGCAGGAATGAGGGGAGAAGAACTGATGTAAGCTGAAGAGCTGGAGTGTTTCCATTTCTTCCTGCCTCTTCCTCTTTCACACCGACAGCCTGCATGTCCATGTGACATGACAACAAAAAAATAGAAATTAATGATCTCTTTCACTGCAATAACATTCAGAACTAGACTTAATCTAGTTCTTAATTTAGTGGGGCAGCGGTGGCCTAATGTTTAGGGAGTCGGCCACAGAATTAGAAGATTGTGGGTTCAAACCCCTTACCAGTAGGTTGCCCTGAGGTACCCTTGAGCAAGGTACCGTCCCCATCACTGCTCCCCGGGCGCTTTCATAGCTGCTCTCTGCTGCACAGTGTTTGCATGGGTTAAATGCAGAGGTCCAATTTCGTTGTGATTCCCTTTGTGCTGTGCTGTGACCTCGCAATGACAAGAATAGTCACTTTCACTTCACTTTTAAATCCAGGTCTGAGAAACCAGCACTGAATGTTTAACCTGGATGCTTATATCAACTTCACAATGAGGCTATTTACTATTTACTACTTCAAATCTCTCTAAAAAACACCTCCTTCCTTCATATATACACAATTGTGGGAAAACTGGAGAAACTGGAAGTCTGTTTGAAAACACAGCACGTTCCATGTAGCAGTGGCAGCCAGTTTTGTAGGGAATTGCCCCCACTTCATCAGAGCAGGTGTAAATTAGCAGTAGAGTCTCGAGAGCCTGTTATTGGAAGACTTCCTTCAACAATGGCAACGGACATGGCAGCTACGCAGGGACACAGGCCTCAAACACTGATGCAATAACACTCTTGTGATTCTCAGAATGCCTCTGAAGCTTTTCACGTGATTGGCGTTTCATTTATTAGCACCGTTATATATTAATTAACTTAAAATTTCCATTTGGCCTCTCAGTTTTGTCAGCTTCACTACTTCATGGAACTTTTTCAAACCTGCATTTCACATTTATAATTCTTAGTAGGCCTATTTGCATATGGTTCGGAGCCTGGATTTTTAATTGGTATATAAATAGAATTTAAAGACTAACATTACACTGGCAGGATTGCCCACCCAGGTTCTGGAGGGCACCTGCTCTGTGCACTTTATAGGTGTTTTTTAATTCTATTTTTTTTTTTTTTTTATGCTCTCAACACCTCTGACTCAACAAATCCACCAGTAATCAAGCCTTTCATGGGGTGAAATGGAAAATGTGCTTCCAGGACAAAGTTGGAAACCACTTCTCTAGGGGACCAAAAGTGATTCTTCTGTGGCACTGCTGCAAAGAGCTTGTTCTGACACCTGCATTTTTACATCTTGGCCTGAGATTTCAGGGACAAGCCGTTCCTTCTTTGGGTAAGATGAGCTGCTGAGTAACTCTACTTCCTCTTCACCGAAGATGCCATTTTGCAAACGAGTCACTCAAATTCTGTCCTCATTACTTGCAAGCCAAGCTCAGATCCTACTTTAAATCCCTGCTCCTGTAATATGATTCAAGGAATTGGATCATGTCATTTTGAAATGTCAGGAAATGTAAGTGCCACTCCTGGCAGGCATTTTCAGCAATGTCGTCAAGCTTGCTTAAGTCATGAGATTACAGGGTGGCTGATTTCAGATGAATATGGAGAGGTTTGTGGGACGCATTCACTTTGCCAATATGCGTATACTGACAGTGCTGTAGCTGCAACTGAGCACTTTATGCCTCACTGAAAGTGTCAATATAATGGCTTTCAAATCTGACTGGCCAATGCCAAAGCCATAAAATACCTGACAAGTTTGCATGGACATGCGCATTAAGCGATTTCTTTGGTATCGAAAAACATTGTGCTGCAAAAAGAATGCAACCATTTAGTTGCTTAGCAACCACACTCTACTGGTAAAAACCTATACACTCATTTACTAATGAATAATTATTATTATATTAATAATTACTAGTAAATGATATTTAGTTTAGTAAGATTGTTGTTTTATCAAAGAAATCAACGACTCAGGGTTGTGCAGATACCTAACACCCCTTTTTATCAGAGAATTGCGAAATGCCCTTGGCCACATGCATCAAATTAAGAGCTTTTCCCACTGAGTCTTCTTATCTGAGAAGCCTACAATGTTTGGCATGCTGTTAGATCCAACCTGCTCTATTGCTGCCTCTCTTATGATGGTTGGAGACAGCAGATTTTTAAACTCTCCATGGCCACTGGGTCCTTTCTGTATGGAGTTGGAGATGCTTAATCACATTTACGAGGTGGAAGCCTATACGTCTGCCCTGAGATGGACTAGTGACCTCTTTGGGGTGTTTCCTCACTTTCAGCCTGTGAGAGCTGGGATAGGCTTCAGCACCCTTTCCGATCCCAGTCGGGACAAGCAGCTAAGGAAATGAGTGAGTTACAACTGCTCTTTCTGAAAAGTTTACACATTTAAAAAGGCTTTTTGTAAAAAAAAATGTGTGTCCTTTGCTTTGTGTTCATATTTACAGGCCACTTAAATCAGATATTTTATTAAGACATTTTCTGACCTTCTATCTTCAGGGTGATATTAAATTTCAATACTGTTGTCCTTATAAGCTGTGGAGTGAGTTTAATCTTCTACTGGGTTTGGGAAAGGTCCCACTCACGAGCACAGGCACACCTTTGATCTTATCATATTTTTTTTATAAATTTTGCAATGAAAAAGTGTTTTTTTTCAAGCCACATTTCTCTCATTGTAAAATATTGTCAGCCATACTGTTATCAAAATGTCAGAAGTTCCAAAATGTCTAGTTTTCTCTAGAGTTCAGCTTTTATTAAAAAAAAAAAAAAAAAAAAAACTTCCTTCATACATTCCAGCATAATTTCTGCTCCTCAATTTCGCATCGGTGAGTTCTTTCCATTCTTAATGTGCAACTGTGCCTGATTTAGTTGCCCCTCTTAGCTTCAGGCAGGCAAATTCCAACCTTGGCTGAATGATCCTATCAGGATTTTTAGGTAAGAATGCAGGAAGGCTGAGCACAGATGGAAGAAGGATAAGCTGCAAGTGTCATTTAAGATACTTAAATCCTGTCTGCTTGGATTGCTAGAATATGTAAGAGCAGAATATTTCTCTCGTGTGATTTCAACAGAATGACAAACTTCTGTTTAACCCCTTGAAACCCAGCAGGAGTGGCCAGGCTCCCATGAGCATACAGCCATTTAAGTGGCAGCATAATTGGCAGAATAATCTAGTGTCGTAATTATTTTTACTTCTGAATTTCTTTCACTTATTTATGTATATCAGGACTCAAAACTGGTTGTTTTTTAATGAATCAGCACAAATTGCATAAATATGCAATACTCAGTGCTCTGAGTCTGTTCTATGGATTTGAGGTTGTTATTATTTCCTAAGGACTACATCTTCACACCGTTTACACTTGGAGGCAGAGGTGTCCTAGAGTTAAGGGACTAAGACTGTAAGGTTGTGGGTTCAGATCCTTGACCAGTAGCTTGCCCTGAGGTACCCTTGAGCAAGGTACTCTTCCCTTCACTGCTTCCCGGGCACTTTAAATAGCTGCCCCCCTGCTGCATGGTGTGTATGGGTGAAAAGCAGAGGATCCATTTCATTGCAGTTCACTGTGTGCTTTGCTGTGCTGCACAATGACCAGAATAGTCACTTTCACTTCACTTTCTCTACCTACCAACAGGATGCGTTGCATTGAGGGACACCGCATACCTGTGACATTTGCTTTCCTTGTGAATGTTGTCTTGAATACAATTTTTGGAAAATATCAGATGTGCCCTTTCCAGCAGATTCTTTATCCAATCTGGACATTTGGAGATTTGGGATGTAAAGCTATGGATGTTTTTTTTTTTTTTTTAAAGATGCAACAGTAATGAAAATGGGCTACAGCAGAAAATAATGGGTTAATGGATTAAATTCTGTGCTGAATCTTCTCTCTTGCAAATGTACTGAAGCATCTCCAAAAGCTCTGAGGGCTTTTCTTTACTGGTAAGGTAGAAAACATTAGAGTTTGTATCATACCATCTTTTCCAAAGTTTTTCTCCTACCAGCCAGGTGTTGCAATCTGAGAAATCTGAATACGCCTCCTTCTCCCAGTTCTCTGACCTTGTTTCTCAGATAAAGTGTTCCACTTGTGCTGAGGATGTTATTCCAACCTGGCTTTACATGCAGCAATTGGTAGTGATATTCTGTGTGTTATAATTTAGGAAAAAGTTTAGTCTCTGGTACAGGCTCAGTCTTTATCATGCTGGGGTTCATCTTTTCTTATAACCAAGTCTGGATATGAGAATTCTGAGTAATGTCCTGCTTATTTCAAAAAGTAATTTTCTCAGCATCAACCTTGTTTAAGCTCATATTAATTCTATGAGGCTTTCCGGTCAGATTTGGAAGCTTTTCACTGTCTGTTCTATTAACGGTGACAAATGACTTCTTACTGAATGCTGATTCTAGAAATTGTTCAGCCCTGGAAAGTGAAAGTGAAAGTGACAACCCTTGTCATTGTGAAACGCAGCACAGTACAACACAACGAAATTCAACCTCTGCGTTTCACCCATACACACACGTGCAGCAGAGGGCAGCTATTGAAAGCACCCGGGGAGCAGTGATGGGGACGGTACCTTGCTCAAGGGTACCTCAGGGCAACCTACCGGTGAGAGAATCTAACCCACAGTCTTCCGGTCTGGGGCAACTCCCTAATAACTAGGCCACCGCTGGTTCTGATGGACTTAAGCTTTTGACACTGTTGATCATGATATTCTTATTAAACACTTGGAACACTGTACTGGGTTCTGGCACTTTATTGGTTCATTCATAAATTAAAAGTAGGACATTATCTACTAATTTGGGAAAATACTGTCTGAAAAGAAAATATTGTCTTCTATTTATAAGCTGCATAAGAATACAATGTGTATTGTACCGGTAGGGTACCACTGGGGCAGCGGTGGCCTAGCGGTTAGGGCGTTAGCCACATGATCAGAGGATCGGGGGTTCAAACCCCTTCCCAATAGGTTGCCCTGAGGTACCCTTGAGCAAGGTACCGTCCCCATCACTGCTCCCTGGGTGCTTTCAATAGCTGCCCACTGCTGCACGGGTTTGAGTGTGCATGGGTTAAATGCAGAGGTCCGATTTCGTTGTGGTTCATGTGTGCTGTGCCGTGACCTCGCAATGACAAGGGTTGTCACTTTTTCTTTTTTATATTTATTTATTTATTTTTATAAAATACAAATGGTTTACAGTACATTGTCTTAAGATTAGGTTTCAAAAAGTCTCAACAAAGATGTTAAACATTGGAAGACAGTAAAGCAAAAGTAAAAAAGGTAAAAGTAAAAGTGAAAGTAAAACGTAGGCGATTGTTTTTGATTCTTCAATTTCATAAATGAATTTGCTGAAAAAAGAAAAAAAAAGTTTATCATTTGAAAGTGAAAAGTGAAAGTGACAATTCTTGTCATTGTGAAACACGGCACAGCACACAGCCTCTGCATTTCATCCACACACATGTGCAGCAGGGGGCAGCTAAAGTGCCCAGGGAGCAGTGATGGGGATGGTACATTGCTCAAGGGTACCTCAGGGCAACGTACTGGTCTGGGACTCAAACCCTGGACCTTCAGATCCCAGGACCTAATCTCTAAACACTAGACCACTGTTGCCCCAAATTTAATAAGTTAATGCTTTGAGTTTCATACCCAGACGGTTTCTTTTCCAACCTGATATTAAAACTCCTTTATGACATTCTTTAATCTCTTTCCCATTTACAGTTAATACAGTGCACCTGATTGTTAACTGGTACAAAGAAAAGAGATCATGTTCCTTTAGCATCTCTGCACTGCCTTCTAATTCATCACCAAATCCATTATAAGGTTGCTTCATAGGTTTTAAAAGCTTTACACAGTTGTTGCTGCTGCTCCAAGACTCTGCCTAACATCTGACACCAGACGGGCGTAATCACTGAATGTTTTAAAATCAAAGTTCAAACCACAGTCTTATCGATTTAGGTGTTGAATGGTTTATGTTGCTGCTGTCGCCCAAAGACAGGCATGTCTGGAGAACTGGAGAACTGGAGACGCTAAGAGATGTGTGTGAGTGTGTTTAACTGTGTCTACACTCTGATCGACTGGCAACCTGTCCAGGATCTTTCCTTTCCGCCTTTCGCTCTATTAGTGCTGGGATAGGCTCCAGTAATGCAAGTGACTCTGTTTAAGTGGCACAGAAAATGGATGGATGGATGAAAGGATGCATGGATGGATGGATGGATGGATGGATGGATGGATGGATGGATGGATGAGTTTATGTTAAATGACTAATTTAAAAAAATGACTAATAAACACAAAAAATAGGTGGAGAAGCAAAATGAAACCACAAATGTTTTTGGTTTTCATCCAGCGATGTTAATGATCTTCTCACACTGTTTGCAGTACTTTAATAAAGAGTTTATGGAAGGAGCTGCTCCCCTGCTTCCTTATGTGCTGTTCACAGAACACTGAGAATTTTAACGATGGCGTCCCAAAGGCTCTCAGTGGGATTTCAGCTTCGTGCCTGTGTTGACTGCATCATGACCTGGATTTCTTCACTACAAACCAGTCTTTCTTTTGATGAACTGTACTTTCCTGGTGTTTGCTTGAATATCTCCTCATTTTTCAAACATTGCCTACCTGTCCAAAGGTTTGTGGAAATCTGCTCCCCCAGCATTTCATTTGAAATGAATGCTACTTAATAACCTTCTTTCTTCTCCTTTTTGGCTGCTTCCGTTAGGGGTCGCCAAAGCAGATCTTCCGGTCCTTTGCATCTTCCTTCTTCAAACCAATTGCCTGAACGTCTTCTCTCACCACATCCATAAACCTCCTCCTGGCCTTTAAGGAGAAGAGGAAGGCCAAGGGTCTTTAATGATTTAAATGAAACATTTTTGGAGATTCTGGAGCATACCAGATACTAATCAAAACTGAAACTACTTCATCCCTCTTAATCCAACCATTCCTTACTAATCAGTGAGTTCAGCTTCAGTCCTCCAGGGGGCTCACATTGCTGACACAGATGTTCAGCTGCACACACACACACACAATTTTAATTTCTACAAAAATGCTTAATCGATTTTCTAGCCCGTGGAACAGCCATATAAAAGCTTTAGGCCACTGTGTTCAGTACCTTATGTTAACTAGATGGGTTTAACTTCTCAGCATTGGGATGTGATGCAGTAGAGCTCCTTTATGTGGATTTATGAAGCACATCAGATACATTAAGGATTAGTTTTTGTGATCCTAGGGCGTTGGCTGCATGATCGGAGGATCGGGGGTTCGAACCCCTTCCCAATGGGTTGCCCTGAGGTACCCTTGAGCAAGGTGCCGTCCCCATCACTGCTCCCCGGGCGCTTTCATTAGCTGCCCACTGCTGCACGGTGTTTGAGTTTGCATGGGTTAAATGCAGAGGTCCATGTGGTTCATTGTCTGCTGTGCTTTGACCTCGCAATGACAAGGGTTGTCACTTTCACTTTCTTTCATTACATTTAAAATAAGTGCAAATCTTCTTTATTTTTATTCAAAATGAACTATAATACTATTGCCATTTGGAACAGTTTATGGGCTGTATATTATGAAATGTTTACCCATCGTAGGCCGACTGAGAACAAAATGAAATGAAATAACAGATTTGAATGTGACAGAAACACTATGTGGTAAATAGCCAACTGTGCTTCTTTGTTACTATATTTTAGTGCAGTTTTTTCTAAGAATTACAAGACAGCAAGAGGCTTCCTGTGTTTAAAACGTTCAGCAAGTTGAGGCTTCCACTTTGCTGCTGTGAAATCCACGATTGTGGCTTTTGCTTCCCCCCACACTCCCTCTGCTCTCCACCAAAAGATTAATGTCTAAGCAGCTTCTGAGAGGTCATTGTACCTGAGGCATAAAAACGGATTTAGCATATTCAAAACTCAAGTGTGGGAGGGGAAAAAAACAGCATGCCCTGCCATTGTTAAACACGGGAGCTGCAGTTCTTCCAGGTAAGGAGGGTAAATACCAACTTGTGTTCATTTATCAATGCCATTACAACAATAGGACGGAAAATGTTTGGTTGTTTGTCATGGTGCACGAGAAAGGGATGAACTGTGCTCCTCATTAGCACAGCTCGCTTTACTGGACTCAGGAAAGGAAGCGAATGACATTGGTTTAGGATTATTAATCTACTCATATACATCACATTATTTGCTCCCATTGCCCCCAAGAAATGGCTTATATGCATAGAAAGAAAAAGACTGAATACTCGATGGTAGCAAATCAGCATAAAAAAACTCATTAAGATGTCCCAAGTTGTCAAAACAGTAGCCAGAATTTAACTGCCCTATGTCCGACCTCTTTTTATGTATTCTGTTCTGTTTCAAAAGGTACGTTTATGACATTTAAAATTATGACATTACAGGGCAGCAGTGTCCTAGTGGTTAGGCCCCAGGATCAGAAAGTTGTGGGTTTGAATCCCAGACCAGTAGGTTGCCTTGATGTACCCTTGAGCAAGGTCCCATCCCCATCACTTCTCCCTGTGCACTTTTAAATAGCTGCTGCATGTGTCTGGGATAAATGCAGAGGTTGCATTTTGTTGTGTTCACTTTCCCATATACATATATACATATCTTCAAACCTACCATCTGCATGTCCTCTCTCACCACATCCATGAAGCTCCTCTTTGCTCCCAATATAATCCTCATGGACATATCTACTTTCTCTCCATCATTTCAGCTAATTCTCTACCTTCTTCTTCTTCTCTTTTTGCCATCAGTCGCCCAAGTTCCACCTGCACCCTGGAAGCTAACAGCACTGGTGGCGGTCATTGTTAGCCTGGGCCTCGACCAATCCGGTATGGAGGTCTATTTCACTGTCCAGATATTGATTTGGCAAATGTTTTACAGCAGAAGCCCTTCCTGATGTAACCCTCCCCATTCACCTGGGCTTGGGACCGGCATGAAGAAATACATTACTTTTATATATATATATAATATCAAAGTATCTGTTCCTTTCTAATCCCCTCAACCTCTTTAAGGTGCTTCGCCTAAACACACATACACCCTCAGCTGTATCATCTCTTTTTAAAAGCAGTGGCCGAAAGAAAGAAACACTATGGAGGCCTAAGGTGATGCTAAGGTTGCTATGCTCAATACAGAGCATCAGTTAGAAGCGTACTGAGTCCCTCAGCACTGGACGAATAGAATATTTATCGATTTCGTGAAGCAAATTCTCTTTTATATTTCATCACAAAATCCAAAATCAAATAAAATTCTAAGGAGAGGCTTACAAAAAATAAACCCATGTCATTTTAGCAAGGCTGTTCCAAAGGTTTTGCAAAAGTGCTTATTGATTTATTAATTTGTTTGGTTTTTTGTTTGTTATTTAATTTTTCAGTAGCAAAACAACCAAATATTAAACATTTATATAATTAACAGCCCAATTTTGCCCAGAGTTCTCTTAGTTTCCTGTTCAGAGCAGCCTTCACTTGTATAAGGTGACAAGTGTGTGTGCATTTCATCTTGTGTTATTTGGAAAAGGGTTGAAGTACTGCACAAATCTCCTTGCAGCAGGTTTCTCTCTGCTCTGCTCTGTTGCCAAATGAAGAAGGTGTTGATAAGCGTGCTGTGTGTCACGGACTCCATGCCCTGTTTGGACGTCCCTAAAGTAGCAGTAATCAGACATGCGGAGGCAAGGCCGTGGCACCATGGGAAAACAATTTCACTGTGTGTCACGTAATTTCACTCACCAGCCTCTCGGTCACAAAATAAACGGCCAGAGGCAACTGTGAGGGGAGATGGGGCTCTCCAACTGCGCTACCAGAGAGACTGGACGAAGATGCTACTGTAAAAGCTCTGCTGCACCAACGGAAAAAAATAAATAAATAACAGAAAGAGAGTGATAGATAAAAAGATCAAAAGAGAGAGAGAAACCAAGTGGGGAAGAAAAAGTGAATGAGATAAAGTGAGACTGAAAGAAAGAAAGAGAGAGAGATGTATAAAGGACAGAGACAGAAAAGGGAAGAAGAGACAGAAAGTGAGAGGAAAATAGAAAGTTAATTAATAAAACAGATAAAAGAATTTGATAGAGAAAGTCAGTGGAAAATAGAGAGAGAGAGAGAGCGAGAGACCAATAGGTGAAGAGAAAGTGAGTGAGATAAAATGAGACTGAAAGAAAGTGAGAGAGAGAGAGATGTATAAAAGACAGAGACAGAAAAAGGAAAATGAGACCGAAAGAAAGTGAGAGGAAAACAGATAAGATGGGATAGATAAGAGAGGGGGGAGAGAGTGAAAGAGAGTGAGATGAAGTGAGGCCGAAAGAAAGTGAGTGGAAAATAAATGAAAGAGGGAGAGAATGAGAGAGAGAGAGAGCTGCATGAAAGACAAACAGAGACAGAGAAAGGAAAATGAGAAAGTGAGACTGAGTAGGTGACAATGAGCAAAAGAATATGTGAGAAATAAAATGAGAGAGTGGGACAAACTAGAAGTGTGACTCTCTCTCTCTCTCTCTCTCTCTCTCTCTCTCTCTCTCTCTCTCTCGCTCTGTCATTTAATTATGAAGATTCCATTAGTCTGGTTTTGATTAGGAAGACTGATAGCTTTGTTATTGTCAGTAGTAATATAGCAATTAGTCACGTTCATCAGTAAAACACAGAGTTCAGCCAGTCATCATACACACAACACTGACCATTACAGCTAAAGCAGAGCACAGAACCAGCAGGGGACTGCAGTACACTCACTGCTGATCACATTTACATCCCATGTACATTCTATCCACATGCCATGGTTGACTTCTGACACATCCTCACATTAATTCTGCCAAACTTCTCACAAACACAATGTGGACTCGCTGGATAGTTCAGAATCTACCCTTTCAACAGAATTTCAGTACGAAAGATGCAGATGAGAAATTATTTCTATTAAATAATAACTTTTTTTTTTTTTTTTTTTAAATAGCTGCCCCAAAGGTGCATATGAGTGGTTTTTGACATTTTATTGAGGAACAGTGCTCTTAGCGAAAGGGTGGTGCAGTGGGTAGTGCTGTTGCCTCACAGCGAGAAGGTCCTGAGTTGGATTCCCAGGCAGGTCAGTTCAGGTTCTTTCTGTGGGGAGTTTGCATGTTCTCCCTGTGGCTGTGCTGGTTTCCTCCCGCTGTCCAAAGACTTGCAGGTCAGGTGGAATGGAGATGCTAAATTGGTCGTAGGTGTGAGTGTGTTTGTCTGTGTCCGTCCTTCGGACTAGTGACCTGTCCAGCATGTTTTCTCGCCTTTTGCCCTGAGAGAGGTGGCATCCAGCACCTCCCGTGACCCTAATTAGGACAAGTGGCTATGAAAATGTGAGAGAGAGAGTGAGTGAGTTCTCCATGCATCCTGAAAAACAAAGTTTTTGGCTCTAATTGTTAGGGCAGTCTCTGTGTCTGACCAGTTTCAGAGAACAGTTGTTTGTTGATCCACACAGTGTCCTACAGATGAATCATTCATGCGAACAAAACGTCTGGCTTTAGACATAAAGCAGGAACAGGTGCAGATGATTCCAGATGATCAGGCTGGTGATTAGTTTACTGCTGAGTTCTGAGTATAAACCCGTTATCTAGCATCTTAAGGCACTTTTCAGTTTTCCACTTTTCAACCCATTACTTTAATTTTGGCAAATATTTTGACTTAATATGGTAAATGAATAACTTTGACAAAGATAGAAGAGTATTTTTGCAACAGAAAGAGGTGATTCCCTAGCCAAACTTAAAGAAATGAAGGAAGGTTCTAGCCTTTTATAAAGGAAAGTGACTATTCTTGTCATTGCGAGGTTACAGCACAGCAAACCACAATGAAATTGGACCTCTGCATTTAACCCATGAACACAAACACCATGCAGCAGCTATGAAAGCACCCAGGGAGCAGTGATGGGGACAGTACCTTGCTCAAGGGTACCTCAGGGCAACCTACTGGTAAAGGGCTTGAACCCACAATCTTCCGATCCTGTGGCCCACTCCCTAACCACCAGGTCACCGCTGCCCATTTTTTGCACAGCAATCTCGATTTAGATTAAAGAACTATTTGCGGCAGCCTTTACATTTGTCATTTGTGGCAGTCATACCCTTCACTGCTAATTTTAGCACCAGCGCTAAAATAATAATAGCAATCATTTTTGCTCTTGAAAGTGCGTCTACTGAAACTAGCTCCGTGGTGCAAAGCATGCTCGGGCTTGATGCCCTGCTTGTAGGGGTGCCTCTCCCATCTGATGTAATGAAATATATCAGTCACTGCATCTGTATGGTCCCATCGCAGAGCTGAGCACTCGGTGTTGACCTTCCAAGAGCACTGACCTGCTCAATAATGCTGTGTAGGCAGTAGCTCAAAAGCACATCATGGCAAGCTTCACGCACATCAGAGAAGGATTCAGAGCCTCCAGTTTGATGGTATTGCCATGTTAAAGTATAATATTGGAAATGGGATAGGACTCAATAGGAAAAACGTCGTGGAAGCATTCATTGGAGATTTACAGAGCATCTGTTCTGCACTATAGTGGTGATTTCAGTGAAATGCTACTGTAATCTGTTTGCTGTTTAAATTTTGAGTGTGTTGCTCTGAAGCACTCCAGAGTTTAATATCTAAACCAGTAGACAACAGTAAGCAACAATGAAGTCTGATTTGTTTTTTTTTTTAGAAGATGATATTGCGTGCATGCATTCACTGGCAACCCACTGATTTGTGACAGATGGGTACCAGCTAGAAAAAGGGAAGGTTTACAGGTCAGAGACCAGCTATGTTGTAAGGGATGGAGACGGTTGCACTGACGTAAAGGCAGGAGGCGGAGCTGGAGGTGTCAGAGTTAAAGATGCTGGGATTTTTTCGTTGGGTGTGATGAGGATGGACAGGATTAGAAATGAGTATATTAGAGGGACAGATCAGGTTAGATGTTTTGGAGACAAAGTTAGAGAAGCAAGGTTGCGCCGGTTTGGACATGTCC
Source organism: Hepsetus odoe (assembly GCA_017165825.1). Classification (NCBI taxonomy): domain Eukaryota; kingdom Metazoa; phylum Chordata; class Actinopteri; order Characiformes; family Hepsetidae; genus Hepsetus; species Hepsetus odoe. The sequence goes on from CM029386.1 coordinate 16,364,098, forward strand.
AGAGGAGAGACGAGGATTATATTGTTAGGAGGATGATGGAGATGGAGCTGCCAGGAAAGAGGAGAAGAGGAAGAACAAAGAGGAGGTTTATGGATGTGGGGAGAGAGGACATGCAGGTGGTCAGTTTGAAGCAGGAAGATGCAGAGGACAGGAAGAAATGGAGATGGTTTATCCACTGTGGCGAACCCCTAAACGGGAGCAGCTGAAAAAAAAGAAGATTCACTGGCAACCCACCCTAATAAAACCATGACAACAGAGCCATAGTTACTTATCTCACTTATAAGAGATGCAAAAAAGAGATTGATAGATAGATAGATAGATAGATAGATAGATAGCAGTATTTGTTGCAGTCCATCCTACTAACTATATTTGATTTCATTTAGCAGAATAAAATTAGTTTACTGAAACTGCAGAAAAATGAAGCTTCAATTTCCTCTCATCTCCTGCATCTCATGTCTGCATATTCTGACAATGAAAGGTCAGAAAGCATTGCCAAAAACTCTCACTGGCTCTCTGAAATGTTATTTAAAGTTATGTGACGTCACACAATGTGTAACCATGTCCAACGTGCACATATTCCTGCATGTTGGATGTATTCTTTGTTTCGAGGAATGAGATCATTGTGTTCTTGATTTTAAATGTATCTATTTAATTTTACTTTAAGCTGACTGAGCTTGCATCAGCAAACCGAAAAAACCTAATGCGTCGCCATAGAGATGTTTGGCTTTCAGGGGCCAGATAATGAGAGCTCACCCACACAAACTATACAACATCCATTTTTTTAATATATATATACAAAACATTTAAACAGGCAGAGCCAGTAATTGCTACAGAAACAGATAACCAAGAGATTTCCATCGTTTTCATTCATGTCTGCATCGTGGTACAGTTCTGATTGTCAAATGGCAAAATGTTGGTATTGCCTGCTACACTGCTGATGCACATGGTGCCTATTAGTTTTATAACAGCTATGTTTAATGATGGGCATAGAGCATATTTACATTCTGCCTGCCCTCCAGTAACATTAGACTGAGCTGCATATTATCTGTTAGTCCAGCTAAACCTTCTACTTTGGGGTAAATCATTTCCCTTAAAATCAAGGGCCAACTTGGGGCACTAGGAAAGATCCCCAGCAGTGTGAGATGAGTGGCTCAACAATGAGAATGAAGGTTGCCAAAGTTTGCAAGAAATTGCTGGGGCAGGTACTGGTGCTGTCACCTCACAGCGTGAAGACTAAGGGTTCAATTTCCAGGGCTGCCTATTTGGAATTTGTAGCTTTTCCCATCTTTTTCCCAAGTTTCCTTTAAGTACTCCAGATTTCTCCTTCAGGCCAAACTGGTCAAGTAAACCAGAGATGCTAAATCGCCTCAAGGTGTGACTGTAAATTTAGGTGCAAGTACTGTGTGTATTCGTATGTTTCCTGTGATGGACTGGTGACCGTTCATGAGACTTGCCTCACTGCATTACAGCATCTCCCACTAAGCCCCTACTAATCATTGTTGGTCATCCCAGTTCAGCAGTAACTGCAAAAATCCTTACAGCAATCTATCAGGGTAAAGCTCCTTCAAAGAAATATGACATAATCTCTGCTTTTGTTCTTACAATCTGTCTTTATTTGTATTCTTTTCTCCAGCAATCAGTTTCGAATTTTCCCTTTTGCCCGTATTTAGCCGACTTCAAATCGGCCTGACAGAATGAAAAGGCACCCTCATTCCAACACCATAATAGGAAGAGACCTCGGCTAAACGGCAAAATGAATCCGCCATCGACCAGCGCCACATTAGCATGATCGTAACCAGGCCTGAACCCAGACGTCCATAGCTGTTACACATCTAATTTATACCCATCAGCAACTGGCCCGCGCGGGCCGGGGGAACGTACGGGATCACCTTGTGATATGCAAATGAGGTCTGCTCCTCGGCCAACGGCGAGGCGGCATAAAAGATATGATGAATTCTCATTGGTTACTGGACCCCACTGCTCAAAGCTTAACACTAAATAATCATCTCATCTTCCACCGCCAACACTCTATCCCCCATTCTCTCTTGCTTTTCTTTCTCTTCATTTGTATCCCTCTATTTTTCTGTTTCTCATTCCCCTGTTAATCTCTTCTTTCCATTAGTTTTTTTCTGACTATTCTTATTCTCCTTTTCTTTCTTTCATTCTTTCTTTCTTTATTTCTTTCTTTCTTTCTCTGTTTACAAACAGCGGGGATAATAAGTATTGGACTTGTCAATGTTTATCTCAGTAAATATATTTCTGATGGGGCTATTGACATGAAATTTACACCAGCTGTCGGTAACAACCCAATTAATCCACACATACAAAGAAATAAAAAAAAAAAGTCTATAAATTGAGTTATGTGTAGTAAAGTGCAATGACAGAGAAGAAGTACTGAACATGTGAAGAAAAGGAGGTGCAAAAAGGCACCTCTTTTTAAAAGAAATTAAAAAGCAATCCTTTAAAAACCTCATCATTGCGAATTAATATCAGCTGGTTTATTCCTAACTGATGGCCTATAAAAAGGTTTCTCATTACCATGGGCAAAGAGCTTTCACCAGACCTTCGCAAACTTCTTGCTGCAAAATATACTGATGCCATTGGTTACAGATGCATGTCTAAGTTTCTGAATGTTCCAGTGAGCACCGTTAGGGTCAATGATCCAGAAGTGGAAAGAACATCATTTCACCATAACCGGCCAAGAGCAGGTGCTTGTTCGGTTTCTGACAGAGGAGTCAAAAGAACAATCAGCAGAGCTGTTCAAGAGCCAAGGAACACTTGCAGAGAGCTTCAGAAAGATGAAACGACAATGATCCCAAACACAGGTCAAGGAAACTCTCAACTGCTTTGAGAGAAAAAAAATAAATGGCCCAAACTGCTAGAACGGCCCAGTCAAACACCTGACGTTTTTTTTTGTCTTTGTTTTTTTTTTTATTTATGGAAAGATCTGAAGTTCTTAGAAGAGGCCCCAGAACCTTCAAGATTTGCAGACAGTTTGTGTGGACCAATGGACCAAAATCACACGTGAGCAATGCATGTGACTAGTTTCTCCATTTAGGAGGCGTCCTGAAGCTGTTATCACCAAGAAAGGCTTTTCTACTAAGCATCAAATACATTTCAGTAAACGTGTTCAATACTTATTCCCTGTGCCATTCCACTTCACTACTCATGATTTATCTACTTATTTGTTTTGATTTGTTTGTATGTGTGGATTGCTTGGGTTGTTGCCGACATCTGGTGTGACACTCCCACAACAGGGACCGGGGCGGCTTACCAGCACCGAGCCGCGCCTGTCTGTCTAAGCGGGGCAGCGGTGGCCTAGTGGTTAGGGAGTTGGCCCCGCATCGGAAGATTGTGGGTTCGATTCCCTCAAAAAGTAGGTTGCCCTGAGGTACTCCTGAGCAAGGTACCGTCCCCGTCACTGCTCCCCGGGCGCTTTCAATAGCTGCCCACTGCTGCACGGTGTTTGTGTGCATGGGTTAAAAGCAGAGGTCAGGGCAGCGGTGGCCTAGTGGTTAGGGCGTTAGCCACATGATCGGGGGTTCAAACCCCTTCCCAATAGGTTGCCCTGAGGTACCCTTGAGCAAGGTACCGTCCCCATCACTGCTCCCCGGGCGCTTTCAATAGCTGCCCACTGCTGCACGGGTTTGAGTGTGCATGGGTAAAATGCAGAGGTCCAATTTCGTTGTGGTTCATGTGTGCTGTGCCGTGACCTCGCAATGACAAGGGTAGTCACTTTCACTTTTTTTCACTTTCAAATTTCATGTCAATAGCCCCATCAGAAATATATTTACTGAGAAAAACATTTTCAATATTTAAATGTGTTCTATACTTATTTTCCCTGCTGTATATTCCTCTCTGTCTTTCTCTTTCTGCCAGTCTCTCTCTCTCTCTCTCTGTATCTCAGTCTATCCATTGTCCCCTCTCTCTCTGTTAATATCTATTAGTTTCTTTCAATCTGTATGTCTCTGTCCACCTCCCTCCTCCCTTCTTTAATATCTATTCCTTTTCTTTCTGTCAATAACCCTTTTCCTCCATTTTCTCATTTTTCTTATTTTTCCCTCTTTTTTCTCCCCATCATTCTTTCTATCTCTGTGTCAGTATATCTGTCTACCTCATTCTTTCTGTTAATATCTCTGTCTTCCTTTCCCTCTGTGTTGGTTTCTCTCTCCCTCTCCCTCTCTCTTTTTTTACATGGTCAATATTGAGGTCAGTTTTATGAGGTTGGAAATCGCCTATAGATCAGGTGATCACTTTTTTAAATAGCGTTTGTTGAGATAGACTATATTATCTCAGGTCACCATGTTGCAGGATTCACTACAGTAGATCTGAGCTTGATGCCCAGAAGCAGTTCCCACTGACTCCTCAGCACGACCGAAAGTCATGAAGTCCCAATTTCACAATGCAAGACCTAATACACCAGGAGGATTGTAATTCAGACAGGGAGCCAAACATATGCATTTAGAATGAGCCAAGTTGTGGATTTTTATTTTTCTATTCCTCGCTACCACGCTCGGGGGTTTTCCTTGCTCATCCTTGCCACCAGGAATGCAAGAACGAGACTCCATCCAAATGCGAAATGCTTTGGCAGTGTCGCATAATTAAATTCCGATTACAGAGGCCGGTAGTGGAGGGAATAATTGAAAAGCATTGTTTCTTAAATTGTTTGGTAAACATGCTCACAACGAAGCAGGCAAATGTAAGGTATTCACTTAAAACTCACTATTAGTTTTCTCTTTCGCACCATACAGTCACTCTCAACCTGAAAAATCACAGTTCGCATCAGGCGTGATGAAGGATAGATTGGAAGATTGGTAATAAAAATGCTGCATTTTGATGCAACAAACAGACTGGATAATGTGAACACAAAGGGCGTCATGACTGCTGAATGTATCATTTATTAAAGGGAGAATTTAAAAAGGCCTATATTATGGTTAAGGAATATTTTTCTGATTTTATGAGACAGTTTGAAACCTGATTGCAGGTATGTGTCCACCAGTGTTATTTGGCTCCCAGACAGTTCTACTAGATCTGAACTGAATCTGTCCAGGTTTAGGCTTGCCTGATCGTTCTTCTCTTCATATCATGTCTTTGTTTTGTTTGTCTGTGTGCTTTAGCTTGTTTTTGTTCATGGTTCACCCTTGTCCTGACCCTTCACACCTGATTTCTGTTTGTGTCTCCTCCCTCATTCAGGTGATCCTCATTTATGCTGAGTATATAAACCTCTGGTTTAGTCAGGTTCCTTGATGGTTCTTTGTTCTTTACAACAATATTGCTAGTCTAAGTCTAAGTCTAAGTCTAGCGGTTAGGGACTAGGCCCCAGGATCAGAGAGTCATGATTTTGAATCCCTGACCAGTAGGCTGCCTTGAGGTACCCTTGAGCCAGGTACCGTCCCCATCACTGCTCCCCGGGTGATTTAAATAGCTGCCCCCTGCTATGTATGTATGTATGTGGGTCGGTGGGACACATCATTTCTCATTTGGTTTGTTTTGCAGAAGACTGACAAATGCTGAAAACAAAGGCTCGGAACTTAAACTCAGACAGACAGACTACACATGAAGACGGCAAGTTTGTTTGGTTTTAGTTTAATAAAAAAGAACCCAATCAAAAAATGTATATAAAAGGAAGCAATTTATTTATTGAAGAATTAATCTGTTCTTACTCATCCAGCGGCAAAATGTATTACACTCTAATATTAACATTCATTTGAGGGGAATATTTCTTTGCATAGCAACTTGAAAAAGGGACTAACTTTGTAATATGTGAGTCTTGAGAATTTTCATTTTTGTATGTCCTAAGCTGAACCAGAAAGAAAAAAAGTCCCAGAAGGCCAGCGAGGCTATATGGCACATAAATCTGTCATAATAACCAACAAAAACCTACATAAACATTTATAAAGACTTATTCCAACCCACAGCAGGGAACCCTTTTCAAGGCAAAATGACATAAATATTGACCACAGTTCCCACAGTACAGCTGAGACTTGTTGGTGTGATCACACATAAATGTTTATGTGCTTTAATGACAGTTGTGATGTGAGGTTTAGATATAGTGCTGCATGAAGGTTTAATGGAACCTTTAGAAAAGTCTGGATTTCTGCATAAATAGAACCTAAAACATAATCAGATTCACATCATTTTGCAGACACTCTTGTTCAGAGCGACTTCCAATTCCTGATTACAGGGACAGTCGCCCTGGAGCAACCTGGGCGGTTTTGCTCAGGAGCCCAATGGTGGTAGTAGGATTTGAACTTGTGATTTTTTTCATCCATAGGCAAGTATCCTACCGCTAGACCATCCCAAGATGGCCGCACAAGTGAAAGATGCATGATGAAAAGAACCAATTAAACAAATGAGGAACAAATAAATGTTACTGGGCATTTTGTGTTATTGAGGTAAATCATCCAAATATATAAGTGAAAGTGACCATTCTTGTCATTGTGAGTAAATGGCACGACACACAGTGAGCCCAAATAAAATAACACCTCTGCATTTAACACACACAAGCTATTTAAACCGCCCAGGCAGCAGTGATGGTACCTTGCTCAAGGGTACCTCCGGCAAACCATTTGGCCTGGGATTTGAACCCATGATCTTCTGATCCTGGGGCTGACTCCCTAACCACTAGGCCACTGCTGCCCCCAATGAGTACTGATTTGTAAGGTGAACATGTTTGGACCATGTCTGACTTGCCAGAGAAACCCGAATCAGGTGTTTCAATCAATGGAATGGCAATCAGGTGTGGAAGAAGGAAAAGAAAAAGGATCTAGCAACGTTTGATCTTCAGAACACGTGGTGGTGGAAGAGTGCAGCATGAGCAAATGAGCTTCTGAGGACCTCGGAAAGGTTACAAAACCATCTCTTAAGTCAGAGTGATTTTGTATGAATAGAGGAGGTACAAGACCATCGTTCCTCTTCCCTAGAGGTCTACCAACAAAGATCACTCTAAGAGCAATGTGACTGTGAGGTCACCAAGGATCCAGAGGTAATTTTAAAACTCTTCTTTTATGTTGGGTAATGTGAATGTTCATGAGTCCACTGTCAAGAGAATATCAATGCTGGCCAAGGCAGGGTTGCAAAGAAAAAGTCATTGTTCTCCAAATAGAAAAGTGCAGTTTTACAGTTTGTGGATTGCCATCTAAAATTGCTGAGGACAAATAGAAATTTTTAGTTGGAATAAGAAGCATTGTTTGGAGAAAGCAAATGCGGCATTCTTGATTGATATTTTGGTGAAACATTTTGGTGGTGGTGTTGTAATTTGGACTAATGTAGCTGAATCTGGGCCAGGATCTGATTGTCGTCATTAATGAAGCAATTTTGAGGAGCACAATTAAAATTTTCAAGGAAAATGTCACTAAATCTGTCTTTGAGCTGGCATTTGAGGTTAACAAAGCCAGACATCAACCCTAAGTACATGCATTATGATCCCAAAGAATGGTTAAAATGGAATAAAGGCGATGTTTTGTAATAGCCAAGTTAATGTTTGGACCATAACAGAAACATTGTGGAAGGGCCTGAAGAGACCAGTTTGTGAGAAAACCCTCACATCCCACAGTAGAAGCTGTTCTGTACAAAAAACGGACAACAATTGCTCCAAGCCAGTGTGCAAAAATGGTCAACAGTTGCCAAAAATATTTAGTTGCAGCTAATGCTGCACAAGGAGGTCACACCATCATCTGAAAACACATGCTCGCTCGCTCCCAGATATGTAATCTAATTTTTTTTCTCCAAAAGTAATTATATTCACAATATTTGAAGAATCAGGGGTTGGTGTCAAGAAGGCTTGTAAATCCTTGCATGCAGCAGTGCGCTTGTTAAGCCAACAGCGGGTTAATAGTTTGGATATGTTAATCATAAAGTCACACAATGAGACATAGAATCGGTAAACCTCTAAATAGGCCACGTCACTGGTGCAAATGTCTGTAAATTAATGTCTTTTTGTAAATGTGCCCCAAGCATAGACACGGCTTTTCGATTTTTGGATATTTAGTGCTGCTATTAAAAAAAAAAAAAATTGCCTCCCCCTCAAAGGTCAGCACAGCTAGTACATTGTGCTCTCGGTCGATGTCGAGGCTTTTGAGTTCACGGAGGTTGAATTCGAGTAAGTCAGTGCGATGGGGCCAAAAGAAGCATGACCATCATTAGAGCACTGTGTTAAATTGTTCATACTTTTGCATGCCAGGCTGGACGCTGTCCATTCATGCTGGCAAACAGGTGCAGATAAATAGACTGGATTATCAGCAAGCAACAGGGGTGGAAGAAGGGGATTGATGTCACTAGCTCGCACACACTTACTTGTGCATGCATGCAAATTTCTATAAAACTCCATGAGTGATGAGACCCTAGCAGCTATAGGGGGTAAGCAGTTGGAGACCTTAACAGATGGTAAAGGGAGCAACAGTGGAATCTAAAGCTGCATGTTTTGCTAAAGCAGAGGGTGCCATAACCCAATAAACAGCTGTGTTTACTTTGAATATCAATATATCCACACTTCTGCTGACAGCCCACAACTTAAAGCACTCCGTCCACAGGCCTGCTATTGTGTCGCATTTCTGCTTATCAGGCTCCATGTCTGGGGCTAAATAACCACAACAGTATTTGCACTGCTGACTCAAATCCAGCTTGATTTTTAATAGCTGTGTATATTTCTTTCACAGTACCAAGTGCGGAGTTGATTTTTGAACATGGCCTTAAAATGAACCAGCAAAGTCCAAGTTTTCATGCCGCATAAGTAAAAGCAGGCCAGGTGGGAGATTGGCAAGAGGTGTGGCGGCGTTTGTGTGCCTGCCCTGCAATCGACTGTAGACCGGGCCAGAGCTTTCCTGTCTTTCACCCTAAGAGCACTGGGAGAATCGGCCTCCCTAATTATGGAAATAATGCTGAAGCTTTGAAACGATACGAGTCTGTTTTGTGGGAATATCTTCCCTGACAAGCCTCGATAATGGTGAGAAGGAATGGGAGATTCTTAAAGCATGACCCTTAATCGCAGCCAGTAAAGGCTTGCAGTCAGCAGAAAAACGGAGGTGTATATGAAGGTGGTTCATATTTGCAGGGTGAATGTGTACTCTAACCGATAACTTGATTACAGATAGCTGTGAGAAAATTCTCCATCTGGGAAGTGGTGTGGCTGTATATGATCACCTTGACCAGTATGGGACAAGGGTCATCCATACAATTTACTGGGATTGCAAGTCCATTTTGGATCAGCTCATTAGGTAATGGGGAAACGGTCAAACGGTCAGGAATTTGAAGATAACCTTTGTGTATAGTATATTTTATACATCTATCTTTTAGGAGTCTTGAGAATTTTCGGTAGAGATACAGATTAAGGTCCTCCAGGCTTGTGACAATATAAAAGCTCCTCTGACCACGAGATGGATCTCGAATCTTTCGAATTTATTTGAACCCACAAAAGATGATCTCCAAGTTTATGTAGAATTTAAACTGCGGAAGTTGTTCTTTCACAATCATTTTGAAATCTGAATCTGTTGATGCACTGACAGTTCAGTCCATAAAAAAGGTCAAACAAAGAAAAACAAGCTAATGGGGGGGGTACACACACACACACACACACACAGTACTGTGCAAAAGTTTAATCAGGTGTGAAACAGCATTTTCGCACCTGCCTAAAACTTGTGCACAGAATTGTGTGTGTATATATTATATATGCAATACCAATTTTATAAGCTGCACATCTATTGAAAAATCCTGCTGCTGTTCATCCAGAAAACCGCTGGTGAAGACTTGTGTTCAGATTTGGTGACGAAACTAGAACAGCCAGAAGGTCTGTTAAGATGGGTGTTTTTTTTTTTTTTTTTTTTTTTTTTTTTCCTTCTCCTCTCAAAACTGGCCAAATGCATTGTAAATCAAATGAGTGATTAATCATTTTCACTATTATATTTGATAATAGTGACTGTTTTTATTCATTTTTATAGCTTAGTCACACTGTGTCCCAAGGGGGGGGGGAGAAAAAAATAAAACAGCCCTGACAAGTCTGTAGCACCTTAATAAAGGGCTGGGTGCAGTTTGAGTGGGTAGAGTAAGTGTTTGGATTTTTTTCCATAAAGGTGCCTTGTCTGTTAGCCTGACAAAGAAACAAATTTAGACACCAGAAAATTCTTGGTTGAAAGACATCTGGAGTTTTATTCATTACCAACTTTTAGCAGTGAACCTTTGACATCAGAATAAGCTTTTTGACCTACCACAAGCAGAACTTAGGATTTACTAAGCAAGCAGATGAAAGGTAAAGAGCACAGAGAACAGGCCTGCACTTAAGATATTAACAAAAAAAAAAGGGGGGAATCCTGAAAAGGTCATAAGACCATTCTTTGACAATTTGTGGACTGACAAAACCATTAACCCAGCCACTAGGGATGCTAGGGACAAATGTCATTTTTTACAACATGAAGTATCTCAGGCTGCCTGAAGACTCAAACGTCAAGCTGGCTAGCTTCTTCCCCGCCACTTCTCAGCCAAGCAGTCTTATGGTGGGGACAACAATTGTCATGTGCAATAATGTGTAGGTTCTTGGCCTACAGGAAGCATGAAAGTGGCTTGCTCACTGTACGGTGAAGTGGTTTGTGGAGGAGACTTTGGATTTGGACTGGTGGTGGATCCGAATACAAAAGCATTATATAAAATTAACACAATCAACACACACGTGTTCAAACCCAGCCACTAGGGATGCATAAGCCAGTGTATTTCTTTGCGTCGGTCCCAAGCCCGGGTAAATGGGGAGGGTTGCGTCAGGAAGGGCATCCGGTTCAAAACTTTGCCAAATCAATATACGGACAATGATGCAGAATTCCATACCGGATCGGTCGAGGCCCGGGTTAACAACGACCGCCACGAGTACTGTTAGCCTAAAGGGTGCTGGTGGAAATTGGACTACTGTTGGCCGAAGAAGAGGAAAAGGAAAGAATGTCCAGAGGGATGAGGAGAGAAAGAAGTGCAAGAAAGTCGAAGTGAGGGTAAGGACTTTGAATGTTGGCAGCATGACTGGTAAAGGTAGAGAATTAGCTGATTTGATGGAGAGAAGGAAGGTTGATATGCTGTGTGTGAGAGACTAGATGGAAGGGCAGTAAGGCCAGGTGTATTGGAGGAGGGTTTAAGTTGTTTCACCATGGTGGGGATGGAAAGAGGAATGGGCTAGATGCCTGAGGAGTGGAGACAAAGTGTATTTGAACCGATTTTCAAGAATAAGGGTGATTCACAGAGCTGTAGTAACAATAGAGGGATAAGGTTTATCAGCCACAGCATGAAGTTATGGGAAAGAGTAGTGGAAGAAAAGAGGTGAGGATTAGTGAACAGCAGTATGGTTTTATGCCAAGAAAGAGCACTACAGATGCAATGCTCTGAGGGTGTTGATGGAGCTGGTCAGAAGGAGTTGCTTTGTGGACTTGGAGAAAGCATATGACAGGGTGCCTATAGAAGAGTTGTGGTTTTGTATGAGGAAGTCTGGTGTTACAGAGGAGTATGTGAGAGTAGTTCAGAATATGTATGATGGCAGTGTAACAGTGGTGAGATCTACAGTGGGAGTGACGGACGCATTTAAGGTGGAGGTTGGATTGCATTAAGGATCAGCACTGAGCCCATTCTTGTTTGCAGTAGTGATGGACAGGTTGACGGACGAGGTTAGACAGCAGTCTCCGTGGACGATGATGTTTGCTGATGATATTGTGATCTGTAGTGAGAGTAGGGAGCAGCTTGAGGAGAACCTGCAGAGATGTAGATGTGCTCTAGAGAGGAGAGGAATAAAAGTGAGTAGGGCAAAGACAGAATACATGAATGTGAATGAAAGGGAGGGAAGTGGAGTGGTTAGGATGCAGGGAGTGGAGGTAACAAAGGTGGAGGAGTTTAAATACTAGGGATCAACAGTTCAGTGTAACGGCGAGTGTGGAAGAGAGGTGAAGAAGAGAGTGCAGGCTGGTTGGAATGGGTGGAGAAGAGTGGCTTGAGTGATTTGTGACCGACAGGTACCAGCTAGAGTAAAAGGGAAGGTTTACAGGACAGTAGTGAGACCAGCTATGTTGTATGGGTTGGAGACGGTGGCACTGACGAAAAGACAGGAGGCGGAGCTGGAGGTGTCAGAGTTAAAGATACTGAGATTTTCGTTGGGTGTGACGAGGATGGACAGGATTAGAAATGAGTATATTAGAGGGACAGCTCAGGTTAGACGTCTTGGAGTCTTTGTCCAGAGGAGAAGATGGAGCTGCCAGGAAAGAGGAGAAGAGGAAGAACAAAGAGGAGGTTTATGGACATGGTGAGAGAGGACATGCAGGTGGTTGGTTTGAAGCAGGAAGATGCAGAGCACCATAAGAAACGGAGACTGTTGATCTGCTGTGGCGACCCCTAAACGGGAGCATCTGAAAGAAAAAGAAATGGATAGACAAAACAATTATGCTTCTACCACATCTTTCTTTCTTTAATCATTTGGTTTTTTTTTAGTGTTTTTAAATAGTCAAGTAGCTTATTGATTACTGTAACTGTGAAACGTATCAGTATAATTGGAAAGTGTAGGGAGCAGCCTACCTTTCCTGTTCATTGCTCGTTATCCACTGCTTTTTCTTCCTCTTGAAGAGGTTCGATTGCTTAATGTATCATTTTTGCATGGTGTTCCAAAAATGTTAGTCAGCTGCAGTTTTCTTAACCCCTTTTCCCTGCCCAGTCTGTAGTTGCATTCCAGTGCTTTAGCTTTATAACAGCTTTAATTAGAACTTCTACCAGTAACCTGTAGCAACCAATCTAAGCAGGAACAGAAGAGTAAAAGCCAAGGTGTGACTCTGGACAAAGTGGGAGATTGTGAACAGAGCTTTGGTAAAGCTCTACCACAGGGTTGTGGTCCTCTTGATCAGGTGAAGTAGTTTTTGAAGTATCACCATATGAAATGTAATTGTAAATGTATAAAAATTGTTAAATTGTCACACAAAAGTGAGGTCTGAAACCTGTCCAAGTCTTTCTGGAGTAACCGTGGCTGCCTTATTCTAAGAGCTGTGTGTTTCTGACACGGATTGTCTTGATGGCGAGATAGTGACTGATAAGACTGTTCCATTAGTAACACTCAATAAGCAAAGTGCTTGAAAGGGGGCTATGATGTGGTCAAACAGGGAAAATCTGGACTCCATGACAAGGGCATTTGTAGACTTCAGGTTGCACCAGCGCGCGCACACTAAATTATGGGGGGGGGGGGGCAAAGAGCAAACCACTTTGGCTGTCATTCATTAGTTGAGAACAGTTCACATTAAATCAGAAATGGGCACTCAAATCAGGAAGGCTGTGCAATTACAAACTCTCCTTGGTCCAAAGGTAATAAGTGGATTTCATTATTTTGTCTTCAGTCCTCTCATACTGTTGATTTAAAACTAAAATCTGAAAGAAGAGATGGTGGGGCATTGTCTGTCTGCGCTGTGAATTTATATGGTCAAAATATCAGCGTTGCATTTTTTAGCAGAGTAACCAATGATTAGCTGGGAAAATGTACAGCAGCTGCCTCACTGGATCTGCAATTGTGGAGGAATTTATTATTTTTTTTAAATTCATGTGCAAAGTTTGCCTGTCTAGGTGTTAAAAAGCCATTAACAGCATGAGTGGCACTTTGTTCAAATGACCATTTAATTCTCAAAATGTCTATGAAGAAGGGGTGGTGGTGGGCAAGTACCCTACCACTAGACCATGGTCCTATGGCTCAAGAAGTCCCAGGTTCAAATCCCACCTCAAGCACTACCATCACTGGGTCCCTGAGCAAGACCCTCAACCCTGAGTTACTCCAGGGGGACTGTCCCTGTAATACAGAGCGACTTGCATGTCCTGATAAGAGCGTCTGCTAAATACCGTAAATGTTCTCTTGGCTGGCGTGTCCTGTTTTCCCTCATGAAGTTCAAGAAGCTAAAAGAGCCTATTGCCAGTTCTGGTTCCCTAAAGAAAAGGAGTAAAAAAAAACAAACAAACTAACATTTGTCCCTTTTCCACTAAAAGGGAATCAGTTCTTCCACCAGGTCCATCTAGGATTATTAAAAAAAAAAACTGGTGACCTCAGTAACTGACCTGCATTTCCATTTCTTTTGAGCAGAATTGCTGTAATAAAGAATGTGTAATCAGCCAAGGAGGGGTTCCCACTGACAATTATTCTTCAGGTTTGGAACCAATTTATTTAAAAAAAAAAACTTTGTGCCCAATCCAGAACAAACCCATTTGCTTGCAGGTGGAAATCAGTAGGTGGTCGTCTTTATAAATAAGATGTCTGAGTGTGAAGAACATTTTGCAGATTCTCCATGTAATATAAAAGGTTTTGGTTACGGACTCTTTCTCCATCCTCTACCATAAAGACAACCAGCAGAAATGATTAATGCCCAATAATACTAGCCATCAAAGAGTGTGATCTCTTGCAACATGTTTTCCAGCTCCCCATAAGCTACAAACCACTACCTGCAAACGTTTACAATGAAAACCCCTCTCAATCCCTTCATGTGAACACTCTGCTTTCATCTGCACCTTTTTCCCCTCTGAGTGAGGCATCGATCTTCAAATATTTACCCCCCTCCCCTCCACATCAGCTGGGCTGAGTACCTGTGAAATATTCACGGTGCCTCCATTATTTGGAGCAGCGTCCTTGTGCTGCCCACGTTGGTTGTGGATGTTTTATTGGGCAGGGAATCTGTCAGTTCAGGTAAAGCATGTGCCTCTCAAGACTGTGAAGTGAACAGCAATGACCTTCCCTGACTTCTGAGCTACTTGGGGCCGTTCAGAAGGTCAGCAGGGGCTTCAGCTACCACAAATGTACTCCTACGAAAAAGAAACGGAGGCATAGAAGCGGGGGGTGGGTCTTCTGTGTGAAAGCATCTTTAACTTGGGTAGGTGTTAACATTGTGAAATATTTTGCATGTAGTCACTCAGTCTGAGACCATGGATCCTGGGGGAAATGTATATAACTTGCATTTAAAGGTCCATTTTGTCTTTTCACTTTTCTTAGGAAGTGGGTAGCACTGCCGCCTCACAGCAAGAAGGTCCTGGGTTCGATTCCCAGGCAGGACGGTCTGGGTCCTTTCTGTGTGGAGTTTGCATGTTTACCTCATGTCTGCATGCGTTTCCTCTGGCGGCACCAGTTTCCACCCACCATCCAGACACATGCATGTCTGGTAGATTCTTCTTCTTTTTCTTTCAGCTGCTCCCATTTAAGGGTCACCACAGCGGGTCTCCATTTCTTCTGTCTTTTGCATCTTCCTGCTTCAAACCGACCACCTGCATGTCCTCTCTCACCACATCCATAAACCTCCTCTTTGGTTTTCCTCTTTCCTGGCAGCTCCATCTTCAACATCCTCCTTCCAATATAATCCTCGTCTCTCCTCTGGACATGTCCAAACCAACGCAACCTTGCTTCTCTAACTTTGTCTCCAAGACGTCTAACCTGAGCTGTCCCTCTAATATACTCATTTCTAATCCTGTCCATCCTCGTCACACCCAACGAAAATCTCAGCATCTTTAACTCTGACACCTCCAGCTCCGCCTCCTGCCTTTTCGTCAGTGCCACCGTCTCCAACCCATACAACATAGCTGGTCTCACTACTGTCCTGTAAACCTTCCCTTTTACTCTAGCTGGTACGTGTCTGTCACAAATCACTCCAGCCACTCTTCTCCACCCATTCCAACCAGCCTGCACTCTCTTCTTCACCTCTCTACCACACTCACCATTACACTGAACTGTTGATCCCTAGTATTTAAACTCCTCCACCTTTTGTTACCTCCACTCCCTGTATCCTAACCACTCCACTTTCCTCCCTTTCATTCACACTCATGTATTCTGTCTTTGCCCTACTCCCTTTCATTCCTCTCCTCTCAAGAGCATATCTCCATTTCTCCAGGTTCTCCTCAAGCTGCTCCCTACTCTCACTACAGATCACAATATCATCAGCAAACATCATCGTCCACGGAGACTCCTGTCTAACCTCGTCCGTCAACCTGTCCATTACTATTGCAAACAAGAATGGGCTCAGTGCTGATCCTTGATGTAATCCAACATCTACCTTAAATACTACTGTCACTCCCACTGCAGATCTCACCACTGTTACACTGTCCTCATACATACATGTCCGGTAGATTGGAGATGCTAAAATGCCTCTTTGAAGTTGCCTTAAAGTTAAGCATGTTTGTTTACGTCTCCTTTTCTTACTGCATCAGTGATATACTGCACAACTTAAATGTTTTTTTGCATGTACATCTTAAACATCTAATGTGAAAGTGACTATTTTATGTCATTGATGCACAGCACATCGTGAACCACTGTGAAATTTAACCTCTGCTTTTCACTCATACACACCATGCAGCAAGGGGCAGCCATTTAAAGCGCCCCGGGAGCAGTGATGGGGACAGAACCTTGCTCCAGGGTACCTTTATCGTAACCTACTATTGCAGCGTTCGAACACATGATCGCCTTATCCTGGGGTCAACTCCCTAACTGCTAGGCTACCGCTGCCCCTAGTGTGTGCTGCTTCCAGCTAGCGCGACCTGGTAACATTATTGATTGGGACTTTGGAGCACCAGTGATTGCAGTTTGCTTTTAATTGGGTGCAGAAATTAATGTTAGTGCAGATAAATCCCTCTCGGTGCCTTTCATAGTCTGTCAGTTACAGTGCGGTAGGGATAATTTGCTTAGGAACAGAGTTGAGGTGTGAAGGGCTTCAATATCTGTCCTTCAAGTTAATGCACCACACAGACACACACCTTCCGCTCGGGCACCGTTTACAAACGGCGTGTTTCTGTATTGACAAGTTCATGAATTGGCTCAGCAGTAAAGCCTTAAAACAATCTGCATATTAATTTGTGTTCAATTTTCAGGGTTTTAGTCCTTTGAAGATCACTTGCTCCTATTTCTTTGTTATACAGTCATTGGATCCATACGTTACATTTGGATGTAATTCTACTGCAGTCATTAAGATTTATAAATAATAGTTTCCAAGGTAATATGACTGTAAAACACCTGGCTCCAGTTTCATGATTGTATAAAATTTTGACTATGTTCAAATTAACTTTCATTCACAGTATTCAAGTTTGGACACCCCTGGTCCGTTGACATGTTTGTTGGTTTTCTAATAACACGACCAAGAGAAATATTTTTTAAAAAAACCCAAAAAACTGATATTTTTCACATGGTGCATCTGATCCATTTTTCAGTTCAGCAAACCCCCAAATCAAGTGTGTCATTTAGGAGCGTTTTTGTAAGAATTTTTATTTCAAATTGCTTTTTATAGCGTCCTAAGAAGCAGGCAATCGGAAAATGCGTCCACTAACAAAGTTGCCTTTTAAATCTTTTCATGTCTCCTAATGACTTTTTATTGCTAAGTGTTTAACGTTATGGGCCGGTGCCAAGGGGACTGAGTCTAAGCAGGTTATCCTGTTAATCTGATCTGCTGCATCAACAGCTGTTCATTGGGTGACGATACCATAGTTGTTCTCGGTACTTTTTTTGCCTCGTTTGCTAATTAAGTCTTCTGCAGATCTGAACCTGTCAATGGAGAATGGAAATAATTTATTGAGTTCATATAAAGATGCTAAATATTTAAATCTAATTCAGATCCAGCCAACTTCCAAACCACTTCTCCAGGACCAGGTGGCAGTGTATATAAATAAGGATATGGCAAAACGACTAAAAACCAGTAAAAGGCTTGGGAAATCTTTGACTTTGTAATCAGACTTTAATCTGACTTTTCCTAAGACCTCAATGTGAATTAAATGGAATTTGTCCACTTTACTACTCAGCTACATCACTGCTCAACCTTAATCGTGGACCAAGGCTACATAATATCCATAAAAGCCTTTCATAACAGACATAAATTAACAGTTAAGGTTTATTTCAACAAGCCTCGCTTGTCACAAATGCTCCTGCCATCATTTTCATCTCAAGAAGCGTGAACCCAATTGGTTTTGGTGAGCGCCTTAATAAATGTCTGGGTAGGTTAATGTCAATTGTTCTAAAAGGCTTATGTTTGTCATGTAGCCTCATGAATGCCTACCTACCGTAATGTGCAACCAAATTGTGTGTCCAAGGCAATAAGCTTTTATTTATTTATTTTGAGAGCAGAAGTGGTGCCACAGATGCTGCTATATGCCTGGCTTGGAGAATCCAACATGCAACCACTGTGTGACAATGTTGGACCAGCTTTAAAAACATGAGCCTCAAAGCCTTCCTCTGCTGTGACATACTTCACGTTGTGCTCATGACTGCATTCACAGCCTGCAATGTTGATCTCTGCACATCATCTACTGAAGCTGTCCTGACCAATCAGGCAGTAATGACAGCATATAGCAGTTCTAGCATTGATGGGTGAAGCTGAGCCATTGTGCTGGGATAGTTCATTGCACAACAAAGCGCATCCCCCTGCTCCCTGTCACGAAGAATAAATATGAGCATAAACAACACTTCAATGGCTTCTTATCTGGACTGATAAGAAGTGGGGTGGGACCAATTCCACATGACAGACTCTTGCACAAATGTGGGTTTTTTTTTGTCTTCCTCCCTCAATGTCTGTCAAATATGAAAAGCAGACATTGCATTTCACTGTGTGCTGGGGTTTCACAATGATCTAGTCACTTTCACTTCTTTGGCATCTTTAATTCTGAATGTACGAGCAGCACCAAATAAGAAATAATATACTGGCTATAATATAAAGAAGTCTCTTAATGCACGTCTTGAACATGGTAGCACCTGCTATAATTACTATTATTACGGTTTGATGAGTTTGAATGGGATCCATCCAATGAGTTGCTTGAGAGTTAATCATATAGTCAGAACTAAAACCGGGTTTAAAAGCTGTTCGGGGGGAATTTGGAAGAAAATCCAGCTACTCTGGAAATTAATACATCAAGCTGTGTAACATAAGCGATTATTAAGAATGCACAGAAAGCAGTTGGTTTCCGTTTTGACGTTTTCCAGATCAAAAAAGAACTTGAAACGCATTTAAATGAAATAATTTCTTCAAAACAGATAATAGCTTTTGTACTCTAACACTAATCCTCACTCTGCTTCAGTGCACATAATTATACCCTACTGTCTTCTATAACCCAGCGCTGAAAACATTGCTTTTAATTGTGGTGATACTGTAAACGTAGGCCCTAATGAAAGGTAACTTGATATAGACTGTTTGAAGTCTGGAGCTTTGATGGTATTCGTTCTGAAATACCCAGTGGCAAAAAAAAAAAAAAAACAGTTCAACCGTTGAAATTCCCTGCCTCTGCTGAACAACAACGAAAAAAAAAAGTTAACAAAATGATGGCGCTTCAGAATTACACAAATTGCTGTCATTTTGACGTCCCGGTGGAGAACGCTTTGAATTGGCAGCTGCCTTTATATTCTTCCCAACATCCTTAAACTCAGAACAACAGACCGCCTCGCTGTCTCCTGAGTGCATCTTCATTCTTAAGTTTAATGTACTTAACTGAACTTATGCCCATTGATAATTCATTTGTTTACAACACTTTGTACTGATGGTGTGTTTTTCCAAAAGCACCCATGAGCATCGGTATCCAGGTGCCACTTTTCCTTTAGCAATAATGTTATTCAGGGACTCCCAACTGTACAAGCAGATGAGATATTGTTGGGATTTTAGTACATTTACAGGGCTTCGAAAGATTTTTCTGAAAGGTAAATGCCCACCATTTCATCAGTGCTGAGACTCTCAACATCAGGCTGCACATGTTTGCACTTTATTCTAGAGTCCTTTTGTCTCTGCCCTTTTGCAGACGTCCCTCTATGGTTTTACTGTGAAAGGCTGCATAAAAACGATAACTGAAAAGCTATTGGTGTTCTACACTTTGCACAGATTTTAAATTTGACCATGCAGTTTAATTCTAATGGGTTGAAGGTGAGATTACAAATCTGGAGTATGCTACGGTATACATATTCAGAATTTAGAAATGGTTTTTATTCAATTTTGCAATTAAAAGATATAAAAATTTGCTAACATTTTGCCAGATGTACTTGAAATATATCTATTGATTACATTAAATACAAATTTGCTGCGTTTTGTTCAAAACTAACCCAAGATTAAAGGTTTATAAATTAGGGGGTTTATAGATGCTTGTTAGGGGAACTATGAAGTTACAGTGAACACCATATTAATTAAAAAATAACAATTTGAAAGGAAAACTCAACATGTAGATATTAAACAAATTCTAGTACCTTGCTACAAATTCATCAGATTTAATGGGTTTTTTTTGTTTAATAATGTGAAGCTTTAAAGTTTGCTCCGCATAGCCATAAATTTAATACAATTAAATTGAATTTGCAAAATATTAAATACTGATTTTATCAGGCTGTAAAATTGGACTGAATTGCTGTTTCTACAGAACTACTTTCTTTAAATGAAATCACTATTATTTGAAGCTAATATTGAACCTTTGGAGAAAAGCTCGTAATGACAACCAAACTTCAGCAACATATAATCACGTATCCTTCATATCCTAGACGGCAAACTGTCACACCCTTTCGGAAAAGCTCCATATGTGTCTTTTCAGAGGCTAAACATATTCATTCATCTTCCAGTCAACTGCTCTGATTGATGTACTGCTGCGCGACATAATTAATCAGTTCTGGGTTGTGAATTGGGGTTATATGTGGCTTTTTATGCTAAGGAGCTAGAGAGAAGCAAGCCAGCTGTAACACCTGAAAGCTGCGATCCCCGAGCTCATTGGTGGGTGACTATGAGTCACAAGTAGCTCAAGGCTCAGAGGGTGTCTGGCTGATCAGTTTGGGAGAACTTGGCATAGCCAATGCACCAAGTAATGAGCAAGAGGGGAAAATTCAATTACGTGGTGATGTGACCTATTTCCAAAGGCTTGGCAGTAAGCAGGGGCCAATTACTAAAGGTTTTAATGGAAGTAAACAGATGTCAATAAGCACAGTTAGAATTTTTACACTCCATTTTTAGGCTGTTTTTGAGCTCTGGGAAACGGAAACTGTTTTGGTGTGAAATCATGTATGAATTTTCAATCGTGGTACACTAACAGCAGTGACCATACATGGCTGTTAAAGCTAGGCCTTCGTTAAAGGTTGAGCAAAAATATGACGCTCATTAAGGGTAGTGGCCACAACTGGATTACTAATTCACACACTTTGGGTTGTTCTAGATTAATCATGGACACTGAATCTTGCAAAATATTTAGAATATATCAGATACATATATTTTTGCCCCATTTACTGCAGGTTTACAGTAACTCTTTCCCGGCGCAGAGCTGCTGTTGCTGTTTTCCATTTGTTACCAGAGAATGAAACTCAAAAGCAATCTCTCAGTTGTCAACATTAGTGATGCCTGTGCTCGCACGGTCGCTCCTGTTTGCTTGATTCCCCTGTCACCCATTTTCCTAATAATGCCATTTAATCTAATGTTTTACATTCTCTCCTGGAGGCCTGAAGTCCTAAAAGCCTACCCAGTTGGAGTGCTTGCTAGGTTATATTAACCTGGGTATGAGAGTGGGGGTGATTCTTGATTGGATAAAGTTGCTTGTCTAGGTTTTCTGTTTGGATCTCAGTCTGTGTGAGATCAGATTGCAGAGATAATGAAGGAGTTGCTATGGTAACCATTTGGCATTTGTACCATGTAGGAGTTCGGCTAATCCTAGATACGCTATAATGTGTGTAAGGAAAGCAACTCTGCAACAAATTGTCCCTAGTAAAGTAAAACTATCCAACCAATTATGCAGAAAGAACTTAATTTGCTTGCTGACTCTCCCCAACACTTCAGATGTGCAATGATAAGAGAGTGAGCACAAACAGCTCAGCAAGCCGCTTTCCAAAGATCAGTTTCCCTTGCCTGCAATTGTGGAAGTGATATCTTCTAAAGTTTACTTTGCAGATTTGGGTTTTATTACTACAGCTGTTAGCGTTTGTGTTTCTACCATGTTTTCTGGACTCTTTAAGGCACACTTGTCAACTTGCCAGTTAACTTTCACACTGGCAGTCGGTTGGTTGCAAACTTTAATTTGTATTAGAGAGCTCTGCAGAATTCCCCTACTTCTGATCGGCAAGTAACATTTACATCTACATTTGTGGCATTTAGCAGACGCTGTTATCCAGAGCGACTTCCATGTCCTAATTACAGGGACAGTCCGCCTGGAGACACTCAGGGTTGAGGGTCTTGCTCAGGGACCCAGTGGTGGTAGTGCCAGAGGTGGGATTTGGACCTGGGACCTCTTGAACCATAGGTCTGTAGGCAAGTATCCTACCACTAGACCACCACCACCCTAAGTAACAATTGATGCCAGCTTCTTCCAACAAAGTCATCATGTTCAGGAAAGGTGGGGGGGGGTTAGTGGTAAGAAATGCCCCCCTCATGGCAAGTATACCCTGGGTTTGATTACCAACCAGACTTGCCGAGGGTCCTTCTTTAATTGAATGATTTGTTGTCTCTGTATCTGTGTGGGTTTCCACAGCATGCTTCCAGACTAAAAATATGCATGGGTTAGAAATGCTAAATTAGCACTGGAAGGACTGGTGACTTGTCCAGGCTGTTTCTCTGCCCATTGCCTTCTGAGTAGTGGAGCAGGCTCCAGCATTCCCTGCAACCCTGGTTAAGAAAAGCAGCTCAGATAATGAATGAAAGAATATTAATGAAACGAGCTGACAGCCCCTTTAACCATTTTTGTTTCACTCCCATTTGATTTTTTTTTTTTTCCCCCCTCCCTGCTTCTATTTTTGCACATCTTCATTGTAGCTCATTAGTCCCCACATGTAAGTTTCTCCAGTAATGTGTAATAAATGATTAATGACAATTCCATTGTGCTCTGGAGCAGAGCCTGCAAGTTTCTGCAGAAAAATCAATGTGCGATGTTATATAGGCCTGTTACAGCTCTCAGCACTTTAAAATAATTGCCTTGTACAATTTCAGCCTCATCACAGAATGTTTGCAAACTACTGGAACAGTTTATGCTGTATAATGTAATGAGACACAGGTAACTGGAGAAGCAACATATGAATGTTGGAATTGGCATATTTACACTGAGAAACACACTATAGCCACGAATAGAACTTGTTGCAATTTTTTACTTACAACATGAACGTGATCATTTCAAACAATCTGAAATCTTTTAATAGTATCGCACTCTCAAACAGTCTTTTTACTGTCGCTGTGTCATCTGACCGCATTCAACTTTGCTTAAGTCAACAAATGGCAGAAGTCAAAGGAAAAAGTGAAATCTGCAACCAGAGGCTTGGAGAGAGAATCGCTCGGTCGTGTGTTGATGCTGTTAGAAAACCCACTCGTCAACTATTTGCATTTCTAGCCTTTAGGTTACTTATCAGTTACCTTAAATCAAGCGAATGAATCGCTTTGTTTACTGTCGGCAGCAAAAATGTAGCAACACTGTTGACCGACCATCCATCCATCCATCCATCCATCCATTTTCTGCCGCTTGTCCCAAAGGGGGTCGCGGGGGAGTGCTGGAGTCCAACCCAGCGCACACAGGGCGAAGGACGGGGGACACACCCTGGACAGGTCGCAACACTGTTGTAATGCTACTTATTGTAACTTATTTAAAACTGGTGTTCAAAAATATTGAAACAGTTGTGTTCACCCTGGACATTACCTTTTTTTAAAGACTTTTAGTCTTCAAATATTTTGTCACTGAAAACATTATGAAATTGGTGAAATTTCTACTTGGTGAAAGTGACAACCCTTGTCATTGCGAGGTCAAAGCACAGCAGACCGTGAACCACAACAAAATTGGACCTCTGCTTTTAACCCATGCACACTCAAACACCGTGCAGCAGTGGACAGCTATTGAAAGCGCCCGGGGAGCAGTGACAGGGACAGCACCTTGCTCAAGGGTACCTCAGGGCAACCTATTGGGAAGGGGTTCGAACCCCCGATCATGTGGCCAACACCCTAACCACTAGGCCACCGCTGTTGTGCATACTGTCCCAGCCATTGGCCATGATTTAAAAAAAAAAACAAAAAAAAAAAACAGGTGCCTGTGTAAATTTGAAGTAGGTTTATGAACTGAAAACAAGGTCTCCCCAAATGACCCTTCAGACCCCTTGAAAATAGTGATGGCTATCAAGTCACTTTCCACCAGCAATCATCACACATCCTGTCTTGTACGGTTGACACAGAAACACTATGTCCAAAATACAGCCTCTGCATTTCACCCATACACATGGGGACAGTACCTTGCTCAAGGGTACCTCAGGGCAACCTACTGGTCTGGGATTCAAACTCACGCCCTTCTGATCCTGGGGCAACTCCCTAACCGCTAGGCCACCGCTGCCCAAGGCTCTGCATTTAACCCGTACACACACGTGCAGCAGGGGGCAACTATTGAAAGCACCAGGGTTGCAGTGCAAGGGACGGTACCTTGCTCAGGGTACCTCGGTTGCAATCTACTGGTAAGGGATTCGAGCCCATGATCTTCTGATCCGGGGCCCTAGTGGTTAGTGGCTGCCCCTACTAACGCCATTTTGTAGCCTGACTGAAAATATATTAAATAATTAAACAAAAAGCATCTGAGACCTTGTTCCCTTGTAATATCATTATTCATAGTCCTGACAATGTTTCGGTTTTAAGGTTCATGCTGAAATGCTTTCAATTAGTCTGACAAATGTGAGGAAATGAGTGAGTTTAAGTCCAGAACATGTTAAATTGTCAGTCTTGAAAATCCCATAAAAGAAAAGATTTCTGCAGCCAACAGTTTCAGCCTATGCAAAGCTTTTGCTAGAAATGAAAGGGGGGCAGGGGAGGGTGTTTACTGCAACAGGTTGCCAAGTGCCTAAAGAGACAATGTTCTAGATAAAGGGGTTCCAAACACTCAGCATTCAGCATCAGTTTACTCAACACTGACCTAATCATCTACCTTGCCTTAGGTTGGATAACTCTGTTCTGCTTAAATGAGAGCCAAAAACTTTGTCCACAGGAAGCCTGAAGTACTATTCAGTAACAATACAGAATTATACAGGAACGTCTGTGTTTGGGAAGCACATCTGCATTTCATAATATTGATAAGGAAGGCCCTTCCATGGCATAAACTGAGTATATATATTCAGAAAGCACCTGAAATGCTAGAAAAGACTATTTTGAATGAGGGGAGCAAGAGGGGGAACTGTTCCTCGCAATCGCTGCCCTCTTCTGCTCCCAATCTTCTTGTTAGATCCAACATGTAAGAGTACATCGAGCTGTCTTCAACTCTCAGTGTGCTCAAGGAACAGGGATCATTCTGCTTTGCATACGAATTTCCCCATACAAATATTACCACTTCATAGCGTCCATCTGAAAATTCATTTACGGCCACTTTGAACAAATGGAGATTTTGCACGACTGGAGGAGTGATTACAGTGGGGTGGGGGGGGCGGCCATGAATAATTTCCCTGAAATGAGCTGTGTGGAAAGAGAGAAGGATATAGAGAGTGCGTCACTTTGTGAAATGTGCCATCCGTTTGGCTGGCGCTGAAGAGCCCACTCCTGCCATGTATTTGTGAGCTAAAATGGCATTGCAGCAGAATGAGGGAGAGAGCGAGGGAGGGAGAGAGATTGGCTCTTCTGCATAGTAATTTGAGAGGAAATGAGAACAATGTCATTAAAGCTTGTCACTTCGCCTGGGACGTAGAAGACACAGTGAGAGCCTAACGAGATCTGAAGCCAATGCTCCGAGATGAGTTGCTTCCTCAGCACGGGATGAGGTCACCATGCTAATGCTGACACAATAAGCAGTCGGACGAAGAGAAACGAGATCCAACTGTAATCAAGCAAAGCAACAGATGAGCGTTTCTACCTGTTTCTTTGGGGCCAGTTTATTAAACCCCAATAGTGTAGGAATGTGGGAGTCACTGCCCAAATGACACTCATGACATGCATGTATTTACCATACTGGGGGGGAAACTCACCGATTCCACTATCTATCCCCTGACCAACCAAGACATCCGTCCATCCGTTCAAACCGCTTATCCCAATCAGACTTGGGGAAAGCTGTGCTGCAGCCTATTTTGAATTAAATAAAATAGTTATTTGTAAAAATCACCAAACTGTCTTGAATGCTGGCCCTCCATGACTGGAGATTTATAAACACTGGATTACAGGGGAGGAAAAAAAAAAACAAAACAAAGCTCAAGTCCCTTATCCTCTAGCTGAGCACAGTATCGCTTGAATAATGAGCAGGTTAGTCACTCATCCCCATGGCCTCAAAGACACTGACGTTGATGGGGCAAAATTGGATGTGGTTGAAGTGGGGTTGTCCCTAATCAAGGCCAAATGGCAGCATGAGAACAATGCTGCAGTGAAGTGTGGAAGGTTACCTTCCACCACAGACATCAGGAGCCAATTAGAGCAGGTGCTGACTGTGCCCCAGCAGAACAAAGTGTCCATCAGCTCAAAAAGCAAGCTTTAAAAGGACCTCCTTGTGGTTTAATCCAATATAGATGTCTTATGTAACGATACTAACCAAAAATGGGTTTCGCTCCAACTCAACATTCAACACAGAAAAAATTAGACAGCCTAGGGAACTTTATAGGGTTGGTTTGAGAACCATTGTTATATAATAAAATAATGCAACGAGCGTTTGGTCAAAAAATTATATAAAGGGAAGGCAGCACGGTGCTTAATGCTTTCGCCTCAACGTGAGAAGGTTCTTTGTCGGATTCCCTGGTTCCATTCTATGTAGGGTTCACACATTCTCCTCATGACAAGTGGGTTTCAGTCCTCACAAAGGCGTTCACATCAGATGAATAAAGTGAAAGTGACTAATCGTGTCATTGTGAAACACTGCACAACACAGTGAGCTACAGTGAAATTATACTTCTGCATTTTACCCACACACACACATGCGTGCAGCAGGGAGCAGCTATTGAAAGTGCCCGGGGAGCAGTGATGGGGACGGGACCTTGCTCAAGGGTACCTTAGGGCAACCAATTGGCTTGGGATTCGAACCCATGACCTTCTGATCCCGGGGCCAACTTCCAAGCCACCAATTTAGACACTAAATTACATCTTGGTGTGACCGTGAGTGTGGACCATCTCCTCCTCATGGTGTCTCCCTGACCTTTGGGAAAGGCATATAAGGTTAAAAAAAAAAAAGGACAAAAACAAAAGGCTTAACAATAATGACCCTGAAACTCTGACTCTTTCCACAAACTCCAGTCTTTACTGTATTCAACTTTGCACGCTCTTGTTGCTGAGTAACCATTGTTTCAAATGATGTACAGCTCGTTTTAGACAGTTTCGATATTATATATATATATATATATTTTTTTTTCCTTAAATATTTTGTGCCCAAGTGCTGCAATAATAATGCACGCTGCACATTGACCAACTTTTTTTAAACAAAGAAATAAACATAATTATTAATTTATTTATATACGGAGGATTAACAGTGAATGCTACTGGGCAGGGTTACTTCGTTTTTCTGTGCGTATGAAAACTTATCATAAGAGGTTTGGTGTTTTGCCTTTTAACCAAATGCTTGTTCGAGTTGTGTATTTTCACTTACTACTGTTGTACGGGTTGGAGACGGTGGCTAAGACAGGAGGTGTCGGAGTTAAAGATGCTGAGATTTTCATTGGGTGTAACGAAGATGGACAGGGTTAGAAATGAGTATATTCGAGGGACAGCTCAGGTTAGACGTTGTGGAGACAAAGTTAGAGAAGCAAGGATGTGCTGGTTTGGACATGTACAGGGGAGAGAAGAGGATTATATTAGGAGAAGGATGTTGAAGATGGAGCTGTGAGGAAAAGAGGAAGACCAAAGAGGAGGTTTATGGACATGGCGAGAGAGGACGTGCAGGTGCTCAGTTTGAAGCAGGAAGATGCAGAAGACAAGAAGAAATGGAAACGGATGAGCCAGTGTCGCGACCCCTCTGAAAGAAAATTAAGACGACCGTTTCCGGGACTGTTTTTTAAAAGCAGGCAAGATCGTGTAAACCCAGAAACCCTATATTATGTCAACAGTCCAACAAAAAACATGGATTTTAGACACAGGAATGCATCAGCCGCTCCAATAAAGCCTGCAGAATCCAATAAAACAGCAGAATAATTGTTGGCTTTGAATAAAGTCATGTCCGTAATCCAATATTTTACTACAGACATATTACAACACACACACACAGTCATACAGACCACCCACACAGCGACACGTGCACACATGCCTATGCATTCTGCATGTACGAGCTTCTTTGTATAACAGGATTTGCTGCATCTGTATTCTCATCATGGCGGGATAAAGCACTGCAGCCCCCTGCTCTGAAAGCCGGCAAACGCATCCTATGAGTAAGCACCTCTAAATAACGAGATAATGTCACATCTAAATTTATGCTTCCGAGCATCGGGGCCCCGATACTCATCACCCGTTGTCAAGGCAACGGGGATTTGATTTTTTTTTTTTTTTTTTTTTTTTTTTTTTTTTTCTTTCCCCTCCCTTTCTTTCCTCCTCTGGTAGAATGAGTTTGCCCCTGACCGAAAGATACATCTAATGCACCGAGCCCTGTCACCCCAGGGCCATTAAGACAAATGCATAATTAGAGCAGATTAAACCTAATGCCAATATTTCCATGAGCCACCCCCGATTTATCAATGTTTATTTGGGCCGCTGGCCATTACTGTTCAATTTACTTTAAGAGGTAAACGTGTTCACTTTCACTCATTGTTCCAAGGTCATTCCCTGTGTACCCAAACTAATTCTGGATTCATTAAAAATGAATAAAAAATATATATAAACACACAGGCATGAACAAATGAGCAGAGTCTGTGCTTAATAGTTCTTGTGTGAGCAGTTCAGGACAGTAGAATGTAATCAGTCAAAAGGTCCCAAGCTGATTAATATCGGTTGTAAACACACTTACTTATTTTGCAGTTTATTAGAACACCTCTATCCCCTAACTGGCCACTTTAATAGAAGCGCATATAGTTTATTGGAACACCACCTTTTTACTTTTTGTAAAAAACTTTTTTAAAAAGTTCCACGCAAATGCCCAAATTGGGTTCAGTCTGACTTTATGTTGGCTGACAGCAGTAACTATACAGTGATCATTCTAGATTTTTACCACGTATTTAAAAAAAAAAAAAAAAAGCAGGACGTCCCAGAGTTGAACCTATTTCTGTTACAGTGTCTGTTATAGTAGACTATTAAAAACATTCTGTTTTATAAATTTCAGTATATAAATTAATGACTTCTGATTGGCTGGCTGAAATGAGCCACTTTACGGTCCACGTGGGTTGAACCGCATGCAACAAAGCGTTTTGTTCAAAGTGAAATGGAAGCGAATGGAAGAGGAAGTCTTTTTCAGGGCTCTTCAGAAGGATGTTGGAGTTCTACAATAATTATTTTACTAGAGGATTTCCCTTTTCTATAATTTGGGCCCTTGATATTGATTTCTATTGAAGGGCAAGGACAGTTAATCCTCAGGCATGGAATAAATCCTCAGTGACATACAATGCATATAAAAACTATTTTTACTCGAATTAATGTTTCAAACATTACATTTAAAGCACAATAGTTATAGTAAATAAATTCAAAGACTGAAACCATTCAGCTTTTTTGCACTTCCTAGTTTCCACCCCCCCCCCAACAACATCCAACAGGTGGCAATTTGGTGTTCCCAGTTCTCCTGGCATGCATGTCTTTGGACTATGAGAGGGAACCCAAGATCCTGGAGGAAACCTACAGACACATGGCAGCAAAAAAACTCTGGGGCTAAATTTGGAGCTGCTACAAATGGGGAATCAAGCCCAGAACCTTCTGGCTGTGAGGCGCAGCACCAACTGCTGCATCCACCCTATTTCACCGCTCAGTGTCACATCACAAGTATGATCCAATCAAAACATGCTGCCTTTGCAGAACAGTTTCCTCATACTGACCGCATGCACAAATCGAATGTTACCTGTGTGTGTGTGTGTGTGTGGTACATATGCATGCTTTTGCAAAAGCAAGAAGCTTGCCATCAAATAAGCCCTTTGTTCTATTTTTAATTGGAGCAAGGGATATTTAAGAGCAATAATTAGACACTGACATTACTGCACTTCCTATAAATCTCCAAGATCCAAAAGCAATGGTGGGAAGAGCTCAGCTCCATCCTTGAACCAGAAAGTAAATAAGAGTTCACACACTTCTCGCTGATCCTCGCACAGAGCTTCAACACCAGCGGCATCAGCATTCTGTGATAAAAGACGCTCAGCTGTCCCTCCCCGAACCAGAGATCTAATTCCATCCTAAGCCAGCCTGTCTGATTCCGCCGCTGGCGCCGGCAACAAATTGCCTGGTAAATCATTTGGGGAAGCCACTGCAAAGTCCCCCGTCCTGTCGTTTACATAATGGGCAGCCCCGCATTCAAAGCCCCTGTTTAAATCACCCACGCCATCGAGTTCGGGGCGTGGAAGGAAAAACAACTTCCCTATCCGACAAACATGACGAAACAACTCCTTTTCTACACCTGGACGATATTTATGAATGTTTTTAACATTTGCTTTCTGCTCTGTTTGGCCTACATTTTCTCAGTTGCGGGTCTCAAAGATTGTATTAAATCTCCCTCAAAATCTGGGAAACGGCATCAATCTCAGGACAAAGATGAAAAACGCAGAGTAAATATTAATTTCACTGTAGTCACAAAAGAAGGGGGAAAAAATCCCTACTCCCCCACAAATAGCGTGCACAAGAGCAGATTATATTAGCCACCTGTTGCGGCCTGGCATTTTGACAAAAGCCTGACAGTGAAATTGCTTCTTCTCATGGAATGGGGGAGGAAAAAGAGAAAGAAACTCCAGTCAGGTACACATGTCAGTTCCCGCAGTATGGCACAGGCTGAAAAATGGGAAACAAGAAGATTATTTTAAGAGATTAAAAGTGCAATCTGCTGCTGTTTTGCCTGCAAACCTTTTTAACGTCACGGTGATTTATGTTGCCAAGAAGCAGGTGGCGTAAAGGTGAAGACACAACGTAATTACACAAACAGTGCCGCGCCAATGGAGTCGGCTTCTTGGCTCGTTGGGCATGGAGCATCAGAATGAACTGAAAGATATACATACGCTGGCCAGTCTAGACCTTTGGGATCCAACTGTGAAAGCTGGTAATTGGCATGCTGTAACAAAAGGCTCATGGAATTTTCCTCACTTTCTAAAGAGTCACGTAACATTCCAACAATGGCGACGTTTCATAATATACTACAAATGAAAGCCTGCATAAAAAATGTTTCAATTAACGTCACAAAACCTCGTTAACATACTTCCGCCCATTCATCCTACTGAAATTTAGCCACGCTCACACTGAAGCTATGAGGGGTGTTTCAGCCAAGACTGCTTTGAATAAGGCAAGTACAAAGCAGCCAATCAGAAATGAGGTTTTAATTATCAGTCTAAAAGCCACAGTAAGAAAGCCTTTTAATTCTTTTGGGCAAAATTGGGGTCAGAAAAGCTACTTCACTGATGTTGTTATACAATAGCTTCATAAATATATTCTGTAACTTTATATGATTTGGTTTATGGTATAAAGATGGCAGGGTCTAGAAGTAGTCTCTTGAGGTCGGGTATGATCGCTTTGATGACGGATTGTAAAATAAAAACTTCCCTCAAATTCCTCTCGTTTTGTGCTACTCTGTCTGAGGTACAGTTAGTTTGTCTCTCTTCCAGACATAGCTGCCAGTTTTTTCCACATCACATAAACTGAATGTCGTCTCAGCTGTGAACAGAAGGTGCTACACACAGCTAGTGGTAACCCATCATCCGCCTTTATCACAAGCGGAGTGAAACCTTCTAAAGCGAAAGCATAGTCTGCTTTAACAGAGCTGTTCCTTGCAAGAGGTGATGTTTGTTGTTGCCATAATGTGTTCTCTGCACACACAAACATGATTAACTGAAGGTTCCTGGCAGAACTTTTCAGATCTTGCATTAAAGTCACTTGCTTGTTGTCCATCAGAAATGATTCACAAGGCCTTGGATTAATTTCACACTCTGCTCCTCTCCACTGAAACGTTCCTTTCCATATTTAGTCAAAATTCTTCACAGTTGGCTCCAGATTGTGACACCCATAACTCTGCACTTTTCTAGGGACTATAACTTCAGTATTTATGTATTAGTGAAAGTTAGACTTGTCATTGTGAAACGAAGCACAGTACACTGCAACTAAATGCATCCTCTGCATTTAACCCACACACCATGCAGCCATGTCCAGTGCCCAGAGAGCAGTTGATGGGACGGTACCATGCTCAAGGGAACCCAGGGCAACCTATTGGGTCAGAATTCAAATCCACAACCCTTCAATCTTGGGCCCTAGTCCCTAAACAATAGGTCACCACTGTATTAATTAAAGTAAGAATTATATTACAGATTACAAATGAGTATGTTAGAGGGACAGCTCAGGTTAGACGCTTTGGAGTCAGTTAGAGAAGCAAGGTTGCGTTGGTTTGGACGTGTCCAGAGGAAAGACAAGGACTATATTGGGAGGAGGATGTTGAGGATGGAGCTGCCAGGAAAGAGGAAAAGATGAAGACCAAAGAGCAGCATTATGGACGTGGTGAGAGAGGACATGAAGGTGGTTGGTTTAAATGAGGAAGATGCAGAGGACAGGAAGAAATGGAAATAGATGTTCCACTGTGGTGACCCCTAAACGGGACCAGTAATATATTACAAATACCATTATTTGGCATATTTAAATGTTATGACGTTATTGTGTTTTTCAGATTTTTAATAGACATGATTTATCTACCTAAAATTTAAAAAAAGCCTAAAATAAGTGAACAAACCTTAAGAATGGTTTCCCATTCTCTGATAAAGTTAACATTCTGGATATATTACATTTTCTTAAACCAAGAACAGTCTGAAAATGTGGATTTGATTAAAGTTAATACAGTCTTTTGCTCACTATTGGTCATTTTTGACAGACTATTACAGCCTCCCAAGAGGCTAAGCAATCTTTTACTGCGAGCTCATTAGTTTAAAATCATGACTGACATGTAATCTGAATCATGACTCCATCGATGATGGGCTATCTGGAAGCAAAGCAATCTGTAATGGAATAGGATCCAGTTCAGGTCCAGTTCAGCTGCCAAGATGTAGCTTCAATTCCTTTTGTTTTTCTCTTTTGGACGTTTTGCATCACTTTTCAGCTTATAAATGAAGTTCAGTGGCGGAATTGTCTACTTTTAGTAATAAGTGGTGTTTTTAAATACCAACAAAAGTCAATTTTTTACCATGCCATATTAAAACTTGAGATATGAATGAAGATGACCCCTGGTGTATTGTGATTTATTCAAAAATACAGTGCAGAATAAAATACTCAAACGACAACGTTGATGAAACTGAAGGCGGAACTGTTGCGTAGATGCAAATGTGAGGTTTTTGTGATGTCACAAACGCAAGTCAAAGGTTGTGCAAAAGCTTTTTCTTTTTATGGACTTACTGACTTTTTAACTCCCATTCACTACATATCACAAAGTCAATTTTTGCTATTTTCCAATATATGGACCCTTTAAATCATTGTCTCTGACCCCAGAGGAAAAGGCTTAGGCTGGTTTGGCCAGGCTGCCATGCAGGCCTTGAAAATTATGCAAGCATGGTTACAGAACACTCCTAATGAGGCAGGTGACAAATCGTGGACCATCGGAAATATCTTTAGACGAGAACTTAAGACCTGAATTATTAACAGGTAACCACACGCATTTTCCCTATTGTCTATCGCCAAGGAATGGTTCAACCTCCCGGCTGACTTAAGGATTGTTATGCCTGCTGGGTAAAACACGTCTTCCGATGGCTTCCCATAGGGACTAATTTACCACTGCAGCGTTTACAGACGTGACACCCCCGCTCGCTCATACACACATTACACACCACCCTGCACCCAAGCGCCGCCGCATCTGTGCTCCGCCGAGCACAGAGGCACGTATGGCCGCTCCTGACTGATTGGCAGATTGATTGATTATGATTTATTCATCTGTCTGCAACGCTCATATGCAACTCTCTCCTGGAGGCCTGGCAGCTCATCTGTTTATATTAGTGGGAAAAGCTGGAAAGTACAGTATCTGAAAAGCCCTGAGTGCCAAGCCTGGTGTTCACCCAGTGGGGTTTATTCATGGGTACCATCATTTAGTGCTGACCACTTGACAGAAGGTAGATATAATGCATATCTTTTGGATGAAACGTTATTGTGTGCTGCAAGATTTAAAATGTAACATTTCCTTTACAATGCTTTTGGCCAAATGCAATGCAATTGGCCAAAAATTGTTAAACTATTTTTAAAACATATGGTTTTCATTGGTCAAAAAAAGACAGACATACTTTTCAGTGTGGGTAGTTTAACAAGGCCTCTTGGTTTTTTGTTTTTTTTAAGATAATTGATCACCACTAATTTAAATAATCGTAATCTAGTCATCTGAAGCATTTGAATGATGTGAAAAACAAAAATGTGTTTGCTGTGAAATGAACCTGCTTTCATTGAACGGAACAGTTCTTAGCTTGCAAAGCACCCTTTTATATTCTTCAAGTTAACATGCTCTCAGATATGAATAGCATGTATTATATTTTATGGTGCATTTTACTGGCCTGATTTAAATTCTAAGCAACATATAGTGGCTGATGTCCCTGAGAAGCATACTAGCTCTGTGTCAAGATCCTCCTGGACTAGAAATGCAGTCCAGTGTTGGCCTATTGCTCCATGATCGGAGGGCCCTGGATCTGAGTCCAGTAGGTTACCCTTAAGGAAGGTACTGCAGTACTGCTCGAGTACTGTTCCCCGGGCACTGGAAATGGCTGCCCACTGCTACTCTGTGTATTTGTAGGGGTACATGCAGAGAACACATGTTGTTGTGGTTCACTGTATGATGTGCAAGTGACTGTGTGTCATTGTGAACACAGCACATCACATGGGCAAGCTTTAGGAACAGCGCCAGCAAACCTGTTAACTGTCTACACCATGAGCGTCCGGCCTTTGCCGTGAACAGCTGGTGTGGCTACAGGTTTTCAGTCCAAACACGCTGATTCAACCTGTGTAATAAGTTGGTGTAGAAACCATCATGAAGTAATGTGATCTCCTGCTTTGTTGGGATTCGGCCACGGCAGCCTTTTGCAGAAAATACAGTTCAGGCCAGAATCATGCTTGTAAAAATGCTCTGGTGTTCCTTTCTTTCTACCCTCCCCCCATCATAGCCACTTTATATAAGTGAACAGCTAGAGGCAGCACATAGACTACATAGTTCAGGTTCCCCAGAGCTACAAAATCATTTCTGCCACCACCATTTGTATAAGATTCAATGTAGTTCAAATTTTAAATAGTTCACATTTTCACACTGATGTATTGATGGCAATGCGCTTTGGTTTTTAGTTTAAGCTCTGAAAACGCTGGTGATTCAAAGATAAAAAGGAACCAGGAAGCAACTCTAATTGTTTATTCTTTAATCCTGAACATTTGTAAATGTGACGGTGAAGAAATCTTTTAAGGAACCTCCAGTTTTTATTTTTTCATGGCATTTAGCAGACGCTCTTCTCCAGGCGAGACCTTTTGCAAGTGATGCTCTTTAAACTGTTAAAGGTCTGCATTCACAAACCCAAACACCTCATTAACAAACATGGTTCTTTCGCTATGCCATTGGTTAAAGAATCCTTTGTTACAGAAGTTGCCTAAAGTTTTATCATTGTTAAACATGGCACAGAGCAAAGTGTGAGACAACAAAATTCAACCTCTGCTTTTCAGCCATTCACACCGTGCTGCAGGAGGCAGCTATTTAAAGCACCCGAGGAGCAGTGATGGGGACGGTACCTTGCTCAAGGGAATCTCAGGGCATCCTACTGGTCTGGGATTAAAATCCAAGACCTCCTGATCCTGGGACCTAGTCCCTAAACACCAGGCCACCTTAGCCCCTGTTGTGAAATTTTTCTTATGATTTTTAGGTTAAAATATGAAGGCACATTTTTAAAACAAGTATTTTGTGGGTCAATTTAGTTTCTCCTAAATTATCATTTTTATAGCACTTAATCATTTGCCAGCGTCAGATATGAGGACATGAAGTTGTGACGGGTGGGTTTGAAACTAGGATGTTTGTCTGGCATCATGCTTTTTCTTCGCAGGATGGAACGGGATCAGCCATGTTGTTGAGCTCAAGATCTCCTTTTTTAGTGTTCGTTTGAAGTGCACTTGCTGACGGCTGTAAAGTGTGAAGTATGACCTTTCTGGTAATCTGCATCACTGCGTCTTTAATTGCTTACATGAACTTTATCACTTGTAGATTCATTATTTTACCCTTTGAGTACTTTTGCCTTTCCTCCTTTTTTTTTTTTTCCTGCTGATATTCACATTGATTTGCAGTTGCGCTGCAAATCCGTAGTGGTGCATCAAAATCCTAATAGTCTTGTTCTGTCGCAAATCTCTCGATGCTGTTGTAACTGGGATTTACGATTTTAACCTTTCGTCTGATTGATGATCAAAGTCAGCCAGCGTGTCATGTGGCAGATTCAAAGGACATACGTTGTGTGATATTCACTTTTATTTTGAATAGTTTGGGTTTAGTTGTTTAGAGGTTGAAGAGCTCCTCTAACATCTGTTTTGGGGTTTAGTTACAATTATGCTTTAGCATGAGAACTGAATTAGTTTTACTTATGGTGGCCCATTGCTCCACTTTGGTGTAAAGGGTTAAATGCAGGGGGGAAAAATAATATCTATCATATAAAGTACTGTGCAAAAGTTTTAGGCAGGTGTGAAAAAATGCTGTAAACAGAACGCTTTCAGAAATATAAATAATGATTGTTTATTTTGATCAATTTACAAAATGCAAAGTGAGCGAACAAAAGAAAAATCTAAATCAAATCAATATTTGGTGTTTCTACCTTTTGCCTTCAAACCAGCATCAGTTCTTCTGGCCCCCACAGAGCCCTGATCTCAACATCATCCAGTGTGTCTGGATTACATGAAGAGACAGAAGGATGTGAGGAAACCTACATCCACAGAAGATCTGTGGTTCTTTCTCCAAGATGTTTGGAACAACCTACCAGCCGAGTTCCTACAAAAACTGTGTGCAAGTGTACCTAGAAGAACTGATGCTATTTTGAAGGCAAAGGGTGGCCACACCAAATATTGATTTGATTTTGATTTCTCTTTTGTTCATTCACTGCATTTTGTTGATTGATGAAAATAAATGATTAACCTTCTGAAAGCGTTCTTTGTTTACAGCATTTTTTCCACACCTGCCTAAAACTTTTGCACAGTCCTGTGTAATAGACACATTCTGTTGCGGTTCACAGAGTGCTGTGCTGCTTCACAATGACAGTCACTTTCATGTCACTTCATGAGGTCAATCCAGGAGAGCATTTGTCCCCTACATAACATGGTGCTCTCAACTCAAGAGAGTAAAGTGACAACTGAAAGTCTATGAGGAGTGTCACTGGTGTGTTACCAGGTGTGTTTTTTTCACTTTAAAACACTAATGGTGAAAGTAGTTATAGTTTTCAGATCAATGCTCAAGTTAATGAAGAACCACAGATTTCTAGAGCAGGATCAAAAAACTGCTTTTGATTACTAGTTGATATTCGAGAACTCATTTACTCTCCATCATTTTCAAAACCACCTTTACAATATGTGGCTTGTAGGCTGCAAGTTCAGCTGTTTATTCAGTTCTGTGTTAAAGGCATTGCTGCGAGATAAAGGTGGAATCCAGTGATTAGATTTACACCTTTGTGTTTTTGCCATCCATTATCTGCCGCTTGTCCCAAACGGGGTTGCGGGGGAGTGCCGGTGTCCAACCCAGCGTACACAGGGCGAGGACGGGGGACGCACCCTGGACAGGTCGCCAGCCCATCGCAGGGAGGAGCGGGACGGGGACGACACCTTGCTCAAGGGTACCTTAGGGCAACCCACTGGGAAGGGGCTTGAAACCCGATCCTCCGATCATAGGGCCAACGCCCTACCCACTAGGCCACTGCTGCCCGCAATGACGCTAAAAGGACCAGAGACCAAATACACAATATAAGACCGAGGGTTCTTACTACTGCATTTTTATGTAAAGTCTGTTTACGCTGATGCCTTTTGCTGCTAAAAGCATAAACAGTGCTTCAGTAAAAAGAATCATTTCTAGAAAAGCTGACGCAGCATGAACACGGACTGTAATTAGCAGAAACGAACTAACAGGCTATGAGCATCGGTTATTCAATCTGGCTTTGTGGATTGTAACAGAATTAAGAAGTGAACGGGAGTATTAAACCGATTCAATTGGAACAACTAAAAGGTACTTTAATGAGCGTGTCATGTCTAAAATGTACGTTCTTAAGCTGCGGACTGTCCATAGGATTTCCTTTCAGTCCTTTTACTTGGTCACGCTGTGCTATCTGGCTAAACTGATATTTTGTTCCTGCACCCCGTACTACAGACTACAGTTTTGGTCCAAAAGCATGCTCATGTAATCCTCTCATCTCAGTTATGCTTTGTGTAGAAGCTACATATTTCCTTCATCAGTCTAGAAGAATGAAGGCTAGAAGACATTTATTTATTTATTTATTTATTTATTTATTTATTTATTTATTTCTAAAACCCCACCAGCCAATCATCTCCCATCAGGCGTGCAGCGGTGGTAGAAACCTTAAAGGGGGATGCTAATCATGTACCACTGGAACACAACTTTGGCTCAGTCAGCATGTTGATTCTCAGACACTGAGCCGTATTGGTTCACAGGGACACTTCCAGTTTCATTTAAAAGCGCTCATTTTCTGTGGCGTTTGGCAACCAATGCCAATATGCAGAACAATTTATGGTCATTTGTTTTGCTTCATTTTGACTTAAGTCTTCCTGCAGTTTAAAAAAAAAAAAACAAAAAAAAACAAAAGGCTAAAGTAGTCTATAAACATTAATGATTCTCCCATCTTGCCGCTGCGCTGCATGTGCACACAGGCGGGTTCCTGGGCTCAAAAATCCATTTGCTTGGCTTCTGCGATTCTGAAGAGTGTCCAAGATCTACAATCCATGCAAGTTATTGCAGAGTAAGCTGGAGGCAAATAGAGTAGATCTGCCAAACATAGTGAGACAAAGAGGAAGGCTTTATGTGCATTGGTCCAATTTCTCTGTGGAGTTGGCAACACTGGCTGGGAATAGTTTGTTTGAAAATGAGAAAGTAAAGGGTTTTTTTTTTTTTTACATTTGTATGTGGTCACACACACAAACGCGCAGAACATTTATATAGCATCAGTGTGGACACAACCAACTGAATTTCCAGTCAAAAATGTCAGGGTATTAATAATAATAATAATAATATAATATTATTATTACAGCTATAACTTCTACTATTTGTACTACCATTACTACTAAAACACTTACCACTGTTCAAACTACAAGGTGCACTAGAAGTAGAAATACTATTACTAGTAATAGTACTTCCACACACAGAACCATTTAGTATAGTCAGTCATTTTCTGGGCCGCTTGTCCTAATTAGGGTCACGGGGGGGTGCTGGAGTCCATCCTAGCTCACACAGGGCGAGGACGGGGGACACACCCTGGACAGGTCGCCAGCCCATCGCAGGGAGGAGCATGACGGGGACAGCACCTTGCTCAATGGTACCTCAGGGCAACCCACCGGTAAGGGGTACGAACCCACAACCTTCCGTTCCGGGGCAACTCCCTAACCACTAGGCCACCGCTGCCCTCCATTTAGTATAGCTGCCAGGTGATGTATGGATAAAGGTAAGGTAACACCAGTCTTGTAGGGGAAGCATATCAGCCAACCTAGTTATTTCCCTTTCACACATGATGCCTCAAGCAAGGTTATATTCTTTACACACACCCCTGATTTCATGCTTTTTAATTCGATGGTTCTTGGTCTCTTACACACGCATGCACGCACACGCAAACGCTGCTTTTTCTGCCCTATGCCTTTTGAGTACTCCAAAGTATAACAGAGGCCAGATGTTGTGGGTTGAAAATCCATTTTGTTTGGCTTAGCGCTTTCCCACTGAGCCTGTGCAAACCCAGCAGACGTTTGTTTAGTTACCGCCGTGCGGCAAGTGTAATTTTGATTGATTCCGGCCCATTCGTTTCATCATCTCGTCTGGGGGCGTCTCCGGCTCCCCTGAGGGCCTCAGCTAACGTTACTCAGCCACGGCTGGTGCGTCATGAGCATTACGTATGCACAGGGCATGTCGTAAGGTAAGTGGAGCATCAAGGTCAAAGCTTGGCTAAGAGAAGAAAAACACACAAGCGCTAACCAAGCATGAAGTCTCATTGGATCGGCACCGACTGTTTGCAGAGCAGCAGCCATAAACAGTAGCGTCAGTGATCTCAGCATTGTCAGAATGTTTGTCCGCACACTTGAACGGCTGTTTGTGTTTGTAGCCTCACAAGCTTTGAGATTTGCTTATTTGTCATGTTCATTTTCTCCCTCTCACGCTCTCAGCCTTTTGTTCAGCTGCAGAACCGCCATGACCCTAGTTAGGAAAAGTGGCTAAAAGTGTATTAATGGAGAAATGGGATTTTTGAAATGGGAGTGAACTTCTCCTTTGTGCCAAGACATGAACGTCCCAAGACTCTGATTTTACAAAAGCCATTGGCGGCAGAACATTAAGTTTGCTTAAGCTGCAATTTAAGGCCTTCATGAAATGGACTAATTTGTCCATCACTACATATGCTTGATCAGACGGAGATTAAACTCCTTATCGAGTTTTTCAAATCAATCCTGAGCAATTATTGCAGCGTGTTTGGCTTCATTATCCTGCAAAAGAGGCTGCTGACATCTGGGAGTACAGATGCCTTGAAGTGTGTTTGGTCTGCCACAATGTTTCAGTCGGTACGCTAGAGCAACATCTACCTGAATTCCAGGAGCCAAAGATTGCCTGCACTTATTTTAATATCCAGCTTTTCCACTTCAGTTTCATTTCTGACCTTTTGGGATATTAACCTCCTGGATTTTTAATGGGATCCTTTCTTCAACAATTTGGGTCCTGTGAGGCTGCAAAATAACCCTAAAGCATAACAGATCCAACTGTATGCATTTTGCAAGGTTTACTTTTATTGATTTTTTTTTTGTTTGTTTGTTTTTTCTTTTCTCGGAACATACCTTTGGTGATGTAAATCTAGTTTTAGTTTCATCAGACCTAAGTGCTTGCTTCCAAATTGCTTTTAGTTTACAGAAGCACTGTTTCATAGTTCAGCCATTCGCCTTTTATAAGAACATTACAGCTCAATTGACCTCCTAATAAACCCTAAATGTAGGCAATGTTTGTGTAGCACTCACTGATCGAACACAGCCCACTAATCTTGTGCCAGCCAAATTGTCTGGTCCTTGGCAGTGTGTGGGGATTTTTAAAATGTACTACTTTTTGCTTTAGACAAATTATGACTTACTAAATTAGAAAAATTATAATCCTGAATCTTTTACAAAGGAAATGTGAGTGTGAACATTCTCAGGGGGCTTTATTCCAACAATTACACAACTAAAATGAAATGTGTTTATTTTCATCTGTTAGTGAGAATAATAAACAAACGACTCCATTTACAAAAAATAAAATTCTGACATTTCTAAAAAAGTTATAAAATCAGTAACACATCCCCACCCCCCCTTTTTAAACATTCACAATCTTCCCATTCATGGGGTCCGTCAGTTTCTTGATCTGTTGATCAACTTTTTGTGCAGCAGCAACCACAGCCTCCCAGACTCTGTTCAGAGAGGTGGACTGTTTTCCTCCCCACTGAGCTGAACATTATGTTCTTCTGAACACTCCAGGTAGGTTCGCTAGCACTGGAGGATCATGGGTTCCTGGTAGCTTCACGTTTGATTCTTCTCAAATCTTTGGCAGATAATTTGCGTGTCTTCTCATGATCTCATGTTTCTTGTGCCCATGCTGGCTATTTTCAGCAAACCATTCTGTGATGGTTCTGTGATCATACCCCAGTATCTACTCAGTATCAGAGTGCTGCATCCCTCTGAAAGACTTTCTTTCTACAATTTTTTGCATTTTCTCTTACAAATACTTCTAGATCATTGGCTGGATGGTATGCCAGCTGGTTCTAGAAAAGCAGAAAGACATAAACTGGTTTTTTTCTGAATAAATGTGAACATACTTGGAGTGCAGAATCCTGAATATTCTTATTTATTCTATATTGAATATTTCTATTTTTCAGACTCTAAAAGAAATACCACTGGGCTGAGTGTCCAACATAATTCAGAAGAATCTATCATTGTACATTACTTGACTGTACAGGCACATTACTAGCTTTAGAAGTGCAAAGTATATAGTTTTATACATTTTAAAAGTCACATTATGACATTAGCACCTTAGGACATCAGCTTCAAGTGCTTTACTTGAAAGAAAGGGCAGAAAGAACCCTCTACTGAACCATTCACAGAGACTCTACACTGGTATGTAATTTTCATGTCTGTCAATTCATGGCCTCTCACCAATTACCCCAATTCTGCATGTACATTTTCTGTACCCACTTCTCCATCATTACCCCCCACTGTTACTCCATTCACTTCTCTGGCCTCTGCTTGCCAAGACAGGAGTCAGGTTTGTTGTGCAGAAATTGACCTGTTTGCCACATAGTGTGGATAGTGTGAGACCAATTTCAATTTCCCTGGAGCTGCTGACTGCTCATTCTCAGACTGTAGAACCTCTGAAAAGTGGAGACCATGAATGTCATCATCTTCAATGTGAGGGATTCCAGACTACTTGAAGCCACAGGCATGTAGCTGGCATGCTTTTCCACTACCAGTATATAACCAAGAAGCCCCATGGTGAGTAACAAATGTCATTTTTTACAACATGAAGTATCTCAGGCTGCCTGAAGACTCAAACGTCAAGCTGGCTAGCTTCTTCCCCGCCACTTCTCAGCCAAGCAGTCTTATGGTGGGGACTTTGGACAACAATTGTCATGTGCAATAATGTGTAGGTTCTTGGCCTACAGAAAGCATGAAAGTGGCTTGCTCACTGTACGGTGAAGTGGTTTGTGGAGGAGACTTTGGATTTGGACTGGTGGTGGATCCGAATACAAAAGCATTATATAAAATTAACACAATCAACACACACGTGTTCAAACCCAGCCACTAGGGATGCATAAGCCAGTGTATTTCTTTGCGTCGGTCCCAAGCCCGGGTAAATGGGGAGGGTTACGTCAGGAAGGGCATCCGGTTTAAAAATTTGCCAAATCAATATACGGACAACTATACAGAATTCCATACTGGACCGGTCAAGGCCCGGGTTAACAACGACCGCCATCAGTGCTGTTAGCCTACAGGGTGCTGGTTGGAAATTGGACTACTGTTGGCCAAAGGAGAAGAGGAGGAGGAAGGCATGTCCGGAGAGAAAGAAGGAGAGGAGATTGGAAGTGAGGGTAGGGACTTTGAATGTTGGCAGCATGACTGGTAAAGGTAGAGAATTAGCTGATATGATGGAGAGAAGAAGGGTTGACAGTTTGTGTGTGCAAGAGAATAGATGGAAGGGTAGTAAGGCCAGGTGTATTGGACAGGGGTTTAAACTGTTCTACCATGGTGTGGATAGAAGGAGGAAGGGAGTAGGTGTTATCCTGAAGGAAGAGTATGTGGAGAGTGTTTTGGAAGTAAAGAGGGTGTCAGGGAGGGTGATGAGTTTGAAGCTGGAAGTTGAAGGTGTGATAATGAATGTTGTTAGCGCTTATGCTCCACAAGTTGGTTGTAAGATGAAAGAGAAGGAAAAATTCTGGAGTGAGTTAGATGAAGTGATAGAGAGTGTATCCAGGGGAGAGAGAGTGATGATTGGTGCAGATTTTAATGGTCATGTTGAAGGGAACAGAGGTGATGAGGAGGTGATGGGTAAGCATGGTGTCAAGGAGAGGATTGCTGAAGGTCAGATGGTTGTAGATTTTGCAAAAAGGATGGAAAT
This sequence comes from Hepsetus odoe, assembly GCA_017165825.1. Classification (NCBI taxonomy): domain Eukaryota; kingdom Metazoa; phylum Chordata; class Actinopteri; order Characiformes; family Hepsetidae; genus Hepsetus; species Hepsetus odoe. Next base: position 16,407,877 of record CM029386.1, read on the forward strand.
GCCTGTAGTTAATACTTATTTGAAGAAGAGGGAGGAGCACAGGGTGACGTATAAGAGTGGAGGAAGATGCTCCCAGGTGGATTATATTCTTTGCAGGAGGGTCAGTCTGAAGGAGATTGGAGACTGCAAAGTAGTCATGGGGAGAGTGTAGCTAAACAGCATAGGATGGTGGTCTGTAAGATGATTAAAGATAGAAATGGAAACGTACTCGCAGGTGAACAGAGCGTGTCAAGCAGATGGAAGGAATACTTTGAGGGGCTGATGAATGAAGAAAATGAGAGAGAAGATTGGATGATGTGAGGATAAGAGTAGTGGAAGCTCGGTTAAGAAAAGAGGTGAGGATCAGTGAACAGCAGTATGGTTTTATGCCAAGAAAGAGCACCACAGATGCAACGTTTGCTCTGAGGGTGTTGATGGAGAAGTACAGAGGAGGCCAGAAGGAGTTCCATTGTCCCTTTGTGGACTTGGAGAAAGCATATGACAGAGTGCCTTGAGAGGAGTTGTGGTTTTGTATGAGGAAGTCTGGTGTTACAGAGAAGTATGTGAGAGTAGTTCAGCATATGTATGATGGCAGTGTAACAGTGGTGAGATCTGCAGTGGGAGTGACGGATGCATTTAAGGTAGAGGTTGGATTACATCAAGGATCAGCTCTGAGCCCATTCTTGTTTGGAATAGTAATGGACAGGTTGACGGACGAGATTAGACAGGAGTCTCCGTGGACGATGATGTTTGCTGATATTGTGATCTGTAGGGAGCAGCTTAAGGAGAACCTGGAGAGATGGAGATCTGCTCTAGAGAGGAGAGGAATGAAAGTGAGTAGGGCAAAGACAGAATACAGGAGTGTGAATGAAAGGGAGGAAAGTGGAGTGGTTAGGATGCAGGGAGTGGAGGTAACAAAGGTGGAGGAGTTTAAATACTTGGGATCAACAGTTCAGTGTAACGGCGAGTGTGGAAGAGAGGTGAAGAAGAGAGTGCAGGCTGGTTGGAATGGGTGGAGAAGAGCGGCTGGAGTGATTTGTGACCGACAGGTACCAGCTAGAGTAAAAGGGAAGGTTTACAGGACAGTAGTGAGACCAGCTATGTTGTATGGGTTGGAGACGGTGGCACTGACGAAAAGGCAGGAGGCGGAGCTGGAGGTGTCAGAGTTAAAGATGCTGAGATTTTCGTTGGGTGTGACGAGGATGGACAGGATTAGAAATGAGTATATTAGAGGGACAGCTCAGGTTAGACGTCTTGGAGACAAAGTTAGAGAAGCAAGGTTGTGATGGTATGGACATGTCCAGGGGAGAGACAAGGATTATATAGGAAGGAAGATGTTGAAGATGGAGCTGCCAGGAAAGAGGAGAAGAGGAAAACCAAAGAGGAGGTTTATCAGACAGTTGATCCGCTGTGGCAACCCCTAAACGGGAGCAGCCAAAGGTAAAAGAACAACACACGCATGTGTTCAGATACACAGTGCTGTGGAAAAGTTTTAGGCAGGTGTAAACAAAATGCTTTCAGAAATATAAATAATTATTTTTATAAATTTAAAAATGCAAAGTGAGTGAACAAAAGAAAAATCTAAATCAAATCAATATTTGGTGTTTCTACCTTTTGCCTTCAAACCAGCATCAGTTCTTCTGGCCCCCACAGAGCCCTGATCTCAGCATCATCCAGTGTGTCTGGATCACATGGAGACAGAAGGATGTGAGGAAGCTACATCCACAGAAGATCTGTGGTTCGTTCTCCAAGATGTCTGGAACAACCTACCAGCCGAGTTCCTTCAAAAACTGTGTGCAAGTGTACCTAGAAGAACTGATGCTGTTTTGAAGGCAAAGGGTGGTCCCACCAAATATTGATTTGATTCAGATTTCTCTTTTGTTAATTTTGTTGATTGATAGATACATGATTAACACTTCTATTTCTGAAAGCATTCTATGTTTACAGCATTTTCACACCTGCCTAAAACATTTGCACAGTACTGTATATATATATTTTTTTGTCTGAACTATAGTCAGAGGCCTCGGTCAGTAAAGTGTGAAAAGGAACGCTGATAAATGCCATCATGTGGCTGTTAAATACAGATAAAAAATAAAAATGAGTTGTTTGGTTGGACTTCTTTTTACCCAATAACCATGCAGTCCCTATTTGCACGATTACTCACATGCAAATGTTTACTAACCAGCTGGTTATGTGCTTATTTTCACTGTTTATCATAATCCTAGACTATGCCTCATTTCAGCCTGTGCATAAACTCAAGCCAGCAAAAGGAAGAGGTATTCGGATAAAAGAGCCATGGTTCCTTTTGCTGTCCTGCACATCAGTCTGTGTTTCAGGGATGGTTGGCTACATCAGGAGCGCAGTCATTCCTCTTTGCAGCAGTAAATTGGCTTTTGCTGTGGCGCCAAAAACCTATTTATGAGCAGTACCTCAGTCATAATTAGCATAGAGTAGAAATCCATTATCCAGCTACAGCTAGTTGACCTGCTGGATTCTGTAACAGGCCTTGTAATTGCAACGTTGCTCACAAAAATAAAGCATTGGATTTGCAAGTTTTTGGAAATGCAAACCCAGTCCTAATGAAGGCCGAAACTACCAAGTGTCATGTTAAATGTATAAATATTTCTGTCTAATTAAAGGTCCAAAAATCTTCAAGAACTACCATGATTAAAACGATCCCTTTTTATAAGTTCAGTAGTCACATTTCATAGTTGATGTATTGAAACTAATGATAGTCTTGCTGGAAATCTTTGGCCTGGAATGAACCTTTGGCCTCATTTTTATGAAATAATAAAGAAAAAAAGACAAATCTGTCAGAAGTGCATGAAATCGTATGAATCAATTAGAGATACCGTGATATTTTGCACGATTACAGGGAGCTGTCCTCAGGTCAGACTGACCAAGCTGCGTGCTTGGGTTTAATGAGACGTGGGGACAGAAAGGGACACAAAAGAGGGAAAAAGGGAAAGAAGAGGGTCTCATTATCATTCAGGAATGGCTGTAAGAAGCTGACCTTTTGTCTCTTCGCTCACCGCTAGCATGTTGTATGGGTAAATCACTTCCATGGCATCATTATTCACAAGACCTTCCACGTTGAACACTTTATTCAAGGAGGGAAAGAAAAGGCCTTTTGTAATGTATTTAATCTCACGTTCGTCCTCATGGAGAGATTATTTTCACCTAATAGGCAGCAAAAAGGATGTAGCTGTAGGAAGACATGAGGGGCATGGTGTAAAAATATACTTTTTTTTTTGGCAATTCCAGGACCAACCAAATATCCCATTACATTGACACACAATGTAGTCAATCTCAACCATCGCAGCAAAAAGTCTGGCCTAGTTAAACTCCACTGCAGCAGCACAAAGTGCCCCAGCCTAACTCTGCTGCCATGACGCAAAGTCCCCAGCTCTAGTCAAGCTCCACAGTCACAGTGCATAGTCCCTGGCTCACAGCATGTTCTGCAGTGAAAAGTGCCCAGACCCCTGAGACAGTCTAACTCTGCTGCCTTAGTGAAGAGTCTCCTGGCCTCCTGCCCAGTCAAACTCCACTACTCTGGGCAAGAGTCTCCCGGCTCATGGCCAGTCAAACTCCCCTACTGCGGGGAAATGTCTCATGGATTGTGGGGCAGTCAAACTCCTCCACTGCAGTAAAAGGAAGAAAAAACTCCAAACCACTGGTTAGTTCACAAAAATACCAGCAGTTTAAATTACTAAAAACCATTTAAAGGTCTCATCCTACACTTCGCTAAGCTTTAATACGAAGATGTGAACACACCTCAGATTTGGGGGCGGGGGGTATAGAAATAAAATGGGAACTTAATGGGCAGATGATGAATTTAGTCAGTAAATATACATTTTGGTGTTATTTTGTGATGCATTTTTCTCTCTTTATGGGTTTATTTTTGGGGTTATCTAATCAGAATTAGTTTTTGACTGCATGCATATACCAGGAAAAACCTAACGATAACTAAAACTGCAGGAAGCTGGAAAAAATGTAATGGAAAAAGCTTTGATGGGTCTTTCTCATCTTAATACAAGTGTAGTAATTTTAGCTCAGTTGCGTTTAATGCCAGTGGAATTGAGCACCATCTAATTGACCCCTATTATAAGTCAGTGGTGATGGCAGTCTAGCAGTCGGATATCTGTAGACCAAGAGCGTGTGGGTTGGTGCCGATGCTGGAGATGAGATGGATCCATGATCTATGTGAGGCCCTGAGCAAGGTTCTTACACCCATGTAGCTCCAGGGAGACTTTCCCTGTCGTTACGGGATGTAATCTCTCTGGATGAGCATTGAAATTCTGTAAATGTTTCAATTCACTAGTACTTGAGTTCTGTTCCTGATTACTGGGAAACACTGAAATTGTTCGAACTAGTAAACTGTACCATGTTAGGTTGGGGAAAACCGCTTTTTTTTTTTTTTTTCAAGGTGTTTCCTTTGGAGAGCATTTTATTTACCTTCTCTTTCTGTAACCCCCCATGGTTCACATCTACATCACCCGTCTGACCCCCACTGCTGCCAAACTCCACATGACCTTCAATATGACCCCAATTTACCTTCCAGCAAACCTGTGAACAGCTCTTAAGCTTCCTCTCAGAAACCCGCCTGTGCTGGGTCCCCTTAAACAATTGGTTCTTGCCCACTAGGCTGACTTTTTTTTTTTTTTTTTTTTTTTTTGGGAGTTATTTTACAGAGACATTTTCATCATCTGCATTGTCTTTTCTAAGCAAGGTGTGACTTCGTTTCTGTGACTCCTTCAATGTATTTGCACCCTCCCCTTGGTGTGAACAATTATGCTTTATCACACAAATATAGTAGCATTTCCATCGCATGTCCCAATTTCACACTTTTTCCAACAGTTTTTCTCACCAATAACATTCAACATACAAACTCCTCTCATTACCCTTTCACAAAAGGCTGGACTTGTGCTCTATTTATAATTAAATAAAATGCAAGATTTTTTTTTTTTTTTGATTCAGTAAAACATCAGGCTCTTATTTTGCTATTCAAAAATTGAATGTATTTATGCATACATACAAAAATGATTTTTTTTAATACCATATGAACCAAAATAATACTGTAAACATACACAATTATGTATTCATGAGCATGATCAATTAAAAATGAAGTGAAAGGGACTATTTGTCATTGTGAAGCACAGCACGCAGTGAGACGCAACAAATTGCTTCCTCTGCGTTTCACACATACAGCAGGGGGCAGCTGTTTAAAGCACCCGGGGAGCAGTGATGGGGATGGAACCTTGCTCAAGGGAAACCCTACTGGTCTGGGATTTGAACCCATGAACTTCCAGTCCTGGGGTCTAGTCCCTAACCACTAGGCCACCGCTGCCCCTGCAACAATTCTTGTCAATGAAGATGACCTGCTTAGCTACACAAAAAAAAATGTAATTACACATCAATCATTACTGCATATCCTAACTATTCGCTGGGGGTGCTGAAGCATATGCAAGCGTTTATTGGGAGAAATGTGAATAAACACTCTGTATAGTTTGCCGGTCCTTCATAGAGCAGACACACACACACACATGCACGCTCCCTTTGCAACAAATGGTTGTTCCCCGGGTAATGACAAGCTTATTGATCATTTGGTATCTATTATGAAACTGATTTTATGTAGCCATGAGTGCAGGAGAAAGTGTTGTCCAGCGTACCCACCCTCAAGCTTAAACCCTAAAAATGGCAGCTTGTTACGCTTAGGTTTAGAATGAGCCAGCTTGCATTATTCTCTACTGAATAATAATAATAAGCCTTAGGATGCAATAAGCATATGAATGTAAGGGGTTAAGGGATTAATTAGAGACTGAAAATATATTGGTGTATCAGTGGTCTTTTTAATGAGCACAAACATAACCTCATTAACCGACTTTTCTCAGCACATCACAGAACATCATTAAGTTTTACACCTGCTCATTTCAGAATCTCCATCATTCAGGACCTCCATCATTATGCATCAGCTCTGTTGTGATTGTAACTGTTCAGTAGTCACTGAGCAGACAAAAACACATTACAGCCTATTAGTCTTTTGAAGGTTTCCTAAATGGCCTCGTTCATGAAAGGACTTGGTGCTCCTCATAAAACCTAGACTTGAGCAAATATCAGACACAGAAAAGGGTCAGGAATAACGAACTGCTGGCTCCATCTTTAGGGATGGTTTAAGGATTCTGGAGCACAGGACCAAAGCGAAGGACTTCAGTATGTACGATTCAACACACACTTCATGGCATTAAAGGAATTTAGACTTAAGTGTATAGATTAATACAGCTGCATGCTATGAACCTGTTACCTGTTTTTCTCTCTTTTCTGTCCTGCAATGTAGAAAAGGGTCAAAATAAGGTTAACCTTATAAAAAGATGTATGTAATCATGTCCTGTCATTCAGAATGTTTAACTTGAGTCATTTGGTTTGAATCAATCATTTAAAAATGGCAGCTGTGTGCTTTTTATGGACAGACCGACAAAATAACTGGGCAAAAGCAGGAGGCTTTAAGATCTTAAGCTGGAGATGTTCCTTCTCCCACAGTGCTGATTATTTGTGTGCCCTCTTACACATCTGCCCCAATCAGTTCAACCAATAGAGTGACGTTTTATAGCCACAAGAATCCAAAGGCCAAGATTTTGGAACAAGATTTTGTTATTTTTAAAAGAAAAAGGAAAAGCACTCTTCTCAGCAGGTGTCGATGTAAAGTGAAGGTCAATTAACAGTGTAGCTTCTAACATGCTGATGATGCCACAAACGTCTTCCTGCATACTGATTACGTCGGCAGGTCAGAGTGCAACAATATGTATATTAGAAACCACACACGTTTCATTAGTTCTGTCTCATCTTTAGCCACTGACCATCTGAAGTGTTGCAGTGTAGGCGTGTGATGCTGGTAGTTGCCTACAAATGAGATTGTCTACCTACATGTGCCACTGAAAGCAGCTTTAACATCAGGTAACAACCCTTAGAAGGTGCATCAGCTGCTGCAAGGTATTCGATAAAATTTACTTTGTTTAGAATTCTAATCACTTTGAAACAAATAAGAAATTTGGCAGCACAGACTCAAATCAATCCATAGAGATTAATAACGAAGAAAAAAGTGTATTTATAGAGCACCATAATGCAGCTCAGGGTGCATTACATTTAAACAACTGTTAAAAAAGAAATATATATGAAATATTTGATACATATGAAACATTGTGTAAATACAGATATGCAAAGTGATGCATGAATACAATGTATGTGAAAATAATCTGAATATATTAACTAAGGGATCCTAAAGCAAAAGTATTCATCTACTGCGGTAAACGCAGGCTCTGGAAAGACGGCGTTTTGAAAGCGTCAAATGCCACCTTAATGTGTGTTTAATTGCAGAGAGTTGTTAAGAAGCACTTTGCAATTTCTGAACAAGAATGCTAATCTTACTCTCAACTTTATTTCTCATGACATTTCAGTTTTTCTGAATGAATCAACACCCACACCTTTAGGGAACAGCTAAAAGGCTCCATGTGATCAGAAAATAGAAAAGCAGGTGGTATGTAAACCTTGTTAACTGTAGAAAAGCTTACATCCATGTGCTCTCTACTTAAGCCTTTTAGGGGCAGCGGTGGCCTAATGGTTAGAGACTAAGCACCAGGATCGGAAGGTCGTGGGTTTGAATCTCGGACCACTTGGTTGCCTTGAGGTGAAAGTGAAAGTGACAACCCTTGTCATTGCGAGGTCACAGCACAGCAAGCGTGAACCACATGAAATTGGACCTCTGCTTTTAACCCATGCACACAAACACCGTGCAGCAGGGGGCAGCTATTGAAAGCGCCCGGAGAGCAGTGACTGGGATGGTACCTTGCTCAGGGGTACCTACTTGTGAGGGAATCGAACCCACAATCTTCCGATGCGGGGCAACTTCCTAACCACTAGGCCACCACTGCCCCATGAGGTACCCATGAGCAAGGGGACGTTCCCATCATTGCTCCCGGGTGCTTTAAATAGCTATACGGTGTACATGCGTGAAAAGCAGAGGTAGAATTGGGTCGTGTTTCGCTATGACAAAATAGTCACTTTATGACACAAACCTACATGAAAGCTATTGCCTGAGCTCTGAAGTGAAACGCCGGTGAACAAAGAGCCTTTTTAACTAATTATGTAAGTTATGGTCAACTGTAATGAGGCTTATGTGGATGTTAAGAACACTTCAGGCTACCCTTCAGTAAGGTGTTTTACAGTCTAGAAATAGAAATGAAGCTGCAAAAAACAGCCTGTTTTGAATCCATTGTCCTAAACGGTGCTTTTTTTGGACCAGACAGTCTGGGTTCAAGTTCCCTGTCCGGTGTTTGGTTACCACTGCTGACCCAAACACTAACGTCAGTGGAGCCTTGCTCCAAAGAGACTGAATTTATTTGAGAATGAGAAAAGAAAGGCCATTTAATTCCTGTGCAGCCCTGATTTGTCTGTTTGTCTTATGTATATGCATATATGTGTGTGTGTGTGTGTGTGTATGTGCGCCGGTGGTCTAGTGGTGGGTACTTGCCTATGGACCTATGGCTCAAGAGGTCCCAGGTTCGAATCCTATCTTTTAGTCCCTGAGTAAGACCCTTAACCCTGAGTGTCTCCAGGGGGACTGTCCCTGTAGTTAGGACATGGAAGTCGCTCTGGATAAGAGCGTCCGCTAAATGCCGTAAATGTACCCTTGAGCAAGGTACCATCCCCGTCACTGCTCCCTGGGCGCTTTCAATTGCTGCCCTTTGCTGCACAGTGTTTGAGTGCATGGGTTAAATTCAGAGGTCCAATTTCGATGTGATTCACTGTGTGCTGTGACCTCGGAATGACACAGGTTGTCGCTTTCACTTTTTTTAAATTAGGCAAATAGATAACGCCAGTTCTGGGAGGTTCAAATGACAGGCATATACTATCGTCATTTGAAGGATGGATGAGGAATGTTTGCATGTTATTCAATTAATGTAACTCATGTAACATTTCCTCATTTTAAAAATTTGCTTAAAACACTGATGATACAGTGCATATGTTATCAGACCCTTTGCAGTTAATGGAGATTTTATGTTTCAGACTCATCTTCAAAGGATTTGATTCGATTCGATTTTTTTCATCCTGTGGCCACTCAGTTCCCACAAAGGAAGACCAAAATGGGTATTCTGGAGTCTTGTAATTGAAATAAAAAAAAATAATAAAATAAAAAAAACACTGGTCTATATTGAGACTTGCATTTCTTGTCTCTCAGAATGTTGTCTCTCATCTGCAGACCTGACAGAATCGTCCAGACTCATCTAGGCAAAGATATATAAGAACATTTCTGCAGTGTTGAGTATGGTAGCCTCCATCATTCTCAGATGAAAGAGCTTTGGAGCCACCAGCAATTTGTCTAGATCTGGCCTCTCAAAAAAAAAAAAAAAAGAGCAATTGAGGAAAAAATATTCTTGGACAGACGGGTAACTCAATGATCACACTGAATGAGATCCAGAGTTGCAGGACAGGACGGCAGTCCGCCAGACAAAAGGCATGTGACGTCTCAGAGTTTTCCAAATGACTTATGGGAAAATTAGAATTAATATCTGGTCAAAAGAAATGAAAAAGGAACTATTTGGCCAAAATGCCCAATGGTACTGATGAAACCAGTTCCTTTGCTTCATTAAACAATTTGAAAGCATTAACGCATGTTGGACTATAGAGAGATGTTTAAGGATGAGATTAAACAGGCTGCAGGGAAAGAAGCAACCCTGAAAACTTCTTAAGATGAGGAATTTAGCACACAGGCAGCGGTGGCCTAGTGGTTAGGGAGTTGCCCCGGATCGGAAAATAGTGGGTTCGATTCTCTCACCAGTAGGTTGCCCTGAGGTACCCTTGAGCAAGGTACCGTCCTCATCACTGCTCCCCAGGCACTTTCAATAGTCTCCCCCTGCTGCATGTGTGTGTATCGGTGAAACACAGAGGTTGAAATTCGTTGTGTTGTGCTGTGCTGCGTTTCACAATGACAAGAATAGTCACTTTCACTTTTCCAGACCAGCTGATTGATTCTAAACAGAGGGAGGAAAGATGAACATGTAACACTGAATATAATTGCTTTCTGACAGTAACCCACACAGACCACTGGAAAAAAAAAAAATAAGAACAAGAATAGTTCTGGACATGACCCCTTTAAGCATCGCTCTCCATTTAGTTTCCAGGGCTACACATTGAACCCTTTACCGTTTTGCAGGTGGATGAAGTACAAAGCAAATATGACCTCAGATTTTCTGCTGGTGGGGGGGGCGGGCTGGTTCTGTGAAGCTGCTTGTCGAACACGTTCTCTTATGTCACAAACTGAAAAGTTACTCCATTGGTTTTAATCAGGATTTACCACAAAATGAATCATTTAAACCGCGAATATTAATAGTTCAATAAAGCAGCATAACTTATTTTTGGTTTGTGTGTGTGTGTGTGTGTGTGTGTGTGTGTGTGTGTGAGAGAGTTAGTATGTGTGTATCTCAGCAAGCAATGTGGCGGTGCAGACTAGTAACCCCTCACTGTGGCAATTAACACTTAACGAGATGTGATAATTAGTGTATTTGAATAGCCTCCTTTCCACTGCGTGCTTCCTTTCTCATCTCTCTTCATGAGTTATGGCTCTATAGGGACACCAGTGACCACTGCCCTCTCATGAAACCCTCGCTGACTGACATAATGCAGGCAATTAACACGAGAAGACCCATATAACTCTGCCTGGCCAAATCAAGAGGACTTAATCATGTGATCAAGTACTACAGAAAAATACAATAAGGGCTTAGCATAAGTCTTCTTGTTTTGCCTTTTAAGGAAAAAACTGCATTTTATGATTGGCCAAGCACAGAATAACACATGTGGGATTTGGGTTTTAGACCAAGATAATCTGATGCATGTTTTTAATTAGAAAACAACAGCTCAATGCCGTCCTCATCCATCCAACACACGTCATTAGCAACGATAGATGTAAATAGCGTGTAATGTGTTTTGTCCTCTGCAGGACATGAAGTGGAGGCCTAGTGTTGAGGGACTAGATCCCATGGTTGGAATGTTGTGGGTTTAAGTCCCAGACCAGAAGGATACCCAGAGATACCTTTCAGCAAGGTATTGTCCCAAACACCTCTATCTGGGCGCAGGATGTGTGTGATTGTGAACACCATAACAAAATGTTTCTTCTTCACTGAACCCTATGACCTGATGGTCACTTCCAATTCCTAGTCGGTCAGAAATAAGTCCGATTAGTTATTGACCGTTTTGGAGCTAATGTTAAAGTTGGTCCTTGTACCTTTTCATTGCATCTCAAGAGAAGAGAAGGTTGAAGTCTTGAACCATGATCACATGATCCAAGTAGAAATACCTTGTTACTGTACTGTCGAATTTTCAGGTATCTTTCAGGTATATGCTCAGACTGCTTTGTTGTTCAAAGGGCTAACTTATTATTTTTTACTTTGATACTCTGTGTACATCATTTTAACCATTCCCCATATAGAGAAGTTGAATCAGTGCTCCTGCTGGATTAATGAATGTATATTTCTGCTACCTTGGTCCAGCAGTCGGGTGAAAAGTCCAGCACACAGCATGGGTGGGGTTTTTATTTTGCATGAAGTGTTATTGGACAATTTAACAGGCAGCTCAGCTAAACAACTCGGTCACGTAAACCCAATGCTAACTGCAAATCACTGCCACAGAGACCACAGATGGTCAAGGCTTCTCTGGGATCCAGCTCTTAGTTGGGGTTATTATCATAATTTTGCTAAACTATTTAAAGAGTCGTGTATTTTGATGTTGTTTTTGAAGAAAAACATTCACGTTTGACACGCTCATATCTCATCTGAAGTGAACAAATCTATAAAAATGGCTTGTATGAACAAATTCAAGCTCAAGCCCAGAATTGAGTTGCTGCCAACATATATTTATGACCACATTTTAATCCTGCAGCACTTTAGCTCTGCTCATTCATGTTGCCCTTATAAGGAATGTTTCATCTTTTAAAAGAGGCTTTATACAGAGGACCAATCAGAACAACGGTCATTTCCATATGGAGGCAATTTCCTCTCACATATATGTGCACAAATACTCAACTTGTAGAAAAAAACAAGATCTCTACCATGCCTGTGTGTTTTACTGGCAATGGCATCTTGTACGGGTCAACTGAGTTTTTATTTATTTTTTACATTTTTTGAAAAGCCACTTTTTTTAACATGAATAAAATCATCTCTAGGCTAGATTAAATGAGCTTGACAAGTATGCATTGGGCACCAAAATATCCATGAAGATATAATTGTGACTTGCTGCGACACTTTATGCGTAAACTGTCTCTCATTAAAGGTTGTTGATCTGGAATTGGCTTCCATCGGTCTAAGTGTAATAGCATTTATCTGCCTGTGAAAGTAAAAATAAAAACTGATCCTAGATCAGCAGTCTGCTATCAAGAAGGCATATGTCAAGCTGGGTATGTGCAAATGAGGCCCCATGATGAATGAACCTTCTCCTAATGAGGTGGCGATCAACCTTATCCGTTACCAACACGTTCCTCAGCTTTATGAGTGATTACACTGACTCTCCCCCTTTATGTGCCGTAAAAAAAGAAAGCTAACTCTAAAGGCCCTTGCATGATGTGAGGAACCTTCCCTTTCCCTCATTCACAAAGCATTATTTTGATGTGGTCTCATCATCGCCCTGTTGATGGAAGGCCTGTATTGCATGAAGAAAAGGTCAGAGAATAGATCTGGGGATGTGTGTGAAGGCACACAGTATGATGGCACTACTTGATAAGCTAAAAAGATAAAGTAGCACAAAACCACTTTAGATAAGCCCAAAAAATCATCAGTTTACACAATAATGACCTTAGCATTTATCCTCATGACAGAACTAAATGAACTAAAGACACCAAACATGTCTTGGCTGATGGACCTGTTGAGGCGATTTCATGCAGTTTCACAATTAGATGTTCACAGGTATTTTGGCACCACCCACATGCATGTGAAGCTCATATAATCTCATCTAAAGATAATTTTATTCACGTTCAGTAGTTGGTTTTCATAAAATTCGAAAAATTTTTCCGTTTTAGAAGATGCAAACTTTTAGAAGTTGCTTTCATCACCAGCAAAAGGCACCAAAGTGCTTAAAAAATATAGTCAAATCGCTTTTTACTCAGATTTACTGACGTTAACGAATGTATCAAAATGCAAATATTCCATAAGCTGGTCTATTTGATCACCTGGTATCAAGCATTTCTTCATTTAGCTATGAGCTTACAAATGTTAGGACTTGTAGCTTAGACACTCCAGCATATCTCATTTCCAGGAGGTAAAAATTCAACCAGGGTGTGAAGAGCAATGGGATCACTCAGTCACTCTAAAATTATTTGTTTTATTGGTGTCATGGAGCGGATATGAATATGCAGAAGACTCCTTAAACATTCCAGAGAGGTAGGATGTCTGGGAGCTCCAGTAAGTAAATTTAAGACGCCATACATGTCTGGGCTGATCATGCTCAAGATGTGCTTGACTGGACCAATGCTGGAGTTTAGAGGCCCAAGATTAGCATATTGTGCAAGAAGCATGCAGGCAAGCCTACAGCAATCATTGTCTTCAGTAGATGAAGCAAAGGAACCAGTGAAAGGACGTGCACCGAGCTAATACTTCACTTGCACTAAAGTGACTTCCAGACTGACTTCAATGGAGCATGAGCATTTCTCTTGAATAATTCCTTTTCTGCATGAAAAATGCATATGCTGTGCATTTGGCGTGGCTCAGGATCATGGTCGCTTTTGAAACTGTGGCACAACACACACAGCCCACAGGCCCGCTGCTCTCCAATTAGCCATCTTCAGCTGAGTTGCAAGGTTCCCACAGCAGTGTGAACCACCTGAAACCTGCGTATGAAGAGGCCTGGTGATTCCGTTTGACAGTTTTCCTTCGTCCTGTGACTCGGCACTTTTTGAACCACGCTGGAACCTCATCTGCTCGCTTTCTTTCATCTATTCTCTCCATCTCCCTGTCTCTCGCTAAGGCTCAAGGGCCGCACAATGCAGTTTTCTACCGTTTATTCTGCTGTGTTGCCTCCACGTTGTCGCATCAAAAGGAAGCGAGTGGAATGAAATGGGCTTTCTCAGGCATGCACCCACACACGCCAAGGTGACACACACAGGCACAAGGGTGTTGCATAAGATCTGCCATTCCGTGTGTAGACTAAATTAGTTTTTTTTATTTTTTTCCCCCCTCCCCAAAGTGGTGTATCAACTGCAAAATTACTTCCCGTGTTTGACAAAAAGGACCGCCAGTGGAACTGAGCGTTTCATCATTCAGTGCTTTTTCATATGCCTGCATATAGATGGCTGTTTCAAGCAACTATAGACTTTCAAAATGTGGCTAAAGGTGCTGGCTGCTTGAGCTTGAAGGAATATTTTCCATAAGGTCTGCTTGTAAATATACACTATAATTCTAAAATTCTGATTCTGGTCCTGTTCTATGTGGATTAAACATGTTGCTTATTCCTAATGGTTAGCTAATATTGGACTTGAGCAGCTTCCATGGGATCATAAGGAGCAGATTAGATTCAGATTATACAAGAATGGACAACAAAGGGCTGAGCGGAGGCTTTATTAATGACAGTCCAATCCATATGGCACTTTTCACCAGCAGAGGTAGCTGATTTAAGGCCGTGCCATCAGATATGATAGTATGTCATTGCAATTGCTATTTATGGTATCATGACCCTTACAAAGATCTAATCTGGTGTGACCGCTTTTGACTGCGTTTGACATCTTCCACATTTGTGTTTCTTTAGATGTTATATAGCAGGGTTCATGTGAGGTGTTACAACTGAAACACACCAAATGTGAAACAAACTAGTATGCATTGTCAAACATGACATTAGGTCTCATTTTACTAGTCAAGTGAAATCTGATATAAATAAACATCAAGAAGTCCATGCACCTCTCTGGACATTCATGTCTCAAGGCATTTGTGTTTTTTAATTTTGTGATCGGCTGAACACACTCTGCTACTGATGGTTTCACTTTTAAGCATAAGCATTTACTGACATCTCTGAAACGGTGTTCAGGACGCGTTTCAGCGTGTTACTAATAGCATCATCGTTGATCTGCTTGATCTACAAGCACAGCCATTGTTGTATGCGATGCCACACTCCTTTTGTTTTATTGCTTTTGTGATATGCAGCTTCTTGTGGCTGTTTCTCCATTTCAAGGTGACTCAACCCATGTTACAAATAAGAACTATAGCCTAACTGGCTGTCATTCTGTGCCAGGAGCTTCACTGATGAGCAGTGGGGAGCCCCAAGCAAGTGTCAGGAAAGGAGATGGTTAAGGTAATCAATGAGCCAAGCTTTCAGAAGGATCTTAAAGGCAGAGTGTGATCAAGCTAATGGGACTCAGTTCGATGTAGAATTTATCTATAACATTAGCTATTTTTATTATTTTTTTTTTTTTTACTTTGGACAAAACTCTTTTAAAGCAAAGGCAAGGGGGTGAAATGTCTCCAGGGAGGCATACAGTAGAAGAGTGTGTGGGAGGAGCACTGATTCATGAACCATACATTCAAAGAGAATTTAACACACAAGCACTTCTAGCATTAAAAACCTTCACTTTTGTGTTCTTTCATCATTCATTTTGTGTGTGTGTGTGTGTGTTTAAGCATGCCACAAAACAACTTATATTCTAGTCAACAGACTGAGGAAGGCAGGACTCCACCCCATACACAACTTTTTCTTCTTCCATCTACGCCCATTAGGATTCGCTACAGCAAATCGTCTCCATTTCCTCTTTCACACCATGTGCATCTCTTTCCTCACCACATCCAAAAACCTACATTTTTGACCTTCCTCTTCTCTGGCCTGGCAACTCCATCCTCAATATCGATGTACTCCTCATCTCTTCTCGGCAAAACAACGCGTTGTCAAGCAACGCAGTCTTACTCAGCTGATTTCCCCAAAGAACAAAACAAGGTCCATGCAAACATGGTTTGGTGAGTCTGACTCCAATGGCCCATACATAGCCCTTACCTCAACCCCATGTAAAACCTCTGGGATGAACAAGAACAGAGATTGTAAGCAAGGCCTTCTTATCCAACATCAGCACCAGACCTCACAAACGCATTTGAATGAATGGATAAAATTTCCAGATGCCATCCATGATCTTGTGGAAAGCCTTCCCAGAAGAGTGGAAGCTGTCATGGCTGCGTACTGATGCTTATGTGTTAAGAATAGAAGGTCATGGAAGTTTCTGTAGGTGTAATGGCCAAATGTCCCAGTACTTTTGTCCATATAGTGTATGTGCTGTGCTTGGGTCTTGCCACCGGTCTTATATCTACGCTAACAATAATAATATAGTAATAACAATAGTCATTGTAGACTGAAAACATTTAATATATGGGGTGAAATGCAGACACCATCAAGACACTTGCTCCATGTTCTCACTTGGCTGGTTTTAGCTGGGATCTCAATTAAACTAATGTTTTCAAGGCACACCACTCCATCCACTGGCAACTTAAATTCACCGAAACGTTTATCATTTTTAAAATCTTGGGTCACTTTATGTAAACGTTGCAGAATGTTGCAGAAAGCAGTAACCATGGTAGAGCATCCTATGCATCTTGAAGAGGAAGGAGGATAATGGATGCTGCGTTTGTCTGTGCTGTGTTGCTAGAATTTAACTAATGAGAATTCATACAGAAATGGGATCTTTGAGTCAGGAGTACATGACTGTGTCAGTATTTTAATGGAGTGCCCAGTATAGATTTTATAGGCCTGGTCACCTTGCCTCCCCATGCCATGGGACCCAGATCGCTTACCTCCTGCTACCCTTCTTAATTGCCTGTATAGTGCAGAGCTCTCTAGACTATTATTACCTGTAAACGATTTACCATAAAGTCCACTTTTAAATGGCACTGCATTTATCCTTTGCATATCTGTTTCATTTATAGGACACAATTTATTGCATGCTTTTTAGCTAAATGGGGAATGGAAGACCATTTACTTCACTCTGCCTCATTATGTGGACGCTTCAATCCATTTTTTTAATGTTTGATTGCAAGGTAATGCACTGGCCAGTTTGTGTACATTGAAATATAGGATGAGCTGAGCCATGTTTAATGGTATGGCCAGAAATCAATTTACACAACTTTCTCCTTAACTCAGATGTAGTCAGTCAGCCGAGACATGTCTAGTGTCTCACTCTCGCTTCTTTAGCTTTTAAATTGAAGCGATGAGACCAATGTAGTGAGAAGAAAGCCAAGAAACTAAGGCTTACAGTGGTCACTGGGCATCATGCAAACTGCATGTTTAAATGTGAATAACTCTCTCTCAGGCTTGCCAATGTACACTGCCTGGCCAAAACAAAAGCCACCACCTGGATTTAAAGAACCAGATGGATGAGAGCCTTGCATTGGATAAATACTGCAGTGATTTAATAGTTTTTGTTTTTTTATTTTTTTTATTTAACCCTCATTGATGGAGGAGCTTCTCATTTCTAAAATAGCTTCTGTTGAAATCAGATCATAAAAACATTGTGGTAGGTCTCACAGCTATGTTTAATGGTGAACATAAAAGCATTTTCATACACGCAGTGCCAAGAGGACAGAAGGTATTGAAGGTAAGTCTGGCCTTAAGTATAGCACTCATCAGTGAGGTTTCAATTTGCCAGGGAACACAAATATTGGAGTCTGGAGAAAATGAAAAACGTCATGTGGTCTAGGAGTTCAGATTGGCGTTGTTCCAGAGGGATGGGGACCTCATTGTTAAAAAGATGCAGCAACGCTATGGACCCATCAAACCTGCTACCTACCATACAAGTCTGTGCAGGCAGTGTAATGATCTGGGGTGGCTTCATTATGTCAGGTCCAGGTTCAGCAATGTTAAGTGTCCAAAACATTGACTGACCTAAATATACTGAATAAGCGATTTTCTTCTTCTCTGATGGAACAGGCATGTTTGAATTCAGGATTCATCTGTCTCAAATTTTGAAAGAGTAATTCTGGAAGCATGAAACGTCCTTATCACGCATTAATTAGCAACATTTATAGTGTAGACCTTAACCCCATCGGGAATCTTTGGATTGCGCAGGTTAATCTGACACCAATTAACGCACAACTTGTGGTTGACGGGTTTGAGACACAGTTCTAACCTGTGATTAAGCTTTCGTTCATTTTTAACCGCACTAAAATAACTCATAGCTCCTTAAAATTTAAACCTGACCAAATATGAAGTAAGGTCAAATCTGGCTTTTGGCTGAACACCTGTAGCCCTTCTCTGATTGCCTCCCTGAGAAGTCCAAAGCCTCCTGACACTGTTCATTTTCCATCAGCCTTAGAAGGGGTTTCACAAACACAAAAAAGGCTGCTCAATTGCTTTTTGGCCATCACACCCCTCACCCCCCCCCACCCCCGCTCCAGCTTCATTAAAAACAGAATGGCACACACTGCAACTGCCACGATAACGACGTGTGACCTCGTTAATATCGAGTCGGCTAATCCAGTGAGAGGTGGTGCAGGAGGAGGAGAAGTCCTTGCCGGGTTTCAGTATTCCACTCATTAAAGCTCATATACTGACATAACTCTGTTCAAGGTGAAATTGCTGGTGGATTTTTTTCATTAGGCACTTATTAGGCTGTATTAATGCCTGGATGCAGACATGGCCGGGTCAGAATTTAGATACAAGCATTTATTTGTTGGCAACGTATCATTAAATGGTTTGTGCTTGTGTAGGAGTCTAGCTGCGTTCCTGAGTGTGCCAATTAGACCCCACAGACCCCAGTATAATGTCATTACCCATATCCTCCAGTTCCTTAACCTGAGGCCTGTTTTTAGCTTTTGGAATCAGGTTAAATCCTAAGAAAGGACTGAACTTTTATGAATGCTTACTACATATAGATTATAGATATTGTTTCCCAACAAAAATGGGTCTTCAAGATAGCTGTGTGGAGACTAGGTGGATGAGAAATATCCACAACTGCTAAAGTTTCCTTTTCATCATGATGTAATGCCCTTCTGTTTCAAACCATTTCATTCACTCCACATTACATTACACATGTAGAAAATGAGCTGCAAAACACCTTGTAACACACATTTAGTTTCACCAGAAGTAGGAAACATGAATCTTGGAAAATAAGCAGAATCATTTGGGTAACATGAATATTCAAAATCTGTCCAGCACAGATGATTTGACCGGTAGATTGTTTTTAGTCGTCGTCTTCTTGAATCATGAGTTTTCCACTCAGAGCATCAGACACCATGAACAAACTGAGTTTATGGGAGAAGATGTATTGTATTTCCAAAAAATTAGATAACATTTACACCAGAGAAAATAATGTACCTTTTTTTTCTGTCATCTTTTCCATCAGTTTCATAAAGAATGCAGACTTGCATTGATGTTTCCTTAATATAATGCATGAACTACAAAGTAAAGTAGATGAAGCTTTCTAGAAACTGCCTCAGATGGTTACAAGTTTGACTATTTGGTTGTCAGGTTCCCATCTTTGTTTGTCTTAATTGTTTTCACATCTTAATTAAATTCTTGATTTTATTATACGTTTTCACAATGACCGCTGTGGTCAATTTTCTTTCAGTCCTTCAGTCCCATGATCAGGTATTTCATTTGAAATCATTTAATGATGGAGAAATTAACATGATTAAAATTAAACTAAACTGAAATTTCCCTCAGGATCAATGAAGTATCTATCTATGATTATCTTCACGTGGTGGAAACAGGGAAATGGGCAAGTGTAAGGACCTAAGCGTGGCACCGTTGTCTAGGAGGAATATTGATCCATCTTAATTTGTACCGTGTGAATGGCTAAAATGACCAAACACTTCTTGATAGACTAAATGGCATTGAACAGGGCTATATTGGCTTCAAAACATGAAGTGTTTTTTTTTTTTTTGTTTTTTTTTGTTTTTTTTTTATTAAGTGAAAGTGACTATTCTTGTCATTGTGAAACATAGCAAGGCACACAGTGAGCCACACGAAATTAGAAATTAGACCTCTCCATTTTACTCAAACACACATACGTGCAGCAGGGGGCAGCTATTGAATGCACCCAGGAAGTAGTGAGAGTGACAGGACCTTGCTCAAGGGTACCTCAGGGCAACCTAGTGCTATGGGATTTGACCGCACAACCTTCTGATCCTGGGGCCAACTCCTGCTACTGCTGCATAAATTGCTGCAAAAGATTGTTGGCTGTGATTAAGGAGCATCATAATGCAGTGCATCCCACTTGTCCCACCATTCAAGTGCCTGTTACTTTAACAGAACACCTAAACACTGCTGCAGATGAATTACACCCCGTCATGACGACATTGTTCAGGGATGGTTTGAGGAACATGGCACACAGGTGTTTACTTGGCCTCCAAATATATCTGCAGTTTCTGCAGGATGTGCTTGTCAGAAGAAACAGTTTCCTTGCCTAATGGTTGGGGTGTTAGCCGGAGGATCGGGGGTTCAAACCCCTTCCCAATAGGCTGCCCTGAGGTACCCTTGAGCAAGGTGCCGTCCCCGTCACTGCTCCCCGGGCGCTTTCAATAGCTGCCCACTTCTGCACGGTGTTTGAGTGTGCATGGGTTAAATGCAGAGGTCCAATTTCGTTGTGGTTCACTGTCTGCTGTGCTGTGACCTCGCAATGACAAGGGTTGTCACTTTCACTTTTTTCACGCCACTTGATACTTGTACACAGGGAAGCGGTGGCCTAGTGGTTAGGGACTAGGCCTAAGGATCAGGTCATGGGTTTGAATCTCAGGAAAGTAGGTTGCTGAGTTGAAAGTGACTACTCTTGTCATTGTGAGAACACACGGCACAGTGAACTCTCTGCATTTAACCCATGCACAAACACACACCGTACAGCAGGGGGCAGCTATGAAAGGGAGCAGTGGAGCAGTAACTGGGATGGTACCTTGCTCAAGGGTACCTCAGGGTAACCTACCGGTAATGGGTTTGAACCCACAATCTTTCGATTCTATGGCCCAACTCCCTAACCAAGTAAGGTACAGTTCCCATCACTGCTCCCTACATGCTTTAAATAGCTGCCCCCTTCTGCACGGTGTGTATGGGTGAAAAGCAGAGTTTGAATTTCGTTGTGGTTCACTGTGTGCTCTGCAGTGTGTCACATATACTACCTCTATCCTTGTGTTGCCACAATCCACCTGGAGGCCTGATGGAGTTGGCACATCTGAGCTCTCTTGGTAACAATAAAACCACTTGCCTAACATTGTGTAGGCCCCTCTGTTGTTGATCATTTTGGGGATACGCTTTTTCTTAAATTGAGGCAAATGTTTCAAACAGTTTCACTGACTCATTAAAGCTGCACCTGGCAAATGGACTTAATTTCCTCCAGTGCTAAGATCGGAGACAGTTTGTCTATTAGCAGATTGTTAGTGCCTTTTCTATTGGATAATGAGGAGTGAACTCGATAGTAATTAGATTTTTAACTCAGTAGCTCATGAATGCCTAACTAAACGAATACATCAGCATTAACGAAGTTCAGTCGCATCTCGTGTGTCTTTCCAGTGTGTCTCTCTATTCCCTGAAATGGTGGCTTAGCCCTTGTTTCCTCCACACTTGTTTTCTTATCGACAGCAAGCAAATCACCTTGTTCAGCACTCACCCACCCTTGCCACTTGTCAATAAGTTTGCTTCCCGAGGGTGATTTTCACAGCTTGTCCAGTGTGGCTCCTCCCAGTGATCATCCGGTTGCTTTTTATGAAGCATTTCCAAATAGGGCTGCTCATTATAACCCCCTCCATCCATACACACATGCACAGCATGCAACCCTAATCTGCTCGTCTACATTTGTTTTTCTAAATCACGTTTTATATCCATTCTCCTATTCTTCTTTTATATGCACTGCCCTAAAGAAGGAAATGGTTTATACCAATGCACTGGTATACGGATTTTCTTGTGTACAAACCAAGAAGCAACTAGAAACATTTTTTCAACAAATATACGCGAGTATTGAGATCGCTATAGAGCTGCAGTGGCTGGTTTTAGTCTAAAATGCTAAAGATGTGGTGCAAATTGAAGCACAACCTTTAGCCATACTCAGAACCATGCATGCGTTTGTAAAAGCTTAGTAATACAGTTGCTAGTTTAAGTGCTAATGCTTTAATACAAAAAAGAAAAAAAAAATCCCAATAATAGAAGCAGTGGAAAAAATGGAAGTAATCCGAATTACTGTAGCATGCATGGAGGTTTCAACATGGCTTATATAGAGTGCACCATCACTGTTATTTCCCAAAGCCTATTTTCCAGCAATAAAAAAATAATCTTTCTTTCTCTTGCTTTGTAATAGGCGGGAAATGGCACTAAGCCGATGAACCATCGGCGTATACTGTAAGTGGAGACAAACTGTTTCCTTACACAGCCTCAGGCGTTTCCCTGATCAGGAGCAAGGATAATCAGCGAGGTCCCCGTGAGGCAGGGCTGGCTGGTAATTGCTGATTTCTGATCCTGCAAATTGAACCCGGTGACGGAAAGCGGCTCCTATCGCATCTCTGTTGGAGAAGTATACTCCAGCATAACAGACTGTGAAATGGAGAAATGGCCTCGTCCACGAGCCGCACACGCCCTCAAACTCGAGGGCATATAAACGGCCATGACGGATGCAGCGGTGATTACATAATTTACTATCGTCCACCTCTAGCCCATCATTTAGGAAGGAAATGATAAACATGCTTTTGCTCCAGTGCCTTGCAGTTATGCAATCCTTTTATTTTTTTTTTGAGGGGGGGGTTATTTATTCATTGCCTCCACTTGCTTTTTGACTCGAACTTCTTAATAAAGGTGTAACTTTTTTTGGCACAGTGCCATGGGTCAGAGGTTATTTCCATCTTAAAAATTAAAGTTTAATTCTCATTCATCTTCAAAGTACATGTACATCTCTTTAGGAACAAAGAGGCTTTTCTATGGAATCAAACACGCCCAGACACTTTTCTTCATCTTAATTGTTTCCGGTGTGCTTAGACCTTGGCTAAAGCAACTGGGAGATCCTGAGGTCTATTTTTGATGTTGATTGAAAAACAACCTTTGACTCCCTGAAGAACTTTTCAATGAAGGATTGTATAAGGAACACATTCTTAAATATGTATGAAGAACCTGTTTAAAGATTTAATCAGCATCAAGCATGTCAGGGTTAAACCAAAAGACTGTTCCTAGAACCATAAACCCAGAAGCTATGGAAGACCTTCCGTGCATCCATCAAGGGATGCTTGTCCGTCTGTTGGATGTCTGTCCACCCATCTACCCAGTATTTTACTGATTATCTTAATCACGTTCATGAGGGGATACTGAGACCGTCGCTGTAGTCAGGAATTGGAAGTCACTGTGGAAAAGAGCGTCTGCTAAATGCTGTAAATGTCAATGAATAGCAGAGGTTCAGCTGGCTGCTGAAGTTGACTTTTTCCTGTTGAGAAGTATAATTTGCGTTTTTGCAGACTAACTATATTTGTCCATGTTTTCCAAAGCAGAAACGGCAAGGCCTAAAAGACCAGTTTTATCGTGTAATAGCCTGGTGAATTATAATTACATTACTCTGAGCACTGATCTCATACAAAATACATATAAAACCATTTTCCCTTTCCCATTTCATTCCACAGATCGCTAAGCAGCTATGTTTATAGAAAAAAATAAATAAATAAATAAAATGTTCTTTTCCAAAGAGGAGCTCAGAGATTGCATTTTGTTTGGCAAGAGTTCCCTGTCATGCGGCGTTATTAAAATGACCTCCAGGGATCGGATGACTGATTGAGTTTGTAAGCCCGAGACAGACCCCTTTGCATTTTGTGAGTAACCCAATTTCAGTACATCTGCCGGGCCGCTGAAGAAAGTTGCCTCGCTCGGCTTGTGTCATCCATGAGATTCCCCATAAATCATTGCTGCCGTTTCATCCCCGTGCCGGAAAGTGATGGGGCGAAAATATCTGCCCTTTTGTCCTACATAGCAGGCCTGTCAAAGGTGTGCCCATCGAGCTGTGTATTAGCGTATAATTGCAGTGTCAGAGGCTCTGTGATTCATTCGCGACGTCTGTTTGGAACTTGCAATAATGACTAATATTCTAGTATCCTGGACCAATGTTCTTTAATCAAGAACTCGATTTAAAAAAGGCTTTGATGTCATGACATGTTACGACTGATGACACTAATAAGTTGGCATATTCGGAATGCTTGAGGGCTACGTGACACACATTTGCTCAGTTATTTATTTTTTTTCCCCCCAAAACTACAAAAAGAGTAATACACATTCCAAAGCATCACTTCTGACTCTGACGAAGCAAAAACAATATTATGTTCCTTAAAGCAGGAGCTCTTCAAATGTATTTTTCAGCCTGAAAAAAAAAAGAACCTCCACACTCAACACCGGGCGAAAAAGAACCTGCTAACCTTCACATCCATGTGAAAACCAACCTGCATCCCTGACCATCAGCACTAACAAACCTGCCTCTGATGATTTATTTGCTTGGTCGGTTGCATCACTGGTGATCTCAAATGTCTGACCTGTTGAGAAACATTGTTGAGGCCTTTAATAATAAAGACAAACTGAACCAGTTGGATAAAGAATAGCATTGACTACCTTTTGAAAACCATTTTCCAAAAAAAAAAAACCTTCTTGGCTGAAAAAAACGCACTTATGATGCAAAGCAACAATTATAGAGGAGTTATAGTAACCGATCTTCACTTTATGTATGTATGTATATATATATCTGTCTTTTGCATATAGATTCAAAAACATCAATTAAACATAGGAGATATTGTTCTTAAATTGACTGGTCATGTGGTGGGTACTGTTACAATATTTAACATTGCTGGGATTAATTAAATACCATTTATATCAAAACACTTTTGCAAAAAACAATGACTGAACTCTGAAATCTGATTTGATGTAATTCTGGCACTTTTTTTTTCACCCCCAACTTTTCAGGCCTAAGGGTAAAACACAGTGCTTCTGTTCAAGTGTGCAATTCAGTGTCATTTAAAGGACTGATGTGAAGATGGATGGTGGTTGCTTCACAGCCAGAGGGTCCTGGGTTTGATTTCCAGCAGAGCAGGCCTGGGGGCTCGTCTGTGCCGTTCCCTCCAAGTCTATAGACATGCATGTCAGGTAGATTAGAGATGCTAAACTGCATTAACTGGGCTTTTGTCTGTTTCTGCTCTTCAGCTGTTGCCCTGTTCAGGGTGTTTCTCCACCGTTTGCCCTCTGAAGACTTTACATTCTGTGGGATTATGTCCGATTATGTACTCTTGATTTGTTTCATGGACTTTTTTATTCCAGCTGTCACAGACACTATGTTGTAATCCATTTCTAGACTGTCTGATTTCTATTTATTTATTTTATTTATTTATTTATTTATTTAATTTCCCCTTTTTATATTTGTGTTTTTCATTCAGTGAATAATGTTCAGTCATTTCCGTAACTCTTTCGATGGGCATATACATGCCTGGGACAACAAATACTTCCCTATAGTTCCAAAAGACCTGTTAGGCAGAAATGCCTAACGACGACTAAAATCTACAAAAGTGTGTCAGCGTCTAGGGTTAAAGTTTACGCAGCTAAAGCGACAAGGCGGTGTTACATCTGTTCTGATTTCAAGTCACTTAAAATGATGTAATTGTCTTTAATTTCAAAGCAGAGAGGGAGAGAGATAGAGAGAGAGAAAAAGTTTCCCGTTCCCCTTATCTTTTTGCTGGCGTTGGTTACTCATGTTCTCATAATTGACTGACATTAGTCAAATGTGCTGGTAATGGGATAGCAGGGGGAAAGTAAAACACTTAGAGAAATGAGCGCATTAGAGAGGGACGCAGCTGCCTAACCAGATGCTAAGAGCTTACGCCGTATTACCATTTCTCTAGGCCAACTGGGTCACTGCTGCCACCATGAATACAGGCAGCACTTAACCTAACATTAGGGGATGCGGTTCATGCAGCTTTACACTGAGATCTGCTTTTACAGCAGCTCCAGCCTTGCTGGAAGAGTCTTAAGAATGGCAAACTGGTCCCAGATCTGAGAAAATAGGTGAATTAACCTTGCTGGGTTTAATCTAATAAAGGCTGACTACGAGAGGGATCAGTTTGCTGATTGTGTTGTACTGCAGTGCTCTCCCATGAACAGTGTTGTGAGAGCACAGCTAGCCATTAAAAGGGAATTAGATTGCAGTGCTGCTCTGGCTGTGAATGAGGACTAATGCTCCAAATTTGACAAATGGCAGAGAAACTCTGTAAAGTGTCCCACTAGGCACTGACAAAACATACAGAAATGGGTTTAGGCTTCAGTGCAGGAGGCTGAACTGACACTGGCTGGTGGAAAATGCAGCACTTAAGGCTTACATGGTGAAATGTATTTTTTTTTTACAAACAGTTGCAAGTGGATAGTCGCATCAAACACACTTCCATATAAAATATGCAAATAACTAAAGGTATTAAAATGATTTGGTGTATAAAGCCAGTTATGCCAAACTGAAACACATGCTTTATACGATTACAATATACAGTAACAAGACCATTAAACCATTTTAACTTCAAATGCAATAAAACAATCTACTACAAACACTGAACATTAACTTCACTGTGTCACTTTCTTGCTCCATTGTCGTGTGAAAGTGACCATTTATTCATTGTGAAACAAAGCACAGCACACAGTGAACCACAACAGAACTCAACCTCTGCTTTTCACCCACACCAGGGGCAGCGGTGGCCTAGTGGTTTGGGGGTTAGCTGCATGATCGGGGGTTCGAACCCCTTCCCAATAGGTCACCCTGAGGTACCCTTGAGCAAGGTGCCGTCCCCGTCACTGCTCCCCGGGCGCTTTCAAAAGCTGCACGGTGTTTGAGTGTGCATGGGTTAAATGCAGAGGTCCAATTTTGTTGTGGTTCATTGTCTGCTGTGCTTTGACCTCGCAATGACAAGGGTTGTCGCTTTCACTTTTCACTTTCACACCCACCGTGCAGTAGGGGACCGCTATATCCAGCAGCCAGGGAGCAGTGTTGGGGATGGTACCTTGCTCAAGGGTACCTCAGGGCAACATATTGGATTCAAACCCAAGACTTTCGGATCCTGGGGCCTAAAAACTAGCCACCACTGCCCATAATTGTAATTGTTATAGTTAATGGGGTGCTGGTGGTCTAGTGGTAGGATACTTGCCTATGGATCTCTGGACCAAGCGGTCACAGGTTCAAATCCCTCTTCCAGCTCTACCACCATTTGGGTTCCTGAGCAAGACCCTTAAGCCTGAGGTGCTCCAGGGGGAGTGTCCCTGTAATTAGGACATGGAAGTCGCTCTGGATAAGAGCGTCTGCTAAATGACGTAAATGTAAATGTCAGATTTAATAAATGATCTTGCCTCCATTTGCCTTTTGGTATGTATATTTGTGGAGTGGAGGAAAAAAAAAAGAACCTAGCTTAGTTAATGACAATACACCAGACTAAGAAAGCAGTTTAAAGGCTTACATGAACTTTTAATCTATCTTCTCAAGTGGAGAGTCGCATCAAACAGTTTCCTACATAACTAGCCTGTTATGTAATGACTTCTTTTCTCAGCAATAAGCAAAAAAGTATAAAAGTAAAAAGTAAGGAATTTTCTGCCAAACTAAATCATGCCGTTAGAATTCAAAAGCTATTGAACCATTTTAAGTTTAACAGAGTTTGTGGATGCGGAGAACAATTTAAGACATTAGAAATGGAGATGTACTGGTTGACACTGGATGAGGTAAAACGTTTGAATAGTATGCTTTGTTGGTTTGTAGTAGATCTAGATCAGTTAGAAGAATGAAAACTTTCTAGGATGTTGTGAACGATGTAGAAGGGGAGTAACAGGAGAGGGGGGTGGGGGTGAGTTTAACACTAAACGGAACATTTTTTTGAACAGTGTAAATTATAAAAGCATTCTAGAACGTTCTGCGAATGCTTAGCACAGTGAGAATAAGAACAAGTGAACAAAGGTGGACATTGAAAAAGGGAGGTGGAAAGAATGAATAAGGAGACCATTCTAGGATGTTGTAAATGGGTAAAGGTGTCACAAAAAGATGAATGTAGAAGAGAATATTACACCAGTGTGAGAGCAATTCAGAAGAGCGTGAATGGGATTGAAGTTTGGCACACCAACTTTTCAGGTTTTGAAGTGTTTTTGGTCAATTTACTGCGTTCTTTAGTGTGGTGAATCTCAAAACCCGACACTTGAGGTTTCTTTGAGAACCATACTTGGCCTTCTTCCCATACTTGGTGCAGGACAATGCGATGCTGTTTTTATAACTTGAGTGGTGCTATAATTTGCTGCTGCCGTACATTTCCTCTTGCAGTGTCTGCTCTTGGATGCCCACTGAATCTTCAGAGTGTGTGATAAACTGCTGCTTCTTCATGTCAGTGTTTGGTCCCCTTCATTCATCAAAAAGCCCTCTCCCTGTCTGCTACCCACTGACTTCAGATTACATCAGTAACCATGGAAATGCATTTCCAGAGGGACACAGGTTCTCAGCTTGATACTTTCAAAAAAAGAGAGTAAGTGAGTAAGCAATAGAGAGAGAGCAGAGAGTGAATCTTCTGTGAAAGCCACACTGCTAACGGTACCTGTCCAGAAGAAAATTGGCTTGCATCAGTTTCAGGAAAAAACCTATATGTGAGTGTGAAAACCTCTTCTAGGAAATTCTAGCACCTCCAGATGTAATATAGATGGTATAGACATTCACACTGCTGAAAAAAATTGTTCCTGTCCTGGAACAAAAGGCATGAAATGGTCAAGTTGAATTGTAGCTGAAGGTCACCAGAATGCTTCCCTGGGGAACATTTGTAACCAGCTGCTTTTCATGGATGGGACTGGACCAGTGAGTTTTCCAATCTCCCTGTAGACTTGGAAGTAACTCAATGTACAAGACGTCTTTGTAAAACAAGATGGGTTTTCTTCCCTCAGCTGCTGACGGTGTTAAGTCATGTTGACCTGAAGGTGAAAGATTTTGAGATATAGACAGGGTTTTGTGAACGTCTTGCCCAGACTACATGAAAAAGCAAAGGCAGGAGCGAATAAGTGACATGCAATCCCAACACTCCTTAAAAATAGAGATGTGCAAGGAGTTCTTCAGAGATCTTGGATGTTTCATTGGAAAGAGCTGTTCATGTAAACAGGATGTGTGAGGAACCTTCACATATTAGAGGTTTGATCCATGTCTATGTCCATGTTGTGGCCAGCAATAGAGTAGTTTTGAATAATCAAAAAGTACTTAGTACTGTTTACCCAATCGTTATGTAAGTTTCTCTCAAATTCATGTTTGTATTTTTCCATTGGTTTATCTTAAGGTTAGCTTTTTGTCTTAGGTCTTTGCCTTATACATATCTTTGCTTATCATTGACTTTTCATCAGCCATTGTCTATAATCCAGAAAAGGTACTGGGTGTCACTGGTGTGGTACCTTCAATGGAAAGCCTTTAATATGCTTAGTTACCGAAGATGATTCCTCCATATTCCACCGGGGCAGTGGTGGCCTAGTGGTGAGGGAGTTGCCCCAGCATCGGAAGATTGTGGGTTCGATTCCCTCACCAGTAGGTTGCCCTGAGGTACCCTTGAGCAAGGTAGCGTCCCCATCACTGCTGCCTGGGTGCTTTCATAGCTGCCCACTGCTGCACGATGTTTGCATGGGTTAAATGCAGAGGTCCGATTTCATTGTGGTTCACTGTGTGCTGTGCTGTGACCTCGCAATGACATGGGTTGTCACTTTCACTTTCTTTCACTTTCAATGTCACATTCTTGTCAATGTGAAACAGCATTGAAAGCGCCCAAGAGCAGTGATGGGGATGGTACCTTGCTCAAGGGTACCTTCTGATCCTGGGGCAAACTCCCTAACCACTAGGCCTCCGCAGCCCCTCAAGGACCCTGTTGTGCCTTTTGAGAGTACTTTTTTTTTTTTTTTTTTTTTTTTTTTTTTTAATCCTCACCTGTGTACTTTCATTAACTAAAACTGTATTTCCGTAGCACATTTTTTCTGACAGTATAAAAAGCTGGAGCTATAGCTGCTGGCCTAATACATTTTGTACCTGAAGTCTAGTTTGTTTTAGTTTCAGTCTTTCACTTTTGGCATTGATTGTGACAAGCATTTTGAAACGTGTGCAGATTTGAATGTGTAGTTTATATCACGAGGTCTGTGAAATTTGCCAATCTGTCAAGTGCATTAGCCTGATTGACATAAAACTCTCCAGCAGTGCATTCAAATGCAGCATCTGCTGTGAGTGCATAGTAGCTTTTTATTGATGACCAAAAGGACACTAGATTCTTCAGTGGTTCTTCAACAGCAGTGCATTGATCACATTTGGAACCCCTCATTTTTGAGAGTGTAGAAATGTCAGGAACTAATGGTGCTGTAGTGCAAGCCCAAGCCTTCACCTTAAAATGAATGCTACAGGGCACATGCTTCCTGTGAATGGTTAGGTTCATGCTGTGTCTAGCTTGGAAATGAGTTCACATCCACTCAGGATGGCTTAATTAATTCCATTCATCAATTTTTGAAAAGCTGTTGGACCCCAATAATGGGTCAGTGTTTTGTGGATTAGGTGTTCATGCAAGGTAATGTTCAAGTTTCCCAATTTTTATGTACCTTTTTATGTATTCCAGAGTAGTTGTCCAAGTTGGTCTTGACTTGCAGCGATGCTTAATATTTAGTTGTTCTTTACCTTGCCATACTTGATAGAAAAAAGATTTCTGAGCTAAACCAGCAAGTTCCAGAGGAAAGTGTCAGGACCTCTGTCTGTAAACTGTAAATGTTTCGTCAAGAGAAAATGTATCATGCAAGATATCCACCCTTACTCGTGAGGAAGGACATGAAGCAATTCTTAAAACCCATCAACATCCCAGAGTTGAAGATGGTCTGTACAGAGGAATCGGCTCATATATATATATATATATAAAATTATAATTTTTTTTTTTTTTTTTTTTTTTTTTTTTTTTTGAAGGACTGGTCACCAATAACAGATTGGCTCCACAAGCAAGTAAAAAAAAATTATAAATAAAAAAATCTGACTGGCAATAGGATGTGAACATTTCATTTTCCACAATAAATAAATGACAGTACTTTTTTTTTTTTTTTTTTTCTCACTGGTTTAACAAGATTGTCTTTGTCAAATTGTTGTATTTCAAACTGAAGTTTGCAGACATTTATGCAGAAATGTGTATAAAATAAAAAATTCACAAACTTTCAAGCAGCACTTTAGAATAGTTTACTGTGCT
This sequence comes from Hepsetus odoe, assembly GCA_017165825.1. Taxonomy (NCBI): domain Eukaryota; kingdom Metazoa; phylum Chordata; class Actinopteri; order Characiformes; family Hepsetidae; genus Hepsetus; species Hepsetus odoe. The sequence continues at coordinate 16,439,049 of CM029386.1, forward strand.
GGATTAAGTCTCTTGACATCTGTTTTTTATTACCACTGCGGCTTGCTTCTGGCTGCTTTCACCTGATCTTGAATGCAGCAGCATAGTTCATCTTCAGTCTTCCTAAGTTCACTCAAATCACAGTCACTGGTTTCCAGGAGCTGCTCTGATGATGGCCTAAAAAGTCCAAAACTGTCCAGTCTCTCTCCACATGACTGAAATTGGTCAAACCTCTATTTGTGCTTAAAGCCTTTAAAGCTTCAAGACACCCGTGTGAGAATGAATTCTCCCTGGAAATCTGAACTGTAGAACCCCAGTGTTTTCAAACCCCAAAGGAAAAGCCTTTATTTGGCCACTAATGGACACCTAGTTTTTCTAGCGGTGTTCCAAAGATGTCTTTTCAGAATCTATCTCATTAGCTAGTGACATGGTTTTCTGAGGGGAGAACAAAGCTCTTCTGTAAATTGTTCAGGGCAAAAACATCTATAAAAGCTATAGATAAATGTCAACGTCCTGTATGTTGTACACAATATAAAGACCTACAATTATGACTTTTTTGTTGGATGCATCATGGTTGTTAGAGCCTTGGTTACACAGCAAAAGGTTTTCACAGCACTCGAACAGCCCTAGTAAAAACAGTAAATTGCCTCTTATTAATAAATGTTTTTTTGCTGCTATTGCTTGGCATCCGTTTGATATCTGAGTCCATAGACTGCAACTCCATTAGATTGAATAAGACTGGGGATTTAGTAAAGGAAACTATTGGATGTCACACATAACAGACATTCCTCTTTAAAGATTCAAAGCTTTCAGTCAAATGTGAAAATTGTCAGTATAGATCTTGAAAAATCAATTAATTGCCTTAAGATTAACGCAATGTCCTGTTGTTCCAGTAGGAACCTAAACAAACGTGAACTAGTCCAGAATGTGGCCACTAATATCCTCACTAGAGGCAGAGAAATTGTGCATATGAGTCCTATATTATCAAAATGACTTTGACCTCCAGCTAAATACTACAATATACCGGACTAATTTCAAAATTCTTCAATAGACACACAAGGCTCTAAATGGCCTCACCCATGAGTATCTCCCAGAACTTATTTCCTACCATCATACTTGCTTAGATCACAAGGTCCTGGCTGTTTACTAGTTCAACCCAGTACAGCAGGGCAAGGTGCCTTTTTCAGGCTCTCTGACCAGTTTTCCCATTAACATGACCGGGTTATTATTATTTCCTGTTACATAAAAGGTGCAGATATGGGAGTTCATGGACATGGAGAATTAAAATAAACTGAGATATCGGCACTGTCTTCCCACCATTCTCACATAATCACTCAGGTTTGTTGACAGTGGAGTAGGGTTGCCAGAGCCTCAAAGAGCTCTCATATCTGTAGTAGGCTGTTATATCTAGGCCTGCTATAGTCACTTATGCTGACTCACTGCTGAGTCACTCTTTTTTGCACTTTTTACCTTTTGAGTTGGAGAACAGCATGACTATATGTGAAATTGCTGCCTCCTATTCAGCTTGACAATCATTGGGGCTTCCTGCTCTCCAGACTAGATTGACCACCATTGATATCCTGCATGTGCTGTTTAACCCCTGACAAAAGCTACTACAACTCACACGGACCCCAAGCTAAAAACAGGTTCTAGTCGAACCTGCTACTGCTATCTACATACCCATATTCTTATAGAACTGTCTACTTCCACTTCTTATAATTTAGTCTGCAGTCCTTTTTTGACCATTTTCTCCCATATTTTGTAAGTTTTTTTCTCCCACTCACCCTTTGCTTACTAAGGGCTGCGGCCCAGATTTGACTTGATTGAACTTTAATGCAATCAGAAATGGGTCTTCCATAGTGGTACAGATCCCTCAAACCTTTGCATAATAACCATTCTCACTTGCACACCACTCCACTGACACACTCCACAAAATCTGAGCAAAATTAGTTCTGAAACTAGATGCAACATTCCATCTGAGATGCATTACAAAATTATACATTCTTTAAACATTCAGTTCAAGTACAGTGTGATTGTATATTGTGGTATGAAAATTTTGTCCTTTGTTTTCATGTGACATGTGACTCAAGTCGATATGTCTCCAAGTTCTGTAAGTTTTTCTTGGAATAGGATCATCATTTTGTAGCTATTGTATAGTATTGATTACTGTAGGGTCATTTTTATGGCCGATCCGATTTTTGCATCATTTATGCACCTTTTATAAATTGGGGAACTATCATTTGTATTTGAGGAATATTCCTACAGTGTACAGAGTAAATAATTCAATATGCCGCCTACTCTGTTTATTCCTTTATTGAAAACCTTATTTAAGCCTTCAACGGCTAATCATTTCTATTAACACAAATCATTAGAATTAATTATTGTATTATTGATGCAGTGTATATCCAACTATTGAATAAAATGTAATGATTGACAGCATGTGTGAAGTTTTTTGAGCGACAAATCCATATGTTGCAAAGCAGCTTTGCCGTTTAATGCCAATCAGATTAAGCTGAAAAGGTGCTGAAATTATTGTGGTGTCATACGTGAGTGTATTTTTTGGCTTAAAGGCTTTAGTTTTTGATGGTACAAAGAATCCCGACAGCAAAGACAAGCAAATTAGAAAGAGTTTTAGGAGAAACCTCATAACAAGGCTGTCAGATAGACATGCACTATGCAGCTTCTAAACGGTGAAGTGTGTTATTAGCTGGTGTTTGGTAGGCTTTGGTTTTAAACGTTGGGTGATTTGCACTGTCAGCTTGGAGTGCGGTCCTTTCTTGGAAAGGGACGTGACACAAATAAATAATTAAATAAAAACTTTATTTGAACTTTTAGAACTATTTGGACACAAAGAAGTGGAAGTGACTATTGTCAGTACAGCATACAGTGCTCCAAAATGAAAAGGTTGCTCTGAATTTAACCCATTCACCCAAGAGAGCGGCCATCCAGCACCTAGTTCAGAACTCCAGATGTTTTAGGGCAGTGGTGGCCGGTCGATTAGGAAGCAGGCTTCATGATCAGAAGGTTATGGGTTAAAGGGCCCACAGCAGTCATGATGACAACAAGAAGAAAGCTAGCTGCAAATTCATGACAGTAAAAGTTTTTTTTTGTGTGAAAGAAGCATTTTACCCATACACCATATGCACGCAGGGAGCAGTGGTGGGGACAATACCTTGCTCAAGGGTACCAAGTGTGGGACGTGGGATTTCTAACCATTAGGCCACCGCTGCCCTGATCTGCTACATTTACAGCATTTAGCTGACTCTCTTACCCAGAGCGACTTACATTTCTTAACTACAGGGACTGTCCCCCTGGAGCAACTTGGGGATGAAGGTCTTGCTCAGGAATGATGGAGGTGGGATTCTAACCTGCAATCTCTTGGTCTGTAGGTGAGTGTCCTGCCACTAGACCACCACTGCTACCGGTCAATGAGAGACAAAGAAATGGTTTCAAATACATACCTCATATTGTCCTCTCCAGTGGCTGGAAAGGTATATTGTGGTTTCTGCATGTCCTCTTTCTAAGGCCAACTCTGGCTGCAGACAACTCTAAACGCTCTACCTAGTCCATTAGGATAATGGGCCAGTCAGGCAAGCAATTTATTATGAAGGGCAATTTGCATCTGAGGCGAGGCCGGAGAAAACGCTAGAGAAAACACACCACAGTGTGTGAATGTTTTATAATATTGAAGAACAGTTGAAATTGCACAAGAAACACCTTTATTGTTCTCTGAGATGCCACTTTTGCAAACTTCTTACCTCTAAACTAGACTGTAACCACTGTGAACATCAGGCTCCTCCAAATTCAATCTTACATATTCACATGGCAGTTGGATTAGAACATCTCAAAGGCCAAATCATTTAATAGCTGGGTCCTCAAGGGTTAGCTGAAGAGCGTGGCATGGAATGTTACCATCACTGGTAATAGTGAAGCAATTTTGATTCTGGACAAATTTCAATTTTCAAATAATTGGAAAAGTAGTACAAATGGAAAAAGCTTTAGAAACTATTACAGATTATTTACAGTGTGTTTGTTAATTTTCACTTAACAAATAAGAGATTCTCTCCAGCTAGGTTCTTACTCCACCTGCATGTCTAAACTCACATTTGTAACCCAATTCCAACACACATACTATATATTTACATTTATGATATTTAGTAGACAGAGCTCTTATCCAGAGAGCTCAACTTGCAATTCCTGATTACAGGGACAGTCCCCCCCTCAGGAACCCAATAGAGGTAGTGCAGGAGGTGGGATTCAAACCTGCAACCTTTTGGTCTGTAGAAGAGTATCCTATCACTAGAGCACCACCACCCCTATAAATCATGCACTGTGGGTCTAACAGTGCACCATTTCACGGTTCTGTTGGATCCCTTGCTCCTAAACCACAGTTTGATTTGTATCAAGGATCTTCTGTCAACACTGTAACGTCAAGTTCAAACCTCTCTTACAAACAGTAGCCGATGTGAATAACATTTTGCTAAATGCAATGCATTAATAAAGATTTTTGCATTGTATAAAGGATTACAAACATGAGTTACACATTAGTCATGCAATGTGGGAAAGTGAAGTGAAAGTGACAACCCTTGTCATTGCGAGGTCACGGCACAGCACACATGAACCACAACGAAATTGGACCTCTGCATTTAACCCATGCACACTCAAACCCGTGCAGCAGTGGGCAGCTATTGAAAGCGCCCGGGGAGCAGTGATGGGGACGGTACCTTGCTCAAGGGTACCTCAGGGCAACCTATCGGGAAGGGGTTTGAACCCCCGATCCTCCGATCATGCGGCTAACTCCCTAACCGCTAAGCCACCGCTGCCCGTAGATTGCAGAACATTACCCAGCTTTACAGTTTTCACCATTTCTTCATAAAGCGCAGTTTGGAATTCCCTATTAGAGCACATTTAATCTGGGAATGTTGTGACTCTGGCAAACCTGAAGTCCTGACGCTTGAACACCTTTAACCTCAAATTCAATGCCAATGTGACACATCCCATGGCTCAAGCACATTGATCCATGATTGGAATCCTATAACTCGACCCCATTTGGTCTTAACGAGTATCCTCGGACTCAGGCCTTTTAACAGTGCTAAGCATTCAAAATGAATGTACCATGAGTGGGATGAGATGATTTATTTTAATCTTTTTAGATATTTAGAGGCATGCAATGTCTTATGCTTAAAAAAAAAATAATAATAATAATTAATTTAAATAAATAAATATACTACTAATAAGGCTTTATGCGATGATGAGTAGGAAAACCAGTTTATTATATTTAGGAAATGCCTTTGATAAAATAGTACTTACAGTACAGCTACAGGCCAGCAATGAAGCAAAAAGATGGGAAGCAGTGAAGCACAAATACTTTCTCACTGCACTAAAGTAACAAATTCGGAAGAATTTACTCAAGCATTTCTTTTACTGAAGACTTTTTACAAAAATATGTGACAAAAGAGGTTTAACCAGACGAAACAATCCAAAACAGAGCAGTGAATGTCTGTTTAACTGAACTGTTGGCCTGTATGATTTGACTCCCTCACACTCTCACTCATTTTCTTAGCTGCTTGTCCTGGTTAAGGCCACGAGAGTTGCTAGAGCCTGTCCCAGTTCTCACAGGGTGAATCCCCCAGGACAAGTGGTCGGTCCATCGCAGTGTAGTGTTGTCCGTGTTAAACCAGAGCTACTCCCTAACCCAGTAGTTCAACCTGCACGACCAGAACACATACGCCTTTATAGTCTTTATTTTTAAACTGACTATTCTTTTCCAAATTTGTCTGATTAATGTTCTTGCCAGCTTTGTCATTAAGGATGACAGAGGATGACCGAGGATACTCGTTAAGACCAAAGGGGCAGCGGTGGCCTAGTGGTTAGGGCGTTAGCCGCATGATCGGAGGATCAGGGGTTCAAACCCCTTCCCAATAGGTTGCCCTGAGGTACCCTTGAGCAAGGTACCGTCCCCATCACTGCTCCCCGGGCGCTTTCAATAGCTGCCCACTGCTGCACGGGTTTGAGTGTGCATGGGTTAAATGCAGAGGTCCAATTTCGTTGTGGTTCATGTGTGCTGTGCCATGACCTCGCAATGACAAGGGTTGTCACTTTCACTTTCACTTTTTTCAAGAGGCTTTTTGACAAATGAGCATCTCTAGGCAACCCATGCCTGAAAAAGTACTTTCTAGCTGTCCTGACTCGGGCTTAAATGGAGCTAAACATGTTCATAAAATTTTTTTTTTGCCTCTCATGCATGATTATTCTTTCACTTTGGAACATAAAATAAAACACTGCGTAAAAAATGTAAAAAATGTATTTTTTTTAAAAGCTTTTTATACAGCCAGCAGGTTTTGGGCAGTAAGACCCTGGCATTCTGTTTGTGATTGGTTGGCATTCTTGTATTAATTGGTGTTCATTGTAAAATTTCTTTAACTAGAGACAAGCAGCAGTTGCGATGCAGAAATCCAAAGTTAGTGAAATCTGGGATTTCTCAATCGGACAGAGTGCAGAGTGATTAAAAATTAAAATTGCTTTAAATGCAGCTGACCTAGTTGTCGTATATTTTTGTTCTGAAGTCTCCAGTTCGGAGAGGGTTCAAACAGTGAAAATCATGAAATAGGCAAATACCCTGCCCTTAAAATTAAACTTGCATAACATTTTACCTAACTTACCTATATAAAGCTCTCACTCTCTTGCTCATTTTCATAGCCACTTGTCCTGATTAGGGTAGCAGGGGAGCGCTGGAGTCTATCCCAGCTCTCACAGGGCGAAAGGCGGGGAAACACCCTGTACAGATGTTGTAGATGATCAACAAGAATGAAAAGAGGTAAAGAGATGTATAATATAATAAAGCTTTAAGAGTCTGGAATTAAGACAATGAAAAACAATGCTGCTCTGGGGCAGATGGTCTTAAAAACATTCATTAACAATGCTTTTATCATTAGTTCACCCAAGTATGAGAACACTTTTAGAACATGCTCTAACCCAATATAAACCCAATAAAAGTGATGTCCTGTCATCGTGACACATCCCCCTGCATTTAAAAAAATGTGCAACAGTGGGCAGCTATTGAAAGCACCCAAGGAGCAGTAATGGGGACAGTACCTTGCTCAAGGGTACCTCAGAGTGACCTACTGGTAAAGGATTCAAACCCATGATCTTCCAACCCAATGGCCTCGTCCTTCGCCACTGGGGCACCGCTGCCACCTCTGTTCAATACAGACAAGTAAATAACGCCCAGAAATCTGAATATTTGAGTTCTTTTTGGATTTCATACGTACAGTCTAACAGAGATCGTAGATCATGATGTAAATGGACAGTAAAACATTTGTTCCTATTTCTTCAAATCAATCTACTCAACATGCTAAAGAAAAGACTGGTGGTTCCCTAGCAACACAAAGAAATAAGGGCTGGCTCAGGACCTTTATACAGTTGTGTACGAGAGAAAAAGTGACCGTTTGTAAAAGGTTGAGCTAGAAAATGGGACTGTACAGACGGAAGGCCTGCTACTTGACCTGACCGGAACAAAATACCCAGAGTTCGGGTCAATTTTTCACATGTACACTCACACACACCCCACCTCTCACCACTGTTTACACTCTCATGTGTTCAAGCAATCTCTCTTGCTCTGTATTCTTTCTCATGTTAGCTGAATGCAGAGCATGAGGGTTTGAGAAATGGGCCAGTGTGCCTTTAAATGAGATCTCGTTTCTATGGTTGAATAGAGCATGTGCTGGTTGGTGGACGGCACATCTCGACACCCGTTTAAGGTCATTTGAATTGTATCCAGCATTTCACCAGCACGGGGGGGGGGGATAACCACTGGCTATTCATATTCATGATTTTACTTTTCATAGATATTATTGCATATTGTGAATCGTGAATATTCTGGCATTATTGATTTTTTTTTTTTTTTCCTCATATTGTCCCCGATCATTGTTACAGATTAGTAAAATACCAGCAGATCCCAGCATGATGATCTCAGCTGCTCGAAAATTAACTTGCAGAGCCATGTTTTTATTTTACACTTCTATCCAGAAAGTGCTGCTGCAGTATAATATTTTCAGCCATTTTAGCCATCTCCTCTACTCATGAAGATCTGAGTGGTGATCAGAGCTGCTAATGTCTGCAGGTTTGTGCTACAAGATCCTTCATTTGTTGCATCTTCACGACACACTCACCATATGATAAGAAACAAAAACGTGACCCAGCAAGGAAGGATTGGATCTGAGTATAAAATTGGAACTGAATAGTAAGACCTATAATGTCAATGTAGCCCAAGTAGTTCTTCAAATTTACTTCCGTTAAAATCCCTCCCTGTTGGCCTGTTAACAGGATCAGTATGGAGTCAAGTTTCTGGTTATTCAATTTCCGCCTTTCACCCATACACTATGGAAAGCCCCTGGGGAGCGGTGACGGTACCTTGCTCAAGGGTACCTCAGGGCAACCAACTGGTGAGGGAATCAAACCCACAAACTTCTGAGCCAGGGCAACTCCCTGACCACTAGGCCACCGCTGCCACACATTTGCAAAGCAGGAAGTCCAGTACCTCAATTTTCTGCCAATTCACATTTTAGTTTACAGAAAAAGCTGGTAATATTCCATCAGCAGGGAGGAAATGGAAAGAAAGAATGTGGGACGGGGGAAAAAAAAAAAGGAGAAAGGGAGTTTCTCCAGGCCATATTCATTACTCAGGCAGGGCAGCTCAGATGATCGTTCCTCTTCACTTAACTGTTCAGCATATATATTGCTCAGAAGATTTCATATTCACCTATTAGGGTCGTGCCACAGAGGGAGCGAAGGCAATCAACTGGCTTGGATGTGGAGGTATTTACCTGAATCTTAATTCCTGTTTAGACTGGGTGAGGATGGAGAGAGGGAGGGACCAGTCTGGGGAAAAAAGAGACAGACAGAAAGAGTGACAAGCAAACACTGTTGACAAAATATTGGTCATCTGAAACATGATTTTCTTCATTCTAAATCTGTGTTCTGGAAGAGTGTGCACACAAGCATTTCAGTGCCCGGGACATTATAGATCCAGAATATATAGTTTCATTAAATTACATAAAAATAGCAATATAATCATTAATATAAAAAAAATTCTAATTTTTTCTTATTCTAGCTAGCATTTATGTTGATTCCCCCCACTGAGTTGAATAAGACAGCATTGCTTTCTGATTTTGATCTCAAAGCTGGAAATGAAATGGGATTAATAATAATAATTTTTATTTATATAGCGCCTTTCTCAAACCCAAGGTCACTTTACAGAGCGGTAGATAAAGGTAAATAAACAATATAAATTAAATCAGTTAACACCGAGCACAAAGACAGAGAAAAACAAACCGCAGAATTAGTAAATCAAGAACAGGGAGAAGTGGAACAGCACAGACTGAATAGATATGTTTTCATCTGAGTTTTGAAGAGCGACCGAGAGGACGTTAGGTGCAGGTTTCGAGGGAGGGAATTCCAGAGTTGAGGGGCAGCAACACTAAATGATCTACCCCCCATGGTGGCTAACCTGAATTTAGGAACCATGAGTAACCCAGTACCGGAGGAGTGGAATGGAGTAATTCAGTGAGGTATGAAGGAGCAGATCCATGAAGGGCTTTAAACGTGATCAGAAGCAGCTTGTACTGAATACGATACGATATGGGCAGCCAGTGAAGTTTGTGGAGAACGGGGGTGATATGTTCCAATTTTTTGGATAACGTGAGAACACGTACGTACTGGAGCCTGGCTAATGTTCTAGTTGGGGGACCAAAGGGTAGAGCGTTACAGTAATCAAGATGGGACGTTATAAAAGCATGAACAAGTATTTCTGCATCCTTCAGTGAAAGAGATGAGCGGAGACGTGAGATGATTCTGAGGTGAAAGCATTTTTCACAACTGTTTGTGAGATTCAAATGACAGAGAGGGATCGAATATAACACCTAAATTCCGGACAGTGGGTGAGGGCGTAACAAGAACATCGTCAATGGATAAACTAACATTTTGGAGTTTAGTGATGAGAAATTTGGAGCCAACTAATAAAAGTTCTGTTTTGTCAGTGTTGAGCTTTAGAAGGTTTGAGGTGAGCCATAGTTTTACATCATGAATACAAGCTGTGAGGGAAGGGGGCGGGGTGACTGAAGTGGAGGTGGTAAGGTAGATTTGGGTATCGTCGGCAATGAAAACTGAGGCCATGGTTTCTAATAATATGACCAAGAGGGAGAATATAAATCATGAACAATAAAGGTCCAAGAGCAGATCCCTGAGGGACACCCTGTTTAACTGGAGCAGGAGGTGATCTGTTGTTATGGAGGCGGATGAACTGCTGTCTATCAGTGAGATAAGATGTGAACCAAGAAAGAACGGTACCAGAGAGCCCAATGGCTGAAAGGCGGTAAAGAAGGATCTTATGATTGACAGTGTCAAAGGCAGAGCTTAGATCCAAGAGAAGGAGGACACTGCGGGAACCAGAGTCAGCACTGAGTAAAAGCTCGTTGGTGGCACGTAGAAGGGCAGTCTCGGTGCTGTGGAATGGACGGAAACCTGACTGAAACGGCTCATATAAATTGTTAATCGTTAGATGCTCCTGCAGCTGAGCAGCTACAACCCCTTCAAGGAGCTTTGAAATAAAAGGTAGATTAGAAACAGGTCTGTAGCTGCTCAGATTGCTGGGATCCAAAGTGTTATTTCTCAAAATAGGTTTTGATAAAATATTTTTCAGGCCCAGAGGAACAACACCAGAGGAGAGTGAACAATTTATGAGATGGGAGATGGAGGCAGAGATAGCAGACAAACAGGATTTAAGAAGAGAAGTAGGTGCTGGATCCAGGACGGAGGTGGAAGATCTGATTTTCCTAATTAATAAGAGTTTGAGTTTGTAGGAGAGAAGGGTTGCACCAGAGTTTCTAGGAGAGAGATGGTGGAGGGGTACCAGTGAACAGATTATATATCAGGTCCATTTTGTTTAGAAAAAAGTGAAGAAAGGAGTCACATGAGTGAGAACCTGAGAGGGAAGGTACTGGGGCTGAAGAAGTCTACTCACACTAGTGAACAGGGCCTTGGGCTTACAGCTGCTGCTGTTGATGATGGAGGACAGGTTTTTTTATACAGCTGTTCAAGTCGCCTCCCAACAACTTTCATGGACCTCAGTTCAGGGGTGAACCACGGAGAGGAGTGAGAGGAAGGTGCAGCCCTGATTTTGACTGGAGCAAACTTATCTAATACGGCAGGAATGGAGCGGTTGTATAAGGACAATGTCATCAGGACAGGAGAGGTTTAAGAAATTTGAAAGAGGAGATGTAAGCAAGTCAGAGGTGAACCCTTGAATGTCAACAGATTTCAAATTCCTAAATGAAATCGTAGTTTTTTTACATAGATTATCTAAGGTTAATGATTAATGATATACTGTATTATAGTGTTAATGCGGAAGACTTGCTGCTGTGCTGGTAGTGTTAACCTGTGGACGTCCTTCATGGTCTGGTTTGTGTGAACAGTGAGGACGGTGGGGGGAAAAAATCGGTGCTCCTCTGTCCACACTCCTGAAACTGTACTGTTCAAGAAACAGGAAATGAGCAGGGAAAATCATTACAGCTTCCTTGCACTCTGGACAGAACCTTTGAACTCCTCCCCTGCAGCAGGTGCTATAGAATCATGTGCACCAAAACACCAGACACAGTAGCAGCATCTTGCCTCAGGCCATCACCCTCATAAATAGCTGAGCAGAACTATTACCTGACTGTTATCAGGCATAGCCACTCCTGTTTCATTGCTAAATCACCATAAATCCCTTTCCGTTCATGAATCATCACCATTATCACTCTCTGTCTCACATGCTTGATGTGATGCTGACATTTGGAAGATCACACACATGTGATACTGTTATCTTTACCACTTAATTCTGTTATAATTACGGTTATTTCGTCACACAAATTATATAACACCACCAATATAGATTTGCTATTATTTGCACTTTCATATGTATGATGTGGACTCGATGTCACAGTTGCAGTGTATTTAGATCAAACCTACTCTTCCCTCAGCGCTTTACCTTTTCACACCTCCTCTTTGGCCAGCTACCTTGTCATGGCTGGATCAATGTGGCTGTGCAATGGCTGTCTGGAGAGGTCCATGCATGAGTGGCAGTCCAGGAGAGCCTGAAGACTTGATGGAATGCTGAAGCAGAGTTAATTAACTTCCAGTCCAGTCATGAGCGTTCATGCTTGCTAGCACTGCTTCACGTGTTCTCTCTCACTCACTCACACACACACACACACACACACACACACACACACTCCTTTTCATCTTGTGTCCAGTATGACAAGAATTCAGAATCGAGGCCGGGGCTGAAGTCTTTTTAGCACATGGAAGTACAGTACTGTGCAAAAGTTTTAGGCAGGTGTGGAAAAAATGCTGTAAACAAAGAACGCTTTCAGAAATGGAAGTGTTCATCATTTATTTTCATCAATCAACAAAATGCAGTGAATGAACAAAAGAGAATCTAAATCTAATCAATATTTGGTGTGACCACCCTTTGCCTTCAAAACAGCATCAGTTCTTCTAGGTACACTTGCACACAGTTTTTGAAGGAACTCGGCTGGTAGGTTGTTCCGAACATCTTGGAGAACTAACCACAGATCTTCTGTGGATGTAGGCTTCCTCACATCCTTCTGTCTCTTCATGTAATCCAGACACACTGGATGATGTTGAGATCAGGGCTCTGTGGGGCCAGAAGAACTGATGCTGGTTTGAAGGCAAAAGGTAGTGACACCAAATATTGATCTGATTTAGATTTTTCTTTTGTTCGCTCACTTTGCATTTTGTAAATTGATCAAAATAAACAATCACTATTTATATTTCTGAAAGCGTTCTTTGTTTACAGCATTTTTTCCACACCTGCCTAAAACTTTTGCACAGTACTGTATAAAGATGATCAGCTCTACATTTAAACCTTGCAGTGGCATCTAGTGTCAATGCAAATATTAGCCATCCATTTAAAGGACTCAGATCTAGTGGACTGTACTCTGCTTACAATGTTTGTGTTGTTATTGTCCAAAATGTGTCGAACACACAACGCTTTCATAGTTCATGTTTATATGACCACCTTAAATCATAAAAATTCACAGAATGTTTAGTTTCAGCCTGCTTTCATGCTTAAGCCATTTTTTACAGTTTAACCATGCTGTATCACATTTAAAACTAAATATAAAAATGGTGTAATATTAATATCTTAATTAAGTGCTCCAGTCTTGGCTTAAATACTGCATATAATTACAGCATGAATGGGTGGAGCTAAACCCTCTGCTGGGTGAATAAGTGATTATATGCTAATGCATTGGTTTTTGTGACAGAAAATAAAGTTCACAATGGGCTGCTATTATTGCTGTATACATCAACATCACTGTTCAATAATGAGGTTTACTCATTGCATCAAACTTTTCATTAAAAACGTCATATTGGCCCTCCAGCCCAAGAATGTCAGCAAAGACAGGATCATGGCCCGTTCTTTTAACAGGTAAGAGTGGCTTTCAAGTTTTAATGCTTTATGGAAACTGCTTCATATGGATTTTGATCCCAAGAAAGACTCAAGCAGTAAAATGTACAAAGACGTCTACTTTGCCCCGGTGCAAATAACTATTAAAGCTTTCGATTTTTGCTGCTGTCATTTGGCTTTAAGTCAAAAGCTAATTTGCTGGCATCGTTTGAAGTCCGATCAATAAAAGCGAGTGGCGAGAAAGCAGGCAGTGGATTCACAGAGCAATTTATCGCAAAAACAAGATGCAACATGTTATGCAAATGAATTCAAAACACTCTTAAAGCTCATTATGGCAAAGTACAATGGGTTTTATATCCGATTCCCCCGTCCTTCCCACCCCTCCTGCATGTAGAGCAAGAGTCAGTGGCTTTGACTAAACAATTTAGAAATGCAATTTAGCATTTTCACAGTTCCAGTGGCTAGATTGCCAAAGTTGATAAACTCTCAATTGAAAACTCAATGAGGTAAATGGCACTACACACTCTTGGGCACTTTCTGTGTGTGTGTGTGTGTGTGTGTGTATTCACACTCAATACAGAAGCTATCCACACATCAGTGCATCATAAAATAAATAGGCTATCTCTGCTCAAGTACAAATGAGATTTTAGGGCATTTGTTTCTTCGTCTTGTCAATTTCAGTACGGTTTCCTCCTGAAATAGTGTTTACTCGGCCGTCGTTAAAGCAGCCATTGCAGGCAGCAATTCAGCGATTTTTAATGCACCTCTTAGCGACTTTACTTCTCTACGATCTGAAGAAAAGTAACAGCTCTGGACCCGGTTTCCTGAAACAGTGTTAACCTCAATGATGTTAATCATAAAACTGAATTACGCACTCTCTTCACGAGAGCATCATTTCTAGCAATAGAACTTTTGCAGTATTAATATTAAGTCTGTGGAGTGTCTGAGAACATTTCTGTGTAACACCGATGCCTTTGTGATGCAGACTAACGTGGCCTAGTGCTGTAATAGACATCATGCTGGAGACTCTCGCAATTCCTGGTTTTCTGACACTTTGGGATACTTTTATCAGAATCGGGTACCATTAACACATTGAACGGTGATCTAGAGCCTCACAGCACCATCGGAGTAGCCATGTGAGTAGCCATTATTTGGGTACTGGATCACATGCAGCACAGTAGTGACACTGATTTGGTGGCAATGTAAGTGTGTGTGTGTGTGCGCTGCAAAAAAAAGAAGAAGAAAAATGATGTAATCTATCTTTTTGCCACCACACCACCACGTACATCTACTATGACCCTGTATTTGCTTACAGTGAGATGATCACTTTGGCCAGTGTGGTCGAATGAAAATCTCCCTTCATCCTCAGCAAAGCAGGCTACATGTTGCATCTTCTGCTGATTCTCAGGGCCTTTTGAGTGCTTGAGTCTTGAACAGAGAAAACCAGATTAGATAAAGATCTTCTGATCTAATTTATATATGTTGCATTTTTCCGCAGCTTGTTTTATTTTGAACATTCATTGAAAGCCCATACTGGTGCGTACCCGAGCTATAAAAACAATTTTATCAGCCTGCTGCAGTACAGCCTATAGGCTTCACGCAAACAATTTGCAAAGTGTTAAAAGCAAATTTACCTCCTCCAGTGCGCACTTGCTTTATCTGATGTAAACGGAGATCTGAGCCAGCGAAAGGAGAGAAAACTAACTTGAACAGCTAACGGGCAAATGAATTGGCATCGGTGAAAATGTCTGTGGACTCCCGGCTGCTGATAAACCTAATGAACAGAATCCATTTCATCTTTGTGCAAATGGAATTCTTGGATCTGGCCTCCTCCACAGGACGAGCAAGGACCTGTATGTGGGCAGAACAGTAGAATATTAATTAAGAAGCATTAGGAAAAATAAAGAGCTAATGACTGCGAAGCTGTTTTACCATCTTTGCATTTGTGCCACGTGAATTAAGAATAATTGGATAAACATTCAGGAATTCAGAGAACATGTAAATTGCAGCATGGTTAACTTTTGATCATATGACCTGAGAACTCATTATGCTTGAGGAATCTGCCTACACTGATCAGCCACAAACCATTAAGTGAATGGCGTTGATTCTCATTCCGGTGGCAGCTGTCTGGGGGTAGGATATATGTGGGAGTGAACAGTTAATTATCGATGTTTTGGAAGTGGCAGACTTAAATATTTGAGTGACTTTGACTTGGACCCTCATATGATTGTTTCCCAGTTGTATGACTGGGTCAGAGCATCTCAAACACCTGCGGTGGGAGATTAAATTCGACTTGGTACATTGAACCAGGTCACTTTCTGATGATCATGTGCACATGCAGCAGAGGGAGTGTGATGCTCTGGACAATGTTCTGCTGGGAAACATTGGGTCCTGGCATTCTTGTGCATGCTAGTTTATCTCACAGCACCTACCTAAACATGGTTGCCGAGCAAATAAAACCCCTTTATGCCAATTCCCCAATGGCAGTGTCCTCTGTCTGCAGGATATTTGGCCTTCCATGCTGCAAAATATCTACAAGAATTGGCTTTAGAAACATGAGTTCAAGGTGTTCACCTGACCTGAATACTTCCCGGATTTCAGTCTGATCAAGAATGCGTCTGATGCTTCAATCGATGGCTCATTGCCAGATTCTATCGCATGTATGTTAATGCCACAAAAAATGTTCCTTACTATTTGGAAAAGGCTTTTATTTTTTTCTTCAGCCATTTAATCGTTTGCAACAAACAGTACTTCCTGCTGAGGGGGGTGGGGAGGGGAAGGAGAAAACGACCCCATTATTGGACATCCTGCTGGGTGCAAGTTTTCCCTCCTGCCATTGTCTAATTGATTTGACTTTACACATGGACATTTCTGTGGACATTACTTGCAGCGACAAATTAACTTCCATTTAAGCATGTGATTATTGTTGGGTCACTGTAAATAACGTTAAAGAGTTGACAAAAAGAGAGATGGGTCCAGTGTTGAGTAATGCATATTAAAGCATAAAAGGATAAAATTCAAGATTTTGTATTTTTTTTCCAACACAAATGTTACACTATCTGATATTTAAAAGAAATACCAGATTTCTTTAAAAAAAATCTGCATAATGGTTAAAAAGGTCATTCAAAGTCATCCAATGTGAAATTCAAGAGAAACCTGAGTGAAAATCGTTCACATTCACCAGCCATCTGAAGCATTCAGTGCCCTAAAACCTACCTCAAAGGAAGGTATTGTGTAAGATTCCTGAAGCTTGAGACATTATTGTAAATGACAAAATATAAACCACATGAAACGCAGTAAATAACACTTTCCAAAGGCTGTTTGATGCAGGTTTTAGAGTGATGGTTGCTGTAGAATCCTGGACTGTATTTAGGGAGGATTCTTAACACCGCATTTGCCTGCACAAAAAAATCTATGCAGGATTTCAGTTATGACCTTCTTTACTGATTGGGGGAGGGGGGTGCTCAACAATTACATCAACCAGTGGCTGAAAAGGTAATTGCAACAAAAGAAATTAAGGTGAATAATGAACACCCCCTTAAATTGAACTGTTTTGTTATATTTTAGTATCCAAGTGCCAACAAACATTTCTAAAACCTGGACAGCAGCCTTCCACATTGCTGTAGAGGACTTCTGCCACACTCACTCAGAGGTGGACTTGATAGCGGATCGTCTTGCTTCATTACTCAGTGGCACTTGAGCATCAGGTCACGGACTGATTTTATTCTTCTGTTGGACTTTCTGATGATGAGCAGAATTAACGGTTCCTTCAGTCAAAGCAAGTCACCCGGACAAGGCATTTCTGCACCATCACACTACCACCGTCATGTTTGACTGGTCCACAAATTCTCTTTCACTTTCAATTCTGTGTTAACTTTACTCCAGAGGAAATGGAAGACTTTTTAAAAGAGGATTTTTCCAAAACACTTGAGGGTCATCAAGGGCATGTTTTTAAATGATCCTTTCAAATCACCTTTTACTTATTTTCCCCCGTCTTTCCTCACTGGCCTTGTCTCAAGTTGGAATTTTTATTTATTTATTTATTTATTCTTTTTTCCAGATTAGTCTGCCTGTTGTTTAGGGAAGGATTTAGGGGTGCAGCCACAACTGTGTGGTTTCCTTTTTTCATTTGGATATAAATGAATATCCAATACTGCAGTTTGCTGTCCTATAATCTCAGAATTAGAAAGTATTTATTTATTTATTTATTTATTTATTTATTTATTACATTTTTCATTAGTTTACTGTTTCTGCATGGTATTTGTATAGACCTAGGTAGTTTCACATTTCTTCTCTAATACCAATGCAGATTCTGACTTCTTAAACATAAAAAATAAAAATATTCAGCTAAAAGCCATATTGATTCCTAATACCAAAAAAAAAGACATACTACAGAGTATGTCATTTTTTTTTTTTTGTAAGTTATTTTTTGGTTATCAAAAATTTTCAAATCTAGACCACTATGTATATTCAGTGTATTTTTCCCTTGCCACACACAAAAACACACACCATTTTAGAAAATACTGTGATATTTTATTAGAAACGCTGCAGAAAAATTTTATATAGTGTCCAGCCAGAAATATCATCTATCACTTAAGGCAAAAAATGCAAACAATATAAGACAAACTATTATTTAGAATCCTACATTTCACCCTTGAATTATTGACAGGTTATGGGGCTAGATGAATATCTTCAATATACAAATGTACTTTTTATAAATTTCAATTGTATAATTATTATTTTTTATATATCTTTGCTTGCGCTTTCAAGCTTTCTTGTTATAGGATGCAGAACTAAAAATATCAGGGTTAATGTTGTTTTTTTTTTTTTTGTTTTTTTTTTTGTTTTTTTTGCTTTAATAGCATTTATAATCATTTTTATTTACACTCATTCACTTGCGTTGTAACCCAAAAATATCACAAGCCTGGCACGATACTTTACATATTGCTAGCATATGGCAAGTAAAATATCTAATATATATACTGCTTTACAAACATACCCAACTAATACTGATACCAAAATCCACTGCCTGTCTTCTGTTTTATTTTTTTTTTTTCTTCCCTTCCCTTAAACAGAACAATGTTGGCCACATCTTTAATTCAGGCAGCGGAGGGTGTGACAAAAGATGTTGAAAAATTAAGAAAAAGAAAAAGACTAAAGATAAAAGAGGATGTTACTCTGCTGTCGTTCCATATTATACTAGTCGCTGGAAATTCTGTAATGACAACTAGGTTTAAAGCACATTCACTCTGGATTAGAATGGAGACTTTTTTATATATATATAATATATATATATATATAAAAAACTGTATTACTGATATATGCTTCCTAAACCTGCTCCAAAGTTTCTCCCATCCCAAAGTGCCGTACTCTAGGATCACAGTTGGCAATCACTGGGCTTTGAGAAATTCTTCTGGCATGAATGTGCCAGAATGGCAGCACCGTGGTCCAATGTTTCCTGGCAATTGGGGTTGCCCCATAATACGATTGCCTAGAAGAAAATTACTTGGTGGACAGCTGAGGTGAAAGAGTGTCCTCACCAACTAAAACAGACACTACATCTAGTCTCTGATTAGCTTAAAGGGCCAGCTTCCATCAGCGCCATTACAGACAGCCACCATCAGATTTGAGGTTGCTGAAGGCTCTTTTTGAGCAGACAACATTGCATAAATATGGAGGAGCACTCAGAGCTTATGGTTATGGATGCTGATGAAATGAGTATGTTATGGGATTCTACCAAACACAGGTTAAAAATAAAATGATGATCGGTTATGACTGGCATATTTACAGTCACTTCAACAGAAAGCACAAGCTGAGTAATAGTCATAGTTTGAACCAAAACAACAATAAAAGCTTTTAAATTTATTTTAGTATTGGATTTGTAACTCACAGCTATTTACATAATGGTCATCTTTACAAATTCATCATAAATACATTTCAGGCTGGGAGATTTAGAACTCAGTCCCCTAGTTCAATTTGTGACAAGACTGTCAGAAAAGTGGTCTAATCCTCTCATGTTCTGGCACCATGCCAGAGTCATTTGTTACTCTTGATATAGGATGTTCAGCATCACACATACAAAGCCTTGGCAGATCCTTGCTGCCTACGGTCCTTTGCATGTATGCGTCATCTCTGCTGGCAAAACAGTCCCTTACAAAACGTTCAAAAAATTTGGTAAAACGACCTATGATCATCTCTATACTCAGCGCTGAGTATACCGCTTGTTTAGAAACTTCACTTTTCCCCCCAACAAATAAGTTCTAGTGGACTTTGATGTCTTCATGTGGAAAAAGTAAATCGTGCATTCTGTTTTCTCCATCTATTACAGATTTCCACATCTTCGCTGGAATGAACCATCTCCATTTCTCCTGGAAAGTCCTGAAAGGTTCATGAAGGTCCAGCCCACAATCTGAGGCGTGGAGCTATACCCTGGTGGTGGAATGACCATGAGGCAAGTTGGTGCTGTTTTGATTCCCGCCGAAGGTGTTGAAGTTGTGCAAAGGCTGCATCCCGGCCAAAGAATTGGGTATCATGGTGATGGTGCTGGGTGGCATGAGCGGGATGTCATCAGGCGACCTTCGCAGGGTCAACGTGTAGTCGGGTGGGCAGGCTAGGCGCAGAGTGTCAAGGGACTCACACTCATGGTGGTGCTCATGTTCCAGCTGCTGCTGCTGCTTCATCTGCAGGGACATCAGCTCCTCACTCTGTAGGCGAGCGATGTCATTTGCGTTAGCCGCCACGTTGGCTGGCGTCGAGTTTCGCTGTGGGCTGGGGCCTCGGCGGTTAGACTCATGCCGCCGCTTGTCTTTCTTGTAGTAAAGTGCAGCGAAGGCTAGAATGTTGAGGAAGAGGAGCGAGGCTCCCACCGCAATGGTCACGCTCAGCTCCGTGGAGTAGTCCCGCTTGTTCTCGATCACCACAGCAGAGTCGTCGCCAAGGTCGCTACCCTTGCGCTGGTCAGTTGTCTGTTTAGGGTTTGGTGGAGGGACCCCAGGATGACGTGTGGTTGACGGCCACGTTTTGCCCAGTCTTTTAGTGTAGGGGAAAGGTGTGGTATCCTGTGGTGGAATCTTGGTGGTTGTCGAAACGTACTGGAACAGGTCATTGATGTTGTGGAGATGAGGAACAAGCTCCAGCCAGAAGGCAACCTTGGTAGCACGGTAATGGTCGCGCACTCTGGGTTTTAGGCCAATGTGAAGGTAGAGCTGATCTTTGGGGTTGTACTTGGACCAGGCCACCTCCTCAAAGCGGTTGGGCTTGGTGTGGATGAACTTGGTATCCTGTGGTACTGGCTGATTTGGATCTCTGTAGGAAAGAAAACAAAGAAAATATTGGTTGAAATGGGCACTTGAGTCAGACTTTGAATATCACATGTTTAACGAGTCGCAATTCAGGTTTAGAACAGAAATGTCATGAAAGTGTAGTTTAGGAACAAATTTGTTCCTTCGTTTGTATGACTCTGCCCATTGGCTTTGCTACAGTTATGCAGTGTTTTTCTCCCATGTGATACATCGGCTTTGTTGGTCCACTTTTTGTTTGTCCAGACTTTTTCCTGGAGTGAAACTCTAATCAGCTGTATCAAAGTGTTATGTGCTGTTAATTCTGCGTTTAAGGGAACGAATCGAAATAACCCAATGTTAGCATTTAGTTTACGCTGCAAGTATGCTAGCTATCACAATAGTGCACCAGAGACAAAGACTGGACTCGAACTCACATGCCAGAAACACAAGACTCAGCTTAGTCCCGGACTCATTCCGTGCAATGAGCTCATATTCGAGACTCTAGCCTGGAAATGGACTCGAGACCCACTTGCTAAAGGCATGACTCGATTGACTCCCACCACAGACTCCTTTCAGGAACAGGCTCTTTGGCCTGAAAGTGGTCTGCTTGGCATCCGATAATTGTATAAGCCCTTCATTCAATCTCAAAGCACAACCATTATTTATGGAAACAGTATAAGGTGCACATGAACCTAGAGATCAGAAATGATGCTGAGAGTTTTAGCATCCTTCATAATCACATTAAAAGTGCACCTGGAAAATGCAATCAGTTTACCAGTGGTTGGTTTTATTAGGTGAGAAGCTAGCCAAAAAAAAAAAAAAACACATTTAAAAGGTTTCTAAATTTGGCAGTATGGGGGTGAAATATGTTTCCTTTTTGCTGGGTGCATTAACGTTGTTCAAGTTTGAATAATGGCACTGCACCTACGCTACAGAGTGAGAATTCCTTTCGACCATGTCAGTCATCTCTTTTCATGATGCTTTTTGCACACTTATTACAGGATGCTACTGGAATCTCACCAAATGATTCTAATGGGCTGGAAAATGACTAATGATTAAGTGTTTCATTAAAAATCTCTTCCTCCTCCACCAGTACCCTACTACCTGCAGAGAATTTGTCCTCTGGACATTACAACATGGTGTAATTTTTCAAAAACTATCAGGTTATACAAACATACCCATAATATACGAAAGGAATAAGGAAAGACAAGACTCTAAGTTCAACATGAGCCAAAAGCCTTTCATCCAAGGTTCTTTTAGTATCAAGATTCATGTGCAGACATGCCATAAAGCCGGAACGACCTTCAAATGAGAGACAACGATGAAACCCAAAGCTGAAAAGATTGCAACAGACACTTGCTAAGTGGGTCAACTTGATCATTAGTTGTTTTGCAATCGATGTCTTAGCGGTGCGCATCTTTACTGGACTTGTGCGAATATGAAACAGATGACCTGGTAAAGTTTAAAAAAAAAAAAAAAAAAAAGAGAGAATCTGCAGGTTGAATTTGCATGTGCATTAAGGCAGCTTGCAGGTGCAGATTATGAGTCACCAGCTTTAGCACACGCTTCAGTCCCAAAAATACATCTGGAGTAATTCTCTGGGACATGTTCAGAATGTTAACACTATACAACAGAAGTTAATCGCCACGGTACCTGCTAGCATGCAGATAACCCACCATGATGCTGTCCGACAATGCTAGCAGGTGGTCCACTTGACAGTCAGTGTGTACCAAGAGATTGCAATAGGCTGTCATTAGTTGCATGAGGAACAGGCTTTGCAATGTTGTCTGTAATATTTTCACTACGTTAGAGAGAGAGAGAGAGAGAGAGAGAGAGAGAGAGAGAGAGTGCATGCAAAACATAGAACATCAATGAGATGTTCTATGAGAGAGAATATACTAAATTAAAGCACGTTATGTAATGCATGTAACAAATGGAAAAGTTAAGTGATGAGCAAATGCCCATAGCCATACACCCATTCCTGTAAAGGGCCCATGCTGTGAACTTTGTTTCTTGTGTCCCAGTTTGTATAGAAAATGAATTAGTTGTTTTTGTGATGTCACGTAAATGCAGCATATTTACACATCAGCCTGTTCTGCAGTGCGGCCCCACTCCTTTGCACCAACACGCTATTCTAGATTACTTTTTGATGCAAAGGAGCCAATTAGAAAATAGGTCATACAACATACAACAACCCTAAAGGCATGGTAACGAAAATAGCCTGTTTAATTCTAAGGGATAAAGAGAAACATGCAGTAATCAGCGCTGCATGGTGGTGTGATTAGTGCTGTCTGAAGGCTCTGGGTTTGACTCCCAGCTGGTCATTTCTGTGAGGGTTTCCTCCGGGTGTTTCATTTTCTTCCCACAGCTGAATACTTCAACAATAAGGTTTAACAAGGGTGTATGTTCCAGTGGTCACCTATCTTAATTATTCTATACATCTTAATAAATCTAAGTGATGGACTTCTGCAAGTAAATGCAAAGTGTGATTGCAAGGATAAAACATGTGTGTGTGTGTGTGTGGTAGTAATTAAAAAGAATGTTTACTACTCTTTACTATACTTGAATCAGCAACTTTCATATCTGGAGCCCCATTCTCTTACCACTGGACTTCCACACCACGCAAATAACTGTGCCCGCATGCATGAAGGAGAAAGCACCTGTTTTTGAAGAAGAGAAAGTGAGCATGTGTGAGTCATTAAAAGTGAGAAAGTTTTGACTTTAGCTCAGATTGCACCAGCTAACTCTCTAGACCATCTTCCATTCGTTCCCCATGGAGAGAAAAAAATGATTTTCAGTGGCCACTGCTTTGAAAATTGACAATCCAATCAAAGACCTTTATACTCGCACCGCAGTCCCAATGCATGTCAGAGTTACGCTGTAAACATCTGAATCGGGTTTAGAAGAGAAGCAGCACAAAGAAAAGTGTGCAATAAAACTTACAAAACGTAAAAAACAATAGCGTGATTTATTGCGCAATCACAATAAAAAGGTGGAAAACCCTTCGCAATACTAGCATTTCCTGCTAGCATCCTTATAGGACTGGAGTGGTATGTTTGAATGAATGTAAGCATCTAAAGTGAGCATTTTTGACAGATCTGGATTAAGCACAGGCATCTGAAGCTTATAAAAGGGTTCCATGTTTTGGCTGAACCCTTTTTCTTCTTGTCTGTTGCATTTCTACAGTGACTCCAAGTTAAGAAGATTTTGAAAAGTGGGTGGCACATCAAAGACCTTCAGAAAATCTTCCAAATTATTCCGACATCTTCAGTCCAGCACCTGAAGGGCTAACCTTCAGGTGCGGTTATTTAGCCATTATATAGACAATTTTTCTGGGGGTACTTAAAAGCTCAATTAACACATGAATAACCAAGAAATAAAAAGTGCAGACATGTATTTTTTGTTTCATTAAGACTTTCTTTGAAGGCTTAGAAGGCCTGCTGGGCTCCCTAACCTATACGCCACTAAAGTAGGCATGTTCAGACATAAAAAAAAAAACAATAATAAATAAATAAATAAAATTTTGTCCTCCCCGAGCTATAATTGGAGACTCTCAGGGTGCTGAGTATCAAAGCAGTGCACTCTGATGTCTGAAGCTCTGACCCATAATCTAAGCATCGGTGTGACTGAGGTGATGGCAAGTTATTTATCTCCTATTGGACTGAGCTATTTGTCTTTGATTCAAAAGGACACGCAGTTAAACCGAGGCACAAGTGCATCCTGATCATTTATTAATTTTTTCCCCCCGCATTATCACACAACCCCTACCAATACCAACCAGACCACCTTGCCACTAGCGAGCAAAGATGAAAAATCTACCGCGTAATTTTGCCATGAGCGAAACATGGGGGGAGATTCAATGACATGAAAAGGTTTTGCTAGATCAGGCCATTATAAAAGCCTGGGAGAGCTCGCCATAATGGCACGCTTTGTACTGTCCCTTCCCCTGTTGCACTACTACTGCGATGAACAAAGTGCTTTGAGCTGTAGTTGCCCCGAGAAATGCTTCAGAAATGTGTCTCGGATCAGATCAGCACTCTGCTAAGAGCACCGCAGAAGTCCGCGGAACATCAGTCCAATTAGGACTGCACAGTTCAGTCGGTCTCATGCAAAAGTTTGAACACCTCCGGTCAAATGACATTTACTGAGTGGGGAAATAAGAATCTTCTCCAGAGAAACACTCTATGAACTTTGTCATTGTGAGCACACACCACAGCCCTCGATGAACCGCAACTAAATGCGTCCTCTGGATTTAGCCCATACACACCGTGCAGCGGTGGGCGGACATTTCCAGCGCTTGAGGAACAGTGCTGGGAACGGTACTTTGCTTCAAGGGAACCTCAGGGCAATCTATCAGTCCAGGATTCCAAACCAAAACCTTCAGATGCTGGGGCCTAGTCCCTCAACACCAGCCTGCACTACATTTGGGAAAAAATACATTTTAATAACAAAAAATGTACAAAACGGTGCCTTAAAATGTGCTGATGTGAAGAATCTGCAGGTTCTGCAGGATCCAGGATCCAAGGGCAGCCTGTACTTGTGCATATGTATGTTGTTGCTCTACTGGCCGAAAGAAAGCTGGGTAGTGCTGTTGCCCCACAGTGAGAAGGATCTGGGTTTGATTCCATGTTCTCCCCACGTCTTTATGGGTTTCCTTCCACCATCCAAAGACATGCAGGTCAGGTGGATTGGAGATGTTAGATGTGAGTGTGTGTGTGTGAAAGACTGACCATTGGGCGAGGGTGTTTGTGTGTGTGTATGTGTGGGCGAGTGTGTGAAAGACACACACACATCCTAGGACTATTTTATATTTCCTTGCACTGACAGTAGAAATCTACAGTCTAAGGAAGTATAAAATGGTCCTAGGATGGTGGGCTTTCACTATCGTCTTGCAATCTCAGAACTAGAAAGTTCATGTTTATAAATAACTCCTCTCTCTCTCTCTCTGTCTGTCTCTCTCTGTCTTTTGCCTGAAGCATTAACCACACTCAGCTTGCTTCATTCAGAATGAATAAAGGGGAAAAAAAAAAGACTGCTTGGGAATTCAACCCAGTAAGGAAGCATCCAAGCACAGCTATGGTTCCTTCTAGCTGAAAAGATGTATATTTCCTTAACAGCACAATTCTTGACTTTAAATATCTTTATCATCCTTGAATTACCACGACTGGCTAATGTGTTGTATGGCTCACATATATGGGACGATCTACAGCGTTGCTTAAAGGGCCCAAATCCCAGGGA
Source organism: Hepsetus odoe (assembly GCA_017165825.1). NCBI lineage: Eukaryota > Metazoa > Chordata > Actinopteri > Characiformes > Hepsetidae > Hepsetus > Hepsetus odoe. The sequence continues at coordinate 16,465,014 of CM029386.1, forward strand.
GGAAAACTCATTTGCTTCCCTTTATTGAAGTAAAAGAAATTGAAATGACGTTGCAAAAGCAAAACAAACCCACTAGCCAGATCATACGGTATCATACGGTATAAGAGTAGCACAACTAATTCTCGTATTAGAAGTATTATTTAAAATTTTCCTTATCCAGACCCAGAGAGGATGATGGGTATTCGGCCACTATTTTTAATTTTTTTTTTTTTAAAGGCTTTTTTAAAAAATGCATATTTTTGCATATTTATGAATGTGCATCTATATAAAAAGAGCCTTGTGCCTTTATCACACACACTAAATGAATAATAAATTGCTGCATATGAGGCTGTAAAAAAAGGTGTGAAGCTATTAAGTGTGTGTGTGTGTGTGTGTGTGTATATATATATATATATATATATATATATATATATATATATATATATATATATATATATATATATATAAAATATATATATATATATATATATATATAAAATTTTTATTTTTTTAAATTTTATTTAAAGTGTTACAAAGCTTGAAATGCAGTAATTTTTTATTAATGTTGGGAGTGTGTCTATTTGAGACACGTTATTCTTAAAACTCTCACTACTGGTAAACATTATTAGTTAAAAAATGTATAGTACTTTTGATCCTATATGAAGCTTTAGCTTTTGCCACACACACCAGTAGAACTCCATTTAGGGAATGTGTTTCTACAGCTGATCTCTAAAGTCAAGCACACAGAACTCAAACCTGGAAGCTTTTTAGGCCACGGCAACCCAGAAGGCATTAAAGTGGAACCGAGTGCACAACTACGCTTCCATTCATATAGACATCCATCCGACACGTGGTTTCCACGAGGACTGCACCGCACACACCGATGCGCACACACAGCCTTGCATTACGCTGGGTCACATTCAGAAGACGTTCCCTGCTGAAACATCCTTTCAGGACTAAACTTAATCTGTACTGAAAAGCATCCTCACACATTTTCACACAGCTCCCCTCAAGGCTAAAAGCGCATCCTTCTCCCCGACGCTATACACTCTCCAGACTAATTTTCTCTTCATAGCACGGCTGAAAAAAGAGGGATTAGCAGTGAAAGGTTGTAATGATAGGTGCGAGACATATTACATTGGTGCACTAAACTAGATAAAGAAAGGAAATTAATGAAAAGTTGTTGAAGACCATTTTTCTCTCGCTTTCTCACTCACTCGCTTTCTCAGATTTGGAACTTTTGTGTCTCTTCTTTTTCCCCTTTAATTAACCTTTCACTCTCTCGCTCTTGCTCCCTCTCTCTCTCACTGTTCATAATTTGGGACTTGGGGATCTTTCAGTCTCTATCTTGCTCATTATTTGGGTCTCTCTCTCTAAATGGATGCTTGTCTCTCTCTTTCTGGCCCTGTTTCCATCTCTTTCTTTCTCACTCTTCATTTTGTCTCTCTCTTATTTTCTCTCTAATTTGGGTAAGTATTCCTCTTTTGCTCACTATTTGGGTCTCTCTCTCTCTCTCTCTCTCTCTCTCTTTCTGGCCCTGTTTCTATCTCTTTCTTTCTCACTCTTCAGTTTGTCTCTCTCTTACTTTCTCTCAAATTTAGGTCAGTCTTGCTCTTTTGCTCATTCATTGGGTCTCTCTCTCTCTCTCTCTCTCTCTCTCTCTCTCTCTCTCTCTTTGTCTCTCTCTTTCTGGCCCTGATTCTATCTCTTTCTCTCTCTGTCTCACTTTTCAGTTTGTCTCTCTCTTCCCTTCTCTCAGATTTAGGTCAGTCTTGCTCTTTTGCTCATTATTTGGGTATTTCTCTCTTTCTTTGAGTCTCTGTCTCTTATCTGTCTCTCTTTCCTTTTCTCGCTCTCTCGTGATTTTTGGATAGCACTCGGTGAAGTTAGAGTCTAGCTTCATGAGTGGAGTGTTTATCAGTGGCTGGAGAGACTCTCGTGTTGTGAGAGCACTTTCAAGTGCAGCGGAAATTGCTTTCGTTTTTTGCCCGCTCAGTTTTTAAGCCACTTGGGCTGAGTGAGAAACATTCAGGGAGAGAGCAGAGAGAGAGAGAGAGTGAAGAAGGGATGCTGATGAGCTTATCAGTCCATCTCCTGACACCATGGTGCCAGTTGGAGAGATGCCATGAGGCAGATAGCCCTTGCCTTGAAGTACAGGCTACAAGCTGCGCACCCTCAATGCTGCAAGAGAAGCTGAAGAACTTTCAATAGGACATCCTGACCTAATTTTACCTGCAGCTTCAAACATGTTTGTGCCAAAACTGGGCATTCGGGTCTCTGACCTCATTTGATTAATATTCTTAACGGTTAAGTTTCAGACTCAGTTTGGTTTCATTACCTTTCGTTGCAGTGGTGGCCTAGTGCTTAGAGGACAAGCCCAGGCTGTAGGCTCTAGTCCCAGACCAGTGGGTTACCTTAAGGTGCCCTTGAGCAAGGTACTGTCTCCATCACTTCTGCCTGGGCACTGGATGTATGGTTGCTCCATGCTTCACAGTGTGATGGTTAACATGCAGATGCAGTTCACTGTGTGCTGTTCACAAGAAGTCACTTTCACTTTTTCCCACTTTTCAAATGCTCTAAGCACCATGACCTTCCCAGACCAGCTGCATGAGCAATGCTGCCTCGCAACTATGAAGCATCCTGGGCCGGCCTATCGAGCGACTTGAAGACGCGTCGCAGGCTGAGAGACCCCTGTGACTAAGCACTCTTTGTGGTCCAGCTAAGAGACTCGTGCTAGGTTTTTCACCAAGAGAGAATGAGACCTGAGAATTTGTGCGCATCTGGGGAAAGAGAAAGCCACTTCGTATATTCAGATTAATTATTTATCATCTGCACTTTAGCCTGTCAGTCCCTTGTTTGGAGTTGTTTGTTTCTTCAAAATGGCATGAGGGCATCTGACTTCCATAATAAGGAAGCAATGAGGATGAAAGCCGTTGCTTTCAGGGCACAAAATAGTGTTCATGGTGTATTCACAGCATTGGGACAGATTCTTTAAAATACACCATGATTGGTGAACCTGCTGGAATACAAGAAGATCAAATGCATGTTATACTTTCTTTAACGTCTTTTATTTTCTGCCACTTTGGATCAACCACCATGGCCCCTTCTTTTTGACAGTTACATCCATTCACACAATCTGCTAAGTGGGAAGTGTTTTGGCCATCTTATATTTGCTAAGGCCATTTTTTCCTTTGCCATCCTGCTACCCACTGATTGCTGGTGGAACTCCTCGTAGAACAATTTGGCCTCATGTTCAATTGCTTGATTATTATTGCTTCCAATTTTGAAACATTTCAAAATGTATGTATTTTTGAATATTGACACACCCGGTTGGAACTGCCATCAGAGAGAGTATCAGCATATACACGAGACCATATGGCCGATACATATGAGCGATGATCTTGGATAAATTCACCATATGAGGCTAAATAATCAGGCAAAAGGGCAGCATCTGATCCGATATCTGTGCTCTTGGTTTAAAAGGTTTTGCCACATATAACCTCACATCTGGGAAGCAGCTTCAGAGTTAAGCCACTTATCTTTAAATGGGCGGCCTTTGCGATGAGGCGCCGCGTACATGCTCTGAAATGCAATGAAAGGAAGAGTGGGACTTTGCAGAGAGAACAAGGTCTGATGAAGGTGATTCCTAATGAAGAAACATGACTCATCCAGAACAAACGCTAAAAAGAAGGCAATGTTTTTGGGGTAATGGGGGGGTGTAAAATTGGAAAGGCGAAGGGGGGGTAATGTCCCATTACTTTTGCACATGCCACATGTTCTGTTTTGTGACTTCAATATTTCAGTTTTAGCAAATCTGCAAAAATTGTAAACATAAATTCGGAAAGGAAGCTGTGCACTTATTTTCACTTGAATATGGACCAGAGGTGCCTGAACTTTTGACTTTTGCACACAATGTCCAAACTACAGTAATTTTTCTTCATTCAAAACCTGCAAAGATTACTGAAAGTATCTGATATTTTCAACACTGACTGCCCTGACACTGAAGCAAGACATTATAGATATTAGCGGATACTTCACTCACCCTGTCTTGGCAAAATTTGTCCAATAGGTCATCACCACCGCACTGAGCATGACATCGTTCTTGGAGAAATTGCAGTTGAACAGATCAGTCGGCCCAATCATAGGGATTCCAAACACATACGGCACCTCGTCTCCGTGTGCCGAGTCTGCCCAGCTAGGCTTCATCTCACTCTGGCAGTGATGGTAGAAAGCGTAGAAATATGTTGGCGATCCATACTGTGCATGAAGATCTGCTGTGGCCACTGCTGGCGCCACCCACTGGTGATCTGTAAATAGTGCAACCAGAGTCTTGCGCCTGGTCTCCGGGTTGTCCTTGTCAGCCCAGTCCGTGTACATGAACTTGATGGTTTCTCGGAGCGTATCCTTGCCCTCTGGGTAACCGTAGAGATGGTCCACAAAATCAGAAACTGCAAAATCAAAGTCATTCGCAGACACACCGTCCTCACTGTCCACGATCCCATCCACAAACTTAAAACCCTCCCCTTGGTTGACTCCCAACATGATGTCGTAATTGAGGAACTCTCCCTGCTCCATGAGAATCTGCGGGTCATCAGGGATGACATCGCCATCTATAACTGGTCCAAAAGCAATGTGATACTTTGCCTGGGTGATGTATTGGTCAATAAGCTCCTTGTGGTTCTTTTTCTGCAGACACTCCACCAGATCTATGGTGTCTAGCATGTTGCAACCTACTTTTTCGGCTAGCATGCGTGTGTACTTGGCTGGCTGGTAGTTGACGGCCCAGCTGGACAAAGCGGTTCCACTCTGGATAATGGCTTTCTGAAACAGATCTGGAAAAAGTAAGAAACATTAGTGCACTCAGACCACGCTGTTGAATGTATAAACAATCACTTCTAGCAGTATTAGCCATTTAAAGTTGCCTTCCATCAGCTCACTGGAGTTTCTCCAGTGGAAATTTGCATTCAGACGCACTGCAAAGACGGACACACTTGTACTTGATGTGTCTGAGTAAAAAGGAATTGCTCTTTATATCAGGATCGGGCAGTGTTCTGCAAAACTGCAAAAATTCTATGGGCAGATTCAATTATATTGCCTTACATACTTCAACTGTTCATGACTGATTTAAACCCAGTTTAGTGAAAGTAAAGAAACATGAGCTTGGCAGTGGAAGATAGGCCTTATGGGTACCCCCTTGAAAACAGAATTTTGGCCTACTGGTAAGATACTAGCCCTCATGAATGAGATTATTAGTTTGAGCCCCAGACCAGTAGGTTACCCTGAGGTACCCTTGAGCAAGGTGCTCCCCAGACACACATGTGTCAGCTGAGGAATTTAATTCGTTCATAACAGTGCGTGTTTATACATTGAACAATGTATAAGAACGCCCTCCTCCCATTGGAGTAACGGTCAATGTACAATTATAGTGGATAAACCAAAACCCCATAAGCACTTTCACTGGACCGATGATCTGGAGACCATAAATAATTAAAAATGGGCAACTGGTTGCTTCATGGTTACCAGTGTGTTGTATAATTAAATAATTCTCTAACTATAGATGTGACATTGGCATCAAGAATTTTATGCTTTTGTATCTTGAAATATAGACCAAAAATATGTCTCTGTCAAATCCTGAGACTCAACAAAAATATAAAAATATCTCAGAAGGTTAAACACAAGCTGCATAAAACATAAGGTTAGGATTAATTAAAGGGCACCGATTATGCCTTTGAGTTTTGCCTTTTGTAACGTGTGTTTTATAAAGGTTTTATACATGAAAAGGGTTCCCACATTCAAAGCACTTTTAAAAAGGAGAAATTTAAAAGGGAGGCTTCCATGGCGGTGCGTCATGTACCCTTTAAACTTTGCAGAGCAACAGGTGAACCTGGCTCCAGTCTAACTGTACTGGGCCATGCCCTTGCAGACTTTTACACCCGCAGTGTAAGAAGGAGCTACCGCAGGTCATTCTTACCTGCAGCCATCAGACTCCACAATTCAACATAGCATTACATATTTAATATTACTTGTTTATTATAATTATATATTATTATATTATATATATATTACATTTACATTTGTTACTTGTTTATGTATAATTTGTTTATTTATAATTTATTTATAACTTATTTATTACTATTTACTGTGTATATGGTCATTTTTCCTTATATTTGTGTGTGTATGTATGTTTTATATATATATATATAAAAAGACAGATCATTTATAGCTCTTGTATATGGATGTTCTTGTTCTTTATATTTTTCTTATTTTTCTTTACATATATCTTTCTATATTCTTTCTGTCTCCTTGATAAAGAGCCCTGTAGCACCCAAATTTCCCATTCGTGGGATAATAAAAGATTACTCTATTCTATTCTATGTCTCCCCTCTCTGGGTGGACAGTCTGAAACAGGATTTGCACGACACTTTCTGCTGATAGCTGGAACAAATCCAACTTCATAGGGGCCAACAGGTGATAGAGGGGCCACAAACTGTAAGTGGACATTATTATTTGTGGAGATTACTATGGATTATTTGCAGATATGTAGTTTATAGCAAACAGAAAAGCTGCCATCAGTGTTTAACACACTACGAACAACTAAAATCTTATGCTGGGTCATTGATAATCACCAGTACATTTAACTAAATTAAAATGGATTCATGTCAATATGCTTGTTTGCAGCACCACAGATGAAAAAAGAGGTGGAACATTGGTGCTGACGGTCAAAGCCTACTGGATTGCGATTGGTCAGTTTCACAGGGGTCAGGAAGGTGCAAAAAAAAAAAATAAAATCTGACCCTTTCAGATGGAAGATAAACATAGGGAAAAAAATGAAATACTGCTTATGAGAACTAGGCCTTTTTGGAACTTTGGCCCACGTACATGTTCACTAAAAATAATAACTCTCAAATGGAGCATAATTACTCGCCTTTAAAATGCACCTAAAATTATGTTCTGAGACAACTGCCATGAACGGCTAATTTAAAGACGAAGCTGTGCCTGAGATGCAGAACATTTGGAGCTGTTCATGATCTAAATTAGACCATCTGTAAAACATGGAGCCCTGGGTATATATAGCTTCTAATGGAGGTAGTTACATCGCTTTGCTGCTGCTGATGACGCTGCTGGCAGCAACAGCTGAAAATTGAACTTTGAAGCATCAAAACTTCTCAGACTCAACAGTCATTAACACATCTTGGGTATGTTCCCTGGTTAACACTCTGGATGTGCCTGGAATTCTGGTCCAAACTGGAATAGACCCAGATAACTTTATGCTCGACCCAACCTACAGCACCAGAACAGAATTCAAGTGTTCAAATTTGCTGTCCTACCCTGAACAACTTCAGTTACTCAAATTTGGTCTGTCTATTTTCACATATTTCCAGATAGATTTCACCAGTTTTATTAAAATTAGGTTAATGGCACATCTTCCATTAAAATAACTGGGAAAACCAATGAAATATAAAGTCATTTTTATAACCATGAACCTCACAGACTTACTGTTATGAACAATGGTGTTTTCTACATGAGCTAAACCTAATTTTAGCATACAACTGAGAAAATGGAGAATAAAAAAACCATAGCTGAGGGAATTGCATGGGTAAAAACTGTTCAGATCTAAAACTGAAATTTGGACCAAACCCAATAATTGGGAAATGATGCTCGATCACATTAGTTGCCTTTGAATGAAAGGTTTTAATCAGTGTCTGACCACCACCATTCTGCAAGTACACTGATGGCTTCTGAGATTGGAACAAAACTAAAACCTAAAGCTTAGGCTCATCCAACATCTACTGATGTACTGAACTAAAGCTGACATTGTGTCTTTTAACCTCCGAGTCTTTGGTTCACAGTGTAAACGGATAATGTATGTAGTGAGTTGTATGTGACGCTCCTTTCACTGCTTTCTTTGTGATGCAGAATGAAAAAAGACTCATTGGCTTGACTCCAGTGTGCCAGCTCTTGGCAAAAAGAGGAACCAGACTGAAATTAAAGAGCAAGACAACGTTTCATAATGAAGCTTGGGGCAATGTCCCCATCCTGAATTAAATTTTTTCTTTTTTTTTTGGGGGGTGGAAGAAGAATAATTTTTTCCCCTGAATTGCCCCTGTGTAAATAGGCCAGAGCACACCAGGAACCGTGTGTGTGTGAGATATTTTGCCCATATTTTCTATTTATATCCTCTCAGAAGTTTCAGTGACTCAACCAGGACAGTAGGAAAAGTCTACTGAGCACAGACTTCTGGTCTCCATTATGACGATTTAGCACAACTCCTTTCATTACCATCCCCTGCACTTATTCTGGCCAAAAAGAAAATCGCAGAACACCTGACACAGCTGGTGAGTGAGTCACATAAGCCTCTGCGTCGTACCTCCATCAGTCCAGCCATGCACTCGCGTGGCTGCACATTGGGACTGCGTCCCACCAAAAAAAGATGCCACCTTGGGGCATGAACCTGACTAGACCTGAATGAGGTGTATGAGTCAGTGACACAGAAGGGAAAGTAGCCCTGCTCCACTCAATAGACTCAGATATGTAAGGCATGGGAAAGGATAAAGCAAGCAGGGCCATTAAAGCGAAAAAAAAAAAGAAAAAAAAATGCCTGACCATGCATGACTGAAAATTAGTTGCAAGTGGACACAGCGAGTTAATTTTATATCATGAGAGAATGCAGGAAAAAAGCAGCCACGGGCAAATTCTACCAACAAATAAACTGTGTATTGTTGCTGTTCCAGTGAAACGCTGTGGGCCACATTTACTAAAAGAAGCGCTTACTAATGCACTGGTAGACCAATTCAGGGTTAACTTTCATCACTGAGATGGTTCCCTCAGGGATATGTCTTCGGTACCTTTAGTATGGGAACATAACTCTACCAAATTCCCCTGCAGATACTTTATTTATTTATCGATTTATTTATTTATTTACGATTGGCTCGACTCTGTACACCCCATCCTGACTCTAGACTCTCCATTTTACTTTTAAAGGTGGAAAACTGAACCTTAAGTGCCATGTTTTGCTTTTTGAGGACACGTGTACACTGGACTTTGTGTCTGAAAGCCCATTTCAACCAGAAAAAGGAAAGAAAGAACATTTTGTTCATTCCTTCTATATTTCTGGCAGCGGAAAATTTGCCATTTCAATGATCATTTTTCTTTTGCCATGTTTATTTTGACACAGCTCGTTATTTGAATTTACTTAAAACCTTTTCTCTACTTTAGTTTTTCAAAATAAAGACCTCTTATTCTTTAAGAGTGTTGTGTTTTTTTTTTGTTTTTTTTTCTTCTCAAAGTCTAAATTTGACATACTGCTGCAAGGAAGGAAAAAAAAAAAAAACAACAAGCAAACGTTTCTCTGGCAGGCTTGGAATTCTATTTAGTTGGACAGACGTCTGAGCAACAATGACAGTCAAATTAAAAAGTAAAAATAAGACCGGGTTTTCACAGGCAGCTAAATAGTGTGCAGGCCGGATTAACCATCAGGTACCACCTACAGAGCCACAGGGAGAACCTGCAAACTCAGAAAGGACCCAGGCTGCCCTGGTTGGGAACTGGACCCAGAACCTTTTTGCAGCGAGGCCACATCACTAACCAGCGTAACTGGGGTCTGACCCAGTTCGGCTTTTTTTGTCTTCTCTTTTTGGTGCATTTTTGAGAAACTAACTCAATTTTATAGCTGTGCAGAAAAATTGCTGCCATAAAAACAAGCTGGTTTCTTCTACACTGACTCTGACACGTTTCGCATGATATCTCAATGTGCAGAGTATACAGGTTAATTTTCTCAGAGACTTTGAATGCTTGTTCATCACAACTCTTAGAACTAAAAGGATCTATAAAAACTCAGCAGGTGAAATGATGTGCTTTTCACAGGTTGCATTAAATATTTCAAAATGCATTCATAAATCACAGCTGACCCTTTCAGACAAGAACACGGGAGTACAGTACCTCTCGTCTGTTACTTTGATTATGTCTGTCACATCCTCCATCCAGATTGAATTGCAGGTTCTGGAGAAGAGTAACTGTTGCTGGAGGACATTTGATCCATTATGAGATTCAGCTTCAATCTGGGCTGCTTCTTGTTATGGGAGTGCCTTGCCGACGGTGCGTCTACAGACTGCTCCTTGCATACGGCATAAAAAATCGGCTGCTAGAAGCTAAAACTTTGCCAGGCAATGTTGCCTTGTTTAAAGTCAAAGTGGACAAAGTTACAACCACTTTCTTTCCATGCCATGGCGTATCAATGAGGAGACAAGCAGGGTGTCGGAAGTTCTCTGAGCTCTGTTTTTTCTTCTCTGATAGGAGGTGAAACCCATCACTGGTTAACGTTACACTCACTGGTCCATGATGTTCTCAAAAGGACGCATTAGTGGCATGCAAGTTCACTACACGTTCAGTTAAAATGACAGAAAGAAATGGTTTGTTAATAGCATGGTATGGCTACAATAGCTGCAATGTGGAACTAAGATCATGATTTGAGGCTGACTTTTAGGAGAGGTAAAGAACCACTAGTACACTTTGTTTTTATCCCCCAATTTAAAAATATGAACACACTCTGGAACACCCTTGGTTTAAAAATTGCCACTTGTGTGTCACCATCAAAAAGATTTTTTCACAAATAAAAGAAGGTGGTAGTGGTCTAGAAGTAGGGTCCTTGGATCAAGATCCCACCTCTAGTACTACCACCACTGGTTTCTTGAGCAAAACCCTTAACCCTGGATTGCTCCAGGGGGGCTGTCCCTGTAATCAGGACATGGAAGTAGCTCTGGATAGAAGCTCGGGCAGCGAGCTTAGAGTGGTTAGGGAGTTGGCCACAGGATCGGAAGATTGGGGGTTCAAAGGAGGTACCAGTAGGTTGCGGTAGGTACCCTGAGGTACCCTTGAGCAAGGTACCGTCCCCGTCACTCCTCCCTGGGCGCTTTCATAGCTGTGTTTGCATGCATGGGTTAAATGCAGAGGTCCAATTTCATTGTGGTTTGCTGTGCTGTGACCTTGCAATGACTAACAGTCACTTTCACTTCATAAGAGCGTCTGCTAAATGCTGCAAATGTAAGGCAACCTTAGCAACTATTCATGGGCTTAACAATCATTAAACTATTAAAACTCATCTGAACTTTTAACTTGTATTTTCATTAAACTATTTACAACTACCAGTTGCTGTAGCCTCTTGTTGGCCCTACAGCGGTCATTCCATAATTTACAATTTCCTCATAGCTCATCAGATTAGCTAGAACACCGTTGATCCTCTAGGCAAAATGTTCTCAATCTGTGTTGGGCTGCTAGTGAGCAATGAGGGTTGACAAAGAAAGGGGCTGTGAAACCAAATCTGAGAGAAATTTCTTTGAATTAAACAACACGGTTTGCAAAGTGTTACTGCACTGCTGTTAGGAGCAGAAGCTGTGAAGGAAGCCATTGAGGGTGAGGCATGGCTAGACCTGTTATTAAGGCAAGCTTGATGAGCTTTAAATCCTTTAATCTAAATGTTCAATTATATGAATTAAATGGTTTACCTTTCCACCATAACTAACAGTGGCGTGGCAGATGGGTCTGGTTTATATAACTAGCCAGTTGAATGGATTTTGACTCTAAATTTGAAAACCGTAACGAAAGCAGCTATAGTAAGTGGAAAGTGGTTTCCTTTTACTTGCAGAAGCAACCCCCCAAAAACGTTCAACTTTGGAGAAAAACTTTACACTGTTGATACTTACCCTCTGAATAGTGTGATAAGGTCAGCAAGCTAACGCATGATGCTCCAGCTCCCGATCCAAATATCGTTACCCTTTTTGGATCTCCTTTGAAAGCCTGGATGTTCTCTTTGATCCATCGCAATGCCTGAATTTGATCCAGTAGACCATAATTCCCTTTGGCTGCCTGGTCACCTGTGCTCAGGAACCCTGTTGGCGCAGAGGATAATAGCCTTTTAACAAAACAAAGAATAAAGCATCTTCAGTCATATCAGCAGGAGCTCTGGTACTCTGGGTTTCATTTTCATGTAAATTATAAACCCACATTTGTGGAGCATGTAGCATGTGCGTGTATTGGTATCTGATGATCCATTAATTCACATTTGACTGTGAATCTCCTTTTGTCTGTGCGGATCCCTGTGGACTGTTTTTAATCAAGAAGAACAAACAAGGATTGGAAAAGAGGTTGATAACATTAATAGTTCCCCATGTCAAACTGATTTAGCTCAGATATCCATTTATATAACATGCTCATGTGATTGCTTACAAACTCCTCCCATCCAGATATATTTTATCTCCAAATGCTTGAGGTCCAAATGCTTGGGGTTTTTAAAAAGATAAAATCAACCATATAAAAAAAGCCATTTCTTGCCTCAAATGTGTAAAATGTACAAAGAAATGTTTGCTTATTATATTCCCGTATAAATCTGTATTTTTAAAAAAAACAACAAAAAAAACAGACCAGCTTCAATTCTTTCAGCATGGGTTGGTATAGTTGTTTCCATGTTGCAATGGAAATATGATTTTTTATTTATTTATTTATTTATTTTTATAAATAAAGAGACATAAAGAGAAACTACAGTGAAATAAGTAAATACAGATTTTCGATGGATGGTAAATGGACTGGTGTGTTGTGACTGGTGTACAGCAACCTATTGGTACTGGTCCTAACAACAGTGGGAAACTGATATAATTGAGATTTTTAAAATATTTAGTTGTGTTAATGTTAATATATAATGAAACTGTAAAACGTAAAGCCAAGCAATTGAAATGTTTCCAGTTATTGGAGAACTCTGCATTGCCGTAATTCCTATATGGACTGCGTGGGATGTGGGGTACCATCTGTGTTATTTTGCTTTGCCGCTTCTGAACATGTAAAATAAGTTGGTCTTTAATAATCACCCCCACCCCTCAAGAGGCCCATTACAGCAGTTGATGTGATATGGCAAAAAATGTAATCCTAAAACAGATTCTTAATGGAACTGCAACATCACTCTGTGTGGAGGGCACTAATGGCTGCCCTAATAATCTCCCCACAGTTTTACCTCAGCCCCCGATCTCCCTCTTTTTGCCTTTTCACAAGGGCCCCATCATCTTGAGGACAGGATCAAAGAGGCCCCGCTTCTGTGCTGAGATGTGCTTTCAGATGCAGAGAATAGTAAAAGGTGATGTTGGGCACTTTAATGGGCTTATTTGGCCGTCTTTGAGGAAAAGGTTGAGGTCACATCCACTTTAATTTCAGAAGATTTTGGCTGCTCATTTGGACTCTGAATGCAAAAGTGCAGTGCAGCATTCAGACAAACTCATAAAATGACAGTTTGGCAGCGATCTTTTGGAGATCTTAGCTTTGAAGGAAAAGAAAACATCTCAATTACCCCAATAATGGACAGCAGGATCTTTAGTCTTCTAGCTGTTTGAAAGGAGCAGGCTGTTCGCCATTCCAAGGATGCCTCTTACTTACTTCTTGAAAAGGGTCTAAGAAACTAATGCAAACAAATCCTGCAGCTAGAAGACGTAACATGATCCCCATTGCAGTGAGGGGCTTGGAACTTGCTCGCTAACCCTCAAAACAAGATTGTCAATGAGCACACAATTGCAACTTGTTGACAAATTAGTCGACCAGTTTAAACCTATTAGCAAGACCCTAAGCAGCCTCCAGGGTGTCTGCTCCATCCTCTTGGACAGGCTTGGATCTCCGATCCCCGCCACTGGCAAACGCTCAGTCCCCCATACCACTCTCAAGAGGCCTGGTCATGGACCAGAACAGCTAAGGACAAATTGGATAAGAAGCATGGGTAAGAAGGGGTAGCCCCGTGGCTTTTCGTTTTGGGGCAGATCCAGTTGGTAATACCCGCATGGAAGAAACTGGCTGGGGGCAAGGGGATTACAAAAGCCCTGACAGCATAAGACACTCTGACAGATAACCCAGGGCCTTAGCTGGATCAAAACACCCACAGGGGCAGAGTGTCTTACAAAAAGAGCAAGATTTGAGGTACTGAAAAATTTTTTTGAGGGCCTCCTTATTTGTCTGCTGCTATTGGTACACTTTTATCATATAATAAAACACCTTCTCCAAAGAGACCGTCTTCCAGGTCTTCCTAAAGCTGGCTTGAGAAGCTTGGAGGGCAACAAATAAAGGAACCCCAGATGGTCCTAAAGGAATCCCAGACAGTCCACATTTTGGAATGTATTGCCAAAATGTAATTAGGCCCTGTAAGTCGCTCTGGATAAGAGCGTCTGCTAAATGCCGTAAATGTAAATGTTATTTATTTATTTATGGATTTGTGATTCTGGAGACCACCTAAAGTCCCTGGTGGACTAGTTTGAACCATTGCTTTTGGGAACCAAAAATAGATGTTCCTCAGACATCGTGCATTTTAAGAGCAATTTTGTTTTTGGTTAGAGATCTCTAGAAAGTTATCCGGTGCTTGGGCGGGTTTTCCTCAATATTCCACATTATTTGTCGAATATTTCAGAGTGGATTAAAACTGAACCTCCATTAGCCCCCTGCTTCCATCTCACCAGCTCACGCTAATCTCTATTTGTATTAAAAAATTGAAGCCGGGAAGAGCTGTGATCACAATATGGGCCGTTTCCTCTAAACACCCGGGACAGATCAGCAGGTTGAGTGACAGGAACATCAGCGATCCACTCGGCCACACAGCTCGCCCATCATAACACATCAGACTCTGCCTGACACACTGCTTCCCAACGTCTGAGCTGAGTGTGAGTGGGCATATTATTGTCACCAGCATAGCATGAAAGACACACTTATGCAAGAACAATACTCTCAAGAGCTACAGATTTACAGCTTTTCGCTCAGGGCAAAGTGAACAAAAAATGAAAAAATATGAGGACAGTAAAATTTCTGCATTAGCAATGTTTTCCCAATCTTCCCTGTACCCTTAAGCTCAATCTCTGGCAGAGTGCTAGAGAGTTTGGTGCAATGCACAAAAAAAATTATATTTGGGTGTTTCTAATGACATTCTCTTCTCTGCCAATGGCTTTCTATCTACTGATCCCAGGAATCTGCTGACACAAATATCACTACGTTTGCTTGTAGTGACGGAGGTATCTTTTCCCTGAAGGCCACCCCACACTGGCATGATGGAAACTGATTTATTTTTAATGAGCCTAATCAAAAAATATCAAAAGGATATAAATAATGGAAAAACACAGATGGAAATTTTGCCTGTTAACAATAATTTCTGGTCATAGCAATGTAACCAGCTGTGCTTGATGGACTGCTTCAACGTAAGACTGGGGAGGACTGTTTTATGTAATCTATATAATATTCACACCTTTAATTATAGTAGTAAATTATACCAAACAACAGACATTTTCTGATTTATTAGAGTCACCTGTAAAGTCTGGCAGCTGAGCTTAGAGGTTAGGTACCTGAAACCATGATGGAAGGTTGTGGGTTTGAGTCCCAAACAATCAAGTTACCCTGAGCTACCCTTGAGCAATATACCGTCCCCATCACTGCTCCCCAGGAGCTGGATTTAGCTGTCTTTAGCGTGCTGTCGTATGTTTCACAGTGACAAATTTAGGAATCTTCACTTTAGATTCCTTCGTAGTCCCAGCTTTGCAAGTCAAAAAAAATATTGCATGAAAATGATCATTGTTAATGAATTTTCCATTTATTTTTATTTGCCTAAAAGATCTGCAATCAAATGGAAACTGTCGTGCGTTTCTCACTCTTTCAGGTGAGGATGAAGGCCTATTTCTTACAGTATAGACAGTTCACCCATTGTTTCATTGACCTATTAATGAAACACCAGTAAACACAGCATCCTATGTAACATGCAACTTGGGTATGCATGATCTAAGAAATTAAATAGCTGCTAACTTTTTTATATCTTGTATATATGCTGTTTTTTTGGGTTTTTTTTCTTATTCTTCACAGATTCAGTTAGATATACATCTTCCACATTGTCTTGGCATTAAACTCAGTTCACTCTACAGGGCTGAAAAGAAAGCAAACACAAAACCCTTTTATCGTGGCAGAACATCAATAGTAGCATATTGCTGCTTGAGAGAACAATTTGCTTTAATCCTTGATTATTTCTCAAAATCAGCACATGTGAGCTTTGCTGTTGTATTGCTGCCTGCCAGAGCCCAGGATTAAAATACGAAACAAAAAGCAGAAAAAAAAAATCCCAAACAAAAACAGATAAGGCCTTCCACTAAGAATAATTCTATTCTGCCTTCCTTCATGATCACCTTTCATGTTGCTTTATAACAATAGGACGTGAGCTTACTTCTTAAAGGCAGTTCTGGGGAAGTAGGGAAATTAGTGCAGTCAGATATGAAAGAGAGTGAGATTGATGAGTTAAAAGCATCATCCTGATCCTACCACTAGAGCACCACCTGTTCTTTGTGTTATTGCTCATTTAGATAAAAAATGGTCCTGATGTTGGGAAAGTGCAAATGATGGGAAATGATTCAAATGGCTGAAATGTCTAATAAGCCTATTTAAAACATAATGAGTAGAAGGTACAGATGCCTGGGCTAAAATGTAGGAAATAAAAAGTACATCAGAAGAAAAAGATACTGAATTTAAGTACATACAGTATTTGTATTTCTTCTCAGCTCTGCATTCCACAGCACAGTTCATTTTTTTGTTAAACTGAATATGCTGCGAAAAATGAAACCCATTTATATTTTGGATTTAAACAATGAATGGGTTTGTGAACATGAGCTTATTTCAGCCCTCATGCAAACTTGGTCCAAAATCAGCCTTCATCCAAACCTGTTCACCGGGTTTTTGGACTACAATCATAAGGCACCTACTTTTTCGCCTCTCCCTTAATTGTACGTCACTTTTACGACAGCACCCTTTTGTCTCGGGACACTGAACGCTCGTCCAGTGGCTCTATTTTAATCAAAATATCACCGGCTGTGAGTGTGGGGGATGAGAGATGAGGGAAAAAAAGGTGAAAGAAAGCCAGCGTCCTGACAGGCTGATGGTAATAGCGCCTAATTGTGCTCGCTGTCAGGAAGATAATCCGTTCGGCTCCCAGATGAAATGTTAATTATCAAAGGGAGTGATGTGAGGGGAGCGTTCCGGATTAGCTGAACGAGGTCAGGTCACATACACATATGCACACATGCGCACTCCGAGAAACCCTTTAGAGCTTCTTTTATTCAACTAGTCCTCCACCGCGACAGCCTGACGTCAGCAAAGCCACAAAGAATTGTGGGACTTGATCCGTAGCATTCAGAGCAGCTGCAGGTCATGCTGGCTGCCATCGGGACTGATAAGAATCGAGTCCATTACTGCCAAGACGTTATGAGTGTGCTTCAGTCACCAGCTGTAGAATGATTTTGAAGGCCAATCTTCTGTGTTTTTTCTTTTACTCGGCACAGTACAGTAGGGTAGAAGAGCAAGATGACATTTTGAAATAATATTTAAATCAGGATGTAAAATTGTGGAGTCATTTGAACTGACACTTGAGGGCAATGAAAGCCAATGTATAAAATATTAAAAAAGACATTTTAAATAGGCGAGCACAACACATCCTAGTAATGTGCCTTCCATGAGGCGATTCTGCCGATCACCACACATACAGCCCTGCCCAGTCAGCAAAATTAAGCAGTGCCACCAACGAACTGTAGTTTTTCTGCACACTGATTTCAGTATTTCAGGACATAAACGGCATGTTTATTAGCCTACCGTCCAAACCACTACAGCTGAAAAGTGAAAGTGACAACCCTCGTCATTGCGAGGTCAAAGCACAGCACACAGTGAACCACAACGAAATTAGACCTCTGCATTTAACCCATGCACTCAAACACCATGCAGCAGTGGGCAGCTATTGAAAGCACCTGGGGAGCAGTGACGGGGACAGTACCTTGCTCAAGGGTACCTCAGGGCAACCTACTGGTGAGGGGTTCGAACCCCCGATCATGTGGCCAACGCCCTAACCACTAGGCCACCGCTGCCCCACGCACGCAGCTGTGCATAGAATATAGAAATATAGACGTGGTTTATGATTGAGTTACACTGAACAGCACGGAACTGATTTGTCAGACATTAAAAAGCAGCAACCGTCCCAAGGAAGAGGTGGGTTCCCTTCAGGGTTAAAAACTGAAGTGTTTATATTTCGATTCTATTATCGCAATGTGAATGACTTTTTGTCCCAATTTAGTCACTGCCAAATCTGAACCACTAGCAAAGTTCCCCCAGTTACAAGATGTGGCTGAGCTGGAGGGATGAAGTCATCCTCCGAGTCTCATGAAGCCAGGCCTTTTATGACGGCTGCTGAACCAACATTGTTGGAGAGCAATAACTACCTGCTCTGTTACAGCAGCATGGGGCTTAATGATAGACTAAAGAGAGTGAGGCCAGTTTTGCTCTCAGACACCGGGAGCTGTAGAATCCCAGCGAGCTGGATGGGACGTCCGGATGTTAGCCCTGTCGTTTCTGTGAAGGAAAATTCACACTTCCATTCATATCAACACACATCTTTTCATATCCTATAGGAGTCTCACCTGGAAAGATGAACCCTAGGGTAATCTTTTGAATCCTAGGGGTGGTGCTGGTCTAGTGGTAGGATACTTGCCTATGGATCAAGAGGTCGCAGGTTCAAATCTCACCTCTAGCACTTCCACCATTGGGTTCCTGGGCAAAACCCTTAACCCTGAGTTGCTCCAGGGGGACTGTCCCTGTAATCAGGAATTGGAAGTCGCTTTGGATAAGAGCATGTTGGAAATATGTTAAAATTTTCATTAGATATGGGGCTACGGGAATTTTTAAATAATATTGTTTTCCATTTTATTCCAAAATGAAGAGTGTTTTAATAGTTTGAGCATGATAAACTGCTCCTAGACATTGACTGAAGTGCTTTCATTTAAAATAGTTTATTATCAAGCCTAGTAGTGTTAAAAGGAAGAAAAAAAAAATGGATCAATATCATTCAATTTTGGTGTTATGGAAGAAAAGGCTGTATCTGTATCACCTGTGTATTTTCAAATAGACTGCACCCTTTGCTCCCCAACTAAAATCTATTGCCTACTTTAGTCTTCATTAAAGTAAAGCGATATCAAAGAACGCGCCCATGCTACTTTGAGAGCAAAACAAAGCCCCGTGCATTAGAGTTCTTGTGTTGTGTACCCAAGGCATCAAACAGCTGTGACAATAAACACTTAATCCTCATTGAAATCCCCACTCTAAGTGGATGATGAGAGGGAGCCAGAAAGGGTTAGCATAACAATGCAGTCAATGTAATTTATCCTCTTTGTAATTCTAAGTCTAAATACATCAACAACGAATGATGCACTCACTGGAAGCGCCGCTATAATGCTTTACATTTAAAGCATTACGGTTGCATACTATCTTAATAATTCTAGCATAATACAGCTTATTAATCATGATTGTAGCGCTCAATTAGCAAATGGTATGCACATTCAAACCAATCGCATAGGGATTAATTAATATGTGAGGTTCCTAATAAGGGCATGTTAAGTGGCTTTTTAGTAATACCATATAAAGTCATCCAAAAAAAAAACAACAGGTTGTTGGGGGAAAAACAGTGTGTAAAGTGTGATACGTGTATAATATAAAGGTTGTGAATTATTAATCATTAAATTATTTATTATTAAAGAATTTAAATTAAATAAATAAATAAATAATTAAATACTGATCTCGCATTTGCAAGAAACTGCAAGTCATTGTGGGACATTTTATTTCTCACAGTCTGTTTTTGTTGCAGCAGCCTGTGGAATCCACCCTAACACCTCACTCAAAAGTGGTCTGTGATTTGCTTTTCTGCCTATCAGTCAAAAGGTCCCTTTCTTGACCAAGGAATTGGCCGTATGGCCATATTGGACGGTGGCTGCATAGAGATTAGGATGCTCCCCTACAGGCCGAGGTTATGGGTTCAAGCCTGGCTCTATCATATCTCCAGAACTAGCACCATTTCAGGCCCTGAGCATGATCCTTAAACCCAAGCAGCTCCAGGGAGACTGCGAAGCAATGTCGCTCTGGATAAATACTGGAAATTTAAATGCTGATTGGTGGACTCTGACACACAGCTCCTACAGTAAAATTGAGAGTGCATGTGGTTACATTTTGAACCAGGATACACATCAAAAAATGGACAGACTTCCTGTCCTTTTAGTCCAGTGCAGCTGACGATACTGTATGTACAGTATGTATTTACAATATTGTTATTATAAGGTTTCAGTAGCCATACAGAGGTTCATGACACCATATGATCAATCAAATGCTTTCAACACATCCATTCATCCAACTATCTGAGCCGCTTATCCTTACCATTACTGATGGGGTACTAACCTTATCCTACTGGTCATTGGACAAGGCTGAGGAACACCCTAAAGAGGTCGATAATATGACGGACACAGACAATCAGCCACAACTAGGGCCAGTTTAGCATCTCCAATCCAAAGTCTTTTGACTGAGGACCATAATACCTGGAGGAGACCGATGTAGACACAGGAACTGAGCCAGAACCTTCTAGGTGTGACACAATGACCACTCGCAACAACTACGCAAGAAGAAACCTTCTTCAAATCTTTAATTACTGCGATAAATATAAGGAGCCTAGATCTACAAGACGTCTCCTTATCGCTCACTTGTGAACTGCGTGTGACCTGAGATGATCAAACTTGTCCTGCCTGTGTCAGGCAGAAAAATCGGTGAAACCATTAACCACTTAAAAGTATTATGTGACCGACCACAAAAAGCGCTCTCAGATTAGCAGCAAAGGCCGATTGCATTTGCGGCTGATTCGGGGCAGGTGGGTCAGGCTTATTTAAATATTACCATGTGATAGACAGCTCAGCATAGAAACAAATAGGAACAGCTGTCAAAACGCATCTCCAATTGCTGGTGAAATTTGGACGTATTAGGGCCATGGATTTAAAACGACAGCCGCGCTATTACTCACACTCCAAATGGCGTCATAATTACGAATGAAAAAGACAAATGCTGACATTTCCCCCTGCAGTTGTTACTTTCTTTCTATCCCCTTTTCTTTCCTTCTCTTCCTTTTAGTTATCTACTTCCCAAACTGAAAGCTAATATATTCTCCTGTGCATTTGCATAGCAGCTTTAAAAAAGGGTTGGGATTATAGTAGACATTTTGCGAAGACAGATTACCAGTCAATGGTGGGTCGAGAGAATTAGGAGCTTAGTAAACAAAGAATAACCAAAAAAGAGCTTTCAGTTCACTGTTTTTCTGGAGGTGAATTATTAAAAAAGCAAGGCTGAGTGATTAAAATGAATGTTTTTGTTTTATGTACAGTTGTGAGCAAAAGTCTCCCTCATTCCTTTATATTTTCTAAGAAAATTGGCAGAATAAGTACAGCTGTTATCCTTCGTCACAGCCTGAGCTCTCTTAGATGAGCTTTCTTGTCATTTCTTTATGTCGTCTTCAAGAAGAGGTCTCCAGGCCTCTTGAATGACATTCCAAAGCTCTTCT
The DNA here is from genome assembly GCA_017165825.1 of Hepsetus odoe. Lineage (NCBI taxonomy): Eukaryota > Metazoa > Chordata > Actinopteri > Characiformes > Hepsetidae > Hepsetus > Hepsetus odoe. The sequence goes on from CM029386.1 coordinate 16,486,396, forward strand.
TTGGATGTCGGCTGCCTTTTGTTCTGTTCTCTGTCAGAATGATCCCACACTGCTTCTGCCTCTGAAACTGGTCAGGGACTGGACTGATAATGGGAGCCAAAAATCTTGCAGGAAGCCTGAAAAACTATTATTCAAAAATGCATTAAAAATGCAATTAAGACTTCCACAAAGGAAGTAAAATATGAAGAAACGAGGGGTGGCTGAAGACTTTTGCACAGCACTCTTTCAGGTGTATATTAGCTAAAGCATGCAGAATAAAAGCCCTATGCTTCAGTTTGGGCTCCGTCCTGCTATTTCTGCTCTATTTATTGAGATTATCATTTAGTGAAGTATACTTGCTCGCTTACCATCTGCATTAAAAGGAAGCTCTATCATAACTTTTCCTATGCTCTGTTTAAGCCAAGGAATTAAAAGTGGCAACCCATACATTAAACTACCCCGAAGAGCTGGTTTCAGCTTGGAAACTGCATTATTCATCGGCGAAATCTTGACACATTATATCGAGGACTGCATACATTTTAGATGAGCTCAACTGCCTGGCTGCCCCTCTTGAGTCATTCAAGGTCTCCACAACCGAGGAACAACTCTTTTTGTTCACAAAATCCCTTATGCATCAAGTGCAGACCATCTCTCACTATCAAGCTGCAATTCATGTCAACTTTAATTCTAGAAAACTGCAGCGAGAGAGTTATGTGTGGGGATACATCATCTATGTCACATGCGATTACATAGAGTGCTGGGAGCTTAATGTACAGTCAGCTTGTATGCACTTCAGCAGAGAGGCACGGATGCAGAATATATCCCTCCTCACACGGGACATCGGGTTTCCAAATGGTCAGTCAGTCATTTTCTGCAGCTTGTCCCAAGGGGGGGGGTGAGCATCCCAGCACGCAAAGGACAGGGGACACAGCCTGGACAGGTCACCAGCCAGCGTGACGGGAAGGGGTTCGAACCCCCAACCTATTGGGAAGGGGTTCGAACCCCCGATCCTCCGATCATGACGCCAACACCCTAACTGCTAGGCCACCGCTGCCCCGTTGCCAAATGGTTTTCAAAGCTTTCAAAGCTAACCAAGAACTAGTTCGTTTTTTTGATGCCTCCAACCTCATAAACAGTTTTGGATTAGCTGCGAACATTTAAGGATCATAGGTTTGGATCTCGCCTGCTTTTATTCAGTGTATCAGTTTCACACACCGGGCAGCTTCTTGAGAGCCACACTCTTAGCGTGACGTGGCTGTACCTACACAGTCTAGTGCCTGTGAAATTAAGCAAACTAAAATTGTTTTGTCACATTTATTGTATGTTTTGGTAAGATCAACTGTTTCAGAGGATGTGATGACTTTTTTTTTTTTTTTTTTAAATTTCAATCAAAAGCACTTTAGAAAACATCCATTGTAGGCAGTATTTTAACCACTACTTTTAAGCTGAGGCTTTATGCTTTGATTGGGTACGTTGAATCAATCTTTGATTTAACAGTAGCTGAAATGTGAGAGAGTGAGAACATGTAGCCACTAAGAGATTTTTTTTTTTTTAATACCTTTTAGTCCTGGTCATGAGCATTAAACTGCAGGTTTTCTGTTGAGATGATGCACATCCTGTTCCGTCACTTTAAATGTATCACTTGGATCCCTATGCTTGGTCTTCTTTCATTAAAATCAACAGCGAAAGGAGAGATGCTTGCTACAGAGACACCATCTAGTGTCCTCTTGTCTCTGAGAATTCTGCCCCGTGCAGCCAGAGCATGAAGTATGCTTGGCTCCACATCACCACGAGTGAGCTACAGACCCGGGTGATCTGTAAACGTATGTTCGTTAAAATGTGCCTTAGTAATTTGAAATTTGACACCATGATAAGCAGCTCTGCTGACTGTTTGATCTCATGGACTAAATAAATAAACAAATGCAGAATATGAATAAATAGCTGAGCACTGCAGAGCTACAGTACTTATTCACATGCAAGCCAAGTAGCAGAGGTACATACCTTATTTATTTATTTATATATATTTTTTCCTTCGCCTGCATTTAGGCTAGACTCCAAAATGAGAGTAATGCCGGTCATAAATGAGTAAATTCATTTCCAGAGTTGTTTTTCAGGCCAGTGTTGGAGCTCTCAGGACGTGTCTAAAATACGTAGCTGTGTCAGATGGGGTCACACCAGCTCCATGTGGCATAACTGGTTGAGCTTCAAGGGGACGTTGTAAAAGGACAAAAAATATTCCTATATATCAGCAAAAAAGTGTTCCTCTTAATAGAGGGACCTCTCGCCCTGCTCCACTTCCTGCATCTGTCAGGTGGACATATTTTGATTGATGATGTCTTTCTGGAGCATGTTACTTTGTGATAAACCCTTTTTTTCAATTCTCTCTCTCGCTTTGCCACTCTGTGTCTGCCTGTCTCTCTCTCTGTCTTTCTCTGTGTCTGTCTGTCTGTCTCTCGCTCGCGCTCTCTCTCTCTCTCTCTCTCTCTCTCTCTCACTCACTTTTCTTTGTGATGACCCTTATCCAAGGCAAAGGGGGTGTGTGTGTGTGTGTGTGTGTGTGTGTGTGTGTGTGTGTGTGTGTGTGTGTGTGTGTGTGTGTGTGTGTTCTCTGCTGCACCTGACTCTCTCAAACCAGATGAGCCCTTTTGCTACGATGGAACACCACACATTCTCCACTGCCATCCTCCAGCATGCAGTTACTCTACACTGTTAAATGATCCATAGAGTCGGTCTATAATTTCTGCCCATCGACCGATATTTATAGACCAGACAGAAGATTGGAAAGATGTGTGTTTAAGACTGTTATGCAGTCTGTTAAAATGTGTTTGTGTTCCAGTGTTAGTAAGTCAGGTTGCGTCTGCCACCATTTTGACTGAGACAGCTGTGAAGACTGACCAGGCTCTCATTGGGCAAAAGATGAAGAAACACCCTGGACAGGTTTCCAGTCCATTGCAAGGCAGGTGCAAGGACAAACACACACACAGTCACAGCTAGGGGACAGCTTAACATCTCCAGTCCACCTGACATGCATGTGTTTGGACTGTGGGAGGAGATCTGAGCTCCCAGAGGAAACCCAGACAGACGCAGGTAGAACATAACTCCACAGGCTGCCCCAGCTGGGAACAGGTGACAGTGTCATCCTATTATTACATTTACATTTACGGCATTTAGCAGACGCGCTTATCCAGAGCTAATTACAGGGACAGTCCCCCTGGAGACACTCAGGGTTAAGGGTCTTGCTCAGGGACCCAGTGGTGGTAGTGCTGGAGGTGGGATTCGAACCAGGGACCTCTTGAGCCATAGGTCCATAGGCAAGTACCCCACCACTAGACCACCACCACTAATGATTCAAATGTAGAGAGACTGATGTCAACATCAAGACCTGGAGGAAGACCTTTTGACATCCAAAAGATATGGTCAGATCAGATCTGGATTTTTTTTTTCCCAGCATACATAATGATCACATTATGAACTAAATTACACAAATAGCAAATAAGATATTAGTAATAGCATTAATAAGAATTAATAGCAACAAGAACACAGACAAACAGTTTGATCGAAAGCTCAGGAGCTTCACTATTTTGATTCTGTAGAGACCACAAGCACAATACTGTATGAAACTGCAGTCTAGCTGCGTTACACACAGCCCAGGCGCTCTCCAGCCCAAGCTCATTAACAATTTATCACATTCCTTGATACTACTGAGTGACACGCACCGATTTAAACAGTGTATTGTCCAGTTGCACCATCAACACTTGACAATACATGAAGCTGTTGAGAAAACACAGAGCGGGAGATAAAATGCACAGGTCTGCTCGGCTTAATGGATTTTTTTTTTGCTATTTTAAAGCTGGTATTAGAGCACGGTTTCATTTAAACTGTGAAAAAAGTGGGAATATGGAAACTCATATTGTTTTGAGTCAACAGCTAAAGTAAAAGCACAGTTTAGAGGAAAATCAAAAGTGTGAAAAGACACGCTAACAGCATTACTTGTATTAGGACAGAACTGTTGGCTCACTCGGCTCCCAAAATGCCATTCTTTCATAATATATCATTTCCCTTTTTCTAGTTAAGCCATCAGCCAAATCATTTTGGATAACAATAGACCTCTTTAAAAGCTGTTCTGCTTTTTTATGTCCTTTTATAGCAGTTAGCCTTGTCCTTTGAGCAAAAAATAAGCTCATTGTTTTTTTTTTTCTTTTTTTGGGGTTTTTTATTTAAACAGTACTGTGGTTGCGTCTGTAACAGGAAGTCTATTACCGAACAAGCTCCAACAGCAAATTATGGAAGATAATTCACGGAGGATTTATTATAGCAGAAATGTAAAGATTGCAGATTTGTACAAACATCAAAGATCTCAAACCACAGCACCGTCTGCAGGTATAAGACAAAGCGCTGAATTACTTTAGCTTGATTAGGCATATCGCATCAATTTTCTGCAGCAAATAATGGTTATATGTTCCCATCTCTCTTTTTCGATCTTCAATAATGATGTTAAAGAATACATTTGTTACGAATGACAGGAGGAGAGCTTGCACTTACTGGTGAGACAAGATCAGCAGAGGCAGAAATGAGTCTGATCCCATTAACTCATGGTCTCCAGACTGTGATTGGACTTGACTACTACAAGACTAACAAAGTGAGGTGCTGGACCACCAGAACCAGAGCAGCTTCACCATGTCTCTAAATCTCTGCGCTGGAGGGATGAACGCATGAACACAATGATGCCACGACGAAATCCCCCTTCACCTTTTGATAAACATCAAGGAAAAGTTATTTTCCAATTTTTTCCCATTTATTACGGGGAGATTCTGTGATTATTTTTAAGAACCACTTTTGAGGATCATTAAAAAAAAAAAAAAATCTCTAATTTGAAGCAGATTGGCTCTTTTGCGGCATTTTTATGAAAGAATGTATAACAGGTTTAGATGAAAGTGACTATTATTGTCAACGCGAGGTCACAGCACAGCAAACCACAACGAAATTGGACCTCTGCATTTAACCCATGCAAACATCGTGCAGCTATGAAAGCACCTGGGGAGCAGTGACGGGGACGGTACCTTGCTCAAAGGTACCTCAGGGCAACCTACTGGTAAGGGGTTTGAACCCACAATCTTCCGATCCTGTGGCTCCCTAACCACTAGGCCACCGCTGCCCCTAGTGATGGTGAATGATGGCATGTGATATACATCGTTTCCATGCACATTGAGCCATTTGGAGACCCTTATTCCCTCCCTACATGATAGATGATTCATCATAGTCTGGAGACCAGTCGCTCTTAATATACCATCTTCAAACAGCGCATGACACAGGGAAGAGACAGAAGAGCCAATGATGTCTCTCTGTCCGTGTGTGTGTGTAGTGTATATGCGAGTAGTCTGGCCTAAGGCAGGGACACTGGCTCATTGTTAGAGCTACGAGCCTACTCTAAACCTAGCCCACTCCACGTGACTCCTCTCTCTCTCTCTCTCTCTCTCTCTCATCCCCCTCCTCCTTTTCTCTCCTCTCTCTCTGGGAAAGTGAGGAATCACAGTAGAATCGCAGCAGATTTCTGACCGTCACTAACATGGCTGCGCCCACAGACTTGACTCAGCCTGTCTGCTTCATGTTTGCATACACTGAGGGACAGACATCTAACCCCCCCCTCCCTCGCACATATTTGTTTCCATACCTTCCAAGGACTTGGCAACATCTATATCGCAAGGACAAATATGTAACTACATTAAGTCTCATGTATATTAGACATTATTAGGCTTTAAATGGAAGCTTAACTATTGCAAAATGCTGAGAATTTGAATTCAGTGATTTGTTGTCCAGACATACCAGCAAGTTTCCACCTCGGGTCCAGTAACAGCATTGAAGTAGAGCTAAAGGCACTGACATCAGTGTTTATGACCATTTTTAATATGCAGAACAGAATTATTGTAAAACCTGCAGGAAAAGCTCCCATTTTTAAACACTTGCTTGTATTTGCTATGGCTTTTAAATGTAATTACATTGTTTGATATTTAAACCCATCATTAACATTCTGTATTCACCAGTTTGTGTGTGCACTTTAGCATCATCCATAATTTCAGTAAAAAAAAAAAACAAAAAACACAGAAAAGCATTCCCCCGGAGACTGCTGACATGCTTGATGCTGTGTAGGCTCTCCAAAGTTTAAAGAGGTCCACACTCAGCAAATGACTAAGCAAGAGTTTATGGCTGCTTAACCCTTTTCTGCAGGCCTATAACTGGCCTTTCAGCCGCTGGAATGGAAAGTGACACCTCAGATAATTGCGTGGAACTGCGGTTTCAGCAGTTCCTGATATAGTTCTTCTGAACTCTTTTGAAGAGTTGCACAACTTTGCGAGATAAACATGTTCATGGTTAACGCGCAGGGCACTAAACTGTGTCGATCTGGGTGTTTTAACCTTTTTTTTTCTTTCTAATCATAATGATCATTCTTAAGCACGCTATTCAGAAGTCAGCTACTTATTAGTCATATAATATTTATACATTTCACTAAAAAATCGAACAATTACGGAATTTATTGAGAGGCCTGAATCATGTGACATTTATTGCAAGTAAAGAATCCACACTTCTGACAGACAGACTCGTTTAGGAAGCTGTGAGGGACAAAAGTCATACTTAACCATTTTTGTTACCAAGGGTAATAAATACGACTTGTACAGGTTAAACAGATGTCTCTCAATTTTTCTCTCTCTCTGTCTCTCTCTCTCTCTCTCTCTCTCTCTCCCCCCCTTCCTCTCCATCTCTCTTTCTGCTCCCTCCAAGTGACAGGTGTCCTCTGCAGTCACTGTGGCTGGATAAGGATCAATAGTGAGTAGGTGAGTGATGAAGCCCCTCTGGGTGACAGACTGTAGACGCACCAGTGCTGCTTCTCTCCTCTGCTGGGGGAGGAGTATGATGTATGGTTAAATTGTCAGGCCTGGTGTCAAGCGTGGTGATCATGGACATACGTACGTGTGTGTGTGTGTGTGTGTGTGTGTGTGGGTGGGCAGGATGGTGAGGTAAAGGGCAAGTGTGTGTGATAGGTATGTGAGCAGTCTTCTGGCCTCAGGCTGGGTGGCTGCACTGACAGTTCGTTCAGGGAGAGGAGCATGTTCATATGTGCGTGAGTGTGTGTGTGTGTGTGTGTGTGTGTGCCATGACAGCTTGTTCAGGGGTGGACAGGCATGTGTGACAGTGATAGAGAGTCCAGCAACGTGGACTGGAAAATGTTCTCCTATCACTGCAACACATTCTGTATGAAAATTAAAACTGTGTGAACACTTCATTATGAATAGGTCAATAGGAGGAGTCCAAAAATACAACTCACGTTAGCATACATTGCCTCTTTTCACAGCAGCCATAAAATGCAATTTCCATCTGTTTTGGATGAGGTCCGCTTGTTGAGCTATGCAATCTTTTTGCCAATAACAATGATGGAATATTTTTTGATGCAGATGTGTATGATACGGGAAACTGTCAGCAAACCTGATTTGCAAGTGAAACTTGGTTCAAATCTCTTAGTGGTGGTAACAGGAACCAGGGGTCGCAATGTTTACAACACCCTCATTTCATTTACTATTCAAAACAACCAGTGAATCTATTTTTGATTGTGTGGAGTTGAAAGTGAAAAAAAAGAAAGTGAAAGTGACAACCCTTGTCATTGCGAGGTCACAGCACTGCACACCATGCACCACAACGAAATTGGAACTCTGCTTTTAACCCATGCACACAAACACCGTGCAGCAGTGGGCAGCTATTGAAAGCGCCCGGGGAGCAGTGACGGGGACGGTACCTTGCTCAGGGGTACCTCAGGGCAACCTGCTTGTGAGGGAATCAAACTCACAATCTTCTGATGTGGGGCAACTCCTTAACCACTAGGCCACCGCTGGGAGTTGATGAAATAGTTGTTCACTTCAAGGGAAAACCTTTTTTTTTTTTTTACTGTTACTGTTTTGCCTTTTTTGCCCTGAAAGTACCTCTCAGTTGTGAACGAACTGTTCAAAATACATTTTAGGCCAAAAGTTTCTCAAAATCATAGTAAAGACATAAGCATCTGGTCTGACGTGCATGGTGCAGGTGCATCCGAATCCACTTTGGCTACTTTTTCCTCATTTGAAGGAACTGAGCACTAGCAGATCTGTTTCTTCAGATGAGGAGCAATTTTACCATCTATAGGAAGATCAGAATCCCACCAAGTCTCCCTGAAGTAAAGCAGGCGTGTGAAGAGGCATCGGCACAATGGCTGCAAAATTCAAAGAGCTGCACAACGATTCAGGAAACAGGGTAACAAAAGCTCACTTTCGAAAAACAGCATCTGGAATCCAGGATTTCATTGATTTATTTATTTTATATGTTGAAGTGTATGATGATCATTTGCAACACTTTGGCTGGTCTCCTGTAGCTGTTTATCTTTAACATTCAGCTAAATATCAACCCCAAATTAACTTTAAATATAAAAGATTCCATGAAATCTAACCTCTAAACTTAACCTTGACCCAAAACCGAAATCTAATCCTAATCTTAACCACGTTGCTGTTGATTATCTATTGAGTTTTAGATCATCTGTAGGTCTTTTGATTTCTATGTGTTTATTGATCTCTTTTGGGTTAAAAGCAGGGTGTATGCATGTTGTGGAACCGCCTAGCAAGTGTGTATTACTATCCTGAAAGTGTGGCCTTAAAATAAGAGGGCGGAGCCAGGTCACCTGGTCAATCGTGCAATTGCCGTCCAGTAAGTTAACAATGCAACTAAACACACCTTTATTTATAGACTTACATGTCCATGGGTGCTTAGATGGGCACAAGTGCAACTGCTGTTTGAATAACTTGGGCGTTGATTGGAGAAAATGATAACTGCACTGGCCTGAAACTAGACAAAATGTTTGCATTACATCTTTGGACCTCTGCTTCCTAAGACCAGCACAGTGAACAATTGTGGCTTGGTAAGCTTCTCCATGACGGAGCATTTTAAACTGTTCCAAAAAACACGTTTTACATCATATGATAATGGATTAGACTTCTTCGCCACACCCTAAGAAACGCACTCACATCTATGACTTTCATATTCAATAACAACTTTCACTGTCTTCTATGCGCTCTATGACATGCCCAGTTAACAAGTGGGTGTGTTCACTTCTGACCTTGCAGAGTGAGAGGCGGCGAATGCAAGGAGCTTTCTTTGCCTGCAATTATTTACAAGCTCTCATCAGATGACAAACCACAATCGGAATTCAGCTTCAGAATATGCAGCTGGGTTTCACTCCAGAGGACTGTGTGTGACCTTCAAGCAAAGTAAACCTGTCGTTCACCAACATGCAAAGTGAAAGAAAGTGTCGTTCATTGTGTTTGCAAAATGTGAAATAACCACCCACCAGCACTGCTTGAAAGAAGCACCTTGTATAAGAGAAGCAAATCAGTGAAAGCTTAGTTATCCAACTTTATCAGAAGCAAACTCACCTTCCACATGATTTAGATCAGGGGTGTCGAACTCCAGTCCTGGAGCGCACATTTTGGTGATTTCCCTCCTCAAACACACTCACTACGCCAGCCACTAAGTGTGAACCAGGTGTGTTTAAGTAGGGAAATCACCAAAATGTGCTGGCCTCCGACGCTCCAGGACTGGGGTTTGACACCCCTGATTTAGATCAATGGTGTTCCATCTGTCGGATGGCTAAAGTAACACTTTGCATATCATGGATGAGTTAAGCTTCTGTGAACGATGATGGCAGCACATCCCACCACTGTAGAGCCTGGTGCACAACCACAATCAGCCCGAATTCACCAAACTTGCATTCACCAAACTTTACACATTGTTTGCATGATTAGATTGTTAAAGGTTGTTGGATCTCTGTTTATATCCATTGTAGAACATGTGTTGCCATGGTGATGGAGCAAAACCGCGAATAACCGAGGTTAAATCAATGGCTGTTTGAAGTTAGCTAAGCCAGAAACCTTAAAGGATTTGTGAGGTGGACCCCTAGAATTAGCAGCACCATGCAAAAATTACCCTTCAGTGGTTGGTAAAGCACATAAACACCACTGCCCTCCATGTTAAAGACTGGATTACCCTAATCCCAGTCCTGGCTACAGGGTGATGCACAGGGTGAGCCCACTATAGCACTGAAAAAAACTACAAACATTTTATTCAAATCGTACAGGCAAATCCAAAGTTTGGGCACTCCTGGTCAAATGACTTGCTCAGCTGAAGTAAATAAAACCACACTACATACAAAGAACTTACTCACTGTTTGTAGAATGTAATATAGATTGGGATTCAAAAATTATCTTGCATACTTAATATTTAATGAAAAAAAAGTGAAAGTGACAACCCTTGTCATTGCGAGGTCACAGCACAGCACACGTGAACCACAACGAAATTGGACCTCTGCATTTAACCCATGCACTCAAACATCATGCAGCAGTGGGCAGCTATTGAAAGCCCCCAGGGAGCAGTGATGGGGACAGTACCTTGTGAAGGGTACCTCAGGGCAACCTACTTGTGAGGGAATCGAACCCACAATCTTCCGATGCAGGGGCAACTCCCTAACCAATAGGCCACCGCCGCCCCTATTTAATCTTTCTTTTATGGTAAAATGGAAAAGATAAAAAACCTCAAATTTGCAGAAAAACAACATCTCTTAGTGGGTTCCATGTTGACAATATGCATATTTTCAACCAAACATAATCTGATCAGTGTTGAAACATTTTCTTTGTATTTTAGCACCTGGATTTAAAAATGTGCTTGATTATGAGCAACAGAATGTGACATAAGGATAAAAACCAACAAAAGCTAAATAAAAAAATAACATCAAATATACTCCCAGAAATTATTGCAAAATCCAATAGGGGCCCAGAAGTGAAGACTGCTTAAGCAGGATCAGGTGAGGGAAAAAATTTAAAATCTTCTTGTAGAGCATCCCCACACACACACACACACACACACACACCTCAGAACACACCATCTGTCCTCCAAAAGCACGGCAATCAAATTCATCAGGGTCTCCCAGGTCGATATCCACAGGGCAGCCGTGCCCACGTGCCTGAGCCATCTGACCAATACATTGCCTGTTCCCCTCCAAACGCCCAACACTTCTGGAAAAAAATAAAAAATAAAGCCAGCCTGCCAGTGCCTGGATTCTCCACTCACTAAGCGGTGCCAGAGGCTGGAAGCAGCCTTATCAGCTGGCCTTCCTGTTTGCCTGAATGCCTGTGTGTTTGAAAGTACAGCAGAGCTAGCAAAGAACACATGAAGGGTCTACTGAGCTGCATGCCAATGGCAAGGTCAAGAATGCTTGCTGTTCATAGGACAGAAAAAAATGCAGTTTGGTTGTTTAGTTATACATTTATTATATCTAATTATTGTAATGAACTTACATAACTGATTGCATAATTCCACTCCTTGTTTTGTCTACCAACTGTTAATTCTTCAAACCTTCCAGTCTTAAATGGAACCATTTATAGCCGTATCCTCCCAACAAGAAACAACAAAGAACTCTCACCGACATTATTATTCCTCCAAAAGATCACGATCACATGAGCAGCTACTTAGACACACCTCAGCTGCCCTGCAAACCCTCTCTCATGCATCTAAAATAGGCAAAGGAGATTTTCAGAGATTAGAAGGTAGAGATGCGGTTTAGCTGGATGGTAAGAAGGCAATACAAACACAATGAAAGCTGGGATGCAAGTTGGTGGATGAGCTGTTGATGTAATTGTGTGGGTTTCTTTTCTTTTCTTTCTGTAAATTATATAGAAACAGGACTTTTTTAAGTTGTAGTTTTGTTTAAGGTTCAGCTCGACCTGAAGCCACAGCATGATCATATCCACCAGAGTGAAAATGCCCATCACTCCATCATCTGCTGCTTTAAGTACAACTTTGGAAATTCCACAGTCACAGAACTTACTCTAAGGTCCATTCAAGTCTACATAATCGATGCAATTAGCAGCATATGATAGCCCATTATGCAATTCAATTTACAGGATACAAAATACATAATACATGGATTCATTATGGAACTTCTTTACATTCGAGCCAGAGAAGGTAGTATATGAAAATCATCCAAGACTGACGTTCCTTTACATTTATAGGAAGATCTTTAAAAAGCCAGGGCACTGCTTTCTCCTTGGGAAACAGGCCCAGAAACACTGCATCGGACAAAAGAAAGCTTACAGCCTGCGAGTTTGGTAAAGTGAATGTTTGGTAACGACATTTCTGAACCTTGTTTGGACCTTGATAGAGTTCTTTAGCTCAGTTTGGAAAGTGCTCGCTGCTTCAGTGTAAGGCTCCTTGCTATGCCTTTGAGGTTATTTATTCAATCCGGGGACGAGAGCGGAGCAGAAAACATTAAGGATGGATCGATACTAAGCAAATACATAACCATGTCAAAACACAAGCTAATCCTCTTTTGTCAACAGGAACTGCACTCGGTTCTGAACCCTCTTGTACCTTCCAGCACGTCAGCACTTTGCAAATGAAACAAATAAAGCCTGAGTCAATCCTTCAATGCCTATTCCGAAGAACAATTCTTGGGCGAAGATGGGCGAAGAAAATGCCCATAACAATCTAGACAAGATGTTCCAACGAACACCTAAGGGATGCTGACCTATTAGAAGTTGACTCTTTTTCCTTTCACTTATTATAACCCTAACCTAACCCTAACAATATATTACATTAAAAAAAAACTACATACTTAAGTTAAATGTTAAGTTAAATGAGTTATTGGACCCCGGGGTCTCTTTCCGGTGGGACGTGCCCGGAACACCTCACCAGGGAGGCGTCCAGGGGGCATCCTGATCAGATGCCCGAGCCACCTCATCTGACTCCTCTCGATGCGGAGGAGCAGCGGCTCTACTTTGAGCCCCTCCCGGATGGCTGAGCTTCTCACCCTATCTCTAAGGGAGAGTCCAGACACCCTGCGGAGGAAACTCATTTCGGCCGCTTGTATTCGCGATCTCGTTCTTTCGGTCACTACCCACAGCTCGTGACCATAGGTGAGGGTGGGAACGTAGATCGACTGGTAAATTGAGAGCTTTGCCTTCTGGCTCAGCTCCTTCTTCACCATGAAGGACCGATGCAGAGCCCGCATTACTGCAGAAGCTGCCCCGATCCGCCTGTCGATCTCCCGCTCCATTTTACCCTCACTCGTGAACAAGATCCCGAGATACTTAAACTCCTCCACGTGGGGCAAGGTCTCACTCCCAATCCTGAGAGGGCATTCCACCCTTTTCCGACTGAGGACCATGGCCTCAGATTTAGAGGTGCTGATTCTCATCCCAGCCGCTTCACACTCGGCTGCGAACCGATCCAGAGAGTGCTGAAGGTCACGGCATGATGAGGCCAACAGGACAACGTCATCTGCAAAAAGCAGAGACCCAATCCTGAGCCCACCAAACCGGACCCCCTCAACGCCCTGGCTGCGCCTAGAAATCCTGTCCATAAAAGTTATGAACAGGATCGGTGACAAAGGGCAGCCCTGGCGGAGTCCAACCCTCACCGGGAACAGGTCCGACTTACTGCCGGCAATGCGGACCAAGCTCTGACACCGGTTGTACAGGGACCGGACAGCCCTTAACAGGGAATCCGATACCCCATACTCCCGGAGTACCCCCCACAGGAGCCCCCGAGGGACACGGTCGAATGCCTTCTCCAAGTCCACAAAGCACATGTAAACTGGTTGGGCAAACTCCCATGCACCCTCCAGGACCCTGCTAAGGGTGTAGAGCTGGTCCACTGTTCCGCGACCTGGACGAAAACCACATTGCTCCTCCTGGATCTGAGGTTCGACTATCCGACGGACCCTCCTTTCCAGGACCCCTGAATAGACTTTCCCCGGGAGGCTGAGAAGTGTGATCCCTCGATAATTGGAACACACCCTCCGGTCCCCTTTCTTAAAGAGGGGGACCACCACCCCAGTTTGCCAATCCAGAGGCACCGTCCCCGATGTCCATGCGATGTTGCAGAGGCGTGTCAGCCATGACAGTCCTACAACATCCAGAGCCTTGAGGAACTCTGGGCGGATCTCATCCACTCCCGGAGCCCTGCCACCAAGGAGCTTTTTGACCACCTTGGCAACCTCGACCCCAGAGATGGAAGAGTCCACCTCGATGTCCCCAGGCTCTGCTTCCTCCTCGGAAGGCATGTTGGTGGAATTAAGGAGGTCTTCGAAGTACTCCCCCCACCGACCCACAACGTCCCGAGTCGAGGTCAGCAGCGCACCATCCCCACTATACACTGCGTTGACCGTGCACTGCTTTCCCCTCCTGAGACGCCGGATGGTGGACCAGAATTTCCTCGAAGCCGTCTGGAAGTCCTTCTCCATGGCCTCTCCAAACTCCTCCCATGCCCGAGTTTTTGCCTCAGCAACCACCAGAGCCGCATTCCGCTTGGCCTGTCGGTACCTATCAGCTGCCTCCGGAGCCCCACTGGTCAAAAAGGCCCGGTAGGACTCCTTCTTCAGCTTGATGGCATCCCTCACCGCTGGTGTCCACCAACGGGTTCTAGGGTTGCCACCGCGACAGGCACCGACCACCTCCCGGCCACAGCTCCGGTCAGCCGCCTTGACAATGGAGGTGCAGAACAAGGTCCATTCAGACTCAATATCCCCCACCTCCCCCGGGACGTGGTTAAAGCTTTGACGGAGGTGGGAGTTGAAGCTTGTCCTGACAGGGGACTCTGCCAGACGTTCCCAGCAGACCCTCACGATACGTTTGGGCCTACCAGGTCTGACCGGCATCCTCCCCCACCAACGAAGCCAACTCACCACCAGGTGATGGTCGGTTGACAGCTCCGCCCCTCTCTTTACCCGAGTGTCCAAGACATGGGGCCGCAAGTCCGATGACATGACCACAAAGTCGATCATTGAACTGTGGCCTAGGGTGTCCTGGTGCCAGGTGCACATGTGGACATCCTTATGCCTGAACATGGTGTTCGTTATGGACAATCCGTGACGAGCACAAAAGTCCAATAACCAAACACCGCTCTGGTTCAGATCGGGGGGGCCATTCCTCCCAATTACGCCCTTCCAGGTGTCACTGTCATTACCCACGTGAGCATTGAAGTCCCCCAGCAGAACGATAGAGTCACCAGGAGGGACGCTCTCTAGCGCCCCCTCCAGAGACCCCAGAAAGGGTGGGTAGTCCAGAATGCTGTTTGGCGCATAAGCGCAGACAACACTAAGGACCCGTCCCCCGACCCGAAGGTGGAGGGCCGCCACCCTCTCATCTACAGGGGTAAACCCCAATGTACTGGCGCCAAGCCGTGGGGCAACAAGTATGCCCACACCTGCTCGGCGCCTCTCACCGGTGGCAACTCCAGAGTGGAAAAGAGTCCAGCCCCTCTCAAGGAGACTGGTTCCAGAGTCCAAGCTGTGCGTCGAGGTGAGTCCAACTATATCTAGCTGGAACTGCTCAACCTTGCGCACTAGCTCAGGCTCCTTCCCCACCAGAGAGGTGACATTCCACGTCCCTAGAGCCAGCTTCTGCAGCCGAGGATCGGACCGCCAAGGCCCCCGTTTTCGGCCACCGCCCAGCTCACAATGCACCCGACCTCTTTGGCCCCTCCCACAGGTGGTGAGCCCATGGGAAGGGGGACCCACGTTGCCTCTTCGGGCTAAGCCCGGCCGGGCCCCATGGGTGAAGGCCCGACCACCAGGCGCTCGCCAGCGGGCCCCACCTCCAGGCCTGGCTCCAGAGGGAGGCCCCGGTGACCCACGTCCGGGCGAGGGAGAACGTCTTCCAAGGTTTTTATGCATCATCAGAGGTCCTCTGAACCGCTCTTTGTCTCTTCCCTCACCTAGGACCTGTTTGCCTTGGGTGCCCCTACCAGGGGCATAAAGCCCCGGACAACATAGCCCCCAGGATCATTGGGACACGCAAACCCCTCCACCACGATAAGGTGGCGGTTCAAGGAGGGGCTGGAGAGACTATGTCTCTCTGCTGGCCTGGGAACGCCTTGGGATCCGCCCGGAGGAGCTGGAAGAAGTGGCCGGAGAGAGGGAAGTCTGGGCATCCCTGCTGGAGCTGCTGCCCCCGCGACCCGACCTCGGATAAGCGGGAGAAAATGGATGGATGGATGGAGTTATTGGACCTTCTGGATTTTTTTTTTTTTACATGTTTTTGGTGTGTATGCTAAATAATTGCCTGTCAAATCTAGTAAAATGTATACAATAATTAAACAGCTTGTGAGATAAATGTGCTACAAGGGGTAGTGTTTTCTTATTTCATTTAAATGTGAGAAACAGGAGAATGAAATGATTCCTATCAATGGTCTAGTGGTAGGACACTCGCCTACAGACGAAGAGGTTGCAGGTTTCCAGCACTACCATCATTGGGTTCCTGACAGAAAGACTGTCCCTGTAACTAAGAAATGTAAGTCACTCTGGAAATGTAAATCACAGGCCTTGATGGCAGCAACGTTTAAGGGTTAAACTCGACTTAAATATAGGGTCAAAACAAGCCATCCAGACTTTAAAAGGTCATTCTTCATTAATCAGAGTCACATTGTGCTTTGCACAGTTGCACTGCTTTTGACGAACACAATCATTAATCACAATCATCACAATTATGTTGGTTGTCCACAAAGTATGTGTTAATTAAATGCTGCACTATTACCCTGCAGCGATTGCCGCCACGTTTGATTGTCATATTTCTGTGCAACAACTGAAGCACATACAGGTCCTTATGAGTTGTAATTACTAAAAAATCTCCTTGACCACTTCTATATCCTGTGTGCTGTGCTGTGTTTCACAATGACAGTCACTTTCACTTCACTTACCAGAGCAAGAGCTCATGGGTTTGAGACTGGTTCTATTCTGTTTCCAGAACCGGCACCATTTGAGCCTCTGAGCAAGCCCTTATCTCCAAGCAGCTCCAGGAAGACTTTCATTCTCAATAGGCAATCTACAACACACTCGATAAGAGTGTCCGATAAATCCCTTATATGTAAAATGTAGTGGCCAGTGTCTATATATAGGCAAACCAGGGCTATTTTAAGGTCAGTGGAAAATCAGTCATGTGACAGCTGATTGGGAGCAGTTATGGCATTTAAAAGACACACTTATCCAGAGCAGAGACATTCCTCCTGGAGCAACTTGGGGTTGAGGGTTTTTGCTAAGGAACCCAGTGATGGTAGTGCTGGAGGTGGGACTCAAACCTCATCTCAAGGTCTAGGTGATCTCAAGGTCTATAGCCAAGTATCCTACCACTAGTCCAACTCTTGAAAAGCAAAGTTTATCTACAAAGCAGGCTAATACATCATCAAGACTTTGCTTTTTCCATAATATCATCCATCAAAAATGGAAAAACTATCAACATCTTCCAGATGAATCTGTATGCCTCCAGTGGGCAGCAGTGGCCTAGTGGTTAGGGACTAGGCCCCAGGATGGGAAGGTTGTGAGTTTCAATCCCAGTAGGCTTGCCTGAAGTACTGTTCCCATCACTGTTCCCTGGGTGCTGGTTATGGCTGCCCACTGCTGCACATTTGTTAATGGGTTAAATGCAAAGAATGCATTTCACTGAGTGAGTGCTGTGTTGTGTCTTTGGTTCATTGTGTGCTCACAATGACATTGTCACTTTCATTTTCCATTAAATAAGCGGTAAACTGCCTAATACCTTTGATCTCGGAAGAAACGTTGGTTTTCCTGGTGATGTTGTGCTGCTGCATTGTTGACTTTCCATTAAACCATTCAATTAACCGTGCTTTAGGTCAACATTTATTGTGGTTAATAATTAATGGAGTACTGCTTGAAAATATGTCATGAAATGTTAATCAAGCGCCATCATCTCATGGTAAAGTGCAGCTGCATAGTCGTCCTCTCTCATGCACTTTGCCAACGATGCTCATTCCAATTTGAAGTGAAGGATAAGGAGATAAAATCGCTGCTGTATGCATATTCATTTTACATTTCGTCAAACAGCCCTTATTCTCCTGTGCGCTTTGTGGCAGGGCCATGATCAAAGCCTTAGTCGCCGTGTCGGCTGGACGCTTTTTCTATCTCGCTGGGTGGCTGTAGCCTCTTGTCCCTGGGTGGCATTACTCTTTAATCAGCTTTGCTCTCAGGGAAGCACCCCAGCTATAAAGGAATCATGCAAATCAACTTGTGCTTTTTTTCCTCCAGCTCTCCCTGAGCAAAAATCTGTGAAATCGCAAAAGCCACAATGAGCATATGAGCATTCTTTATTTGTTTTAGAGAGATGTATAAAATCACATACATAATCCTGTATTATATGCACCTATTAAAATAACATAAGTGTACAGTCAGAACACAGCATGGCTGATGGGAACTAAAGGGTCTGAAAAGTAATCTGCTTCTAAAAGCCTCTTCACAGAAAATTATTAAATACACTGCCCGACATCTGAGCCATTTGTCAGATATTGGCCTGAAAACAAATGCACTGCAAATCAAAACAGAACCCAAAGAAAGAGCATTTTTCAGATTTACCTCTACTTGACCGTTATCACCATTATCAGCACATAAAATATGTAAAATCTCAAAAGTCACATTAAGGTTCACTCGCCATTTTGGATAGTAAAATAGCTACAGATGTGAAAGTGAAGCGAAAGTGCCAGTTGCAGCGCTCCTACTTTTTTGTTCGTCAAGGTACAAACAATACTAAATACACCCATTATGGTAAAACATGAAAGTGGAAAAAAATATTAGGAAAAATTCACATTAATACCTTTCCATAACAATTTTAAAGTGGATGCATGAGATCAAAAGTCTGGATGCAAGTCAAGTGTATGGACTAACAGAAGAGTCAATCAGATAACCCTGAATATACATATCATAGTGAATGCAAAAATGTATGGATTAGTTGCAGTATTTTTCAAAAGTCTCTTTAAATTAGTAAACAAATGTCTAGATAACTGAATATACCTTTATAAAAACATATTTCAGCAAGCTTCCCATGCGGTCTAATTACATTAAACATGATTAAACCTTTCTTTATGAATACTCATGCTTGTTAAATGAGTCTTCCAGAAGAATATGTGTGTTTGTCAGATGTCATTAAAGGTTTATTTAGGTGTCAAGAAGCTGTACAAATACTGGCTTCCAGTGGGGTTATGGAAACATCTTAATATTCTTCAAATAATGGACAATTATTTGAAGAATATTTAGGTGCTTGGCAGTATATATAATATTTTGCAGTGAATTCTTTATTTATACACCACTAAAACTGCAAGAGAATTAGAAATGGAGGGAACATTCATGATAATGACATTAGATACTCGAAAAGAACTGTAATTCAGGGTTTGTTGAGCTTGAGACTGTCCACAGGTTTTTTTTTGCCTGACTGAAGTAGGTTGCATTAGCCAGCCATTACGTAATCTAGCTGAAGAGCAAGGGAGCAATGACACAGAAGGTTTTGACTGCTTTTCTTTGTTCGGCTTGAGCTGCCACTATTCCTCCACATTACTCGCTGCAGCCGGATGGTTCTTCAACTTGATTATGTCTACAGGATTTGAGACGGATGGACACCTCTGATGTGTCTGGTTCCTAAGCCTGATACCTGTTTCTGGTGCTTCCACCCAAACCGTTGGCCTATGAACTCTGGGGACAAAGAAAGTATATATGCAGTTGCTTCCATATTTAAACCTCAAAATCTGACTTTTTTTGGTCTGTTTTTGTTATTTGATTGTCTGCTGTCTGGCTTTTCAGAAGTGTGAAAATGAACACACTTTTTAGTGACTCATACAAGGGCACCTAAAGTTTTGCACAGCGTTGCATTAAGCCGGTTTATTCAATGCATTGTCAGAAAATGCTCCACTGCTGTGGAATTAAACTCATCTACATGTGAATCTGGATCTTCATGCTGGTAGAGGATTGGGTCCATCACTGTGCAGAGGTGGAGCTTTGTGGGTGCAACAGCGTTTTCTGTAACTGCATGTCTTGGAAGCACGACGTTTCTGTATAGACACATTCAGAATGTAATTCCAACTGTTATTTTCCAAAACCGCTAATAATCTGCAGCGATGAAATGATGACGCTAAACTTTGTTGGTTTATTAACAGAAAAAGGTCATTAAAGAAGTGCTAAACCAGTACAATTACTGTGCCAAATTACCAAGTTCCATGTTGCACAGTTTTTACCTTACATCTACAAAATACAGAGCCATCAGCAACTTGTATTTAGTACCTGATCTAGAAGGGGGGTGGGGGGGGGACATACATGAATATGGTTTTTCATATCAGATTCTAAGAACAGCAGAGAGTGTACTGGGCAAAAGGCACAGCTCATAATGGCTTTATTTGTATTTCATCACACTGCTGAGCAAAAGTCGTTTCTGCCCCGAATCTCAATCCTCTGCAGGGCCATCACAAGCCCCAATTTCTGGGACATGTGCCCCAGTAAAATGTTGCTGTGCCCTTCTAAACTCAAGGGGACGAAGTCAAAACATGAGCTCTAAAGTATCTTCAGGATTTTGGGCTAACTCCCCAAACTGCATGCACTCATAACAGACACTGGACACGTTTCATAAGGCCCCAGCATTCTTCCTTCTTCCAGTTTCCAGGCTGGATGGCACACAGCAGCTGTCATTTGTTTGTCGATCTATATTAAACAATAATGGGGCAGCAAGAGAATGTTAGGGGCTTCTAATTGGCAGCCCACAAAAATGGGATCACTTGATATAAGGCATGAGTGAAGGTAGAATACACCAGTAACACCAGTACACCAGTTTTTTTATTAATTCATTCATTTTTTCTCCTGATAAAGTGAACTTTGTAAAAGTGTATTATTCTGCTGGCTTATCTAGCTTTCAGGTTAATAAATGGTGGTCCAAAAATAAATAAATAAATAAATACTGCCAAGTCTCAAATGAGTCATTTCATGTCTGGAAATGTTTTAAATAAAATCAGAATACATGGGGGGCCAAGACTTTTGTCCAAAGCTGAAAAGAAAAAAAAAAAAACCTTAAAACATAAATAGAGCTTTTCAATCCCTGATGTATAAATAAAGTTGGAATTGGCGGAAAAACATATTCCTGGACAAACGTAAGGGCAATGTATCATTTATGTAACACTTAAAACTACCTAACAATTTTTTTCAAGACAGCCGTCAATGAGGTAGTTCCGACTGAACGATTAATATTTTTTTTTTCTCTGCTAATTACTATATTATTTATTTATTTACTCAGTCGGTCCTCCCCCTCCCCCCCACAAATGTTTTTTTGTAAACGGAACCTGTGAAGAGAATTAATGTCTTGCCAGGTAAAAGAAAGGGGTTAATGAATAAAAAGAAATCTGTTTCTTGTTGGAAAACACATGTGCTCTGAATTTTATAATTTTTTTTTGTGTGTGCAGACTGTGGAGGCAAATAGGTCTGTCTCTGTGCCTCTTAATTTACAGGTCCCAAGTACATCCAGCGGTCTAGAGACGACCCATTGAAGTCAATCTTGCGGAAGATGAAGTGTAAACGCTGCATATGTATCAACTTTCCGAATGCAGACTCAAACAGACAGCCTTAATCGGATTCGAGCCCATATAATTAAAACCGTCTTCAGCGGGATCATCCAGTAATTAGTGTCAAGCTATTAACTTTCTTTTATATGTCTGTTAACAGCATATTTAAAACGCATTTTCATGAATTTTAATCAGCGCGCCATATCAAAATAGCCTAATTCGAAATGAAGGGGGAGCACAAATGTCAATTACCAAAGCCCAAAATATAATTATTCTGTTGAGTGTGGTGTCATACACTGGGACTAGCGTGTGTCATCTGCTCTAGTGTGAAAGGGGAACTATGCGTTTTGACCCTGGAACTTTTCGCTGACATAAATGTTCAAGCCTTGCTGACCAATCAATGCAAAAACCAAATTAGCATGAAAAATCCCATTTCCCATTCTGTAATAATGCACCACAGACCTGCTTCCGGAGACGAAGGATCGAAGGAGGAATCATTTACTTTATAATTAATTTATCATTAGCATCTTATTTCATCTCTTTATATCTCATACACTGACCATCTCAACATGTCGGCCTCATATCAATCGAACAATTCATTATATATAATACCATGTTGTCTATAATATAGAAATGTAACAATTCAGTCTTTCTTCATCAGCATAGCTCTTTGGAAAAATGGGACCACTGCTCACTCTGTCGCACTGTGTATGAATCGTTTCCATGGAAGAACGTTTTGAAGTGTTAGTCTGAATGCAGATCATTAGCACTGGCTTGTGGCTACGGGTGGGCACATGAAGCTGTGCCCACCCATTCTGATTGCTAGGTCCAAATCTGATAAACTTATTTTAGACTGAAATATTATTATTCATTGGTTTTTATTTTTTTGAGGGGCTGCACAGTGGTGAGGTGCGCAGCGCTGTTGCCTCCCAGCAGGACGGTTCTGGGTTCGTCTCTGAGTTGGGGCAGTCTGGGTCCTTCCTGTGTGGAGTTGGCATGTTCTTACTCCCATGGTCATGGTCACCAGGGGGTCTGGAGGTGCTAAATTGTTTGTGAATCTGCTCTGGTGACCAATCCAGTACGTTTCCCTGCATTTTGCTTTGCAAGCACTGGGACTGGATCAAGCACCAACCACAACCCTAGTCAGGTTGAAGGGCTGAGATAATGGACTGATGAAACTGCTGAGCATGTTTCCAGTAATGCCAAAACATTTTCTTCATTTTTGTCAAAAGCGATTAGGCAGGAGGAAGTCATTCTGGTTGAATTATTTATTTCTAAAATCTCAAATGATTTGCCTTGGCAAAGGATCTACATAATTTAATCCTAATAATGAAAACTTATTTTTTTTTTTTTTACTTTTTCTACTTTTTGTAGTGTGCAGGTTGATGTTTGCCAAGAAAGCACATATATAAAATGGATGCTTTTTATTTTTTTAATTATACTTTTTAAATAAATGCATGCAAATGACACAAGTTGAGCGGTAAACGGTTATATTCGCACGATCGCTGCATTATTCTGAAACGGTGAATACGTGCTACGGGCCTTTAAAATGTCAACAGCGCATGGCCTTAAAAGGTCAAAGTTGGACTTTGATTGCAGTAAGTGCTTTGATTCGCCTTTGATTGCAAGGGCTCCTAGTTTCTGCCAACAAAAGATTCAAACTCAGTGCTTTCCATTAATTTAGCTCAGCAATTTACCCGAGATTATGCATGAACAGCAGGTGAGTTTTACTGTATCAAAGTGCTACAATTTAGTTGAGCATACATACGAGCCTGCCTCGTAGACACAGACAAAGCTGCCAAATGAGAGCTGACCAGAGAGCTATAATAATTGCTAATGGACTTTAATTTTGGTTAATGAACAAATTAACTCTGGAGCTGCAATGTTTGTGTCAAAATGTCTTTGGGGAAGATGTTTTTGGCAATTTAAGCATAATAAGAACATTCTCCCAGTTATATTTCTTTAAAATACAAGATTATTCCTTTTGGACGTCAGATTTAAGTATATGATGATGTATTTAATTATGTAGTAAACCATGCAATTCATCACATTTGCATTCAGTTTACATTGATTGATGTATAGAGACTAAATTACAAAAACTGTTCATTTGGATTCATTTCTTGATGCCATGAAAACTGACATCACTTTGACGTTACTTTACTGCATATTAGTCTTTACAGCAGTTTGGCTCTGCCTATTCACATTGAAGCAATGAGCAATAGATGTTTTTTTTTGAAGCACAGCACTGGAGAGCCAGTCAGAAGAGATGAAATACACATTCGGGGATTGTGGGTTCGATTCCCTCACCAGTGGGTTGCCCTGAGGTACCCTTGAGCAAGGTACCATCCGCATCACTGCTCCCCGGGCACTTTCAATAGCTGCCCCCTGCTTGCACGTGTGTGTGTGGGTGAAACGCAGAGGTTGAATTTCGTTGTGTTGTGCTGTGCTGCGTTTCACAATGACAGGGGTAGTCACTTTCACTTTTCAGTCATTTCTAGAATGAGATTTTCTGCTTAAAGACAAAAAAAATAGTTTTTGAAAACACTTAAATATAATTATAATAAATAAATATTTTTGACATTTTGGGGTGATTGGTTTTCTTGACAGGTCACATCACTGCATGGAAGCCAAATATCTGATTGATTCTAAGTCTTAACTTGGCGAATTGAGGCTATTCAAAGGGGTGAAATCTAGAATTTCTGTTTTCTTCATGAATCTGTATGATGATGAACTTTTTTTTTTTCCCCCAGCCTGCAGCTCAATGGCTTTGCTCGCACTAAGTACTCGTTGAGCATTACAGGCATTCCCAGCAGCTGCATGACGTATTTGCATAATGCATGCAGGGTACTGTACGGAGAGAACAAGAACAAAATCACAAAAACAATATTAAATTGTGATTTCTGTCAAATCAATGAGGCTTAGGGGCTTAATGTTTATGCTGAGCTACAGAAATCTGCAATAATCCAACAAATAAGGTGTGCCACTTTAAAAGCATAATGGCAAAAAAAAAGGACTAGAAGTTCCTAAAAAGGACTGTTTGTTACATAAAACGCATGCAAATGACACAGCATTTGAAATGCAAATGAGAGGAAAATGTAGTTTATGGGCCTTTTAACTCCTGGATTCGTCCGTCGCTGGTTCCACAATACAGTATAGACTTCCAAATACTGCCACGTGAAGCCATTTGCCTAATTTATGAACATTTAGGACTGAATGGGAGAACTTAGAGAGAAGAATATTTAAGTAATGGCATCAGACAGTGGCTTAAATGTCTAGACAGGATCAAGAAAAAGGGCCTTTGATGTGAAAATGGCATTTGAAACCCCGCTGGCTATCCTGTTGAGCAAAGAGGTGCTTTGTACAGTCTGGTCTTTCTTTTAATAGAAAAGAACAGAGATGTTCCAAAAGGGAAAGAGTGACCAAAGCAGAGAAATGAGAAATAATAATTTTTTTTGAGAGGTTATAAAAATAATCTAAAATGTGCTAAAAATGTTACTACAAGCAGGTATAAGCTACTTAAGTCACATCTAAAATCCTACAATTTTTATTGCTTTGAGTTTCTCCATGTTTTATCTATATTGGGTGCACAGACTGGAATCCATTGCTGAGGATGGTACATCTTTTTTTTTTTTTTTTTTTTTTTTTTTTTTAACAACCTATTTTTATGATGGTTCTCAGCCAGCTGGACTTAACCTTCACTGAACAGTAGGTCGAGGGCAACGTAGTGCATGAATAGGCCCCGAGAAAGAAGGTGTGGCATTAAGAACAACATGAAATGTCAACAACTTCATGTGAGAAGGTCAAACTGAAGTCTCCGTCTTTCTTCCAGCTAAGCTCTGGTTGCAAAAGTGCAAAGCTCCATATTACAACCAAAAACGACAGAGAGGCCAAGGCAGTAACATTTTCATTTTCTCCTTCACCTGATCCAAGAATTCTTCTTCCATCCCATTTCTCTCCTGCTGTTTGCATGTCTTTCTCAGCACTCTTCTCCAACTTTGAACTGACGCCATGTTTTCTTACCATGAACATGTTCTGCATCCAAAAAGAACACATCAAAACCAGAATCTGGAATTTGATGTCGTTGCTCATGTGGTTATGGCTATAGCACATGCCATCTGATGCCACCATCTGAGAAGCGTATAACAAAGCCTGTTGCACTCTCAACACAACGGCCTGACATCCTGTCATTTTCCTGCTCCTTCATGTATCTGCTAGCTGCTTGTTTGTTCATGTACAATGAAAAAGTCTTTCTGCTGTCCCGAGCCGTAGGCTGATTTTTTTTTTTTTTTTTTTTTTGTTAAAGAGCACTGACAGCACACCAAACGCAAGGGCCTCCTGGCAGCTGCCATCGCTTTTGTGAGCCCAGAGAACCAAGCATTTTCCTACAAAATGCCACAGTACATTCTGAGCAGATAATGGCATCATCGCTATCTGAACAAAACCTCTTTTTTTCCAAATGTTGTCCCTTTTTTTACACTTTCTGAAATCACTAGCTGCCCTTTACAGAAGGCAAATATACTAATAGAAATGGCCCATTGCTTAGAGTCACATCCTGTCACATTTAACTGCTATAAAGTTACCATAAAAAAGACATTTTTTTGACATACATATAAATGAAATACATATAGAGATGCCTCAATCTGATCTACTGCATCAGCATCGATATTAAAACTGACCTTATAAAAAGGCCTGATAACGACTATATTTGGCCCATCTACATACCAGGTAAGGCAAATGTAACCTTTCATAACCTGCCGTGCCTAGAAGTGTTTAAAAATGAGCAAAGACAAAATACAAAGCTTTTAAAAGGTAAAAATTGTTAGAAATGTAAAAAATAATATGCAGGGGAAAAGGTGTGCAGGGGTGACCCATACCTACTGGCAGAAAATCCAGTCTCCACAATTTGCACCCCATCCCTTGGTGAATTAGCCTGTGCATGTGTGGCCTATGCAAATGGCAGATCATGACAGCTGCCACCCCTCTGGTGTGCTAAGCTAACCCCAAATCGCTCTTGTCAGTAGTCAAACTTTTGTGGTAGCATATTTACTTTGCCTTCTTCTATTCAGCCTCATTATTTCTGCCCCACTCTGGGTCTTTTTCATAATAACTGAGTGACTCAATGTGCCATGCAATTATACTTCCACTGTCCTTCTCAAAAAGAGGATGGCAGTTGCGCATTAGCCAATCAGTGAGCAGATCCTATGGCCCCTGGCAGTCATACTGCTCCAAACAGGACAGATACAGCAGCGGAACAGGCCAGGCCTGGCCAGAGATGCTGCAGCCAGAACCATTATTAACCCTTCACCTCTGTGCGCCCTTGCGCCCTGGAATCTAGTGCAGCAAGCTGTCATCCAGCACCGTTTCAGTTAGCTTTGCTAGGATTTGTGCATGGAGATGCTGAGGTTTCATCCTCTCGCCGGGATCCCGCCATCTGGAGTAATGTGGGGGGGTGAAGGGAGGGTGGGTTGGGGAGGCAGAAAATCTCTCCAGTGCATCTGCTTCAACAGGAAGGTCCATTCAAAGGTCAGAACATGTCTCGTGTCTGAGTGGAGTCACCAGGCTGTGGCAAATAATGTCACTGTTCTACATCATCTGCCAAACGACAGTCAAAGTCTGGGAAGGATGCAGACTAAACTCTTGGTGCTATGTTTGGAAATTGAATTCAGTGCTTGAAAACTGTATGAAAATGGAAAACTGAAATTCATGTGTTTCTTTTTGTAAATGTGAGTGTTCTGTGCTCCAGTCCAGTTACACACACTGTAGCAGGTAACCTCATGAGTAACTGTGGGGGGAAAACGGGGTACAAAATCCCTCATAAACAGTATTTCTTTTTCTTAATGTTAATTTGGTTTAGACGTCATTAGGAAGAAAGGGTCCAGGGAGTGATTAAGGCAAAAGTCACTTAATATACCCAGTTTCTGCATCACAATTTCATTTCTGGTTGAACTTTAACTTGCATATAAATGCATCATATTGAAAATGTACATTAGTAGTAAAAACCTAATTTCTCACTAAACAGATTTTATTTTTTACAAAGAACATCCCATTCCATTTTTCTTTAGGAAACCAAAAGTGGTTTTACAGTTTCACACCTTAAAATCCCTGACTGGCTGTTTTACTTCTGAAAAGATCAAATGGGATTGAGATGTAATTCAATATTCTGAACCTTTTCCACTTGCACTGCATTACAGCAGAAGAAAGTGACCTTTCTGAAGCCAACTAACCTTGTTCGTCCATAAACTTTTCTTTTAACACAGAACACTGAACTTGCCTTTCGTGCTCCTGAAGGCCCTCAAGACAAATGTGTCTCTGAAACATAACAGTCCTTATTGTAAAACTGACCAAAAACATGAAAAAAGGAAAGAAATTCATTGAATTTACTCATGTGTGTACATCATCTCCCTTGTATTGCCACATTGTGAAATCTCTCACTTTCCAACATACAAAACAGAGCAAAACCTCCAATCTCCAAACCAGAAACAGGTCAAAGCATTCCTAACAGTCAGTGGAATTTAAAAAAGGACTATAACTATATTTGAAGTATATCTGGCCAATTCTTGGTTTATTTCTGATGGACTTCATGATTCTTCTGATCAGTTGTAATATTATGCATCTTCTCAAATGCCTTTGATTTCATATCCATTATGCATTTATTTAATTGTTATTGAATAATTACCAGTTTAAAGTCTCTATTTACCAGCATTTAAGTATTCTCTTTTTCTATGAACTCCAAATTAAACAGAAAAATAAATTTAATATATACAGTTGTATGAATATTATTTCAATAAATGTCATTAAAACAAACGGAGAGCCTTTCTGGGATTGCCTCCAGCAATGTGTCCTTTGTATCTTTTAATTGTTTAATGCTGATTATTTTATTTTTTATAATCACTGAATGTCAAAATCCTAAATTCTACAAAAAGTGATAATTTGCTTAATTGAGTACTAAATTGATAATTTGCTAACTGAAACCTCACATTCACAACGCTGTGGTCTATAGGAGCTATATGTCGTTCAAATATATAATAGTTTAACATACGGGATGTTTAGTATGGTATCTTTTTTTATTTTACAAGTACATGCACACAATGTCCTAAAATTCACAAATTAAGGTTATACGAATATTAGAGGTAGTTTGGGTATCTGTGCATTTAAGTTATCTACCTCACATTTGAGGCATTTAGCAAACACTGTTATCCAGAGCCACTTCCATGTCTTGATTACAGGGACAGTCTCCCTGGAGCAACTTGGGGTTAAGGGTCTTGCTCAGGGTGGTAGTGCCAGAGATAGGATTCGACCCGGGAACCTCTGAAGCCATAGGTCCATAGGCAAGTACCCTACCACCACCCTATCATCCGTCTCAATAACGGGAATAATGGATCAGATTGTCAAGATTCGTTTATTCTGGACAGATGCTTAAATGTCTTGACAGCCTGTACACATCAACATTTTTGTTATATAATGGTGGCCATTTCTTTCTGTTCCTTCAGTGCTTAGTGTCTTGAATGATATATGTAGGTCACTTTGTGGCTTAAACAAAAAATCAATCCTCCGAACCTAGTCAGGTAGAGGCTGCACTGAAAATGAGAATCAAAAACCTTTTCCATGTAGAAGCTTATATCATAGAACATCCTATACTGCTCCTCAACTATTCCAGAAAGGCTCTTTGGAAGACATGAGGTGTGGCTCAAGACTTTTGCACATGCACTGTATATTAATACAATATGATTGAACTGCCTCAATGTGCAATTTTTTTTTTTTTGATCAGGAATTTAAGAAACCCTTTAAATTTGACCAGCTAATTATCATTATAGCATCTTTGTCAATCACAATATCATGTATGTGAGCATCATTAACTAGCCAGCACAGGTCATCTGGTATCTAAATCGCCTGTCTTGTCCGGTGTCATTTCCAATTTATCAAAATAGAATGGACGCGCTTTTTTCGCAAACATGCTGATTGAATTACAAGGGCCTGTACACATGCGAGCCTTCGATTTCAAGAAGTATAGCTTTTATTACAAACCACAACGCCAGAATCTGCCATTGTTGTTTATAATAAATCATCAGCCACTCCTTTCTCGATAATTACTGATTCACATTGAAACAAGCAACAGCAGCAGCAAAAAGCACTCTTGAAAAATGAGCAACGAGGAGATTGGTGATGTTTTCGGTGGCTTGTGCTAGTGTACCCTTTAGCTGGAACTGGCTAATGGGACCGAATATGCTTTGTAAGAGGGGCAAGCAGCGCTGTGAGTCGTCGTGGTTCATTACCAAAATCACACAAGAGGCACACGTCAAAAGCAGAGCGAGAGAAGGGGCTTTATTTGTCATGTTAATGAAGGGTTTTTAATTAGCACAGGCAAATGCACTCTGTCTAGCATGTAGGAGCCTAGAGGAAGTAAATGTTGTTTGTTTACCATTAGTCACTTGTTTATTTGCCTGCTGAGTTAGACTTGAAGTCCAAAAGTCACTGACCACACGACATAACAGTACCAGCGTTGCTAACCAGGAGGGCTGCCTTTAGCTAAACCTGTTCTCCACTTTCTTTCTCTATTTCACCTTCCATCCATCCATCCATCCATCCATTTTCTGCCGCTTGTCCCAAACGGGGTCGCGGGGGAGTGCTGGAGTCCAACCCAGCGCACACAGGGCGAAGGACGGGGGACGCACCCTGGACAGGTCGCCAGCCCATCGCAGCTATTTCACCTTTTACTCTTCAAACATCTCAGCAATCAAGCTTTTCTGATATCTTTATATCTCAATCTTTATATATCACAAAAGAGGGCCTAGTGATTAAGGACTTGGCCCATAATCAGAAGGTCATGGGTTTGAGTCCCAGACCTGAGTTGAGTTATCCTGAGGTAGCCTTGAGCAAGGTACCATCCCCAACATTGTACCCTGGGTGCTGGAAGCATGACTATACACTGATACACTTGGTGTATGGAATAAATGCACACAAGAATTTGGTTTTGGAATGTTGTGCTGCGTTGATCATGACCTTAGTCACTTTAGCTCTTCCAGAGTCTCAGCCTCTCAGATCTTCCAACATCTCAGCACTGGAGATCTTTCAGTTTCTCACCTCTTCAGCCTTTCCCAGATCATGGTACTTCAGCTCTTTCAGTATCTCAGCATCCATTCAACTCTATCCATAAGTTCAACTCTATCAATGTCTCAGAACTTCAGGTGTTACAGGCTCTTCACTGTCTGACCGTGAGGGAGTTTACATTAAAACATCTACTTTAAAAAAACGATTCTCTTTGATCAGGAACAGTCTGTCAATTAAGTAAAATACAAGAAACAGTTGTGCTAGCATTAACACGTCCAACTGAGATGACCAAAATATTATTTTTTTTATCTCTTCTTTCCACCTCAGCCTCACAACATTTTCTCTCTCTCTCTCTCTCTCTCTCTCTCTCTCTCTCTCTCTCTCCCCCTCCCCCTCCCTCCCCCCTTGAAAGACAACATGGTCATTAAAATAGCCATGAAACTCTGTCCTCCATGCTCCTCATGACACTCCACAGGAAGGTCCACTAAAGACATACATACTCTCTCTCCTATACCTACCACTTACACCCCACAACTTGACACTAGGCTGAAAAAAGAAAGGTTCCAGCTGCCAATCACTTTACTGTTCATTTTATGATACAAAAACCAGTCTGTCTCTGCATCTTACTCTGTCTGTCTCTCTGTCTGTCTGTTTGTTTGCTTATTGCAGGAAAGAAGTCCCCCCAGGTTTTGCCCTAAATACCCGATTCTTTCCCTGGTCTCACCAAGGGTCCCCACACTCCCCCTGACACAACGTCTAAATTCTGTGTGAGCCGTCCGACGATGCAAGCTATTGTCCTTTAACCCTTGTATTTAACATTCATTCTCAATAGTTGAGCAATTACATTTATATTTTGTATGAAAGACTCAGACCCTGTTACACAACACTGATGAAAAACTATAAATATGGCGGCTGTCCAATGCGGACAGATGTGTCGTCAATCAGTATTCCAGTGGTGTGTTGGTATTTCATGTAATTGTCAATGTTTGCCATGACAACTTATGTTGTGCCAATTTCTGTTCATTACCTCGGTTATGGTAACTTCTGATAATGGATACTGTTATTAATTAAAAAGGAAGCACTTAATACTTTATCCCGAGTCGAAATATACTTATTGAACATGTACTTTTATTAAAATACTTAAATTACTCAACTTTTTACTTTATACATTGCGCAGTTGGATCAGTGAAGGTCGTTTTAACAAAGGCTACAGTACCCTGATGTATGATTCACCAAACAAAAGGCGGATTTTTTTCCTGGCAGCAGCCAGTTAATAATAGCTTATTTTCTAAAAGTGATGTAAAGCAGAACTTCCTGCCTGCCTATATCGAACCGACAGGTAGCACGACTGATTGACAGTCCTGCCACTATTGTTACTTAGCAACAGAGAGGCATGGTTTAGGACCAAACCTGTGTTTATTAAGATATCATGTTTGACAGCGCAGTGAGTTGGGTCTAGATCAAGGTTAAAAAACAGTTCTATTCCAGTGATTAACTCATTGATTAATCTTTGATTTCCATGTTTTGTTTGTTTTATGGAAATGCAGTTCCAATACATGGCTTCAGGCCATAAAGATCTTCCATGGTACTCTGTCGTTCAACAAAAGGTCTCAAAAGAGCATTGAACTAGATTTCCCTTAGTTCTGCAAGTAGGTGCTAATGCTCAGACACAGGCTGCTGTATGTAAGGCCCATCAGTAGTCTGCTCGCATCTGTGTATAACGAGAGAGAGAGAGTGAGAGAGAGAGAGACATGTGCCAGTGACACGTCTCAGTTCAGCTCGCCCTAAACACACTCTGCTACACCTCATCAGCAGGCCGCATGTGATGCCCTGCCACAGATGGTACAGTCGTTACGAAAGCATCACACACGCACACACATGCGCATAAACAGAAAACAAAGCTGATGCCCCATTACATCTGATTGATGGTTGCCACCAGCTATCATTTATTTGAAGCTCTATACAGTCGCATCCGCATGTGAGCCAATTTAGTGATGCCATTTCTGTGTGGAAAACACAACACATCTTCTGCATAGTCTCCCAATCGGCAACTGTGTTACCTTCTCGAAATGTGTTTCTAGCACCTAAATGTCATTCCTCACGCAGTACGAGAGTGTGTCGTAAAAGGGTAAATTAATTAAAACGTTGCGGGTTTAGCAACAGCTGAGGCCTTATGTACTTCACACTGGTACAGCTGGACCCCAGCCAAGCAAACAGCAGACTGCTTGGTGTCTACACTCACTCACTCACTCACAAAGATACACATGCGGGCACTGCAGACACTCACGCATAATGCTCATCCTGTCACTAAGATTCTCCAGCAGTGCAAAACATTAACCTTTCAAGTGTAAAAAGGCTTGTCACTCCCAAAACTGAAGGACATCAGGCTCCTATCTCAAGCTGTGCACCAAATCACAGTTCACTCACTATCTAGGACAGTACTTTGACCTTCCTTACAGCCAAAGGCTTCTCTGTAGAGAAACAATGGACACATATGCTTAGAATAAAGTTAATTTCCAAGGGTTTAGTTTAAACTCTAGATCTGGTGTAAAACATGCCGCTAGGAAGTATTCACTCAGTTAAAAGGTAATCTGAACCAATACACCATGCACAGCATGTTTTAATTCTAAAGTGAAAGTGACAATCCTTGTCATTGCAAGGTCACAGCACAGCGAACCACAACGAAATTGGACCTCTGCATTTAACCCATGCACACTCAAACACAGTGCAGCAGTGGGCAGCTATTGCCCGGGGAGCAGTGACGGGGACAGCACCTTGCTCAAGGGTACCTTAGGGCAACCTATTGGGAAGGGGGCTTTGAACCCCCGATCCTCCAATCATGCAGCCAACACCCTAACCACAAGACCACCGCTGCCCCAGACAAAGATTTTAAAATAGTTGCTTAAAAGATTAATAATGATCGCTCTTGGCATCAAAGCCATAAAGCATTCTAAAGGGATATAAAACAAAAAAATAAATAAATAAATATTTGATGAATATTATGTCGTTAAAGGTACAAAAAGAATATATAAACCTTTAACAAACCTTCAGTTAAAGAAATAGAATCGCACCTAACCCATGAAATATCAAGCTACTTTATTTCCTTCCACTAAAATCTATAGTGGCATGCACACTCCTTAGGACTTCTGGAGTTTGACCAAATACTAGACTGGATTAGACAAAAATGACCAAGTTCAAAGATAATATATTACCTTTTTAGCTTTTCTAAGAAAAAAAGGCCCTTCAACCATTACATTTATGAGCTGAACATCGAAACACGACATTTAGGAAGAACAAAGGTCAACAAAGCCAAAAAGAAGGAACCTCACTTATTCATCTGACACCTCCTTCTATTTTCCTCTTATTTGGGAAGAACTTGGCAAAAGCCTGAAAGGTTAAAGTGGGAAAATCAGGCATTTGAGACAGAGAATCCAAAGTTAACAAGCTTTTCAGCTACAAGTCACCCCCCCACCCTTTTCTCTCTCTCTATCTCTCTTTCCCTGCAGTGCACTTTTTTTTTCCAGAACACCTTTTCCCTCTGGCTCCAGCACAACTAAATATAGGGAGCTTTGCAGACAGCTTGAGCCGATAACAAATGGTAAGCAGAGCAGCTCCTTCCAAGCATGACGAAAAAATGGGGGCTGCCATTTAAATATTTTCTCCACCCGTATCCAACTAAAGAGGGAGAAGGTTATGGACTTTACATATTTTGCTATTTTATTAACATATCTTTTACATATTTTTGTCATATGTTCAAATACATTAGGGTATTCAGGAGGACAGTGAGAAACGCAACACTGGCCAAGCATTTGTGAAATGAGTTCATTTTAGTGCCTCCCTATTTGGATGAGAAGGGATAATTGCTTGTGTTCTCTTTGAAGCTTCTGCGCTGAGAATTACCACTGCAAATGTTTTCAAAGATCATTTCTTAAAGGCCAGTATTCACATCATTGTTATTCTGTTCAAATAAGACAATAAGCTTGATGGTGTAAAGGAATATAGACATACTGCTGGGACATATTACCGAACAGCAGCATACTCCTCCTCAAATGGGAAAGTCTGAAAATGTCTGGATCTTATCGCAAAAAATATTGTCACCCAGCAAAGAAAATCTCAGCATCTGCCATGACCGTCTCATTCATATTAGAGGTATCTTAATTTCACTGAGCAATGCCTAAAATGCTCTTTAAAAGACCATTAGCTTAGTATTAACTACGGCAGGATCAGCATGGTTCAAAATCAAAAATGTAGCCAGTTAAACCAGTTTGACTTACCCAACACTCCCAGTCTGTAGTTGAGAGTGACAACTATGACATTGCCATAGCTGGCCAGGATACTGCCATCGATCATGTTCCCTGTGCCTTCCATGTAGGATCCACCGTGAATGTACACCATTACAGGTCTCAGACCATTCTCGTCATGGATGTCTGGGGAAAAAATAACATAAAATAAAAGTCAAAGAGAAGGGACACCGTTTGAATGTCTGGGCTACTACTGGCAAGATGACTTTCTGGCCCATGCTGTGGTCAATCATGGTGATGAATGTGATTATCCAGTGCAGGATTAATCAGGTCAACCAAAGCAACCTATGCTTTTACTATAAATTTCCCATAAACGCTGAATGGATCCCAGTGATGGTGAGATAATGTTAGTTCTGTACTGGTTTTCATTTATTAGCTTTCTTGGCGGGATGCATTTCATTCAGCTTTCTTTCTCAACCTAATCACATTAGGTAAGAATCGTCCTTGGGTCACTTCTCACTACACTGCTTTGCAGAGAGAGCTAAGCGACTTCTCATTAGTTCCTTAATTTAGCTTGAGCAGAAGACTCTATTTAGACCAATCAGTGCCCTTGTAACACTTCACCTCGAGATGGACGTTAATGTGCAGAGAAGGTCATTGTTCCTTCAGATGAGTCTGCTAGTCTACTTGGGAATTTCTGCCCTGATTATACCGGCTGATTAAGAAACTTGGTGCAGAAGTTGATTATAAATGAAGGGGTTGGCGAAACTTGAGACAATCACAGGTATCACTCCACAAATAGGCCACGGGCTTCACAGATCATAGACGGCTGTTGCTGCTGCCGCTTGCCTCATTAACAACAGCTCCTTTGAGCGAATACCTATGGGGGAGCATTATGGGAAACAAAAAAAAAGCAAAAAACAGGAGAAAAATGGATGCTTGGGAGCTGCATGATGAAAAGACATTTGTTGGATGGTGAATAG
Organism: Hepsetus odoe; assembly: GCA_017165825.1. Taxonomy (NCBI): domain Eukaryota; kingdom Metazoa; phylum Chordata; class Actinopteri; order Characiformes; family Hepsetidae; genus Hepsetus; species Hepsetus odoe. Next base: position 16,522,037 of record CM029386.1, read on the forward strand.
GCTATGTGTGTATCTCATACGCCTGTGGCACCTACTGCTGATTATTGAGGCTTATGTACAAATGGCTTCCCCGAGCCTCTGCAAAATGTCAGATCGAATGAGAGCAAATGCCATGAGGACGGGGTTATGATCATGGCTAGCTTGTAGTGAGCGAGTGCGAGAGCGCCTGCCACTGTCACCTTCCGCTCGTTCCCTTTGTTTTTATAACACTCGGCAGGTATAGTATACACCATTAGCTAGCACCTCTCTCTAAAGTGGAGTCCAGCAGGGGTTAGTGCATTAGTCCTAACGTAGCAGCATGACCCAGGCGTCTGGGGTTTTATCCAAGACCCCCGGATAATTGGCATTCAGTCAGTGTACTCTGTTGCATGGGCCTTTGTTAGCCACATGGGGTGACTAGCACACAGCAACACACACTCACACTCCAGTCCCTTATCCTCTGCAGTGCCTTTGGGTAGGTGGATCACCCTCCCTTGGGCATTCTCCACAAAAGAAAATGTATAAGATGAGGGGAGCATGAAAGAGTATAAGAGAATGAGGGAAGTGTGCGAGAAAGAAGAATGGAAAACAAGCCATGATGACAGGTGATTCATCTCAGCAGGGTTTTGAACAAGAGCCAGTAGGAGCGCTAATGCGAGGGCATCTATTTTGCGGCTCTTCGTTACTGTACGACGTTCAACATGGCCATACCTTCTATTACACAGGACCATCAGTGCAATACACTCTCTTATTCGGTCAAAGCTAATGGCCTTGTCTGTTCTAGTGGAGAGTGGCCGGTGTGGATGCTCATGCAATATTAGTTGGTTTGACCTAAAACTTTAAGCTTAACCAAGCAAACTTGCCACAGATCAACATAACATTGCAAACCTGTCCTCATGCCATCCCTTCCTAAATAGTTTATAATAGTACCCTACTCTCCTATTCATACAAGATGGGAGGAAGATGCCAGTTTCTGCTCAACCAGCATTAGTTTCTTTGACTTAAAGTAAAAAATCTGTCTTCTAGAGTAGGCTCGGATAGAAGTAGCTAATGTAAAAATAAAACCTGTCACAATCATCATCATCATCATCATCAACCTTTTTACTAATGATTAACTGGCATCTAAATAATTACAGCTAAGAATTTTGATCTGACCAATTCCAGAGGCAGAAGCAGCATGGGATCATCTTGCTGAAGGATATGGCTAAAAGCAGTGATTGTCCAAAGAAGAGATTAGGAATGTCCTTCAAGAAGTCTGGAGAACTATTCCTGAAGGTTACTGAAAGGAATATAAAAAAAGCTTGCCTAAGAGAATTCAGGCTGTGAATTATGGCGGCAAAACATTGACTTTCTTGCACAAATTATGTAAAATCTCTGTGTGTAAAACTGTATTTACATGTATGTTTGTACATGGGAAGAAAAAACAAATGTAGCTATTTTTAACCCAATGCAAAGCCTTGTGAAGGTGGAGCTCAAAACTAGGGTTACTGGTTTACCTATTGACATTGTACAATAGATTTTAAGCCCGTCGTTAGGCCATACAACACAAGCATGGCTGAGCCTACCATCCCAAAAACTCTAAGCATTTCAAGGTGTGCCTTGAGTGAAGAATCCCAATTCTGCAATAAAAAAGAAAAATGCTTCTTTTCAAGGGAAAAATGGTCTAATTTACCAGACAATCCTTTAGAATGTTTCTCAACTACTTGGCAAACTTTAGTGTTATGCATCCTCCATCCTCCAATCCACCTAATACAACTAATGAACCCTTTTCTGGTTGTGTAAGAACAGGGAAAGCATGAAAATGTTCATGGCATGGTGGCCTCCAGGATAAAGGTTCGGAAATGCTTCTTTGTAAGTTATTACTGGGCTACTGATAAAAGTTGACCATGGCCTACCTTTATGTGATCTCTGCTGTAAACAGTTGGGATAATGCAGTTTGGCTGATGTTGAGTACATTTTTTTTTTTTTTTGTCTTAATGCTTTCTAGAACACAATGAATGTCATTTTAGTAAGATGTTTTTTGATTTTGGCCTTTTTCTCAGTGCTATTAATGCTACTTGATGAAACTGTATCCAAATAATGACAATATAATGAGACACAATCATGCTAATTCATTGTAATCCTCTCCAAAAATGCAATCATGCAGTTGTCTAATAGTCAACAAGCTTACTCAGAATTGATCTATTTCACCTGAAACCCTTTTTGGACCTGAATATTGAATATTCTTCTTAAATCAAACCCAGAACTTTTAAGAAATAAGATTATTGCCTTAAAATGAGACCGTTTCACTTGCTTTTCGCATTGTAATGGAAATGCTCCAAGGTAAGAAGATCCTGTTATATTCCAACCAAACCCTAATCAATTACAAGGGTATATAATACCAGCGCCATGCAAGACAACCATCAGCCCTCAAAATCCAACATCAGTTTCATCAAACATCATATTTCTGCTCCTTTGTAATTTAGTAGTAATCTAGCTGGCCCTCTATTAACTACTATGAAACATAGCAACGGAGCTTTGAACCGAGAGGAACATCTTGGAAACACATTAAGAGAATAGAGTGCTCCCATAAAGTTGTCAAAGTGTTGAAACTGATATGCATCTCAGAGCACTCACAGCGGCAAAGCAGTCTAGGATGCAATTTCGCCTGACTATTACCACAGTGTCCGCCAATTTCCTTCACTTGTCGCCAATGTCGCTGTCCTGAGATCGAGCAGGACGGTTTCTGAATGTAACAGGGTGAAGGCGAACACAAAGGGGATCATTAGAGACTGTGGTTCCGCACAAAAACAAACGTGATCCGGGACAGAGGATGTTGAGGCATGGAGAAGGGACCTCTTTGTCCCAGTGCTGTGGCTGGTCAGCGGTTCACTGAGAAATAAAAATGTTCCTGTTCTCCTTCGCTCTGATGGCATTACACGAAGGAGAGAGAGAGAGAGAGACAAGAAATGGGAGAAGAAATGGGATGAGAGAGAGAGGAGGCACAGTGGGGGTGACTCTGCAGTGTTTGCGCCCCGGACATTCATCATTGCCAGGACAGGCTGAGGGGGATAATATATTCCCCTATGGGCTGAACGGCGCCACACACATTACTCATCTTTATACTGCAAGTGAGAGGGAGGGACAGTGAGCGAGGGAGAGAGTAGGGTCATCTGAATTTTCCATCCGTTTCAGCAATTCACAAGCATTAGTAGAGAAAAGATGCAGATGATCGTTAGTTTCCATGCAGGAGCTGCCGAAGCTCATCTTTGTGCACCCAGCCTGCTTGTGTGTCTGTTCAGTTGTAACTACCCCGCCTGACTGAGGAAACGTAATGCACTGAATTGACTTGATTAGTTTGTGTGCACCATTTATAAGGAGTGATACTGCATCCACAAAATAGACCTCATGCTTAATCCACAGATGATTTCATAGCTGCTCTTCTGAAGCTCAACAATTCCAAATTCACCTTTAATCTGAATGAGTGTTATTCAGAAACGTGTCGCGATGTCACGTTGGCTATGCTTCTGAACCTAAAGCCGCAGCCTGCTGATCTGGCATTTAAACCCACGCCCTTCCAATCCTGAGGCCTAGTCCTGGGGATGTTCTAGACCGGGTGGTGGTGGTCTAGTGGTAAGGTACTTGTCTATGGGATCAATTGCTCGAGGTCCCAGGTTCGAATCCCACCTCTAGCACCACCATCAATGGGCCTTGGTCCCTGAGTTGCTCCAGACTGTCCCTGTAATCAGTCGCTCTGGACAAGAGCGTCTGCTAAATGCCGTAAATGTAAATGTCCTGAACCTCTAGGCCACAGCACCCACTGATTGCAAGATTTGAATCAGTTGAGCCCAAACATGTATTCTTATGTTTGATCAAAAGCAGACAGTTTGGTTTCCACACAAATCTCCGTCTGTCTGGATAGACTGGGAAGTCATTCCCAAACACCACCATATTTTTGCCCCCACATCATTGACATAAACAGGTCATGGCAGATTTTGGTTTAACATGGATGTGTTACCAGTAAGGTAACAGAAACTACAAAGGTCATAATCTGTCATGACAGCTCATCTTCCATGACATGTTTGGAAATGTCAGTGCCATGTAGCAGGTGCAGTATTACCCTTAAAAAAAAAAAAAAAAAAAAAAAAAACTGCATTCGAAATTAACATGCAAGTGCTTTTAAACTAGGTTATGCTCTTCAACTTTTCATTTGACAAAGGTTGCTTTGACTGCACAAATTTGTGGATGGAGCAAGGATGATTCGTTCTTAGACAAAACACTCCGGTTATATTTTATCCATGGAAAGATGTACTAAACAGTTGCATCAAGGAATCTCTAGGCACTGTTTTAGTGAGACTGTAACGCTATAATAGCGTAACCCATTTAGACCTGCTAGCAGTTCTGTCATGTGCCGCACTGCCCTTCATAAGCCTTTAGTCGAAAGGGTAATTGCAGCTATTGCATACTAATAATGACGAGTCAGATTTCATGATGCCATCAAAGATAAGTCAAGCATGGCCTCTGGACAGGCGGCATAACTTGTATTGATGTCTCAAACCTGTGTTTTCAACGTCACCTTTTAATAAAGCAATTCAAGCCCGTGCCTTAGGCTTCCCATTCAATTTGCACGTAAACCAATTAGGACACGGCTGACAAGTTAATTCTCCAACAAGGCCTTTCTCAGTGCCATACGTTTGTGAAAGGCAATGAAAACAAAAAGAAGAGGGTCAAAGAGCTCTTTTTCCTGTTCAAACAACACCCTAAAAAAGGTTATCCAAGGCTGGAGACGACTACAACTCAAAGAACCGTTCGAATTTTTTAATCATTCGTTGCAAAATTGTTCTCTCTATTGGAAAAACTGCATATGTTTATATAGGGTACCAAGGGTGTTCTACTGTTCTTAATGAAAAAAGAATAATGAACAGAACATCGAATGGATAATTAGGTTTTCTAAACCCCTAAAAACAAACAAGCATTGGCTTTATTAGTTCTTGGTTTAGATGTTTGGTTCAATGGGTGCAGAACCTTTATATTATGCCGTGCTGAGGTTCTTCCTCCTCACACACCTCACAAATTTGGTTCCTTAAGGAAGTATCTGAAAAAGCAATCCGGAAAAGACACAGAAAATGGCTCCTCTGGCATTTTTTAAAGGTTTAAGCCTAGAAGCGATCTCTGATGAGTTGTGTAGGTGCTGGAGTAGCTCCTCCATTTATTGAGAGGCTCTCTTTTCTGCAGTGGAGCTCTATATGGCAAAGGTACAGCCTCAAGGGGACCAGAACGAGTAATTCATCTCCACTGCAGATGCGCACGCAGTCAGCCAGCATCGATTGTGCCCTCCTGCAAAACTCCGCCGCCATCTCTCCAGAGCAATGAAGACCAGCCGACGGCATCCGGCCACCTCCCCACTATTTTACCCTAATGCTGGGATTTTTCCTGCATTTTCTTTTTTTCCCTTTAGCACAATAACTCTGGCATGCTTGTCTGCATGATTTCCATCAACAAGATACTGTGGGTTAAAACATCACTGTGCCTTTGATTATGCTGTCAGGGGGATAGTGAGGGGTTTATAAGACTTTTATGTTCTCCACTCCTGCATTCAGGAAATGTCCAGAATAAGAACTGGTTTAAGCCTTCACAGCAGAACTGGAATATATGTGAGTCTGGAGATACAGCACAATTCCGTCAAATTAATTTCAGTAGCAAGCTGTAGCAAAAAAAAAAAAAAAAAAAATCTTGAGCCACCACATATTTCTTCATATTTTGCTTCCAAAGAGACAGACTTTCTACTGGATTGTCTCTCATACACCTGCATTACCAATTCTCAACTGTAGATATTAGAAGCTACAGCTACATCATATCTGGCAACAACCCCCAAAAGAGCCTGTTAAATTTTGTAGTTCACATAAATAATGAAAGTCACATGAAGCTGTTTTAAAACGGTCATTAATGGTCCATCATTGGGCAGCTCAACAAGCTTGGAGAAGAACCTTACTGCCAAATCTCCTGACAGATGTCAGTGTTGGTTAGCACTGCGCTGAGTAATGGGAGAAAAAGAAGAACCATCCTACACTCACCCTTTCACCTCCATCCTTCTACCCCCTTAAGAGGCCAACTGTGCTTTTTGGACTTTGACGCGAAGATGACAACCCACTTCTTTTTATTGTAACAGAACATTGACGAAATGAACTGTTTACCATCTAAAACAGCTGGCATACATTTAAATGCTAATAGCCAGTCAAAAAATAACTTGCCCATATCTTCCCTTGACAACTGTCCTATTTCCAACACTAAATATGCAGGAAAGATTGTATTTCATGCACGTCTTCAATCTCCATGTGATTTGTCTCCAGTCGTCATTAGCAAATGAGCCTCCACAGAAGTGCCATGATGTCTGCGACGAGACCGCACACAGCGAACCAATCTAACATTCCTTTTTTCCTCTTAGAGTTGCTACTTTTTCTCAAATATGCCATTTGTACAAGTGTATGCCATGCAAAAAAAGAAGGCCATTAATATTACAGGCCAAAAAATAGTTCATAGTACACGGTTTGTGACAGGAGTTACAAATGAACAGCTCTCCCATTGTCAAAACAACACAGGTTAGTGTTCATGCTTCACCGAGCAATGAAAGAAAGGAGAAAGGGGAAAAAAATACATAAAGGAAAAAGAGAAAGTAAGGGAAACATGGCTGTAATCATTTCTCTGAGGAGGTAAAGAGAGAAAGGCATGCAGACTTCTCAGTGGTACATCTTTCACTTTGCAGCACCGGGGGGAAGGGAGTGTCTAAATGAGAACTAGCTTAACTGGCATAATGCTGATGAGAAATTTATGTATTGTGTTCATAGAGCATTGACCTTTTATTATTTTTAATTATATATATATTTGATTTATTTATATATATATATATATATATATATATATATATATATATATATAATATTATATATATATATATATATAACTTCTTTAAACAGCCCTCCGACTCTGCTGAATATCTCCAAAGAGGAAAGAGATTAAAAAAATAATGAAAAAAAAAATAAAAAAAGGAAGAGTCAGGAGATGCAAAAGCACCTCCAGGGGAGGAAAAAGGGAAAACCAAATTAAGCTAAGAAAAAAATATCTATAGGTGTTGTTCTCATGCATGAGTCAGGCTTTAGTCAAAACTTTGTTGGTTTTTTTTTTGGTTTTTTTTTTTTGGAGGGGAAAAAGGAAAAAAGACAGAAAAAATACCTTTGTCTTCGCCACCATCATTATTGGTGAAATCATCGCCTTGATTGTATGTGTTGGCTCCTACTGTCAACAACAGGAGAAAAATACACAGGGGGTAAATGGGCAACAGACTTAAAAACAGCAGATTTATTCAAAAAAGGTGCCAAAAACACAATAAAAATTGAAAAATTTAATCACAAAAAAATAAAAAGCGGTCATAGGATTTCAGCCTCGGTGCGTGCAATATTGCAGGAGCCGCTAAAGAGATGTGTTTGTCCTCGACACCCTTAATTGGTAACATCCTCACCCCACAAGATACGATCTTTATGATGCCTGAGCTACAGATGGACGGATGAGCAATGAAATGTCAAATATTTGTTGTTGTAAATGTTACTGATGCATCAGTGAATCATAGATTCTGCTGCCAAGCCAGTTTGTATTTATGGCAGTGTGAAATCTGGACAGCGACCCTGGAACGAATGCAGTGACCTTGATGAGCCCGGAAAGGGCTAACAAGTGAACCCTTCTGATGCTCGCTCTTGACCTTCGCACTTTAAAGCCAAAATCAAGAAGTGCATTGCATACATGAAGGCTTTCCAGAAAACAACGCTGCAAGGCCGTCTCTGCTAAAATGCAGCGATACCTACTCCCTGCTCTCGAGAATCATCGTCAGATCTGTACGCATGGCAGCTGCGGTGCCCTTGCGCAAATAAAATTGATTGTTACTTCTGATTAAAGTCAAACATGCAAATGCAGCTTCTACTGAAACGTTATGTTAGGAGTTTTAGAACACTGCTTTAAATGAATATCACTGCGTGAGGTTTTAAAATCAGCACAGACAAGCAATCAGATCTTAGAAGCTACGGTTTTCGAGGATGTTGGACATCAGGGTGTTCGTAGACACAGAATTTGAACCTCTGCTACCAGAGCATTGAGTGTTATTCTCCAATAACAACCAATGGGAAGTTAAAAGGGCCTATATAACGGGGGAAAAAGTGTTTAAATATAAGACTTTAAAATCTTTTGTGAAATCTCTTTAAAAATGACCATCTGCTCTTAAGGTCATCGTCCCCTCCATGCATGGGAACTGCAGAAACATTAGTTTTGATGGCATACATGCATTAAAATCTTTAGCTTTTAGCCCTGATCGTCTACACTGAAGTTGTAAACAGGGTTCAAGCCCACACTGTCGAAAGAAATGTAGTGTGCAGGTACATTTTTTGGTTTGAGATGCAACATCCAAGCTTTTTATTAATGTAAAACAGTTATCTATTTACAACCTGCGGCTGTGTACTTTAAACAGAAGTACACGTTGGATTCACATTAAAAAGATTAATTTAGAAATTTAAATCTAGAGTAGAATATATCCCTGAAAAACAGACAATAAGTAAAAAGCAAAGCTTTTATGTATTTTAATATACTATTATCATTTATGTAAAGTGCAGAGTGCCATATTTTAGAGATTAATTAAGCTACAGAGATTTAAATGCAAAGTTAAAACCTTGAGGTTCAGTTTTTTACCCAAAATGTCTTTTCCATTTCCACCAGGAAAAAGGGGCATCCTTTCATATGCTTTCATTCACATCCTTTCATTGTATCCTTTCATAACCACCTGTTTCAGGAAAGTAAAATAAAAAGCCTGGAGTCGGGACAGGGCGGAGTCGGGACAGGGCGGAGTCGGGACAGGGCGGAGTCGGGACAGGGTGGAGTCAGTCTTTAAAAAAAAAAGTTACAGTGACGTAAGGTGGAGTTAGGTTCTCTAACTAAAGGTACTGATGGTGAACCCTTGCGAGTATGAACCCAGTGACACCGCAGTAGATTTTTCCCGAAGGGCGCAGCCTGCCTTTTGCATTAACTCCTTGTTATCAGTAAATAACTCAGGGCAACCAATCAGAACACACATCATTTAAATACCAGTCTGAAGTGCACAGTAACAAAAACAGTCTGTTTCATTCAAAGGGATAAAAAGTGGCAGGATAACGGACATTTCAAAATGAACAATGACTTTTTTTGATAAGCGTCCCTCTTAACTGGATGAAGAGGAAAGATATAATTCCTAAGCACCTTTCAGCCTTACTCTGAGCCATTTAAGGAAATTATAGACCCCCTAATCTGACCATCGCACAAACATATTGATGGAAATGTTATCAGCAAATGTGAAGATGTGAAAAGCAAAGTTTCTTTTTAGAAGCTTCCCTGCACTCGTTCTTTTTGAAGAAGGGGAAAAAAAAGAAAGAAACAAACCGAGACGCCGTTGGCTGGCCTTTTGGTCAATACATGCATTATGACACATTTCTGTAAAATCAATTACTGTGCATTCCGTCCTTTCAGCCTTGCGATGAGTCAAACACTTTTGGCATCAACACCAGAGTAATTGAATATAAGGCAATGGCAGTGGAAGCAGAGGCTGCTTCTAATGTGAGGGAAGTTACTTTTTTGTGCTGCCCCACCCTCACTGGACAACCAGAACAGGGTTGGGGGGGGGGGGGGGGCAGTCATGCCATCTGAGTCACAACTGCCCATGAGGAGCGCTTCACAGATGACTGCTCTTTCACTGTTCTCTGAACTTGGTCTCTTTGTTCTGCAGGACCTCACATCTCTTAAGGCTGAGACATGGACATGGAGAACCACGCCTTTGTCAATGATCCATATGTACATGCACACCTGTATTTTGGTGCCTGAAGAAGATCGCCGTGCTTGTAGAATCTGGGCAAAGCAAAATTGCATCTTTATGGCATTTAGCCTCTGATTGTATTCTGAGCAACTTCCTTTTCCTAAGTCCAGCGACTGTTTCCCTGAAGCAACGCTGGGTTGAGGGTCTTGCTCTGGGACATAATGGTGCATGTGCTGGAAGTAAGATTTAAGGCTGCATGCTCCTGGTCCGTGTATTCTACCTCTAGACCACAACTGTTCTAGGAAAAAGTTTCACAATGTGAGTAACACTTTTTTTTTTTTTTTTTTTTTTTTTTTCCTTTTTGGAGAGCTTTTGCACCTGCACCTCCTGTAAAACTTGCTCACTATGGTTTCCAAGGTAGTTGGAAACCATAGCAACCAAAGAAAACACGCCTAGGAATCACTTAAGCTGAATCTAATTGGTATTCATTTTTGAATTAACTACAAAATCATAAACATGCCTTTTAAACATTAGGCTCAAATCTGCCCGCGTTTTGGCTAAATGAGCCTTTGATTGCGCAGATATGCCAAAGATGAAAGTGAAGAATTATGGAAACCGTCGAGGCCATTTGCATGCATCCTGGTATGGCGCCATGCAGCTTTGATGAATAAGGGTAATTGTGTGGGCCACTGCCTTTGGGCTAATCCACAGTCAGTCATGTTGACAGCTTTGTGACGAATGACACGTTCGCGTACTCTGCCAGCATGTGCTGGGTGTGGGTATGACATCATCAGACAACTACAGACAGATGACTCAGTAACTGAGATGGCAGCAAGGCTGGTTATGTCGATACGCATTTGAGGAGTGCATCTTACTTCAGGCTGTGCATGAATTGATCTGAGTCTAATCGATCAGAGGTGGCTATTTGTTCTTGCTGATAATTAAACCCAGCCGGCAGCAGATCGTAAGGCAGGATCGGTCTCTAGCTTCTGAAAACAACTCCGTGCCGTGTAAGGAAGAGGAATGGGTTGCAAGGATGAAACCATATAGCTTGAATCTGGTTGGAAACACTAAATATACTGACCAACTGGCAACAGAGGAGAAAGTGACAAGTTGTCACACTTTTCACACTTTCATGTGTTGCTTCGTCACTAAATCACAATGTCACAACTTCGTTTCCATGAAGAAAAGACTTAAAGGCAGTAAAGCAGTGAATGTGCTCTCGTGAAAGGTGGCCCATTAGAAAGTAGGTTTTCCAATTTAAAAGTGAAATCAGCTCGAGAAATGAAAGCTTGAGTCACTGAAATGAATGAATTGTATCACTAATTCAGTACTGTGGCACGTTAAGGTTTATTTAAGCAATCCACAGATCATTTCAAGAAATTAAGAAATTTTGCACAATTACTACCAGGTAGGTACACAAACCTAATATTCCACTTAAAAGTGTCCCCTTAATATTAACAATGTGACAACTATTCCAAGTGACAAGCTGCCCCAGTCTGCCGATATGCAGTAATGGAAAAGCATCTCTTTTGCACATATGTGGAGAAAATGCAAATATTTTGAGAAGACGCAGACCAGGCCTACAGGTTGGGTTAATGTGTTCGGTTCTGTATTTTCAATGATATCTGTCCGACTGTGTCGCGTAATAATGTACACAATGATATGGATAAGCTCTGCGGTGCAAGAGGTTTCCAATAATTTGTGGGATAATTAGAAATACTGCATTGCGTCTAAAATGATGGCTAGTGATAAAAGATTAAATAGTGATTGAAAAAGCTGTACAACATTGAGAGTTATATTAAAATTAATATCCTGAGTGCCCCATATTTCACAAGTAACGAGCCTATTCTGAGGCACAAAATTTGGCTATAAATAGGCCATTATAGTGTAATATTTTAATAACTTACCACCAAACTGCACCCTTTCTACCAAAAAAGACTTATTAAGGAAAGATGGTATTAAATAAAGCATTTAGCAAGTACTACTCCAGTGTGCACTGTGGATAAATCATCATTGAATAGAACAGGACGTGACTATATGCATGTTTGTGCACGTGTGTGTGAGGACAGTCCCCACATGGCCGATCCCCAGCTGTGTGGTGCAGATTCGGTTGCTCTCTTTGCTTGACCTGGCCCGCGGTCATCTCTGCCCCGCCTGGGCCCACATGCCACTAGCTGTCTGTCATAGAGGAGATCCAGCAGCCTCCACGTGGCCGAATAATCACTCCAACACATTCCCCTGCCACTGCGAGCAGCCTCCTGCTCCTAGCCCAGCCGAAAGCTTCTGGACATCTCTAACAATTCCTAAAAGCTGCTAGACCAGTGCGTTTAACAGGCACTACAAGCACCGCCAAACAGGGAATCATGGCTTATCCAGTTCTAACTCCATTTTTCTATTCTGTCCTACCCCTCGAACTCACCATGTCACATTGAAAGCAATTTTTAAACCCTTTTAATTGTCTGTCTGATATTACACATTTCCATATACTTTGATTCTTTCATTAATCAGTTCATAAATATCCCTAAAATATGTATTTAGTGTAAATGCACCATCATTTTGCTTTTCCTCTCTCCACAGCAACACAATACAGACGCATTCCCACACCCTTTTGAGAATTCACATATACATATTTTACTCCAACATTATAAGCAGTTCAGTACATTTCATCCAACGTGGTAGTTTGCAGAGAGCTGATGCGATTAAGAGGACAAAGCCTGGGCAGTGTTCTGTATCTAAGACCAGATGGCTATGCGGTGAAAAAGAATGGCGTGGGTGATCACGGTCATGTTCTTTTATAAGAGGCTTATTGTGGAGGTCTGACAAGTTGTGTGTGAGAAGGCCTGTGATATTTATTTATTTATTTATTTATTTAGCAATATGTATGCAAGATTGTTAAAATTAACTTCTTCTGATATAATGAAGAAACAAGTTTAGACACGTTCAATTATCCCCTCATTATGTCTCATGCACATCTGTTTTGTTGCAAAAGGAAAGGCTAATGGTCCCGTCATTTCCTGTACATCAATTCGGCTAGATTTAAATGAGATCAGTAGAGCGGACGAAAAAAAAAAAAAAAATGAAGGTACAAAACGAATTCATTTTGATTGTTATTTGCTCTGTGATGTACTGGCGACCTGTGCAGGTTGTCGCTCTGTGAGCGCTGGAACAGCCTCCGGCATGACCCTGGTTAGGATAAGCGGCTCAGATAGTGAATGGTGTGAATGATAAGTGGATTATTGTTACTTCTTCACATACAGCTTTGAAGTCATTTGGAAGCAAAGGCAATATTAACATTTATGTTAAACGTTCAAACCCAAATCTTGTATAGGATGGTGACTATATTCCAAATAAAAATCTATTTATAAATTAATTGGCTATCCTGTAGTTTCAATGACTGTACTGTTTTACTCCTGCAATCACAACTAGGACTTTTATCTGATGCCAGGATACTTAAAAAGGGATTTCTGCACATCAAATAGAAGTAATATAATTCTCTTAATGGCATAAATAACATATTATTTTCATAGTAAATACTGAATAATTCAGAAGATACAGAATGGGGTAAATCTGGCCCATTACATCACAACAGGTACAAGTCTGTATTTCAAGCACGCATTTGATGTATTAAATAATAATATATAGGAACTCGTTATTTCTTTGGCCATCAATAATGCAATGTTATGAGAGCCAGAATGACACTGGACTGCAATACCTTGGGCTTCAAAGCTTATCATTAGGCAGCAGCCCAAACCTGCTGCAGCACTAATAAGGCTTTCAGAGAACATTGAACGTATGGAGCTGGAATGTGTAATTCGTATTTCCCAAGAGTGGGAACTGCAGATTTTTTTTTTAGCTGTGCTTTATGGGAGATTCAAGTGTGGTCAGTGGCCAATTAGCTGCATGAACTGCCCAATTAACTCCCAACGATTAGAAAAAATAGGAACTATTTTGAACCTGAAGCTGCAGACACTGCATGGTTAGCAGTTAGGGTAGTACTTTGCACTATCTCATACCTGAGCTCTTTTCTGAACCTTGGTTAGATAATAGTCGAGTAACTTAGCCCAAGTGTGAAAGCTATTCCAGAGCCTGGGAATGGCCCAGAGAAGTAACCAGTCTGATTTGTTGTTGTTGTTGGAATATTGCTAACAGAGAGGGAAACTAATGTAAGCATCCAAAAATGTTACCCAGACTTAAAATTCTGCAACTCACTTCACGCTATACATCCTGTAACCTCCTGCTACTGCAGTGTTTGAGTGTCAGTAGTCTGAAGATTTAAGATGGTAAACATTTGGAAATCGGTGCAATGGTTGGGAACACTTCTCCTGTATGAACACGGACTAGGACACGCCACGTCAAAGAGCCAAGAGCAAGTGTTTAAAAAGCCTTAAAGGACACCAAACCAACCTGTCAATCAAGGTGCTGTATTTGTGACCCCTCCATGGACTACTGCTAAACTGGCAAGCTTTACGGAACCTTGGCTCCCTCTCTGCATAATGGGGAAACTGAAGAAACACCAAACATTTAAAGAGTGTTAGTGCTATAAATTAGAGTGAATTAAAAGATATGAAGCTTGTTCAAACTCCCAGCAGCTAATTTAACGAAACTCATTTGTGGAAAGAGCTTTCATATTGAAATCAGAGATAAGAATTTTAAGATGTCTGAGACAAAAGCTGCTTCTGCTACAAAAGAGCATCAGATTTATATTCGTGTGATGTTTTGCTGATTAGAAAGTGGCAATAAGTGCACTTGCTCTACAGGGTCCTTTAAAGCAGAATTCTGGCTGATATGGGCAGAATTCAACAATAAAACGCATCCCATGCAAGAGAAAAAACATGTGTAAGCTTTATTCGGCATGTTAGTTAATCTTCTTCTTCTTTCGGCCGTTCCGTTTTGCGGTCGCCACAGCGGATCATCCGTTTCCATTTCTTCCTGCCCCCTGCATCTTCCTCCTTCAAACCGACCACCTGCATGTCCCCTCTCACCACGTCCATGAACCTCTTCTTTGGTCTTCCTCTTTTCCTCTTTCCTGGCAGCTCCTCCTCCCAATAAAATCCTCTCCTCTGAACGTGTCTTCTTGCTTCTCTAACTTAGCTCTAACTAGTCTAACCTGAACTGTAGCTCTAATATAGTCATTTATAATCCAGTTAGTGAATCAAGAGCTAAATAACAATGCCCTAAATGTTTGTACCTTGTAGCAGGTGCACAAAACAAATCATTTGTCGTACTTTTGCACTCAACAGAACAGAATCCATAAGCAGGATCATTTCTATGCGAATGTTTATTTGCTAAGCAATAATCATAAGGCCGCCGCGCCGCATGGGGTTCTATTAATTGCCCATAATGGAAATGACCATCCATGTCTGTTCCATATGGGGAACCCCATGCTGATTTGCGATCCTGCATTTGCATCCCTGCAGAGTCTCTTCATAAACACTGTGTTTCAGCATCTACAAAGAGAGGCTATTATGCCGTGGGTGTAGACTCACTGGAGGTAACGAACAGTGATTTATCGGGACTGCTGTTTTCCTATTTTCTCTCTCTGTCTCTGTGAACGGCTTGTTTTGAAAGGCCGCCCAATGGAGAGCGGACGCAGAAAATGCTCGCAATTAAAGAGTGAAGAGAAGCCCGCTGCGCCATTGTCTTCTCACCCAGAACGTCCCCCCAGGCCAGAGCATTCATTCTGATTATATCACAATGAGACGAGACACCACCTCCTCTGCCTGCGCACAGCTTTCTGCACATGAAGATAAAGCCCAGCGCCGACGCTCTCTAACCCACCCAGGCCCCCTCTGCATCGTTTTTACAGAAGAAAAATAAATAATAAATAGGAAAACAAACAAACAAACAACAAAAAGGGGACAAGAATCAGTACTCTCACACTCCAAGCATTTACTCTGCTCTGTTGGCCCCCTAATGTCCCTGCAGCTATGTAGCTCTCTGCCGAGAATAAACACGGTGGACGGTGTATAATATCCAGGCGAGGAGGAGTTGAACCCAGTTGACCATGTTAGCCCTGTACTCTGGCTTCCTTCTCAAAGGATACTTGCCAATAAAGGGGCATTTTTTGAAAAAGAGAGAGAGAGAGAGAGTCTAAGTCTCCCTCTGATCCTGAAGTAGCAGGATGTTTCCACATTACACAGGATTTGAAAAGGGCAGTCTAAAGCATGATTGGCAGGCTGAGTCTGAGAACTAACAGCAATAGCTTGTCTGGAACGGTCCCCTGTAAGAGGGCCAGAGATTTAACAAGACATCAGGGACCTCTTACATGAACCAGGCCATGATTGGCATGTCTATTTACATATACTGTAAATTGTATTTAGCCTCAGTATTGTATTTTCCAAAGTTGCAGAACTGCCCACACACTTGGATATGTTTTAGCCAACAGAATTTTGGCCTCAGATCTATTTTTCACATCCATCAAAATTTCATACCTCAAAATCCAAAGAGCATGTTTAGTAGCATGGGGCAGCGGTGGCCTATTGGTTAGGGACTACGCCCCAGGATCAGAAGGTTGAGGGTTTGAATCCCAGACAAGTAGATCGCCCTGAGGTACCCTTGAGCAAGGTGCCGTCCCAATCACTGCTCCCCGGGCTCTTTAAATAGCTGCACCTATATGTGTGTATGGGTGAAATGCAAAGGAAGCATTTGGTTGTTGTTCACTGTGTGCTGAAGAGTGACAAATAGTCACTTTCACTTTTAATCAATTGTCATGCATTTAGAAAATTCTAGAACACCTGTTGCCCAAGCGCTGTCGTTAAATTTTGCACACGTGCAAAACTCGCTTTTAATAAGCCGTAAATATATACGTAAAGTAATACACACATTTATTAGTCTCCCTGGCAACATGTGCACGTTCCAAATATAGTAAATAACCTGAAGTACTAGTACACTAATGCTTCCCTGCAGCAAGTTTTCCACCTCCAGTCCACTAAACAAAACTGTACTTTGAAATAAAACCAATTAAATTTGTCAAAAATCAAACTTGCATCTCATTGCAAGCTTGAAAATCCTCTTACGTCAGTTGTCTACTACAAGTTGTGAAAAGTGTTGTGTCCCTCAACAAATTTCTTTTAAATTGTGAATATTTCACACGTCATTCTCGCAGCAGATCGACCCTCTTTCCTGATGATCATGGAGGAATAGCTCTCACAGTCGTGATGTTGACTGAGGAGGTCGCTTTTAAAGCCCAGCAATGATGGAAAAGAAAAATCACTGACATGTTTAACATCCCCTTGTCATTAGCATGGATGGGTGGCCGTGATCTAATGGCTAGAAAAGAGGGTGTTGCTGGGTTCATTTCCTAGACTGGCTGGGAAAATGTGTTTGCTACTGGTGTGTCTGGGATGGATTAAATGCGGAGGACAAATGTTTTGCACAAATTTCACTTTCTCAGACAAGCACAGCCATTTCTTTTTTGCTATTTTGGGATACAATCTCAATCTTATGTCCAGTCATTATAAAAAAAAGAGAGAAAAAAAAATTGATTACCAAAAAATGAGATTTTCTTTTACAGTCAACGTTGAAAGATGCTTTAAAAAGTAATGTTGGTCTGAAGGGTTATAGGTGCGAAACAGCACCCCAATAAAATCAGTAAAATCTTTCTACTGGGATGACTTTGTTCCATCAACAGTTCCGATACGTGAGGGCAGTTCCAGTCTCGTTGAAACTGATATTGGAAAACAGATAAAGCTGAACTGAATTATCTCATGTCAGTATCATCATAAGACCTGCATCTGCACCAGTAAAGTGTAATGGTGATCCATTCAGCCATATGTGCTGTACAGTCATTCATTCATAGAATACAGCAACTGTTTACTGGCTTCTATTGTAACTGAGACTGAAGTCAATGGTTTCTCTGTTCTGTTCTAAATTCAGGGAGAGGCTTGTAAATGATTGCCTTCAGTAATCAAGGATCTAATCCAGCAAGACACTCGGGTGCTGGAGTATTCCTTTATGCTCACATCACTGTGTTAATAGCACGGGCCAGTACACTTTACAGCTCAGAACATTATTTTCCTTTTTCAGACGTCCCTCATTTATTCAAGGTAGGACTGCTGGGAACATGCTGTTCTTTATTAAAGAGGCCCTCTGATTGTGAAGGAGTTGGAGGAGCAGCAGGAACGGTGGTGCACTTGAGCAATACAGAATGAAGTGCCTTATTCAGAAGCACAGAGGCTACAATAATGTTCCTCACTGAGGGGGCAGTGACCTGGTGTAGAGGTGACCCCTCACATCGCTGAGCAGGATCAAAGCCCTCCAGTTGTAAGTCAGTACCCCCAACCCTAAGCTATCTGCCCACCAATCCTCAGGAAGCAGAAGATCCTTAGCAGCAAGATATGCAAGACATTATTTCTAGGTCTGCTGAATCACGCAGGCCCGCCACAAGGTTGAATAATCAAGGCCCTGGCATAACAAGCCTCGTCAAGAGAATCCTGCAGAGGCAATGTCACCATAATAAGACGGCATCAGTTTGAAGAGGTAGACATGGCTGCTTGCCCTCTCCTGAAGAATTAAGCGGAATCTGTCCGAATTAGAGCCCTCGTCCTTTGTACCCATTTTTTTTTTTTTGATTGTGAGATTATCCCTTTTCTCTCTTCCTTAATCTAGCTTTCAATCCAGTGCTGGCTAAATTTAGCACATAGCGAGACACGCTCACTCCATGCAGCATCACCAGGACAATCGCTTTCTAATATCCGATGTTAGGAATCCCTGAATCTCTGTTGGGTTAACGACTACCAGCAGAGGTTAAACTCAAAGGATTAAAGTCTTTCACATGCAATTAAAAACATGCAAGGAGTTTTGTCACGTTCAGTGTTACACAATTTGTTGCATATCTTCATAACATAAAAGCCCGTTTTGTTTTAAAGTCGGTCTGGAAAAGCCATTTTTACCTTGGTCTTGGAAATAATAAGCATAATTTAACCTTCGTTTAACCTTCGTTTTTAATACTCTCAACACATGATATCACAAACGGAGTCGGCAGATACGTTCCTTTTTAAAACTGACCAGCATTGGACTGATTTAAAATTAGGGCTCTATGATTTGTGAAAAACATATTTCATTTTTTTTCTTGACAAACATTGTGATTTATTTTTATTTTTTTAGATTATTGTCGATAAATTAAGGTTTGGAAAATGGGTACATTTTCTGTCAAGAACACCCATTTTTTCAAACATCTATGTAAAGTGACTGTCACTACACAACCTCTGCAGTTTTAAGGTTGGAGTACACAGACTGGAGGCACACAAACATGAACCTTTGAGAGGCTGAAGGTTTCATTAGAATGTCCAGAAAAAGAACTGATGAGTCAAATGGCACAGAGTGGAAGAGGACGGGACATAGAGTCTCTCAACAGTCAAACATGCCAAGACAAGCCGAAATCAAGCTGTTTGATAAAATTGTACTGTAGACAAAATGGATGTTTTATGTCCTGTTTGTGTGATCTTTAAAGTTCTCGTTTGAATTATCCAACTACATTTGCATCCATCCATGCATTTTCTGCTGCTTGTCCCAAATGGGGTCGCGGGGGAGTGCTGGTGTCCAACCCAGCGCACACAGGGCGAGGAGGGGGACGCACCCTGGACAGGTCGCCAGCCCATCGCAGGGAGGAGCGGGACGGGGACGGTACCTTGCTCAAGGGTACCTCAGGGCAACCCATTGGGAAGGGGTTCGAACCCCCGATCCGCCGATCATGTGGCCAACACCCCAACCACTAGGCCACCGCTGCCCCCCCATTTGCATCCACACAGTATTACACAGTAATAAATGTTGTTCTCCACAACATGACACCTGCAGTTTTACTCTTTATTTTGCATCATGATTGGTAGATATGTATGTGAAAAATCCCGGATATTTGCCTACTATTCTCATACACCAAGTTTAAACACAGCATGGTATGGAAAAAAATGGATTTTTTTTTTCTTACATCTGTACTTACAAGGTGTTTGTTTGGCAACACTTGAACACTGAAAAAGATGCTTCATGATATTTAGCTTAGCTGGGCTTGTGTACTGTAAAAAATCAATAACGTTAAATCTCTTTCGAGAGCCTCAGTCTGCACGATCCACTGAGGCTAAGTGATTTTCGGGAGTTTGGATTTTTTATTTATTATTTACTTTTTTGGACTGTTCCGGGATCAGTTTCAATTTCTAGTGTCTTCATCTGGGATCTCTACCAGAGTGACCACTGAAGTGGCTTTGAGAGAACACAGATGTGGTTGTGCTTTAGAGGAATCCATGGTGTAGTCCTGGAAGAATTAGGTGACTTTGAGTTAAATCAATGTGACAAACGATGGTCTCAAAAAAGGATGGAGAAGGACTGAGAGGAAAATAAAGGATGTTAGCCAAAGATCACAATACCTGCAAAAAAGCTAAAGAAATAAGTATGACATACCGTCCTCAGTGGGGACATAGATGTTTAGGTACAGGCAGTCTTCACTTTGGTCCTGCACATAGGTTACCACGGTATCCAAGTTGGCGGTGAACCATACAGGCAACATATCATTGAGCAAAAAGCGGTCTTCCAGAAACTGAGGGCAGACAGCGGCAAACTGAGTGGCGTTTCGGATACCCGGCCAAGACATTGGTGGCTCCGGAGGTTGAAACCTCCTCTCCCCTATCGGCGGTAGAGCATAGGGAATCCCCAAATATTGTTCCACAGGTCCCAGAATCTCATTGGGCAGAGCTGTTTTCAAGCCTCTAAGCTTGCCGTAGTTTGTAGTGACGATGGGGTGCTGTTGGGCCTGAACCACCGCTAACCAGGCCACAACCACCACGATCCTAGAGATTCGGGGCAGAGTGGAAAGCGGCTGGACCATGGTTGAAGGTATCCATGTGGTTCCTCCTTGCCGTGACATGGTCCAGCTGAGGTCGTTGATTGGAAGGTGTTTACGATCCTATATTCCCACCTGCACAGCCAGGGTGAAAGCTTTCCCTTAGGCTATAATGGGCATCTGATGGGCAACACACCCTCCAATCAGATCACCAGTAGTGCAACCCCCCATCCCACACAGACAGGTCTAGATCAGGGTGGGAGGTTTGTCAGAAAGTTTGACCAAAGCTTTTTCCTTTTCCAGAAACCAAAAGGGTCCGTCGTCTTAGGTGTCCACTCCCGTAACTACTGCCCCCTCTTCACTCCATCATCAGTGGTTTCCCTGGAGGATAGAGTAGAACAGGTTTAAGTACACACTCACCAATGTTGACCATAAACAACGAAGCTTAAATCCTTTTTACTTGAAGGTTTCAATGAACAGGCAAACCCGGCACATCAGTGAGCTTGAGGAGAACGTGAGCACAGTTTGAAATATGAATCTATTACAGAACGCAGTTTGTAAGCAGTCTGGAAAACAGAGGATTGAATGACCACCTTACACATTGAACATCTGCAGCATAAACATAAAACACAATCGATCTATTTAGCTGTCAGTGTCACTACAACAGGAGCAAACAGCAAGGTCACAAAGATCACTTTGCAAATGTCTTCTTGGGAATATTTTGTCCTCTATGGTTGAGAAATTGGTGCATTCTTAAATTTTGAAGTCACTTCATATCAGGCTGCAACTCCATTACAAGTCAAGAAATTAAATAAAAAAAGCAAGTTAACATATGATAACAGTTGGAACATTGTTTTGAGAGCTGGTTAGAAGAACATGGGTTTGTTCCAGATTTTCTATTGATGCCTTCAGCCATTGCATGGATGTGTGAAATTCGTTCTAACAAAGGATTGATTGTAGCAAAGCAAGTATCTGAGGGTAACTGCAAGTAATATTGGGCTTCTAAGAGCAGAATTCTGGAAATGCATGCATGAAACATAAAATCATTATTTACTGTTATTCGAATTTATTCTAATATTTGAAAAAAAAAGTACAGTATTTCTGTGTGAAAAGTGAAAGTGACTATTCTTGTCGTTGCAAGGTCACAGCACAGCACACCAAAACTGGACCTCTGCATTTAACCCATGCAAACACTGTGCAGCAGGGGGCAGCTATGAAAGCACCTGGGGAGCAGTGACGGGGAAGGTACCTTGCTCAAGGGTACCTCAGGGCAACCTACTCAGGGTTTGAACCCACAATCTTCTGAGCCTATGGCGAACTCTCTAACCACTAGGCCACCACTGGCCCGCTGTGCCTTGAGTATAGCATCACATGACTTTCACAGAATTTCAGTCCTGCAGCACGTTCCAAAACAATCTTATCTGCCAGAATAAACAAGCACATAAGGTAACCAGCGATTATCAATGAGGATGCTGTGAAGACAAGGATGTGAAGCTGATCTGAAATTCATCAAAAGGGAAACTCCACCATTCGTCGTAAAAGTTCTGCATAGTTCACTTTAAGCTACTCAGTTGACATTTCAGTTCATTTCACAGTTAGTTTTTTTTTTTTTAATCTTTGATATAATCCCATCCTCTTCACATTCATCATTTCTGGATGGTAATACTAAGGTTAAATCCTTCCATAAACAAAAAGCCCCTGTGATTTGGCATAGTTTTTGGATAACAGCATCATGGAGTACATATATTCTCATTCCTTGAACATTGTTGAAAGAGAACAATACAAAATAGGTCGTTTCTTTTTGACATGATAAAAATACCTGCTTACACTGAATAATGCTTCAAATAATTAATGTGAAAGAATCGGGGGGGGGGGATTCATTATGTATGTGATGGGTAGAATTCTGATATAGCCCTACAATGTAAAATCTTTGCTCTTTATTCCCGGAAAGGATTTAGGGCATGTTAATCACATGTATTGATCACGCACATTGGGTTCGCATTAGTGGATTGGATTTATAGCAGCGTGGTAGTGGTGGTGGTGGTGGGGTGAATTGGCTTTGGTTCTACTCGGACGCTTTAATAACGGAGCCCTACATACATCAATGGAAAATGTACTTTCTCATCTTTCCTCTGATCTGTTCATTAGCACCACTGTCAATGACTGAGGGGATGGTGGGTTTTTCTGAAATGTGCTGATTTAGGATCAGTACAGTTTCCTCAAATCACAGCTTCAACACATTATGAGGTTCTCACATCTCACATTCAACACATTACATGGTTCTCATTCTCCATAGCCATGTTCTACCAACACCCGGAGAACATTTCTGGAGCTTTCAGTCTAACCAATGCGTCTCCACACATAGTGGTACTTAACAATAAAAGGGAGCCACTCTTCCAAGAAGAAACATGAAAAAAAGGAAGAAGAAGAAAGTGGTCAGTGCTCCTGAAGCCTGATCCAAGTTCTCTTTCCTGCTCTGTCATGAATCATAAGCAAGGATGGTTGGAAACCAGAACCAGAGGGAATCTTCCAATCTCCAGCAATCTTCCAAGAATATGAGACTGGAAAATGAACTTGAGCAGTGACGAAGGATAATCGGTCTCGTGAGAAGTTGATTGCTCAGACAAAGCAGGCTGCTGTAATGCACTTATCGAAATATGCACATTAGACTAAACTAGTCCTGGGAATTTCAGTTTCAGAACAGTTTTATAGGAGAACATTTTCTAAGTACTAACAATCACAAGAGAAAAAAAAACAAAAATATTGCTTCCTCTACTCTCTAGCACTGAAAACATCCCTAGACACCATTAAAGACCATAAAGTAAACTCCAGGAAGCATTTGCTAAAAACATTTCCAGCTCCCTCCAAAGGCTGGATATTTATGAAGCTGCTGGACCTCAAACAGGGCCTGAAGTCCCTTTAGAAGACGGCGTCTAAACAATCTTTATTAGCGGGTCTTTTTTTTTTTTTTTTTTTTTTTTTAAATAGACCTGGATTTTGGTGATAACCTCAGGCTGGTTAAATAATCTCTCAGGGGTGCTTATCATGTATGTCAGATAACTTGGAGAAGAGTAAAGCTATTAATTTGTTAACTTGCACAGGATTTCTACTCAACATGGTGCAGCTGAGAAGAGTTGAGAAAAGAATGGCATAGAAACAGCTAGTGGAATAAAATGCAAGACCATCCATCATACCATTTCGGGGGGATACAGGCGTTCTTCCGTTTTCTTCTGGAAAGTGCATGTGGAAGACCCTCACATCTATTCTGAATATGTGATCTGTATATGTATTTGCATTTCTTCTGCTTCTGTCAAGGCAAACAGCCCCTGATGTTAAATTGACTATGCAACATCCAAAGCAGCAAAAAACAGATAGTAGTATTCACCCTGGCTTCTCTCGGGTAGATCCAGCAAACATCTCTGAGATTAAACGGCTGTCTTTGAAGTAGGTCTTCGTAATATATTCTCTGTTTATATTGTAATATTGGATTCTGCAATACTGATATCGCAGTAGGCAGCAATATGCATATCACATCTGAGTGATGCTGAGCGTTTTCATCTGTTCATCCCTTAAAGGGTTTGTTTGTTTGTTTGTTTGTTTGCTGTTACTGTGCCTTTAAGACCAATATATATATATATATATACAAATGAGCTCCTTTCTGATTGGCTGCTGTGTATTGACACTCAATCAAAAGCACAGAACTATGCTTGGACTCTGCTTGGACTCAAGTGTTAAAGACTTTGTCTTAAACGCCAAGGGGTGAAAATAAGACATCTAATGTGATAGTTTTTGTGATGTCACAAAACGATCTGAAAAACTAGGCTGATTTTGCAGCTTGATTTCCGTCTATGGACAGGCAATATAGCAATATTCACTTAGCTTTTGAATTATAATCCAATTTTGATAAGCTTTCTTGCAAAGTCATTGCAATCACAATACGTAGCAGGAAAATAACAAAAAATGATGCATTGTCCATACTGTGCAGCCCTACTTTACTTCATACTCCACCCATGGACAGGCTGCTTCTCTTGCAAATTCAGGTAAAAAAATTCAATGAGATTATACTGGTACTTGATGCAGATCCAGGCCTACTACATGCCAACTTAGTTAATAATTTGTGAAGGCTTTGAAAATTACCTATTAGCCTGCACCAGTTGGTACATTAAGTGGTAAAATTTAATTTAACTATTGCAAAAAAACCCCCCAAAAAAACAGGAAATGTCAAATGATGCTGTTTGAAGGAAAATGACCGAAATGCTGAGCATCAGATCTGACTAACAGCAACAGCTTGCTATTTTCAGCACGACACATTCAAACAGCCTCATGAGGATCCCATCGCCACGATTTCCCCTTCTCTTCGACACACTTCAACCAACCAGCTTCCAAAAAGAGAGCAAAACGGCAACAGGAGGAGTGAGATGATAGCCTTCACTGTCCACGCCACAGCCCCCTCAATAACTCATGCGAATTTCAATGAAGGCGCAGGAGCTTCATTTGCATTTTAATTATTATAAAAGATCTAGTAGAGGGCAGGGTTGAGGGAGGCTCTTCACCACAGAGACAGGAAAACACCATGGTCGACACCGAGTTGATGAATGATGGCGAGAGAGAGAGCGAACAAGTAAACGACAAAAAGCAAACTGTAATAAAGGTGCGGTTGACCTTTGGGTGAACCCCACAGAACAGAGGCGGTAGTTCCGCCGTCGCGGATACACCTGCTATCATCCGGAAAGTGGAAGAGCGAGCCAGAATTTGTATTTTCTCCAAGCGATTCTCTCTCTACCTCTTGTTCTTGCTCGCTCCATCTTTCTAGCGACTGCCCAAGTGTGGAAAGGGACCCCAGAGAGCCGCGAGTGAGTGGAGAGGGGGATTTTTTCAAAGGTGACAGTTGCTGAGAACACACAGGCCAGTCAGTGATCCAGTCAGAGAGAGAGAAAGAAGGACGAGAGAGACGGGGTCCAACGTTTTCTGCCTTCAATCGCTGCAATCAAAATAAACATTGATCCTCATGGCCAGAGGGTGGACGTGATAAGACATCTCCATTGCCTTGCCGCATCCACCATCCACCATGAGCCCGCATTTCCAAAACCGCTGACGTGATGTGGACAAGTCCCTTTGCGGTGATTAAAGTAATTACACGGGAACGTTGATAGGGAATCAATACGACTCCATTCCCTGTTAGTAACAGGTTTCCAGGCCCATGAGGACACCAAGAGATCCTTATACCACAGCATGAGTGAAGAATGGACAGTGACTTGCACCGAATCATTAACTGATAAGAATACAATCTCCACTATTCTTCCGCCGAGCCATCAGCTTGGGGTCATCTTATGAAACTTCCGTCATTTCCACAATGCATATAAGGGAAATTCCACAGGCTGTTTCTAAAGAGGGGCTTAATTACTGAACTAAGATGTAAAAGTCATTGAGAGAGACTTGACGTGAAATAGACCATTGTTGAGAAGTTGAATTGGAAGCGGTTAAAATAGCGGTGATGGGAACCAGATCCTCAGCATTTAAAAACTCTTTCACAGAAAACGACGATAGAAAATGGTTATGAATGCACTGCGTAAATGGCTGAGACGCTGTTTCGTGTCAAATATAATATATTTTATACCTCACTTAGTGCGGATAGGTGCATCGTAAGGCCTGGAAGTATCCCAAACAAACCATTTTTTGGGTTTTTTTTTTTTTTTTAAAGGTTTGCCAACCTCAGAAGACGTGTGGGTTCAGTGGTGGGTCTGGAAATGGCTAAGTGAACTGTACACACCCTGACCCTGGTGCCTATCAGCCACCACTTCTGTTGACACATCCAGACACCATGCATGGCCTTCCCACGACTCAGGTTATGTTTCAGCTTCGTTTTTTATTATGCCGATTCAGATATTTCAATAATTATAATGTGAAAAATCTCCAAATTCAGGTTATTGTAAGCTTTTCCTTCCAAATAAGGTCCAGGATCCCAGTGGTGAGCCTCCTCACCCACAGGTTTATTATAAGGCTGACAGGGTTACTAAGCAGATTTGTGCGGTTATGCAGTGGGGAAGTGAAGTGTGATGTTCTGGACTAGTCCTCTTCTCTCCTACCTTGCCCCCTCACTCCCTCCTCTCACTTGGGGGAGGGGGAGGGGGAGGGGGGGCGCACGTATGCAGATGTCCACAGTACCACCTTGCGGTTCAGTGGCGAACTGGCGGGACAGCGGCACGCGTATGCAAAGCAAAAGAGGAGATTGGGGGACACGTTTGCGCCTCTTTCACCCCAAAAGCCTCCAAGCACCCCCCCCCCCCCCCCCTTCATTTCCCCATCCTGACAGCTGCCTGCTTCACCTGCATCCATGCGTCTCGGCTTCAGGCGCACTGAGCGCAGTCAGTCTGCTGTTGCTCCAGATCAGCCTCTCTGGTGGGCTCGGCAGCCGCACCGCCCGGAGTCCCAAACCTGCGCTCTCCAGGCCCCCCGCGCGCCTGCTGGGGGGTCCCGCCTGCGCCAGCGCACTCCGCGAGGTGCAGTTAGCGCGCGCCCCCCTCGGCTGAAGTGTAAAGTTGGCCGCAGGTAAGTCCGTCCTGCGCTTTGCGGAAAAAGACGCACTTTTCGCGCCGCTGTTTTCAAAAAGCGCCTTTTTTGTGCTTTCCAGCCGCGGCGAGTCTCCCCGAGTCTCCCCGAGTCTCCCCGAGCCGCCCCGAGCCGCCCTCCCTTCCCGGGGCCGCTGGGAAGCAGGACGGGCGTCAGAGGAGGGCAACAGAGTGTGTTCCCGTCAAAAGAAAACGCACCCTCCGCATCCGCGTTAAACGACGCACTTTTTTGGGGGCATACGGACAAAAAAAAAAAAAAAAAATCTCCTTCAAACACACACACACACACACACACGCTTCCCTTACCTTTGCCACATCTGCATCGCCTCCGCTCGCCTTCTCTCTTTTTGAGGGATGATGCGGAGGAATAAAACGCACGCGGGCCACGGAGTAAAAGGAAGGAATAATAAAAAAAAAAACTCCACCGTGCCTCCTCCTCCTCCTCCTCCTCCACTCCTCCCTCCTTCCAGTGGAAATAAAAAAGGAATCCGAGGGCTGTTGCAGTCCGGTGAAAAAAGAGAGAGATGGATAGAGAGAGAGAGAGAGGGAGAGAGAGAGAGAGAGAGAGAGAGAGAGAGAGAGAGAGAGAGATTTGGGGACACTCCCGGGGCTGCTGCTTGCTCAGCGAGCGCGCGACACCAAACCGGAGGAGATTCACATCGAGGAAGAGGAGGAAGAGGAACAGAGAGAGAGAGAGAGAGAGAGAGAGAGAGAGAGAGAGAGAGAGAGAGAGGAGGGGGGGCAGGGGCAGGAAGAGAAGATGAAAGAGCGGCGAGAGAGAGACCAAAGCTGGACTAGTCGCCTCTCTCTCTCTCTCTCTCTCTCTCTCTCTCTCTCGCTGCCATTGGACTGTGCTGAGTGAAATTTACAAAGCCCACAGCCAATAGCTTGCCGCATTCACTCCATCACCGTTAACCAGCTGCGTAACACTTTCCTAACTTCACACACACACACACACACACACACACACACAGAGAGAGAGAGAGAGAGAGAGAGAGACCATGCTGGCCTGTTAGAGTCTCTGATGTTTATTTAGAATGTTGTTTGGTTTGTTTCCTTTTCCCTTTGAAATGGAAACTCGTGGTGTAAACGTGAACAATGAGACTAATAAACACGATTAAGAATGAATAAATACACATTTTTTTTAAATCCAGCTTTTCATCCAGTTAATTCCAGAAACAGCTCTATAAAGCAGGCAGAGGCACAAACTCCAGGACTGTTGATCGGAGTGGGTGCAGAGAGCCCTGCTTTTGGGCACTAATAATGCAGTCATTACTGCCAGGCTTTGTTGTAGATACACTTGATGTTTTCGGACATCTGATTCTGAGTTCAGCTTCTTAAAGGTGCAGCTTTTGATGAAGCTCTTGTTCGGTTCCACACAGCCTGTCTGATCTCAGCAGAACCGGACTGATGCTCAGCTTGGGCTCTCGGCTGTGGAGCGATGGAGCTCCATCCAACATCAGTGGGGCGGGGTTTAGGAGTGAGACCTCGCCACCCAACGCCAGTACGTCATCAATGCTCTCGAGGCTGAATGCAATCAAATCCTCACAGCAAGAACTAAGAGTAGATGCTGAAAAGGTGTGTACATGTGTGGGTTTAAAAAAAAAAACAAAAAAACAAAAAAAAAAAACGTTGGGTAAGCAGAGGTCTGTAAACTTTTGGACATTTTGTACACGTACGCGATCTCGGGGCTCGCGTGCCCCAGTGCGCATGCGTATTGTGGCACGTGTGCGAAGTACTGCTCGCTCAGATCAAAGGCCGCGGCGCGCGCAGATGAAACTCGTCGCCTCGAGCCTCGCAAATGGATTCCGCGCGCCAACCGGTGGGGGGGTGACGAATGACCCGGGAGAGGGGCAGAGAGAGGATAAGTGGGTAAATGAGAGAGAGAGAGAGAGAGGGAGAGAGTGAAATATATATGTATATATATTTTTTTAGATAGAGAAAGAGATGGCGACAAAAGAGATGGAAGGAGATAAAGGAAAAGAGAAGGAGAGGCAAAAGGTAGAAACAAAACACTGGAAAATGAGAGAGAGAGAGAAGACAGAAGGAGGGGAAGAAAAAAAAGGTTAGACAAAGGAAAGAAATAAAGGAGAATGCTGGAGAAGGAGATTGAGAAACAGAGAAAAGAAAGGTTAGGAGTGAAAGAGAGAGAAGGGGTGAGAAGAGAGAATGAGAGAGGGAGAGCTCTAGAGAAAGAGAGGGAGAAACAAAATGTTGCTGACAAACAAAATGCAAGTTTAATGAATAAAAGAGCCAAAGACTTTTTTTATTCAAAGATTTATTTATTTATTTATTTTATTTTTTTGGTTCGTGTTCAGGTCAGCTTTGGATTCGCCCAAGACGCAGCAGCATTCGGCTAAAATGACAAACACAGTAAAAACTCTTATTTTCACTAACAGGTACAGAAAGCTAAATACGAATCCCACCTATCAGAATGCAGCGACTATTGTAAAGTTGGGTGGAGGAGGCATGATGGGGGACGGTTGCCTTGGAGAAACGTGCGCACACGTTTTAGGCCACGCAAATGCAGAAACAGAATCAGTTTAGATGCTTCTAAGTGAGATGTTATCTTCAGGTGTCCGCATACTTTTGGCCATAAGTTATATTTTTTATAAAATATAACATCCTGCAAAGATAAAGGGAAAAGTTTACATGTGGCTTTGGAAAGGGGAGAGGGAGCGTGAGAAAGAGGAAGGAAGTATGAAACGATACCATCATTTACTACAGTGGCTTTCAGTCCTGTTCCTGTGAACTGTTTATGAAAAGATAACCGTGCACTGCTGTCCTTTTTCAGCATCACCGCAGACACCGAAATAAGTCTTCTGAGGACAAGGTTCAGAAAGACGGCGTGTACTCCAGTGTCTTAAACTGCACTCTCTTCTCCCCTCCCTTCTGTCCTCAAGCAAACGCATCGCATTTTAGTATAACATGCTTTCTAATTTCCACCATTTCCAGGAAAGTTCAAGTGGAGTTCAGCTCATGGCAAGCCACCCTCTTTTACCACGAAGGTGCCTCGTAATTGACTGCTTTCACAGTGGTCTGGCCTCTTTTAGTAGAGGTTCGAGATGGTTTTAGTCGGAGAATATTCCACATTTGAGCACATATGGGATTAAGATATGTTTGACATCAGTTAAATGTAAAATTTGAATTGGGCCACAACTTGGAACGTGGCACAGGCTTTCTTTTTCCCCTCTTCTTACACTCGCTTAATGGAATGGAGAGTAATTGTGCATTTAAAGTGCATAAAAGTGTGCTCTCAAAAGATGTGTACTTTATTTTACTTAGAAAATGAACCAAACACACACTGCTTGCAATTGGCTCTTAAAACTGCTCCTTCCTGGTCATGGAAGCAGTGTGTGATTATGATCAACCAATGAATGCTGGAATCTAGTGCATCCATCCATCCATCCATTATCTGAGCTGCTCATCCTGACTGAAGTTCAGGTGCTGGAGCCTTTCAGGAACACACTGGTTAGGTCAGCAGTCCATAACGTGGTAGATACATACACACACACACACACACACACAACGTTCATATCTTTGGACTGTGGGAAGAAACCAGTGAGAACTCCCCACATATCAGGGGTTTCCAGCTGTAACTGAGTAACACTTAGTACTCTACCAGCCAAGGCATTTTCACTGAAGGCCTTATGGTCATCAGTTCTTATTGTTAAAGTTAGGAAAATATAATTACATCTACTCTGAATGTTTTAAAAGCATTTCTGTCAAAAGTCAAAAACAGTAGTAAAATGGATCAGCCTGTGGAATCGGAGCTGTCCATGTAGAACCGTAATGGGTTTACCAGATTATAAATAAAGAAATGATCGTGTTAGTCTGCAGAAACGCATGCCAAGTGAAGTGAAAGTGACTGTTTGGCTGAGTCAGAGATGGGAACGATTGAGCAAAGCACTTCAGCAATAGCGTGTGTGTAAAGTGACTAAATGACATGACACTGTCACATGTGCCCGATTCAAAGGCAGCAGGCAGCGAAGGGCAGCGGTGCCCTAGTGGTGAGGGAGTTGCCCCGTATCGGAAGATTGTGGGTTCGATTCCCTCAGTAGGTTGCCCTGAGGTACCCCTGAGCAAGGTACTGTCCCCGTCACTGCTCCCCGGGTGCTTTCAATAGCTGCCCACTGCTGCACGGTGGTTGTGCGCATGGGTTAAAAGCAGAGGTCCAATTTCGCCATGGTTCATGTGTGCTGTGACCTCGCAATGACGAGGGTTGTCACTTTCACTTTTTCACTTTCAAGTCTCTAAGACCGCAATAACACCAGGCCAGCTCCACGATACGGTGCGGCCAACATCTTACTGCCTTTATTGTTGTTTGCACCCTGCTGTTTTAAGAGAGCAACGCAAAAACACTTGCAAAAAGTTGAACACCCAACAACACACCCTCTTTCATGTTGAAAATCTGGCTGAATAAGAAGACAGCACTAAGAGACCACGCTATAAATGGAGCAGAGAAGACTTGATGGGAAACAGAGTCGTTCTGCCTCGCATTTAAAGATGACATGATAAGGTGATAAAAAGTGTTTCAGCTGTAAAATAAAAAACTGAAACATGATTAAACTGAGACATTTTGAAACACAAACTAATGAACAAAGAGTAAAGGGCTAGAAAGAGTTCTGAAGTAGTATTTTTAGGTAGTATTAAAGCCGCATGTGAACATCCTCAGCCTGCTGTTGGTTTGAATGGTTAATATCCAGAAATGGCATGTGGGACACTGGGCTCTGTTTACAAGAGCTCGAGTTGGAGAAGATAAATTCCCATTTGTATGGGGCAATGACCTCTACATCTGGAATGTCCCATGTGTCAAGGGTGTGTGTGTGTGTGTGTGAGAGAGGTGTGTAAAATGTGTTATAAATATTTGATGAGTATCATTTGTCACAGCTTTGGATCTGTTGTTTGGGACGACAGAACGTTTAGGTGGCATCTGAATGCAGACGGAGTACGTCAACCGGGCAGCTTTCTGTGTGGAGAAAGGTTAACCTTGGCAGTGCAAGATCAAATGCAGCAAGACAAGAAACAACAGAACACACACGTCAAACACACACACACACACACACACACACACTCTTCTGGCGTCTGAAAATCTGCGATGTTTTCCTTTACTAGAAGGCCAATACAGCTTCGATATGCAGTTAAAATCAGTTCAAATTTTCTCTTCCTTACCGGATCATAATTTTGGCAGCTTAATCAAGAATTAAAAGCTGGACTTGATCCAAATCAACACCTCTGTCTATTTCTACGATTAAAGATAAGAGCTCAATTGTCAGATCTATCGGTATTCTGTTGACAGCACGATCCGATGAGTCTGATAGGCTCATTTGTTTATGACAGTTCTGCTCGGCACTGGTTGCTAAGTAGAAACTTACCTTTAATTTTCTACTTTAATATGTGCAATAGTGGGAAATCCAATAACTTCAGTAAGGTAATATCTGACCTGCAGCCTGTTGGGTTGGACTCTGAAGAAGAGTGTGAAAGCAGGCCTCTATCTAATTTCGAAATTGGTCACTGCCCCCCAAGCAAGCTGAACCAACTAGAGGGAGCCAGGAATGAACAGAACACAACCCAGCAAACAGGACGGGCAAATATTGAAAAAGTTGAGCTGAACTCGGTATTTGGATTATTTTATTTGTGATGTTGAGGATTTGATGCAATGTTCAAGTATTATTTTTCTCTTTTTTTGATGCAGAACTGTAGTGTGGAATACTAAAGGTTGGATTCATCCATCATCTGAAGCACATATCCTAACCAGGGTTGTGGTAGATGCTGGATCCCAGTGATTATAGGCCTACCGCTGTGTCATCATGTTGAGGCATGTTATAAGATTGGTCAGCATTAAGCTGTATTAATTCTTCTTATTAATTAAGTCAAGTTAAGAAAATACAGAAAAAAAAGCAAAGAAATGACTATAAATACATATGCACAAGTAAAATAATCTTCTCCTCTTCTAATCTATTGATTCCCAGCAGTGTTAGGATTAACGCCAGGATTTTCGGTTTGGTTCATGTTAGGTTTGTGGTTTTTTTTAATGTATATGTTATAATGTATATATTAAAATGTATATAATATATATAAACTTTGTGCATCAACAACAGAGCTTTGAGTAAATTCTAACATCGCAGTGTAGTAAATATGCTTTTTG
Source organism: Hepsetus odoe (assembly GCA_017165825.1). Lineage (NCBI taxonomy): Eukaryota > Metazoa > Chordata > Actinopteri > Characiformes > Hepsetidae > Hepsetus > Hepsetus odoe. The sequence continues at coordinate 16,555,309 of CM029386.1, forward strand.
AGCGTATTGTAATAAATTGTAGTAAACAGTTCTTTTTTTAGCACTTCTGTCTATTTGTTTCTCGTTAAATCAGTCATTTACATGATTCCACTACTTCTGTCTGTTTACACGTTGCTACGGTGTTGATGCCGCAGCTAATCAGCTGTTATTACTAATGATTAATCTGGCTAGAGGTGGTACTGATAGCAGCTAACTGGGCTAGAACAGCCATGGCCAGCCCACCACATAAAAATAAATAATTGGAAGTACGTGCAGCTCAGTGGTGCAGTATGAAATGCTTTGTGCTGTAGTGATAAATTGAAAAGTGAAAAAAGTGAAAGTGACTATTCTTGTCATTGTGAAACGCAGCACAGCACAACACAATGAAATTCAACCTCTGCATTTCACCCAAGCACACACGTGCAGCAGGGGACAGCTATTGAAAGCACCCGGGGAGCAGTGATGGGGACGGTACCTTGCTCAGGGGTACCTCAGGGCAACCTACTGCTGAGAGAATTGAACCCACAATCTTCCAATCCGGGGCCAAGTCCCGGACCACTAGGCCACTGCTGCTCTAAGTTCCTGGGTTCGATCCCCAGGTGGGCAGGCCAGGTATTTTTCTGCATTTCTTTCTGTGTGGAGTTTGCATGTTCTCTCCATGTGTGCATGAGTGTGTTTGTCTGTATGTCTGTCCTGTGATGGACTGGCAACCTGTCCAGGGTGTTTCTGCAGGTATTTGTTGTGTATTGTTAAAACATAAAAAGATGCCTTGGAGATGAGGTTCTAGGAGAACAACAGTTATAAAACCTTTACAAATTTTGGAGATGCTCTTCAGACACTTTTCACCCAAAAGGCTGAAATGGTGAATAGTCCTGGAGGGGACCAAGGGTGTTTTCTTTTTCTTCAATAAAACTCCATAGAACCCTTATTGCCACCTTTATTTTTAAGTAATGCATCAGTAAACTGGTCTCAGGCCAGGTCCTCCTCAGCATAAAGAGGGAAGCTTTTCAGGGTTTAGACCTTTTAAGATATCAGTGGCCAAATGGATGATTTCCAGGTATTAAATATAAACCCTTACAGTTCATTTCACCTTTTGAGATATCTTAATCCAACCTTCATGATTTTTTTCACTAATGGAATGAATGTGGACTTGTTTTTGCTGTCAATATTTACGTATAAATGTGCTGTGAGTTACTGTGAGCATTGCGCATAGCCAGTGGTGGACTAGCAGTGTAAAGGAATGCTTGAGCACCAAAATTACCCCCATCCTGCACAATACATCTACTTTGCATGATAAATATGGAAGCTCAGTGCCAATGAATATTAATGCCTATGTTAAATATTAATGCCAGCATGAATAAATAATCTCTTATTAACTTTCTCCTGGCCTAATAAATTACAACAGGATTTTTTTTTTTCCAAAGTATTAGTCTCGCAACAGTTTTCTTTATGATTTTAATTACATGCAGTTGCTGGGAAAAGGCCTCTTCTAATGATCCCGAGAGTTTATTGGAAACTTAATTTTCAAATCCAATAAAGGGGTGAATGGAATCCATATTGGATGAATGTCAAAGTCCTATACATCCATTCATTGCTCAAAGACTGGCTTTTCCACTTAAAATTAATGTTTAATCTCAAGCCTCCCAAGAGGGAGGGGCATTAAACACATGGGCATGACTCAGGCAGTATGGAATCTGAGAAATCGCATAATGCAAAAAATAAATAAATAAATAAATTACTGGGCTAGAAAATTACTGAAAAAACTCACCACTTATGGAAGAGCGTAATAAAGTGAAAGTGACTATTTTGTCATTGTATTTTGTTAATGCCACAATGAAATTCAACCTCTGCTTTTCACCCATACACACCGTGCAGCAAGAGGCAGCTATGTAAAGCGCCCAGGGAGCAGTGACGGGGATGGTACCTTGTTCAGGGGTACTTCAGGGCAATCTACTGGTCTGGGAATCAAACCCACAACCTTCTGATCCTGGAGTCAACTCCCTAACCACTAGGCCAGCTCTACCCCAACACAGTGTTTTCTTTCCTGTTGAGCTGATTTATAATCATTTCATTTTACTTTAAACTGCTCTTTCTTGCGTTACATTAATTCATTTAGCAGACACTTTAATCCAAACTGTCTGACAAGTGTGGAAGAGCCTTCAAGCTACTGCGATGTAGAAAGCTAAGGAGTGTGCATAAGGTGCTGCAGATTTAATAGTACAGTGTGTGAATAGAACAGGTGAAGGGATGAGTAAATATGAGTTAGGTCTGTAAAAAGGTATTAGGAGAAGAAGAGATTTTCAAGACCTGCTTGATGATAGAGTGGGACACCTTTGCTCTGACACTGTTTGGTAGCTTGTTCCACCATTGCAATACCAACAATGAGAACAGTCCCGACTGACATTGCCTTTTGTGTTGGGATGGTAATGCCAGACGATGTAGTGAATATAAAGGAGAAAAAGCCTGTATATTTAACTACCTGGGTGCGGATCCAGAATCATTTTATAGGCCAGTGTTAGTAACATGGGACTTGATTTGGGTGACTATGAGTAGCCATTATAGGTCAGCGAGTGGTGGAGTGACATGAGCCCTTATGTGGAAGTTCAATCATCAGATTCGCCACCATGTTCTAGACCATATGAAAGTGTCATGAAGGCGCCAGCTACTGGCGGAGCACTGCAGATATCAGGCGAGAAATATATCTTGCCTCAAGAGTTTGGTGGCGTAAGATCAGGTACAGCCAGATTGTTCTGATGTTGTAAAGCTGGATGAACAGGAGAAAGACACAACATGTTCAGAAGAGACAACTGGTCATGGAGCCTGACACCTGGGTCTTGGGTCTGGTTGGGGAAAGATGATGAGGTGATTTTTACATTGATATTGTGACAGATAGATTGAATGGCTGGGATGAACAGTAGTTCAGACGAGATTTAAGGTGGTATTCCTTTATGGAGATATCAGTGAGACAGAATGAGTGAGGTGCAGATACAGTAGGGTCATCTTTAAACAAAACCTTAAAACCTGTTCACTGTTGAAGTACTTTCATTGGTTTGGCCTCCGTATTTCCCCTTGGAGGAATCCCAGAAGTCATTTTAAGGGCAGTTACATTACTATACCAGCTCGAGTGGAGTTTATTAGATGCCTTAAAGTGGCGAGGGATTGACTCAGCGTAATTGTTCACATCAGCAGCACTGCTTGCCCAAAAATCATTACAGTCTATCACGGTTCGCTTTTCAGCCCCCATCCTTCCAAGCATACCAAATTATAGCATCTTTTGTAGGAACGAGCAAGAAAGAAAACTCAGTATTTCAGTGCCGTAACATTTGAATTGCTAAGTTCAAACTATGAGGCAAACTACTCCAGCTGATATTCATGAACAAATCTGTCATATTACCCTGCCCAACAAGGCCTGCAAGACCAGGGACCACAAAAAGTCCAAAGCAACACAGTTTTTATTTTAAACCTGAAGCCAGAGTGGCTCAAGAGGCCCGAGAGCCTGAACTGACTACTCGCGTCAAGCTTGCGTTGGGCTCTGATGGCATTTTCAAACCGTTGTTGATGTAAAAGTTATAATATATAATATAGCCCAATTAGATATGGCTCTGCTTCCCCCCCCCCAATTTTATATTTTCTCCCAACTTCCTCCTAGAAACAGTGTTTAACCTGCATACTGGAGGTCCAGGCTGAGAAGAAAAACAGGAAGTAAAGTGTGACTCAAAACAGGAGAATAGAGATAGAGCACCTAAAATGATATTTCTGTTTTATTTATTGCACCAAAATATGCTCTATAAATGATCTAAAATGTTTCTCTTAAAAGAAAAAAACTCGGTGAAGGTTATGTAAAGAGGGTTAGCATTAATCACTGAAAGGCTAACACCTCACATCAGTATCGCACTGCACTGGAAAAGCCCAGTGTGGAAGGATAATCCAGATGGAAGCATTTCTGAAAGCATTAAAAAAATGTGAAGTATTTTGGATGAATAACATTATTAAATAGATATTGGGAAAACTGAGATGTTTGGACACCTATTTTAAACCGCTGTGGTTCCAGAGGGAATTCATGATGATAATACTGGTGCAGTCTACGTTTCCCCACAAACTAAATCCACACCAATAAAGCTACATGACGCCATTAACAAACAGCTGATGGTGCACCCAGACAGTAATTGTTCACATCAGCAGCACTGCTTCCCAAAAATCATTGCGACCGAACACCGCTGCAAAGTATACCACATAATAGCGTTGTGGCGGGGGATTTCAATCATGTGGATTTCAGATTTGTCAAACTGCCAACAAGAACATACATAAAAACATAAGCATCTCCTGAGCTTCCCCATCTCCACATCTAGGACAATCAGACCATATTTCCTTAACTCTGATCCCAGCTAGAAACCACAAAACCAGCTATCAGTACAAGTGTGGCCTAAGGAAGCCACGCAATGCTGCAAGACAGCTTTGAAAACACCAGGTAGGACTTGTTTGCAGCAGTAACAGATCTTAAGAAAAAAGTAGATCAGTCCTGGCTTATGCATAGAAAAATGTGCTTAAACAAAAGACAAAAATGGGACTCCTAACCGCAATGTGAAGGTGATGTGCAGCCTTCAGGTCAGGTGACAAAAAAGCTCAGAGTGAAGGGCAGAAAAAAACTAAAGGGGGGTATCAGAGATGCAAAGCACAAGAACACATAGCACACCGAGGATCAATTTGACAATAACAATCCCTGCAGCATGTGGAACAGCAGCAAGACACTGACTGACTACAAAATCAACAACTCGCAGCCCGGTTAAGATGCCAAACTGCCTAATGTACTGAACCAGTTCTCCACACTTCCGCTCACACTCAGGAGAGTCATCACTGATTCTACAGCACCACCAGGTGAGGATCACCTTGAGGAAGGTCAGTTCACAGAACAGGCGGCTGGCTCTGTCTCTGGACGAGTACTGAAACACACCGATCAGCTAACAGAGGTGCTTACTAAGATATTAAACCCTTCATTACAGCAGTTCTTCTGTTCTAGCTTTAATCCTTCACCATCATCTCAGCATCCAAAAAATCCTCTGTGACATGTCTGAGTGGCCCAATGACCAAAAGAGAAACTTTACTTCATCTATCAGAACCGCAGCGACTGAACTGAACATGAGAGCTAAAAACTTTGACAAGAAGCTGGAGAACCCTCCCTAACAATGTTAAAAATGCAAGAAAGTCTTGACGGCAAAAGTTCTTCAATTTCATTGTATCTGAAGATCTTTATATTCTATTCTATTCTAGCATAAAATGTAGATTTATTTAATTTTGTATGTGCAAAAAAAGTGATACCTTCAGAAGTGGTGGGGTAAACTGAATAAGTGCTGCTGTTTAAAGGATGCTGGGGAACAGGGGAATTGACCAACAAACCAACTTGGCCACTGACAGATGGTACAAGCTCTGTTTGTTTTGGCCCCGCAGGCTTCACTGGGCGCAGCTCAGTAGGGTTGGGTGGATCCATACTTAAATATCAATACCTCTAAGAATTGATCCAAACATATAAGAATGTTTTCTTTGGGCAGTAACTGAATATCAGTTTGCTTAACTCATGGTGGATAAAGTCTTTGAGCGCTACAATGTTAAGAAAGTTGATTGCACCAAATAAATGTGTGGACAAAGTATTATTTTTCCTTTTACAATCTCACTGCTTCTCACACGGGTGCAGAAAGCAACAAAAGAGACGACGAACACTCTGTTATTCATCGTAATTCACTTGCGGATACCAATTTTGATGTTTTGGCTGGTTTTTGCTTTAGAAATCACATTTCATTGTGAAGGGACCTTGGGTATAAAAAGCGCTCTGATAATGGAACAAATAAATAAGGGAAATCCCCTTTTAAATGTGTGCAGAATCAGGTGTGTTGCAGTCTGACGCCTCACAGAGAGAAGGCTCTGGGTTCGATCCCAGCCGGGGCGGCCTGGTCATCTCTGTTTGGAGTTTGCATGTTCTCCCTGTATCTGTGTGGGATTTCTCTGGCTGCTCTGTCATTTTCTGCCGCTCGTCCCAAGCGGGGTCGCGGGGAGTGCTGGAGTCCATCCCAGCTCACACAGGGTGAAGGATGGAAGACACACCATGGACAGGTCACCAGCCCATCGCAGGGAGGAGCGTGACGGGGACGGCACCTTGCCTGGCTGCTCCGATTTCCTAAAATAGTCTAAAACATGTACTGTGGGTTGGAGCTGCAAAATTGTCCCCCAAGTGTGAATGTGTGTGTTTGCTCTGCAATTGCAAACCCGTCCAGTGTGTTTCAGTGCCTTTCACCCCAGGAGCTCTTGCTCAGCACCCCATGCGACCCTGTTTAAGGTGGAATGAAAAAAAAGATGCTAACCAGCTTTGTGCATGCTAATGGAGCTGAGTGGAAGGCAATTAGATATTTGACTGACAAACTGAAATAAACTTTCACTTCTTCTGAATGCTAATATATACTCCAGACTTGCAAAAGTGAAAAGGTGAGGCACAAGAGGACCATCTGAGAACACATCTTTGATACAAGAATAGTTGCATGTAGTTGTATATAGTTATCCCAGCTCTCACATGGTGCAACGCAGAGAAACACCCTGGACAGGTAACCAATCCATCTCATACATACACAAACATACATACACACCTACTCACACCTTGGGGGTAATTTATCATCTGCAATCCACCTGACGTGCATGTCTTTGGACGATGGGAGGAAGCAGGAGCTCCCAGAGGAAACTCACACATGCAGTCTCCATACTAAAAGAACCCCCCCGGGAATCGAACCCAGGACATTCTCACTGTGAAGTGAACTCACTGCCCACCGCACCTTCTTTTAAAGTACAGGAAATTATGTCCAACAGTATAAATCAGCAGATTTGTGTTGGCCCCTTCTTCAAAAGATATAAAAGTTTTTCCTTCCATCCATCCATTGAGCCACTGCTGGAGCCTATCACAGCCCTCATAGGCCAAAAAACAAAGAAACACCCTTGACAAGTCACCAGTCCTGCCAAAGCTAAATAAAATTAACATTCTTTTTAAAAATGTCACATTTTGTGCTAACAGAAGGCATTGATCTTTGCTTGTGCAACACAGGAAACATATAAGTGTTTGTGATCTTTATGGTTCTAAATACTTTGGGAAATTTCCCATCTTTTGTAAATCAAATGGAGTTTCTGCAGCCGGCTTTGTGTCTATTGGCCCGTGGCTTAAATAAGCAACCTGTACTCAATCAGAAATCGGTGGGGCAAATAAGAATACTTGTTTAAATTTGTAGCTCTGGCAGCATGTTCAGCATACAAACTGTATGTTGAACATGATTAGCCTGATTAAAAAAAAGAAAAGTTGGGTGAATAAAAATATTTCTTCATTCAAATTTTAGATGCAATATTCATTTAATCCTGACTAGAAATCTTTGTGCGCTAACCTTGCCTTTTGCTACAGTAGCATGAAAAGGAGCAACAATGAAAGAGCAGATGTAAAGAGCATCCTTGGAGGAAGTGACTCAAACCTTTGCATCAGTATGGCTTTTTATGCAGGAATTTTTGAATTGAGAAATGACCCAACCAGAGATCTCTCTTACTCGTCAACTCAAGGCCGAAGCATTGCTAGCAATCCTGGTGCAGCATTTCTGGTACTTATTGAAAATTACATCAAAAGCAGTTGATCAGCCACAGAAAATTGGATCTTCAAGCTTTGCACTGGACAGACAAAGACGACATAAACGTACAGACAATGAAGCTCGAATCATTTCCCATGACTTTGTTTAGCCTTGTTTAGCCTAGCGAGAAGGTCTTTTTTTAGTAGGGTTTACATGTTCTCTGTGTCTGTTTGGGTTTCCTCTGGGTACTTGGGTTCCCTCTAGTCCAAAGACATGCATGTCAGGTTGGAGATGCTGATTTGCTTCACAAAGTGTGAGTGTGTATGTTTGCATGTCTGCTATGTGATGGACTAGCGACCTGTCCAGGGAGGTTCACCAATTTTCAGCCGATGAATGCTAGAATAGATCGCAGCTCCCCCAGCAACCCTGGAAGATCAGATGATGGATGGATCAAATTCTTTTTTCATTGGAATATATATGGACAAGTATGATCCAAAAATTCAACCTTCAAGATAGCTGCTACCATTTTTATGGATAACCTTTAGACATTCAGGGTCAGGCATCACTAAGCATGCAGTTTGCACAACACCAATTACAATACATTATCTTATTCTAAGCTCCACTGCAAACCCATAGCAGCAGAAACTAACCATGTCATTGGCATTTGAAGTTAAGAAGAATTGTGTAACTGACACAGGTCTGCTGTATCTTTAGGGGGTTGGTGGCATTTTCTGATTAAGCTGTAATCTATGCTAGTCCATTTCATAGCCTTCTCTTACTGGTTACATCTTGGGATGCTTGAGGGAAATGGTGGTGGTGGTCTAGTGGTAGAATATTTGCCTATGGACCAAGAAGTCACACCAAGAAGTTGTAGGTTTGAATCCCACCTGTAGTACTACCACCATTGGGTTCCTGAGCAAAAACCCTTAACCCTGAGTTGCTCCAGGTAGCCTGTTCCTGTAGTTAGGAACTGGAAGTCGCTCTGGATATAAGAGCGTCTGCTAAATGCCATAAATGGAAATGGAAATAAAAATAAAAAGTTGAGAATGAATGTGAACTTGCCCTTCAGAATCGAGGAGGGCACAGCAAAGCTTCCTTTCATAATAGTACCATTAGACAAAGGATTCCACTGACCTCAGGTCAGCCACAATCTATCCCACTTCTCACATTCACAACTGTAAGACTTACACTAGCTCCAGGGCTCAGCCACTCCAGAGGAGACACCCACGTCTCACAGCTATTCACTGCATTCAGTCTGAATCATCTCTGACACCTGCCATTCCCCTAAAAGACAGACAGACATACAGACAACTGTCTCACTTCTTGGAAGGATTTCTGTTTATAGAACAGTTAAAATAAATGCATTGGCCTTGTCTCTTGCTGGCCACAGATGTGCTTTGAAGGGGATGGATGGACGGGGTGGATGAATAAATTATAAATAAAAAAATAAATAACCTTGTCAAATGGTCAAAACAACCTTGTGTTGACAGAAATGGAGGATATGACCAGGGTTGTAGTCATTTGTGTGTGTCATAAAATTT